>JAPDPK010000084.1:0-1200000 GCA_031772115.1 Heritiera littoralis | reverse complement strand
GAATTATTTAAGTCGCACCAAGTGAACATGTTAATATATTGCAATACTTTGAGAATGTATATGTGAATTATGTAAAATATATATAGCTCACGATGTTGAATCCAGGGACCTCGATTAGTATCTAGTTGTATTTGTCGAAAACTAGGATAATGGAATTGTATGATAACTGAGGTGTATATGTGGCTCGAGGACTTGAATGATTTTAGAACATTATCATTAGAAAGCATGCGCCATAGAGGCCAATCCGAGTAAAACTCATTCTTTTGTACCGTGTGAGCCACCTCTAGAGAATTCAAAGGAACTACGTGCTACACAGATTCTTCAAAACTGTAGGAGCCACCTATAGAGTCCTTTGAGAGCTAAGTGCTACTCGAGTTCCGATGAACCATTAGAAAGCATGAGCCATAGAGGCCAATCCGAGTAAAACTCATTCCTTTGTACCGTGTGGGCCACCTCTAGAGAACTCAAAGGAACTACGTGCTACACAGATTCTTCAAAACTATGGCAGCCACCTTTAGAGTCCTTTAAGAGCTAAGTACTAAATGAGTTCCGATGAACCATTAGAAAGCATGCGCCATAGAGGCCAATCCGAGTAAAACTCATTCCTTTGTACTATATGAGCCACCTCTAGAGAACTCAAAGAAACTACATGCTACACAGATTCTTCAAAATTGTTGGAGCCACCTCTAGAGTCCTTTGAGAGCTAAGTGCTACACGAGTTCTGATGAACCATTAGAAAGCATGCGCCATAAAGCCCAATCTAAGTAAAACTCATTCCTTTGTACCGTGTGAGCCATCTCTAGAGAACTCAAAGGACCTACGTGCTACATAGATTCTTCGGAACTGTGGGAGCCACCTCTAGAATCCTTTGAGAGCTAAGTGTTGCACATATACCGATGAACCAATAGAAAACATACGCCATAAAGGCAAACCCGAGTAAAACTCAATCTTTTGTACCGTGTGAGCCACCTCTAGAGAACTCAAAGGACCTACGTGCTACATAGATTCTTCAAAACTGTGGGAGCCACCTCTAGAATCCTTTGAGAGCTAAGTGCTGCATGTGTACTGATGAATCATGGGAGATCATACGCCAATGAGACAATGGATAAAACGATTGTGACTTGTGATGTTGTAACTATCATTAGATAAGATGGATATTATACATACGACAGTGAATTGGAATAGTTATCAAACTTTACTTATATTATGCTATAGCATCATGTGCTATTTGAAATGGTTAGTTATTTCACGCTTAACCATATCGATGAAAGGAAAGAAAAGGATGATATTGTGCAAGTTAAAGATATGAAGAAAAGTATGAATGAGCCTATACAATCTGTTGTAGATTATATGATAGTAGCTAATCTTAATAGAGTGTATACATGATATTTTATGGAGTTCATGCATGTATGATCATATTTTACGATATAAGCCTAGTCTGTATTTATTTAAGCTACTTACTGAGCCGTGGATTGCTCACCCCCTTAAATTTAACATCTGCAGATCATACGAGTTGATATCCAGTTCAGGCTTCATATAGGCTCTCTCGGGAACTGTACCTAGTTGTGGTACTCGTCTACGTTCTCCGAGCCTAGCTTTTGTGCTTTTGAGGTATACAAATTGTATATCATTTTGATAGTTATGCAAACTTTAATTTCACAGTATTAGGAAAAAATATGGGATGTAACTTTGGATCACACTAGATTATTATGTAAGTCTATGTGATTATCGAGTACGATCCGGGATAAGATATATATATATTTTGAAGTATGTATAAACTGCAAAATGTGGAATTATTACTGGGTTAGATTCTTGAGAAACATGTGATGTATGATGATGTGAATTGTGGGAATTTGAGCTGGCTGCATTATGAAAATTATAAATGTAATTTCAATGTAGGTAAATTACTGGGGAAATTGATAAAATACAAGGGGGAGGTTTTTGACTCGTTTTTTTTTTGGATAAGTGAATATGAGGCTAAAATGGTTATAATCACTTTGAGAATTATGACGTAGCTAGAGAAATAAGATTATTAAGGCAATGTTCGGTTTAGTTACTACACTAACATTGAATACAAACCGTAAATAGAAAAAGAAAAAAAATTTGGTTTGAAATTTTCTAAAGTAAATAAGATAAGTGTCAAGTGAACGTCATGGCCTTCGAGTCATGACAACATTCGAGGAAAACAAAACTCAATTACCCTCATTTTGCACCTTGGATCCAAGATAGCTGCTATAGCCATTAACAAATTGCATTCTCCCCAATACTTATCAAATTTGCTCTTCATCTTACGCACCATCACTTGAACAAACTCATCCTCATCTTGCGCCTTTTTATCTAACAACACTTTTATATGATAAATCTTATTCAAAAATAAGTTAGAAGTTGGATAATTGCAATCGACAACATCTCAAATGTTGAATTCCAACGTGTCTTACATTCAAGAATGAGTTTCCTATTAGGCAACTGTAACTATTGTGCTATTTCAGAAAATGAGTTAAGTCTTGCCTCACTCTGATTAATAAAATTGACACTTTCATGAACATCTTCAATCACATGCTTAATCTCTGAAAGACCATCTTGAACCATTAAATTTAAGATGTGTGCACAACACCGGACATGAAAAAGTTTTCCCCCATAAAGTAACCTCCTATTTCTCGAAAAGGTGTCTCTAAGAATTCTAATTGCCATATCATTGTTTGAAGCATTATCCAGAGAAAGTGTAAACACCTTGTTTTCAGTTCCCCATTCCTTCAAACACTTAAAAATGCAATCAGTAATCTCAACACCACGACGAGGAGGAGGTATGTGAACAAAGCTGATAACACGCTTTTGCAATCTCCAATTAGCATCTATAAAGTGTGCTGTAAGAACCATGTACTCAATCGTTTGATTACTTGACTTCCACAAATCCGTCGTCAAACTAATCTTGTCGATGGTTCTAAGAACTCTTTTTTGTTTCTTTTTTTCTGCTTCATACACTTGCACACAATCCTTCTTAATAGTGTTGCGTGATACCTTCTCCCATTCAGGCATCCCACGTTTTTGCATCATGTTAAAACCTTCTTCTTCCACAATTAAGAAAGGATGCTCATGCATGAGTATCCAATGCGCAGTTGCCTCTCTCATTTTGGCCATATCAAACTTGCCATCTGTGAGTGCAGGCAGCACTTGCACATCACTACTTGTGTCAGCTGGTTGGAAATTAATCATTTGCTGTTGACTTTGATAGAGTTTTCGCTTCAAACAAGTCTTCAAGTGTCTACTAAACTGAGTTGTACTTTTACTTGAGCTTATAGCTAACCCCCTCTTGCAATGGACACATTCTCCCTTTTTAGAGCCATCAGGAAGACTAACTTCCTTAAACTCCAACCAAATAGCAGATGTCTTTTGCCTCTTTTTCTCATTACCTCCTTCTTCCTCACCCTCCTGAATATCAACATCACCACCTTCTTTATCACTAGTCTCAATGGTTGGCGTTTTATTGGTGTTAGCATCTAAATTCTCATCCTTTGAACCATCGTCAACATCATCTAACACAATTCGACTTGCACCTGAATCTGATGTAGGTTGAAATGGCGTCGAGGAAACATCTAGTGTGCTTGACATGTCTAGTTTTCTAACACAAAAAAAGACAAATATAAAATTAAAGAAAGAAAAAATTATTTATTCAAACATTTCAAAGTTAAAAAAATTTGACACATTTTGGCCATTCTACAACACCAACACTTCACATCTAAATCACTAATACTTATCCTTTGGATTCATTTTCACACCAGTTGGCAGCACATGCAACATGATCATTGATCGAATACTCTTTTTTGTTGCTATTATATGTCTATTTCCTTGACGTTCCTATGTACCACGCTCGATAATCAACAAAACTTTTATACTTATTTTCTTATATTGTAAAGCAATCCTTTTTAATTTGGAAGATAATAAAGCCTAAACAATGATTTTATAATATTAATTTGCTATTTCAAAAAAAATTGCTAAATGAGATTAAGAAGCTGTTGGTTTTTAATTAATAACGTGATGTTGATGAGGTTATTTATTGGTTGATAGACCTGATTTGATTATATTACGTAAATTATTATCATTAACTTGAGTTAATTGTTGTCTGTTACAGTATATATGCATATTATGATATTTGTTTTCACGTTATTCGTTGCTTGAAACTCAACAAAAAGAATGAAAAAAATAAAAAATAAAAAAGGACAATTCAACAATGAAGTACAGGTAGAAAACAAAAAAAGTTAGGAAGTCAGGTTAGGTTTTACTCCTACCACAAAATGCAAAATTATGAATTTGACGTCAGAAATTGAGGAATAGACCGCAGCTGCTTGAAGATGGTACTGGTTCCAGATCGTTCCAACCCAAATAACAGCAACCTTCTTTCTATTTTCTACAAAAAAAAGGAAAATCATCAGAAACATTAACAAACAAAAAATTGTGCTCATTACAACAAAGAATACAAGAAATATATATATTTTTGAAAGGAAAATAAAGCGTTTTTATAATTTGTGCAAAAGACAATAGTCTCGCGTATGCCATCAACAACGACCCTGCACCCAGAACTGATCAAGATACAACTCCTCTCGCCTAAAGAGGCAAAAGTACAAATGGCTAATGGGCAAGACCCAAACGACCAAGAGCCAAGAACATCAGAACCAACAACTCAACCAGAAAAAACAACCAAAAATGCCCAAACAGAGAACCAAAACAATCCAGGAAATCCGCGACAACCAGATCGAGAGAGACTAAGTCCGATGTTCTAAAGGAGTCATCAACGCCCCACACAAAAGAGATATATTACTTGCAAAACAGAAAACCAAAAAAAAAAATAAAGCTTTACCACAAAAGAGATATATTACATGCAAAAGAGAAAACCAAAAAAAAAATAAAGCTTTACCACAGAAAAAATTTTCAAAAGATATTGGGATTGAATCGACTGATCTTATTGATGCTAGATCTAAAGGCCGACGGTCTCGTCGGCACTGGATCTGTGGAATATGATCGAGAGGCATGTGTGAAGGTGGAGATGGTAGCGAAGCGGCGAACCAAGGCTCTCGTCCGTGCTAGATCTTAAGGCCGTGTGTCTTACCGGTGCCAGATTTGAAGGTCGACGGTCTCTTCAGCGTCAGATCTGTGGAAGATGATCGCTTCATTGCCATCGTGGGACCAGATCTGATGTGGATGATACTCTTTTGTTAAAGGGAAGCCAGATCTGAAGGGGGACTGAGGGAGGTGGCATCACCGGAGCTGGGGGAGATGGGTGAACGGAGCAAGTGCAGAGAACTTAAAAGTAAAGCAACTAAAAACGAAGGCAATAGGAATAGCTGTCGAAAGGAAAAGCCAAAAAGATAAGAAATATTAGTATTTTTAATTTATGTTATGTACAAATATAATTATAATTTTATAATATTATAATAAAATATATATTAAAATATTAAATACTCAATTAAGCTCGCGAGCCACTCCATCTAGATACTATATTACTCGAACTCGACTTGCTCGACAGCTCGAGTAGCTCGAGCTTGAGCTTGGCTCGAGAAAAATCGAGTCGAGTTCGAGTTTTTTCAAGTCGAGCCCGAGTAGCTTGCGAGCACCAATGTATCATTTACACCCCTAATCTAGGGTGTGCTTTGTAGGGTTGAAAAGTAAAAAGATGGAAAGAGAGATATGGAAAAGTGAAAAGAAAATGATTTTATTAGTGTTTGGTAAGAAGAAAAAGTGAGCTGAATTCCAAAAACCTCATTCCTAAGTCCATAAACCCCCTTATAGTTTTTAAAAGCTAATTTACTCCCTTTGACCAATAATTATATTATGTTAGTCATGTTATTCGTTTAACAAAAATGCCTTTTTTATTTCATAATCCATTTTTAATATGGTTTTTAACAATTTCTTTTCTTTTCATTTTTTTATTTTTTATGTTGACAAACACAAATTAAAATCATGCAAATGCAAACTTCCATTAATTTTTCTCAGATTCAATCCATTTAATTTGTTATTACAAAATACTAAATATTAAAATGTACCAAAAGCCGTCAATGAACAAGGAAAAGAACGATAAAAAGCCATCTAGAATCAAATCCCAGTAATCATACATAAGATCCAAAAATGAAAAAATCTAAGCAACCTAGTAAATCATAAAGAGAAATAAAAATGGGTATGAAATTGAAGGAAAGAAATTGAAGGAAAAGGATAAAAGGGAAAGGGACAATTTGTGTGGCGTTCAGACTTCAGAGCAATTGATGGTGGGACAGGGAGAGGGATAATTTGGTTGGCATTCAGAACAATTGATCGTAAGGTCAGGAGGTGATAACTAATAAGTTGATAGAGTAAAACATATACTACAATTGTAGAAACAAGGATTTGAAATATCAAAAGAAAATAAATTTATAAATAAAAAGAAAAATGAAAGATAAAAAAATCGACTCACTGAAAAGGGGACTTTTTTTACTACATTGAGTTATCTTATTCTGTACCATATAGATGGGGAGTTTTTTCTCACAAGAGGGTAGTTTAAAATTTTTATTCCCAAAAGAGGGTAGTTTCAAACATATTTACTTAAATGATGTATTTTAACCATACCAATGTCATTTCATATTTTTAACCCATGCCATTGAAAAGTCAAAAACCTTAAAAAGTATCCAAAACAACTCTTGAAAAAGCCTTGAGGAATTCGTGTCTGCATTTTCTCTTTGAAATATAGTTGATTTGGCTCTGCATTTTCTCCTTGGATCTGAAAGCCATGATATGAAAGCATAAGCTTGTGAGGTTTTGGACATGGGTTTTTCTCTTAGTGAAGAATGTTTGTTCGTCCAAGAGGATAGCTAAGATCACTTAGGTAGTGTAATTTCTCTGTATTTGTAGTTACTTAGTTTACTTAATTGTCAAGGAGATTTTCTGTTAGCTTGGAAGGAAAAGAAAACCGAAGAGCTTCAAACTCTATTTCATCACACATATACACACACATGATAATAGAATGATATTGAAAATTTAGAGTAATCTCTAAGAGATAAGTTCTTGTTTATGATATTCATTATTACCTGTTTACAACAATGATCTTTAATGATGTACGAATCTCGATTTGCGTCTTAACCTATCTCCAAGAACTCTACAAGAAAGAAAATGATCAGAGGGTGCAGGGGCTTTCTGCTGCGCGCGCACTCCAATGCTTAAGTCAGACAGGATCTAAGTAGGGTTTCAATAAGCTAATAAAGATTAGGAATTAAAAATGATACCTGTGACCTATTTATAAGAGTAATATAACACGTAATTACGGTTAAGACCCATTGCTTAAATGATAACCTACTGGATCTTTCATGGCCCTTTTTAGTGCTCTTTCCTCTTGGGCTTAGACCACCATTAGGCCCAGTTTCTTCAGCATGACTTATATCAAGGCCCAATGACCTTTAGTAAGACTCTCATCAATTGCTCCCCACTCTTTGACAGGGTATATCTTGTGGAAAAGTATATAAATTTTTTTTATTTAAATCATGTCTATGCATAGCCTACTTCGTGCACTTTTTGCTTCAGGCCTTTTTCTTCTTGTGCGTGACTTACCTCGCACATTTTTTGCTTCAAGCCCATGTGTTACCCATCTCACACATTTTTCGCTTAGGGACTTTTATTTAATTCACAACTTACCTCGCGCATTTTTTGCTTCAAGCTCATGTGTTGCCTATCTCACGCATTTTTCGCTTAGGGACTTTTATTTCATTCACGGCTTACTTCGTGCATTTTTTTGTTTCAAGCCAATGTGTTGCCCATTTCGCGCATTTTTCGTTAGGGATTTTTATTTCATTCATGGCTTACCTCGCGCATTTTTCGCTTCAAGTCCATGCGTAGCCTACATCGTGTATTTTTCGCTTTAGGCTTTTTTCTTTGAGTGCGTGGCTTACCTCGCACATTTTTCACTTCAAGCCCTTGCGTAGCCTACATCGTGCATTTTTCGCTTTAAGCTTTTTTCCGAGTGCGTGGCTTTCCTCGTGCATTTTTCGCTTCAAGCCCTTGTACTTTTTGTCTTTGCGTATGACTTACATCGTGCACCTTTCGCTTCAAGTCCATGCATAGCCTACATCGTGCATTTTTTGCTTCAGGCTTTTTTCTTTGAGTGCGTGGCTTACCTCGCACATTTTTCGCTTCAAGCCCTTGGTAGCCTACATCGCTCATTTTTCGCTTCATGCTTTTTTCTTTGAGTGCGTGGCTTTCCTCGCGCACTTTTCACCTCAAGCCCTTGCACTTTTTGTCTTCACGCATTACTTACATCGTGCACTTTTTGCTTCAAGTCCATACGTAGCCTACATCTCACATTTTTCGCTTTAGGCTTTTTTCTTTAAGTATCTGGCTTACCTCGATCATTTTTCGCTTCAAGCCCTTGCGTAGCCTACATCGCACATTTTTCGCTTCAGGCTTATTTCTTGAGTGTGTGGCTTTCCTTGCATACTTTTCGCTTCAAGCCCTTGCACTTTTTGTCTTCGTGCATGACTTACATCACGCACTTTTCGCTTCAAGTCCATGCATAGCCTACATCACGCATTTTTCGCTTCAGGCTTTTTTCTTTGAGCGCGTGGCTTACCTCGCACATTTTTCGCTTCAAGCCCTTGCGTAGCCTACATCGAGCTCATTTTTCGCTTCAGGCTTTTTTCTTTGAATGCGTGGCTTACCTCGCGCATTTTTCGCTTCAAGCCCTTGCACTTTTTGTCTTCGCACATGACTTACATCACGCACTTTTCACTTCAAGTCCATGCGTAGCCTACATCGTGCATTTTTCGCTTCAGGCTTTTTTCTTTGAGTGCCTGGCTTACCTCGCGTATTTTTCGCTTCAAGCCCATATGTTGCCCATCTTGCGCATTTTTCGCTTAAGGACTTTTGATTTGCCCGTCTCGCGTATTTTTCGCTTAGGGACTTTTAATTTGCCCGTCTCGCACCTTCTGTGCTTAGGGACTTTTGATTCTTCTATTCCTGTAACATGTCTATCATACATGGAAGATTATCATAGTATAGATAAAGATATGAATAATTGGCTTTCCATTTCATAACATGTAATATTTCTAATCAAATGGAACAAGTAACAAAATAACTATAATAAATGTTAAAACAAAATATATCATGTGCTTACCACTAGTACGGTTTCAAGTGATTAGCGTTCCAAGTCTTTGGAACCTTCTTGCACTGTAATGCCTTCAAAGGACAAGTGCTTGGTCCGATCGCCTTTCTAATCTTGTAAGGTCTTTCCCAGTTAGATCGAATTGGCTAGGAGTGAAGGCCTATCGACCTAAGGTGATCAAAAGTATGACCTCAACGCTTGAGCTCTGTCTTGAACCTTGCTACAGCTTGTGTACCAGCCACCGAAGGGTACTCTGCCACAGCCATGCAACCTGCTGTAAGCTAAGGCATTCTATTGCATGCCTGTTGTGCACCTACCAAATGCCTGTCACACGCCTGTTGTACGCTTGATGCATTTTTAACCCTGTAGCACGCCTGTCATGAGCCTGCCACCCGTTGCACCCTACTATGTGCCTACTGTGCGTTACACCCTACCGTGTCTATCGCTCGCTGAAGCACCCTGCTGTAGGTCTACCACGCTTTACACCCTGCCGCATGCCGACCACATGCCGACCATTCCTATTGCTTGCTGAGGCACCCTACCGCAGGTTTACCTCGCGTTGCACTCTATTGCATGCCTACTGTGTACCTACTGAGGCCTACTGGGTCATTGTATCCTGTCGCATGCCTGACATGCGTTACACCCTGCCTCATGCCACCCCTATCGCTCGCTAATGCACCCTGTTGCAGGCCTACAAACCTCGGTTTGCCACCTAATCTACCATAGGCTTCCACATTCTACCACAAGCCTCCATACCCTGTCGTAAATCGTGTTCTCGCTATTTTTTGTACTTGGCTTTTTGTATGTTTCCCACAGACGGCGCCAATTATTGTTACTTGTTTACAACAATGATCTTTAATGACATACGAATCTCGATCTGCATCTTAACCTGTCTCCAAGAATCTGCAAGAAAGAAAATGATCAGAGGGCGCAGGGGCTTTCCCCTGCACGCGCACTCCGATGCTTAAGTCAGACAGGATCTAAGTAGGGTTTCAATAAGCCAATAGAGATTAGGGTTTAAAAGTGATACCTGTGACCTATTTATAGGAGTAATATAGCGCGTAATTACGGTTAAGACCCATAGCTTAAATGATAACCTAGTGGATCTTTCATGGCCCTTCTTAGTCCTCTTTCCTCTTGGGCTTAGACTACCATTAGGCCCAATTTCTTCAGCATGACTTATATCGAGGCCCAAGACCTTTAGTAAGACTCTCATTAATATTATTAGTGATTGTTCATTTATTAAATTGTTTTACTCAACAAACATCATAATTAAAAAATTATAAAAAAAAAATAAAAAGTTCTACCAAACTAATCATAATCTAATAACAACTCTTAATTTTCTTAATGGATAATCAAAATAGTCCAAAAGATCATGGCTTTCATATCTATGTATGGTCTCAAGGCGATGGTGGAATGGATGACGATCAAACTCTGTCTATGCCATATTTTTTTGGTAACAATATTCGTTGAAGAAAAATATCAATCAGTTCTAAGACGCCCATTATGATAACCGAGAATTTTTCTACTTTTGGTATTAAATACCCAAAAATTTAATTTTAATGCAAATAGATAAGCGAAAGTAAATAAATAAATTTATTTATGAGATGGGAATATTATTGGAAAATTCGTATGGAGAAATTTGTTTGGAGGAAATTATTTTGGATATTAAGAAATCCAAAAATAAAAGAAATAAAAAATGTGTATATTTATATATATTTATATATCCATATATATAAATATATTTTTAAATAAGTACATATGTATATTATTATACATTTATGTATATATATAAATATATATATATGAAATATATATATTATTTTAAATTAAAGTGTATAGATATATATAAATTATTAATACAAAATATATATCTATATATATGAAAATATAGTATATTTATATATATAATTATATTTTGTATTTATATATATTTATAAATATATATAAATAAATAAAAAAAAGGAAAATGGGATCTGATACCCGACCCCGCTTCTTCTCCTCTGTTGTAACAAAAGAGAGAAACCCAAGTAGTCGACCCTGTCGGCCGAGAGAAGAGAAGGAAGAAGAGGGAGAGAGAAGCGTCGTCGACGAGAAGAGGAAAAGAAGAAGCGACCGGCGACGGCCCGAAGCGAAAAAGAAAAGAGAAACGAAACGAAAACAGAAAGGAAAAAAGAAGAAAAGAGGAAAAAGGAAAGAGGCAGTGCCGTACGATTCAGACACTACCACCGCCACCTTCGACACCGGCGAGGCCAAACTAAGAAGAAAGGAGGACCGACTGTGAAGGGAAAGAGGAAAGAGGGGGTGAAAAAGAGGAGAAAGAGGACCGAATCACTGCCTCCAAATCCGCCGCCGCCGCCGCCAATTTAGAAGAAAAGGAGACCAAAAACGGCTTCAGCACCACCTCGGCCAGTTGTGGAGTGGCTAAACCGGCAGTGACGACGATCGACATTGGCTTAACCGACTGATCGAGATTGAACCAGCCGATGGAGGCTGAACTGGCTGAACCGGTTTGAACTGGTTCAGACCAGAAAAAGGAAAAGAAAAAGAAAAAGAAAAGAAGAAAAGAAAAGAAAAAGAAAAAGAGAAAAAGAAAAGAAGAAGAAGGAGGAAGAAGAAAAGAAAATGGGTAGGAAAATTTATTAGAATTTTATTATTATTATTTGTTGAATAATTTTATAATATTCTAAATTGAGTATGGGATTGGATTTGTAGAAAATTATACAAGTGATTGGAGAAAGATGGAAATCAGGAGAAGTGGACTACGAGCGCAACGTTAATCAGAAAGTCGCTAACACAGAATAGGTAAGGGATACATATGTAGCCTGTAAGGATATCTAGATTGCATAAATTAAATATGCATGATTTTATGAAATGATTGCTGAATTGATTTGGTTTGGAATTGTGGAAATTGGCTGGTTGTGAAAATATAAATATGTCTGTTTTGTACAGGGAGGCTAGTCAATAGGCAGCCGTTATGCTACCGCAAAATTTTAGAAAGTTATATAAAATCATTGAAAATGATTTTCTTACTTGAGAAATAATTTCCAACACATGAAAATGAAGAAAATTGTTATTTTTCATAAAACATGAATATAACGAATTTGATTTTAAAATATTCATGTTATTGGAATTGGTGAAAATGAGATCAACTAAAATTCTCTCAATATATGAATTATATGTGATATGAAATGGAAAATGAAAAAGGGATAAAGTGAATATTTTATAAATGTTTTCTTAAATATTCACTTGATTTATTATATAACCTTTATGGTTTTAATTATGAAATTATTTATTTTTATAAATTCCATAAAGGTAAATTTATGATAAAAACGCTGTTTTGAGACAAGTTGGCACCTTTATCATGCTGATATGTGATACGTGATATGTGACATGTAATATGTGATATGTAGTCTCAGTCGACACCTGTTCAGTGATCCACCGAGGACGATTATAGACTATGGCCATAAATCTGACATGTTTTATTTTCTACCCTCCGGGGTCTATAACATGATACGACTTGGGTGATTGCCTCAGTCTCCACTATGATATGTGATATGTTAAAAAGAAGTGTTTTATACTATACGTGACATGTTAAAAAAGAAAGGTTTTATACGATATGTGACATGTTAAAAGAAAATGTTTTATATGATATAGGAAAAATTCAAAAGGAATTTTAGTACTGTTACATAGTGTATATTATTATACTGAGTACAGTACTACATGATGATTTACAAAAGACATGTGATATGAACATGTGATATGTTTTCAAAAGGAAGAAGAGTTTATAAATTTAATATTCTTACTATGATTTTAAATTGAATATTAGATTATATGTGACATGTTTTCAAAAGGAAAGAGGAGTTTATAAATCTAATATTCTTATTATAATCTGAAATTGAATATTAGATTTAAATGATGTAAATATCATAAGGAAATGATTTTAATAGCTTGTTTTGCTATCTAAAGTGCTGTACTAATTTATGATTTGTACAGTAAAATATGAAATTAGATTAGATGAAAATGATGAGGATTTAAACTAATATTCTTCTTAAAGAATATATGAATATTAGTTATTTTATTTAAATGCTTTATTTCATAAAAGCATTATTTTGAAAGGAATATGAAAATAATATGAAATGAAAAAGGAAAAGGATTTAAGTTCCACGAACTTAATTACTCCCTGCAGTTGCTTCTAGGTTCCGGGACAAGACAGGTATTTCAAAATACCTTTTGTACTCCATCCGGATCCCTAGCCGACTGTAATATCCTTCCTATATGAACCTAGTGAAGTTATAGGAATACGAAAAAGGTTTTGATAGCATATAGATATCTGGATATCAAGCGTTGCATATAACTCCTTTTACTGAGCTGTGGTTTGCTCAACACCCTACTTTTAACATTTCAGATTTACAGTGACTGCGAGATCTTGCATTCGAGGATCTTGGCTACGCATCTGGGCGAAATATGACAGCTCGAATATTCCAGAGGTACAATTATTTTTATTTTATATGTTCAGACTTTTGATTTACAATACTACAGCATTGTATTAATAAGGGGATGTAAGTATTGTTTACAAACAAAATTTGTAATTATGTAATTTCGTTACTTTATGAAATTACGGATACTGTGTTTTCAATGAATTAAAATGAAAAGAAAAGCCTCGCAGACAACCCAACCAGATAAAGTGTGTGGAAAAATGTAAAAATATGTGGTCACGAGCAATGACACGCATGGGGTGCACCACTCCGAGAAGGGGATCGAGACATGACTATGATGGTTGAAGAACACTGCCAATAAAATTGCACCTTTTAGGAAAAAAATTTAAATAATTATTTAAAAATTTGACATGACAGTGACATGGCATTGCATACCCCTTTTAAAGAAATAATTTTAAAAACACCCTTATCTGGGAATAAAAGTTTTAAACTACCCTCCGGTGAGAAAAAACTCTTTAAATGGGCTTAAAACCAATATCTGTTGGGCTGAGTAAAAGAAGCTCAGCGCCCCTTAAGCAACGTCTTGAGTTTGAGCCTTGTGGATGGAGAAAACAAAATTAGGAGAGCTCTCTCATATCGGGTCCAACCATAGCTCATCTCCGGATTAGTCGAGACCTAAAGTGGCATCCGAATAACAAAGGGTTTCAACAAAAAAAATTTTAGATGGGCTTATAAATGTTTAACCAATTAACAGACAGCATTAATAGTTTAAGAAGGTAAAGTGGCTTTTTTTGAAATTAGAGGGGTTTGTGGACTTTGGAAGTTTAATGAGGGGGCATTTTGGAATTCACCCAAAAAAAGTGTGAAGAAATAAAATAAGAAAGATGTAATTTTCTTTCTTTATTAATAAAACCAAATCATTCCAAATTGTAAAGATTAGTGAAGAAAAAATGAGAAGGTGTGAGTCAAACATGTATAATTACAAAATTATCCTTTATTCTTTTAATTTTATTTTGTTATCATAAACCATTAATGGTATAATGGTAAATTAATATAATTTCATTTTATTTCTTTCTATTTTTCAACTCTACCAAGCAATAGAAGGAAAGAAAATTATATTTTCTTTTACATTATCCATCTTTCCTATCAAGCACATCTAAAGAAAAAAAATTGATATTTTCTATCTTTTCATTTTTCCCTCTCTTCAATTTTCTATCTTTCCATTTTTCTTTCTACCTTACCAAGCAAAACCTTAGGGTGTGCATAGTATGGTGGAAAAGTGAAAGGATAAAAAGAAGTGTTTGAAAAAGTAGAAAAAAAATAATTTTACTAATGCTTGGTAAGAAGGAAAAGTGTAAGGAAAGAAAATAAAAAATATTGCAATTTTTTTCTTATTAACAAAACCAAATCATTCCAATTTGGAAAGATTAGTAGAGACAATATAAGAGACGTGTAAGTCAAATATGTATAATTACAAATTTATCCTTTATTCTTTTAATTTTATTTTATTATCATAGCTCATTAAAGGTATAATGGTAAATTAATATAATCTCATTTTATTTCCTTTCATTTTTCAACTCTACCAAATAATGGAATGAAAAAAAATTATTTTCTTTCACATTGTCCATCTTTCTTACCAAGCACACCTAATGAAAAAAATTAATATTTTCTTTCTCTTCATTTTTCCCTCCCTCTAATTTTCCAACTTTTCATTTTTTTTTCCACCTTACCAAGCAAAGCCTTAAGGTTAGCAAGAGAAAATTGGAAACAAAATTTATAACATGATAAAACAGCTGAATAGGTTTCAATCAAGTTTTTAATTATATTTATTTTTTCTTTGGTAAGCCATAGGTTTTAACAAAGATAATATAATCAACCTAAAGGATAGGGATCCCCTGGAAAACCAAATATACAGAATTTAGCAAAGTCATTCAGCATATAAATATAGCATGGGGATGTTCACAATATTCGAATAAGAAAAAAAAAGCAATTCAAAACTAAGTCTACTACCATGCCGAGATGAAATTATCTCTCTATACTCTTTCTTTACCTAGAGCATTTACCATGCCATTTGCTTCTTTGTATATATTAGACAACAAAACCATCTCAATTGATTGCAAAAGTCAATAGATTTCGCAAAGATAGACTATAACTTCCAAGGTAGATTGCTTTCTTTCCTACACCAGTTAACATCTACCACAGAGCCAGATTCAATAATTAGGCTTTTAGATTCTTTCCAGCATGCTTTCAAAATGAAATCAAGGCCATGTTTAATGGAAAGAAGTTCCATCACATACAAATCTTATACTCCTAATGGTCACAAAAATTACCTATAATCTAGCTATTGGAATTTCTTAGGATGCATCCACATCTAGTTGGTCTTGGCTTTAGAGCTGTCAAAATGGGTCGGGCTAAAAAGCCCTTTTTGTTAAATGGGACTAAAAATGTAAGCCCATATCCAGCCTTAAGGGCTAACAGGCTTAAATGGGTTGGCCCGTATAAGAAATTAAAAAAATTCAATTTTATATTAAAATTCAATTTTTTTTAGTAAATAAACAAAGTAAAATTTGAAATAAATATTAAACAAACATCAAATAAATTCATATCAAATCCATCAAGTCTTCAACATCATTTGAACATTACATATTAATAGTTTACCAAGCATAATATAAATTGTTTTAGCAAACCTAGATACTGAAAAACATGTCTCAACAATATTAAAAATCAAAAACATGATAAATAGATCCATGTCCATCCATCTGCTCCATAATGTCAATCATATTCAATCAATTCTTTTTCAACTTTGCCGTCTACAAAGATAAATAAAGAACAATATAAGAACTCACAAGAATTAAACTTACGAATTGATTATATTAGATTTAAATTGATAAATATTTTGAAATGACAAAAACTTAAGTGATGAAAAATGTATATTATAAATTTGCTTAAAATGGACACAATGTTAGAAAATCATTTGACAAAGTTTTGGAGTTAAATTTTCAATTGAGAAAGTCAAGAAAATTGAAAGAATACTTTGAACTAAAGTCAAATCACAAAGACACATCATTTTATCCTAAAACAACCAACAAAAATGTGCAGGAAGGCTTGAGGGATCGATCCCCCATGTTGAGGGATCGATCCCCATATGGCAATATACTCCCAAGGCTAGAAAACAGGCAAGGGATCGATCCCCACAGTGAAGCGATCGATCCCCAGATGGCAAATTGGGCAGAAAGGCATTCTAGAACTTAGGGATCGATCCCCTATGGCTAAGGATCGATCCCATATCACGAGAACAGTGTCAAACGACTAGTTTTTGAGGGTTTCAACGAGGAGAATTGCATTAAATGCTTCAACAACCGTTCAAAGCAATTAGTGGACTATAAATAGAGGTATTTATGAAGATTAAAGCAAGAACAAGCACTCAGCAACTTCTCTAAGCTTTAAGAAAGAATTCAAAGCTAAAAAATCATCTTTTGTATTTGATTTGTGATATCCCACCTTGTACACCACCAACTCACATTAATCTCTGCTATTCAAAAGGGTATGCTAGCCTTGTAAGGTTATCTTGTAAGAGTGAGGGTAGTTTTGCAAGGGGATAGGTTGAGAAGGTTATTCCTAAGCCTTCAAAAGGAAGTGTAAGAGGTCTCACCACATCTTGAAGTAGTTTGTACTCGTTCACAAAGAAGAATGGAATCAATCCCTTGACAAGAGGATCAAGGAGAGAGGATGTAGTTAAGAGATTAGTCAAACACCTCTATAAATTCTGTGTTTGGTTCTCTTCCCTTATCTTTATTTACTGCATTTGCTTCATTATTGCATAATTTGTTTTATTTGTTAATTAAGCTCTTAAAAACTCAAACTTAGTAGTAAAAGCGATTCACCCCCCTCTCGGTAGAGCCAACAATTGCTATCAGAGCTTGGACTGGAGAATTGATTTGGAGTAATTTCTACTTAGCATAAACGATCTAGATGGCTCAAAATAGTGTAGCTACACCCTTAGTAGGAGAGGGACACTCTACTGTTAGGCCACCACTCTTCAATGGTGAAAATTATGCATATTGAAAGACTAGGATGATGTTATTCATTCAAGCTAATGACTATGAAGTGTGGAGAATTATTATTAAAGGTCCCTTAGTTCCTATTAAGAAAGTTGATGGGGAAGAAATGCCAAAGAAAGAGGATGAATGGGATACAAATGATTTTAGAATGGCACAATTAAATGCTAAGGCAATGCGCACACTCTTTTATGCAATAGGACCTAATGAGTATAATAGAGTTTCACAATGTGAAAATGCAAAACAAATTTGGGATAAGCTGGCAATTACTCATGAAGGAACCACATAAGTCAAAGAGACTAAAGTAGGCATGCTCACTCAAGATTATGAATTATTCAAAATGAAGAGTGATGAAACCATTACTGACATGTTTACTAGATTTACTGATATCATAAATGTCTCAAGTCCTTAGGAAAAACATACTCCAATGTTGGAATGGTGATGAAGATTCTAAATAGCTTACCTAAATCATAGGAAGCTAAAGTTATAGCTATTAAGGAATCTAAGAACCCTCATACTCTTTCTCTAAAGAACTTATGGGATCTCTACTCACCTATGAGATGAAACTCAAAAGAAATCAAGAACCTCCTAAGAAGGTTGGAGTTACATTAAAATCCACCACAAATGAAGAATCCAAAGATGATCATAATGAAAGTGGTGATGATGAGGATTTAGAGATTGCTATGTTTTTAAAGAGGTTTAACAAAAGCATAAGGATGAGAGCTAGTGGAAACTCTAGGAGACCCCCTGGGAGAGACTCTAACAAAAGAGAAACAAGTAGGAAAGAAAAGAACCCAATTATTTGTTATGAATGTAAAAAACCTGGTCATATTAAATTTGATTGTCCTTTCTATAGAAAACAAGGTGAGAAGAAACCAAAGAAGAAGGAAATGATGGCTACATGGAGTGATAGTGACTGCTCCGATGAATAAAATGTAGAAGAGGAAGTAGCCAACCTTTGTTTTATGGCCATTGAAGATGAAAAGGTAAAATCCAACACATTAGATACTAATGAATATACAGTTGATGAGTTACAAGATTCATTTGATGATTTAGGAAATGAATTTGAATGCATGAATTTAAAATATAAGAAAATGATTTCAAAATTGAAAAAGGAAAATGAGATGCTCATGAATGTCAACCTAGAATGTGAGAAGAAATTAGAAAATGCAAATCTAGAAATAGAAGAGTTACATAAAAGGAACATTAATTTGCAAAATTCATTTTCTAGATTTTATATGGGTCAAAAAAAACATGATCATATGCTAGAGACCCAAAGAGTATTCTTTGATAAAGAAGGAGTAAGTTACAATGCATCAAATAAAGAAACTCATTTCAAAAATTTTCTTGCTAAGGATGAAAAATTTATGTTGTGCACTTCATGTAATAAACTAGGACATTCCTCACAAACATCCACATCTAGGAAGACCATCATTAGAGGAAATATAGCTATGAAGATTTGGTTGCCCAAGCATGTTCTAAATTCAAATGATGAGTCATTAAGAATGAAATGGATCCCTAAAAGATCAAAAATTATTAGTACTAACTCTCAAGGACCCAAGAAAATTTGGGTACCTAAGATAAAAGTTTGATGTATTTGTGTGTAGGAGGAAGAGCATTGCTACAAGGCTAAGTCTAAGGAGCACTAGTACCTTGATAGTGGATGCTTAAGACACATGACCGGTGACGAGAGCCAATTCAAGATCTTAAAGCCTAAAAATGGTGGAGAAGTCACGTTTGGAGACAACTCCAAAGGTCAAATTGAAGGAATTGGCTCCATTGGTAACTCCTCCTCGACTATTGAAAATGTCTTGTATGTTAGAGGTTTAACACATAACTTGCTTAGTATTAGTCAATTGTGTGATAACGGTTTCAAAGTTATGTTTGATGTTGTTAATGCTAAAACTAATCAAATCCTTTTCATAGGACATAGACAAGGAAATATTTTAGATTTTTCACTTAGATGAGCTAAATAGCAAAAATGTATGCTTTATGGCCACAAAAGAAGATGAACCTTGGTTATGGCATAGAAGACTAGGTCATGCTAACATGCATGTTTTATCTAAATTAGCTAAAAGAGACTTAGTCGTAGGATTGCCTAAACTTCAATTTGAAAACGATAAGGTGTGTGAGGCTTGTGTAAGAGGAAAACACAAGAGAGTATCATTTAAATCTAAGTGTGTTACAACCTCTAGGTCACTCCAACTCCTTCACTTAGATCTTTTTAGACCAACAAAAACCACTAGTTTAGGAGGAAAACATTATGGCTTTGTCATAGTTGATGACTACACTAGGTTCACTTAGATGTTCTTTTTAGGTGTGAAAAATGAAGCCTTAGATAAATTCATCATTTTTTCAAAACTTGTTTAATGAAAAAGGTTATTCTATTACTAGCATTACGAGTGATAATGGAAAAGAATTTGAAAATCTTGGTTTTGATACTTATAGTAATGAAAATGGAATTAGTCATAATTTTTCAGCTCCTAGAACTCCTCAACAAAATAGGATAGTTAAAAGGAGGAATACAACCTTAGAAGATATGGCTAGAACCATGCTTTGTGAAAACAATTTGCCAAAATATGTTTAGGTTGAAGCTATTAACAGTGCATGTTATGTTATAAATAGAGCTATGGTTGGCCCATTTTAAAGAAAACCCCTTATGAGCTTTATAAAGGAAAAGGCCTAACAAAAGCTATTTCCATCAATTTGGTTGCAAATGCTTTGTTTTGAACAATGGAAAAGACAATTTAGAAAAATTTGATGCAAAAAGTGATTAAGGTATTTTTCTTGGTTATTCTTTAAATTCTAAGGCATGTAGAGCTTTTAACAAAAGAACACTTGTTGTAGAAGAATCAATTCATGTTATTTTTTATGAGTCAAGTTCCTATAGTAGAAACAATCTTGATGATGAAGTAGAAATATTTGATGAACCAATAATTAATCCATCCCAAGATAAAGATGTTAGGGAACAATTAGAAGATCTTGATATAAATAAGAATGAGGAATCATTGGAACAAGAAATAATTGAGAAAGAATCAAGATGTCCTAGAAAACTTAGTTATGTGAAGGATAATGACATTGTTGGAGATCCAAATATTGGTGTTAGAACTAGGTCAACATATAGAAATATATGTCAACATGTAGCTCTTGTATCACAATTTGAACCCAAGAATGTGCATAAGGCTTTAAAAGATGAAAATTGAATTATGGCTGTGCAAGAGGAATTAAATCAATTTGAAAGAAGCAAAGTATGGACACTAGTGGAAAGACCTAAGGATCATCCAATTATTGGAACTAAATGGATATTCAAGAATAAAATGGATGAGAATAGTATAATAGTTAGAAACAAAGCTAGATTAGTAGCACAAGGATATAGGCAAGAAGAAAGAATAGATTATGATAAAACCTATGCTCCGGTAGCTAGACTAGAAGCCATTAAGATGCTACTTGCCTTTGCATGTTACCAAGATTTTAAACTATATCACATGGATGTTAAAAGTGCTTTCTTAAATAGGTACATAAATGAAGAGGTTTTTGTTAAGCAACCCCCCGGTTTTGAAAATCCGAAGTTTCCTAATCATGTTTTCAAACTCTCAAAAGCCTTGTATGGATTAAAACAAGCTCCTAGAGCTTGGTATGAAAGATTTTCAAAATTTTTTATTGAAAACGGTTTTGCAAGAGGCAAAGTAGATACAACCTTGTTTATCCAATCTAAGGGTAATGACTTATTAGTGGTTCAAATTTATGTAGATGATATCAGTTTTGGATCCACAAATGAGTCATTATATAAAGATTTCTCCAAATTAATGCAAGATGAATTTGAAATGAGCATGATGGGAGAGCTAACCTTCTTCCTAGGACTTCAAGTTAAACAATGTAAAGATGGAATTTTTATAAATCAAGCTAAGTACACTAAAGACTTGCTCAAAAGACTTGGAATGGAAGAGTCTAAACCTCAATCCACCCCAATGAGCACAAATATCAAGCTTGATAAGGATAAAGGAGGAAAATGTGTAGACACTAAACTATATAGGTCTATGATTGGTTCATTGCTATATCTCACTACTAGTAGACCCGATATAATGTTTAGTGTATGCTTGTGTGCTAGGTTTCAATCATCTCCTAGAGAATCACACTTACAAGCTGTAAAAAGAATCCTTAGATACCGTAAAGACACTTCTCCCTTAGGACTATGGTATCCTAAAGATTCTACTTTTGCTCTTTATGCTTATTCCGATGCAGATTTTGGCAGTTGCAAAGTTGATAGGAAAAGTACATCCGAAACTTGTCAATTCTTAGAAAATAAACTCATTTCATGGTTCTCTAAGAAACAAAATAGTGTAGCTCAATCCACAATCGAAACTGAATATATTACTTCTGGAAGTTGCTGTGCACAAGTATTGTGGATAAAGCAACAAATGAGTGACTATGGAATAGAGATGAATCAAATTCCTATCAAATGTGATAATACTAGTGCTATCAACCTTACCAAAAATCCCATACAACACTCTAGAACTAAGCACATTGAAATAAGACACAATTTTATAAGAGATCATGTGCAAAAAGGTGATATTGTTCTAGAGTACATAGATACCTTGTACCAATTGGCTGATATCTTCACAAAACCCTTAGATAAAGAGAGATTTTGCACACTCAGAGGTGAACTAGGTCTCATGAATGCTCCTTGAACTAGATTGACATTCTTGGGTGGCTTAAGTTGGTTGTGGTGAAAGCAAGTCAGGAATTTAGAGAATATATTGACCACTTGCTATTCATAAACTTAACTTGCCATATTTCTCTTAGTTGCTAGGATGAATTGTTGAAATATGTGTTTGCTCATGTTCCAAATTTCATGTTGATTCCTTACTACTCAGCCCTCTTAGAAAGAATGTTGTTCTGGCATTTTCACCATGCCCCTACTAAGAATCACTCTTCATGTTCAAAAATTCCTCAAAAACACAACAAAATGGTTTTCAATGATTTTTCAAATTGTTTTTGTCTTTTACAAGTCACACACCATGATTTTAACTTGCTCAAATCTTATTTTTTTTAACTTTAAAATACTGAAAATACACAATTTCACTTATTTTCAAATCATTTTTTGTGAGACTTGATTCTACTGTACTGTATAGAATATTTTGTAATTATTTAATTACTGAAATATAATTTAATTGGTGAAATTAAGTGAACTGGTTATGTAGGCCCCACTTTAATTTTATGGTTTTGATTGATTTAAGATTGATAATATAGTGTACTATGGTGAAATAAATATAAAATAATGATTTTGAGACATAAAAACAATTTTTATGTCATTTGGAATTATTTTGAGAATTTTGGAAAACAAATTGGAAAAATAACGGTTACGTCCCAAGGGCATTTTCGTAAATTACGCCCATATTAAAAATGTGTTGGGACCTTAAAAAAATATCATGATAATCTACAAGAAAAGGGGAATATCATAGTGCCAAAAGATTGATCAAAAAGGTGGTTTAATCGAAAAATTTCGCTGGCGGTCCGTAAGGGGTAAAACCATAATATCTCCTTATCGGTGCATCGCGCGGCAATGAAACCACTTCCATTCATTAAGGTACATTAAATGTGATTTATTGGAGCTAGAATCGTAATTTTTGGAGTTTGTTTGCATGGTTTTTATGAAATTGGAGGCTTAATAACAAAACTGTTAATATTGTGATTCATTAATGGCAAATCCGTAATTAGCCCATCTCTAGAAATTTCAGCACACTTAAGCTGAAGTTGTCGACACTATTCATCATCCTCACCAGCCTCCCCCATGACACCAAAGAGAAAGAAAAACAGAAAAAGAAAAAAAAAAGAAAAACCTATAGAAAATATACAAAATTTCAACACCTTCCTTTAGAGAAAATTAATCTCTATCATCTCCTCTCTTCATTGGTGCCCATATTTTATCAAAAGATGAAGAAAACAAAGAGAAAAGAGGGCAAAGAAGCTTCGGCCAAGGTATGGAAACTGTTACAGTCCAGTAACATAGTAATACACATATTATTACACCATTATGACGGTTGGGCTGTCTGTGATACTTTACTTTTCACTTACATTTAAACAATTTCATATGAAATTATAATATGAATTACATCCCCTATCTTAATTCACAAGAAAGTAGTACTGTAGATAAGTCTAAATACGAAAAATAAATGATCGTACCTCATGTAGTAAATCAAGCTATCGCATCGTCCCCAAATGCACAGTCGAAATTCTTAAATATCAGACTCTCAGTCCTTGAAAATCTGAAATGTTAAAATTAAGGGGTGAGCAAACCAAGGCTCAGTAAGAGAGTTATATGCAACACTTGATATTCAGCTACCTATATGCTGAAAATAATTTTTCACTTTCTTTAAATCTTTGTAAAGGGCTCTAGGCTCACATGTAGGAAGGATACTATAGTCAGCTAGGGATCCGGATGGAATAAAGCAGGTATTTTGAAATACCTGTCTTGTCCCAGAACCTAGAAGCAACTGTAGAGAGTACTATATAATTTGTTCTCAAAACGATTTAATATTCGTTTTCCATAACGTAAACCATTTATTTCTCTTCACTTCAATATGGTTTAAAACACGTGACAGTTTAGTAGTAAAACAGTGGTTTACTTCTATTCTCTTCAGTACAGTTAAAAACACGTGACAGTACAGTGGTTTGTAAATATCCAAATCATTGGATAAACCATTTTGTAATTATTTCTATCTTAGAAATAATTTTCAATGTTATTCTTTTTGAATAACCATTAATTTCTCTTTAGTACAGTAACCGTATCTTACAGTTTAGTAAAACAGTAATATTCAATACAGTACCATTCGGTAAAACAGTATCTTGATACGGTTTAGTCAGTAACCAGTAACCAGTAGCTACCAATTCAGAAAATAGTATACGGTAGCTTTTAGTTCAGTAAACAACAAATGGTAGCTTTCAATTTAGTAGAACAGTAATCAGTGGCTACCATTTCAGTAAACAGTCAACAGTAACAATACAGTTCAGTAAAATAGTGTTTTGGTACAGTTTTGCTTAATAAACAGTAAACAGTACAGTAGTTCAGTAAACAGTTCAGTACAATAAATAGTATAGTACAGTAAATAGGATTAAGTAAATCCTTTCATAAACAGTAATCAGTAAGTGAAACTAGGCATCACCCTACAATTAAATCATGCTATCATCGTCCATTAGGGACAAAGTATCAGTAATTGAGATCTATGGCCATGATCTATAATATGTCCTCGGTGTACACTTGCTAGGTGATAATGCGGGATGCTGATGACTAGCTGGTCAATCAGCCACGTGACAGTAATAGTAATAGTACGATGCATGAAACTCGGGGCCTAATTCTCAAAATAGTATAAAACCATACCATAGCCTTTATGGATTTTAAACACAGTAGTGTAAAACATTTCACCATCATCCATAAGGCTCACATGTATAAATTCTTACCTTTATGAAATAAATAAAATAAATAACATTTTTCAAAATATTTCATAAAAGCATAAATCATATTTTCCATACGGTGAAAACAGTTTATAAAATCATCACTGTAAAATATAAAAGGTCATAACTGTCCTTTTTCACCGTAAAACATATATGCACGTTTTTCCGTGCATTCTATCGAAAACATGGTTTTCAAAGTTATCGGGATTCAAATCAATTATTTTTATGATTTATGGAAAATTAAAATATTTATTTTCTAAATCAACACTCCCGTCACCATGTTTTCTTTATAAACACATACAGAGACCTTCTAGTCTCAAAATACTGTTTTCTACCTTTAATTAACCTTTATGGAATTTTCTATAAATACTTATTTAACAATTGAAACCATAAAGGTTATTTACGAAATCAAGTGAATATTTGAAGAAATATTATTAAAATATTCACTTTGTATCTTTTCATCTTCCATCTCGTATTACATGAAGTTTTACACTTCGAGAGAATTTTTGATGGTTTTATTTCCACAATTTTCAAAACATGAATATTTTACAATTAATCATCCGTATATTCATGTTTTACGAAAATTAATCGATTTCTTGATTTTCGTGGTTGAAAACCGTTTCTCGTGAAATCAAATCATTTATTATGATTTTCGGTGATTTTTTGATAATTTTTCGGCAGTATAACAGCTGCCGATTGGCTAGCCTCTTGTACGAAAAATATAGTTTAAATCTCAACCGATAAATCGCCACAATTTTCCAACAAATCATTAAAAATAGCATTTATAAAAATTAAATATATAATTTAAAACATGTGTGCCAAATATCCTTACAGGCTACACATGTCTCCCTTACCTGTCCCGGGTCGGCGACTACCTCATTACATTGCACCCATGTTCACCTCGCCCGATTCCATAGTCTCGGCCATCGAGGGAATTTTCTAAAAATAAAATTCTAAAATTTAGAATTTTTCCAAATAATTTATTTAATTTTACTTGAATTTAATTTTTGGAATTTCTTACCAAATTTTCGTAATTTTCGAGTTTTCGAATTCCCGGGAATTTTTGAATTCTCGAAAATTTCCTTTTCTCTCTCTTTCTTCTCTTTTCTTTCTTCCTTTTTCTCTTTTTTCTTTTCTTTTCTTTTTCTTTTCTTTTTCTTTTTTTTTTCTTTTCCTTTTCTTGGTCTGACCAGTTCAGGACAGTCAGACCGGTTTGGTCTCCCTTACCGTCGGTTCTCCTCTGGTGGCCGGTTCTTCGACGGTTCGGCGGCTCCACAGCTGGCCAACACCATGGTGAAGCTGGATCTGGCCTCCGTTCATCCCGGATCGACGGCACAGCGACGGATCTAGTCAGTTTAGATTCGGTCTCTTCTCCCTCTTCTCCCTTCCTCCTCCGCCGTTCTCCGCCTCTTCGGTGGCCTCCTACCCTTTTCTCCTCATCCATCGAAGGTTCGGTTGCAGTGGCAATGGCCGAATCGGCCCGTACCGCCACTTTCCCATTTCTTTTTCCTTCTCGGCTTTCGCCGATCTCGCCTCTGTTTCCGTTTCTGTTTCTCCTTTCTTCCGTCGGTCACCGGCTTCTCCTCTCTCCACCGGCGCCGTCCTCCTCTCCTCTCTCCCTCACTTGGTCAGCCGACATTGGCCAACTTTCAGTCGGGAGGCAGAATCGAGAGTCTTCCCGATTCTGTTCTTCTGTTTTTCTTTTTTTTTTAATTTATTTTTATTATATCAATTATACATATACTATATTATATACTATATATTATATATCATACATATAATATATACAATATATTATACATATAATATTATTATTTTATATATAGTATTGTACTATATATATTATATAAATATACATATATTATGTATTAACAAAATATATATCTAATATATATATATACTTATTTACTTTAAATTAAATAACATTTATATATATCTTTATATAAATGTAGAAAATACAATATATAAATATACAACCTTTAATGTAAAATAATATTTACATTTCTTATATATGTATATATATATATATACATACATAAAATGTTATACTTGAATACATATATATTATTTAAATTTATAAAATAGTATATATACATATATACATACCGATGCATATTAATATGTACCATATACTATACAGTATTTAAATACATATGTATTTGTATAAAAATACATTTATATAATATATAATTATATAAATATATTTCATATTTCTTTCTCATTTTCTTATTTAATTTGGATTTCCATTTATCCAAATTAAATTTCCTCATTTCATTATTTTCCATAATTCCAACCTTATTTTCCAATTTAAATTTTTTCTTCACTCGAACTTCCCAATTCGTCACTTCCTCAATTCACGGAATATTCACTAATATTCTGATCTCATATTATATTTATTTATTTCACTTATCTATGTTCTTTAATATTAATTTCCAATATTAATAATTTCCAATAAATAGAAAATTTTGCGATTATCACATTCTCCCTACCTTAAGAAATTTGGTCCTCCGAATTTAACTTAAGTCACAAGGTGGTATGTTCCGTCTACTTATCGTTTCTGACCTCTAGATCATCTTTTAAATAACACTACCAGTATACTTTCAATCATCAAGACCCCTTTTTGACTACTACATATTGTCTCTCACCATACATCTATACTCCCATAAGTTTATTTCTTACCACTTGGGAGTTATCAATTTCATTTCTCTTTTCACATAAAAGTCCATTCACACTATTTTTTATATCATAGCTAATTTATGTTGTTCATCACTCGTTTTCTCAATTAGTGCCAACCGATATAGTTTAAAACTATCAATTACACATGTCATCAGTTGTATGTAATTATCCCAGTAGCTTTCACATCTTGCGCACACGCTCTCTCAATACATCCTCAAGTGTCCACATATTACGCTCAAGCATTTTCGTTAGTACGGAGCAGTGCTATCAGTACACTTAGGATCTCAAAGCCTTTTGCTATCTTCTATTAGCATATGGCAACTCAGAGATTCCCATCACATGTAATGCTTAATGGAACTGTACATATACATTAACACCATTTCACACTTATATTTTGACTATGGCACTAGAGAATCTAGGATTCTGATAATGGAAAAGTGATCCCATTAGACAATCAGTCATTAATCACTTCCATATCGTCATATTTCTTTTGAAATCTTTATTGTCCACAATATTCATTTTCACATTATCAATACCATTCCACCATTTTTATCATTTCGAGGTGGTTATATGTATAACCATTTTCCATTTATATAGTGGCAGTAAATTAATACATGTCATTCATCTTACGCCTTTGAGTATCATTAATTTCACTTGTCAAGTTTGGCTTGATTTTACATCTAGCCACAGTCATGTGATAACCAATGTGAAATCACTTTCATTATTACTTTCGGGAACTATTTTATATTTATGTTCCCTATTCGCCATTTCAGTTGGTTTTTTTAAATGGTATGGTACTTTACTGTGAAAATCTTTTAACATTTTGCATACCATCTTTTCTTCACACTTATCTATTTACTGACTTTAATTTCTTTAATTATATCACATCTATAGAGCAGCTAGTCCCATCTCTCTTCTATAAACTGGCAATAGTATCTAGCTAGACTTATTAATTTCGTATCTCAATCATTATCTCTCTATCATAGACAGATTCACTGTCATTCTTTCATTTCGAGATCATATATCTCAGAAAGAGACACTATCTAGCCAAATCTCTTATCTATCAAACTTAACACAAGTCCACAGTCCTTGAGAGTTTGAAGGGGGCATATACCATAATGCTGCTCATATTCCATTTGTCTCATTAACTATTTTAGTATCTCATCAACTTATTCTTATATGGATGCCTCATTCAATAGGCTTGTACACATCACAAGGTAATTCATTAACCTTGTAAACCTCAATAGGCATTAATAAGGTTCATGTCGAGTTCAAATCATTATCTTATGCACATCAATCTCCAACTTTTCATCTAATGACGCTTTATACAGAGGCTAGTCTTATGAATTCCTCATGTATCTTTGATTAGATCAATAAAGCGTCCATTTTCATTAGATGAATACTTATTCTTCACAAGAACTTTATTAAATAATAAGAATTTACTATATCATTTTAGTTTATCTACGTATCAAGGTCATCTGTGCTTCTGTCATTTGCACTTATACAAATAACTTTATTATCCTCAATTACACTATCTGTATTTCCATCAATCCCACCTTTACAAGTGAATTTCATTATTCACACATTTTTCAAAGTTGTTGTAAAGCTTTTCGGATTCTTTCTATATTTTCCGATATAGGCTTAGAATTAGATTTCATATAACCAATCTAGTCAATGTTAGCTCGACTTCTCCAATCTATACAACTCTGAAAGTTTTTCGAGAATCACATCCGATATTTTCTTTGATCACACATCTCTTATCATTTTGGACATTTCATCCTCGTGTCTTGTTGTTTTCACTTTATATTCTCAAGGCAGAAACATTTAATATTCAAATCATTTTGAATTATTTTCCACCTTAATTTCATTATCTACTCATACTTCACAGCATTACGAATCTCAATCTAGTAAGCTGTATCAAGTACAACTGTCATCCACATAATTTTTTATATTTTAAATATAACGCAGCTAACCAATTTATTATTGCTGTGATTTACTTTAAAATCAATCTCCTTTAATGAATTCAGGTTTAATTCCCTTGAGCATGTTATCCACAAGGTTCGAACCCTGGCACCCTTACGTACCTAGTTCCTTACACTCGTGTTACCACTGAGATAATTGTAAGAGCCCCGCTCGTTCGAATCGGCCGTCGGCGAGCATCCCCTAAGCGATCCTTTCGCCCCAGGTTTACCCTTACAAATGAGTCGGTGACCACATAGTTCGCCCACACCTCACATCATATTGTCCACTGCGGGTCGCCCATCATTGGGTTACCCATCTCGGTTTTGTCTCAAGGGTCCTGAAGATTTAGGTTAGCTGTCATCTTCTTCTTTTTATCACTTTACTGTTCTTATGCATATTCTCCAATTTACAGTACTCCATGCGGTACATCAATTTGCAAGGCATATCTCAAAATGCTCCGATTCTATAATTAATTATTCGTTTAATACCTCAGAAACAGTATAAATGTATAGAACCAAAATTAGCTGTACTGCTATGGATTTCATTATCGGTATTATTCACCTACTCATTCCTTTCTGTTGTCATTTCACTTTTCATAATATCCAACGATCCCGTAATAAACATCCAATTCAGTACACTCTTAATTCAAGCCCTTACAGTCAATAACTGGGCCAATCGTCTTGTGATATTCCACTATACACTTATAAGATCGCATCATGTAAGGCCCCGGCCCGTCCGCCATCCGCATGTACACATCTGTACTGTCTTCTTTGGCGAGCACACTGGCCCCCTCGAGGTTTTGTCGTGAGGCCTAGCCCTTTCACAAGGTCACTCACAATTCACGTTTATAATCTAAGTGTAAGTGGAATTAGTAATAGAGATCACTATATTCATATTACATCCTTTATGTCATTAACAACTCCATCATCATCAATGGATTTAAGATTAAATTGGTTTTATCACTGTTCAAAACTTCGCCCAATATAGGGGCGATTTTGTCATTTCGACATTTATTTCTTTCTCCTCAATATACATTTAAACCAAGTATCTTATCATTTATGTGCTGATAGTATCTTTTCTCATACTAATATCAGTACTTTAAGATCTTATTCGATTTCGACAAAGAAGTCCACTAGGATCCATAATTGGATTATTTTACATGAAATGCAGCTTTACATCATCAATTTCTCTGTCAAATCAGTCAATTCCAATTTCTGTTGGTCTATTTTGACTCCCGATAAAATTTTGAGGTAGGGGTATTTTGGTCATTTTTGGCCAAAAATTTTCTCTCTTCAAAATACCTTCAATCGGTGATCTTAAGGTCAATTTAATGATGATATTTCATTCCCCTCCTTTATATCATCACTTTCAGGTCTCAGTTCGATCCGGACCGAAAAGTACTGGTGGGGCCCTCACCGAGTCCTTTTCTATTCCTTATCGAACTGACCTTCATTTAGATTATAAGATAACCATTTTCTAATAATTTCCAGAGCCATTTTCTCTCTTTAGTCATCCTTATTTCATAATTCTCACCCCCTTTAAAACAATTAACTCAATTTACAATCATTTATTTTCTCTATGTATTTAGATTACACAATACTATCGGAGAGGTTAACGTTTTCCACACATTTATTCTCCAAAAGTATCGACAGATATCAGGCCAATCATGCTCTGATACCATTAAATTGTAACAGTCTAGTAACATAGTAATACACATATTATTACACCATTTTTACGGTTGGGCTGTCTGTGATACTTTACTTTTCACTTACATTTAAACAATTTCATATGAAATTATAATATGAATTACATCCCCTATCTTAATTCACAGGAAAGTAGTACTGTAGATAAGTCTAAATACGAAAAATAAACAATCGTACCTCATGTAGTAAATCAAGCTGTCGCATCGCCCCCAAATGCACAGTCGAAATCCTTAGATATCAGAATCTCAGTCCTCGAAAATCTGAAATGTTAAAATTAAAGGGTGAGCAAATCACGGCTCAGTAAGAGAGTTACATGCAACACTTGATATTCAGCTACCTATATGTTGAAAATAATTTTTCACTTTCTTTAAATCTTTCTAGAGGGCTCTAGGCTCACATGTAGGAAGGATACTATAGTCGGCTAGGGATCCGGATGGAATAAGGCAAGTATTTTGAAATACCTGTCTTGTTCCGAAACCTAGAACCAACTGTAGAGAGTACTACATAATTTGTTCTCAAAACGATTTAATATTCGTTTTCCATAGCGTAAACCATTTATTTCTCTTCACTTCAGTATGGTTTAAAACACATGATAGTTCAGTAGTAAAACAGTGGTTTACTTCTATTCTCTTCAGTACAGTTAAAAACACGTGACAGTACAGTGGTTTGTAAATATCCAAATCATTGGATAAACCATTCTGTAATTATTTTTATCTTAGAAATAATTTTAATGTTATTCTTTTTGAATAACCATTAATTTCTCTTTAGTTCAGTAATTGTATCTTACAGTTTAGTAAAACAGTAATATTCAGTACAATACCATTCTGTAAAACAGTAACTTGATACGGTTCAGTCAGTAAACAGTAACTAGTAGCTACCAAATCAGAAAACAGTTTACGGTAGCTTTCAATTCAGTAAATAGCAAATGGTAGCTTTTAGTTTAGTAAACAACAAATGGTAGCTTTCAATTTAGTAGAACAGTAATCAGTGGCTACCATTTCAGTAAACAGTCAACAGTAACAATACAGTTCAGTAAAATAGTGTTTTGGTACGGTTTTGCTTAATAAACAGTAAACAGTACAGTAGTTCAGTAAACAGTTCAGTACAATAAATAGTATAGTACAGTAAATAGGATTAAGTAAATCCTTTCATAAACAGTAATCAGTAAGTGAGACTAGGCATCACCCTACAATTAAATCATGCTATCATCGTCCATTAGGGACACAGTATCAGTAACTGAGATTTATGGCCATGATCTATAATATGTCCTCAGTGTACACTTGCTGGGTGACAATCCGGGATGCTGATGATTAGCTGGTCAATCAGCCACGTGACAGTAACAGTAATAGTACGATGCATGAAACTTGGGGCCTAAGTCTCAAAACAGTATAAAACCGTACCATAGCCTTTATGGTTTTTGAACACAGTAGTTTAAAACATTTTACCATCATCCATAAGGCTCACATGTATAAATCCTTACCTTTATGAAATAAATAAAATAAATAACATTTTTCAAAATATTTCATAAAGGCATAAATCATATTTTCCATACGGTGAAAACAGTTTATAAAATCATCACTGTAAAATATAAAAGGTCATAACTATCCTTTCACAGTAAAACATATATGCACGTTTTTCCGTGCTTTCTATCGAAAACATGGTTTTCAAAGTTTTCGGGATTCAAATCAATTATTTTTATGATATATAAAAATTTAAAATATTTATTTTCCAAATCAACACTCTCATCACCATGTTTTCTCTATAAACACATACGGAGACCTTCTAGTCTCAAAATACCATTTTCTACCTTTAATTAACCTTTATAGAATTTTCTATAAATACTTATTTTCACAATTGAAACCATAAGGGTTATTTACGAAATCAAGTGAATATTTGAAGAAATATTATTAAAATACTCACTTCGTGTCTTTTCATCTTCCATCTTGTATTACGTGAAATTTTACACTTCGAGAGAATTTTCAGGTGGTTTTATTTCCACAATTCTCGAAAACTTGAATATTTTACAATTAATCATCCATACATTCATGTTTTATGAAAATTAATCGATTTCTTGATTTTTGTGGTTGAAACCATTTCTCGTGAAATCAAATTATTCATTATGATTTTCGGTGATTTTTTCGGTAATTTTTCGGCAGTATAACGACTATCGATTGGCTAGCCTCCTGCACGAAAAATACAGTTTAAATCTCAACAGGTAAATCAACCCAATTTTCCAACCAATCATTATCATAGCATTTATAAAAATTAAATACATAATTTAAAACATGTGTGCCAAATATCCTTACAGACTACACATGTCTCTCTTACCTGTCCCAGGTCGGCGACCGCCTCATTACGTCGCATCCATGTGCACCTCGCCTGATTCAATCGTCTTAGTCATCGAGGGAATTTTCTGGAAATAAAATTTAAAATTTAAAATTTTTTCAAATAATTTATTTAATTTTACTCGAATTTAATTTTTGAAATTTCTTAACGAATTTTCGTAATTTTCGAGTTTTCGAATTCCTGGGAATTTTTGAATTCCCGAAAATTTCCTTTTCTCTCTCTTTATTCTCTTTTCTTTCTTCCTTTTTCTCTTTTTTCTTTTCCTTTTTCTTTTCTTTTTTTTCTCTTTTCCTTTTCTTGGTCTGACCGGTTCAGGCCGGTTAGATCGGTTCGGTCTCCCTTACCACCGGTTCTCCTTTGGTGGCCGGTTCTTTGACGGTTCGATGGCTCCACAACTGGTCGATGCCACGGCGTAGCTAGATCTGGCCTCCGTTCATCCCGATTGGCGACACAGCGACGGATCTAGTCGATTTAGATTCGGTCTCTTCTCATTCTTCTCCCTTCCTCCTCCGTCGTTCTCCGCCTCTCCAGTGGCCTCCTACCCTTTTCTCTTCCTCCGTCGAAGGTTCGGTTGCGGTGGCGGTGGCCAAATCGGCCGGCACCGCCACTTTCCCATTTCTTTTTCCTTCTCGGCTTTCCTCGATTTCGCCTCTGTTTCCTTTTCTATTTCTCCTTTCTTCTGTCGGTCATCGGCTTCTCCTCTCTCCACCAGCGCCATCCTCCTCTCCTCTCTCCCTCACTTGGCTGGCCGACGGTGGCCGACTTTCACTCGGGAGGCAGAATCGGGAGTCTTCCCGATTCTGTTCTTCTGTTTTTCTTTTTTTTTAATTTATTTTTATTATATCAATTATACACATACTATATTATATACTATATATTATATATCATACATATAATATATACAATATATTATACATATAATATAATTATTTTATATATAGTATTGTACTATATATATATTATATAAATATACATATATATTAGGTATTAACAAAATATATATATATACTTATATTCTTTAAATTAAATAACATTTATATATATATATATATATATATATATATCTTTATCCAAATTTAGGAAATACAATATATAAATATACAACCTTTAATGTAAAATAATATTTACATTTCTCATATATGTATATATATATATATTGATATATATATATATATATAATGTTATACTTGAATACATATGTATTATTTAAATTTATAAAATAGTATATATATACATACCAATGTATATTAATATGTACTATATACTATAGAGTATTTAAATACATATGTATTTGTATAAAAATACATTTATATAATATATAATTATATAAATATATTTCATATTTCTTCCTCATTTTCTTATTTAATTTGGATTTCCATTTATCCAAATTAAATTTCCTCATTTCATTATTTTCCATAATTCCAACCTTATTTTCTAATTTAAATTTTTTCTTCACTCGAACTTCCAAATTCGTCAACTTCCTCAATTCACGGAATATTCACTAATATTCTGATCTCATATTATATTTATTTATTTCACTTATCTATTTTCTTTAATATTAATTTCTAATATTAATAATTTCCAATAAATGAAAAATTTTACGGTTATCACAGAAACATGGAATTTTTGATGTTTTGATTTATTTCAAAGTTGTATTCTTGTTATTTCAAAGTTGTAGATTTTATATATGCCATTGGAATTTCATGAAATTTGCCCAATAAAAATCTGCCATTTTTATGGGTTTCGGTTAGCTTGATTACCTAGGGAAATCATGCATTTTCTTGCATGAAAATGGTAGGAAATGAAAGCTTGAGATGGATTAACAAAGATAGAAACAATAAATTATGGAAAAAGATTGAAAATCATGAATGTAGCCATAATGGAGGTTTCGGCCATGGCTTGTTTCAGCATGAATCCATGCTACATTTTATGGTTTGATGGTAGATAATGACTATAGAAATCGAAAGAGGAAGATCGGTGGAATCGAAATCTAAAAAGGGGCTAAAACGGGAAGTTTAGTTTTAGCACCAATGTAATTTATATTAGTTATACGTATACTGTATTATTAGTAGCTGCATTTTATGAAAGTTAGTGGCTTAAAATTAAGAGAAAAATTATTGATAATTTTTGATAAAATTATTGATAATTTTTGATAAAATTATTTTACAGTTAGGAATTTCAGATTTCGATGGGTGCTACCGAAAAGCTTAGTATCACTAAACAGGTAAGAGAGAAGTGTGTGAGTTGTAAGGATATGATGAATTGCATGATTTATCAAATTTAATTTTATGAAATTATTGGAAGCTTGATTTGCTTTGAAAATCATGCAAATTGTGTTGAAAGCTGGTTTATATACTGTAATTTTCGTGCAGGATGTTAGGAATTTACAGCCGTTATGCTACCGGAAAATTATCAAAATTAATCCAATATATCATAAAATATTTTAGATGCATAAATGGAATAAATTGTGAATTTTGGAAATTATTTCCATAAATTGTCCATAAATTGGAAATTATTGAAAAATGCTAAATTAAATATTCGTGTTTTTATTTAAAGTGAGAATAAAATATATTCTTTATACTATTAAATATTCAAAAAGAATATTTATGAGATTTCTCATTAGATACATGAATATTTATCAACTGTTTTCACTGTATTTGGAGAATGAGAAATAAATGCCTTTTTGGAAATATTTATTTAAATAAATGATTTAATTTATTAGATTTACTTAAAGGTGTTTTTATGGAAAAATAAATGATTTTGAGACTTTAGGCCCTAATTTCACGCTTACTGATTACTATTACTGTCACGTGGCTGATTGACCCACCAAGTCATCAGCAGTCCCGGAGTGACCTGGCAAATGTACACCAAGGACGCCCTATAGACTATGGCCATAGATTTTACTGTATACTGTTACTGTAACATGATATGATTTAGCGTAATGCCTAGTCTCAACCCATTGATACTGTTTACTGAAATGGATTTTACTAAATACTGTTTACTGAACTGTACTGTACGGAGGAATAATGTTTACTCAACTGTATTGTACTGATTACTGTTTACTGTACTGTTCTGAGAATCACTGTTTACTGGGAAAGAATACTATGAAAATTATTTCTAAAATAAAAATAATTATTTAACTGTTTATCCAACGATTTTGGATATTTACAAACTACTGTACTGAAATTGACTGATTACTATTTCTACAGTTTTATACCTACTGTTTACTGTACTGTCATGTGTTTTGAAATTGTTACTGAAGAGATAAGAATTAAATGGTTTATACCATTTATATACATTTATGAGAAAATGAGAATTAAATTGTTTTAATATAACAATTTATTAATTATTCCCTATAGTCGCTCTTGGTTTCCAGGACAAGACAGGTATTTCAAAATACCTTCCATGCTCCATTTGGATTTCTCAACCGACTATAGCATCCATCCTCTACTGTGCTTAGTACACTATTAGGAAAATAAATATTTTTTAGCATATAGATTTCATTGTATCAAGCAGCATACAACTCCTTTATTGAGCACATTGTCGCTCACCCCTTTATTTCCGCTTCACAGGATATTAAAGAGATTAAAAAGAGGGATAAGCACTAAGGATCAACTGATATCTGTTTACTGAGACTGCTTGAGTCAGATTGAGAGGTATTTGTACTTTCTTTTATACTTCAAATAAATTGTACAGTACTACTTGAATTATAAAGTAGAAACAGGAGATGTAAAGAAATAAGGGATTTTGTAAGATTTACATATTCTGAATTTATTAATCAAGTAAATGTTTATCATTTATTACTGTTACTGTTTAAGTGTTAAAGGCATCGCAGACAACCCAACCATCAAAAATGTGTAAAAATATGTTAATTACTGTACATTTGGACTGTTACATTTTTCTACATAAAAACCCCAGGCAATTGACTGAGGGATTGATTCCTCAAGAAATAGGATCGATTCCTTGGGTTTTTAGGCCTAAATTAGTAGGTTTTAGCTATGAAGGATCAATCCCCTTCATCATGGGATCGATCCCATGGCACCAGAATGCGTGGTTTCGTGTTCTGCCTAGAAGGGATCGATCCTCTCGGGCCAGAACACGTTTCTGGGTTCTTTAAAAGTCGAGTTTCACTTCCCCTTTTCACTATTCATCTTCCCTTTCACGCATACCTCTCTTCCACCATTTCCTCACATTAAAACTTCCAAACTCACTCATTTCTCAACCAAATCTTGCCATTCCTTCACCGTTCTTCATCATTTTCATTTCCTTTTCACTTATCCTCTTCTTCATTTCCAAAAAACTTACTATTTTTACATGTTCTTCTTCCTCTCACTCATACCCATGCCACTTGACCCAAAATTCCAATTTCTTGCATTTCTTCATCAAACTTCATTATTTCTCTTGCATTTTTCATCTTTCTCATCATAGTTTTCAAACCCACTTCATTTTCTTGCATAATTTTTCTTTCCATCTCATTTTCACATATTCAAAACCCATTCTTTTGTCCAAGCTTCTAGCCCTCATAACTTCTAATCCCTTTCACATTTCATCATAGTCTCAACATCAAACTTGTTGTTTGTGTGTTAATCTATTATATTGTACTATTGGTTTGGTTCAATTATTCCCATAAACTTATCCACACATCACCTAAATAGTGCCCACCACCTGTTCGACAAAATTCCTCATAGACTTTTTCTTCACTTCTTACATTGAAGCCCAGCTCAAAATGGCTCCTCGTGTCAAACACACTACTCAGAGGCGAAGAGCTCCCTCCGCTTCCACTTCCTCCATACCTACTGCCTTCAATAGGAGTTTTCGAAATGCGAAAGAAAAGAATAGATTTTATGAGAAATTCGCCAATATACGGATCAAACATTGGCGACCAATCAACTTCGAATTCTTAGAGGAAATTGGATTCCCATACCTAGCCAAGTTCGAAGCCTACCACTGGACCTGTTTTATGAAAATCAACACTCCGATTCCATGTAACATCGTTTGGGCATTCTTCTCCAATGCCGAACTCATCATAAGTCCAAATGACAAGTGCAAGGTCGTGGGGATCAAATCATTTATCATGGGAAGGCATATTAAGGTCTGGAAGCAATCATTTTCTTATGCCTTTCGCATTCCCGAAGGAGGCCTTACCTTTGAGGATACAAAGGTTCCATTAGAGTTTGCCGTAGCAGACGAGTGTGTCGGTGATCTTCCTGTCTTTGCGCACCTCCTCCACATCATAATCTCTTAGAATCTATGCCCATTTGGAACCAAATACTCTCGAGTTAGGAAGCTTGATCGCTTTTGGCTTCACCACATCCACTCACCCAATGGCATTAGGCCTAACCTCCTTCAGTTCATATTTCATGACTGGGTAAGAATCAAGGTAGAGTCAAGACGATTGTCTTTCCTCAGCCTCTAGCCTACTACCTGCTTCACCAAGGCATTGATTGCTCCTGCGAAGCTGGTGTTCTCCCAAATCTGAGTACCACTATTAATCTTGCCACGATGCATAACCTTAGGTGGTACTTACGTAGGAGAGGTGACAACTTGGAATGAGAGAAGCGTCACGGGCATCAAGCATCTCCCGAACATGATCCTGAAGAGGAAGCCCCTGTAAAACCTTCTTCTTCAGCACCATCGGGCTCCACATCTGCTCCTTTTGACTAGATCATGCTCATGCTTCAGCAAATGAACACCTCTTAACAAACTTTCCAGCAGGACGTCACTCAAAGGTTCGATTAGATTGATGCTCGTCTTGATAGAATGGAGGAGACACATGCTACATTGTACGATGAGCCCTAAGATGCTCGCATGCGATAGGACGACTTTATTGAGTAGTACCACATGACCTTCCCCAAGAGGCATTGAGTTCGATATGTCTAGAGTAGTTAGCCTAGACTAGTTCGCTTAGTTAGCCTAGACTACTTGTGACTGGTTATGCTTATGTCAGACTCGTTTGTTATGTTAATTTGTGACTTCTTAAGATTATGTTTATGTTTATATTGTTGCTTTAAATTGACAACTTCTCCATGCTGTCTATTCTTTATATATATGATTTGTTAAGGGGGAGTTTATATCTGTGTTTTCATTTCCTATGATTTTTGCTATGACAAAAATGGGGAGAATTAGTGTGGTAAATTTTCATAAAACTCATGCTTAAACTAAGGGAGAGCAAATCTTGAGGAGGAGTAGCATTTTAAGTAGCATTTTTGTTTTTCAAAAATATATTCAAAGCAAATTTTACTTAAGTTTTGTCATATCAAAAAGGGGGAGATTGTTACTTTAAATAGATAAGTATTTTGAAATGACAAAAACTTAAGTGATAAAAAATGTCTCACATTATATTGTAAATTTGCTTTAAAATGGATATAATGTTAGAAAATCATTTGACAAAGTTTTAGACTAAAATTTTCAATTGAGAAAGTTAAGAAAATTGAAAAAATATTTTGAACTAAAGTCAAATCACAAAGACACATCATTTTATCTCAAAACAGCAAACAAAATTGTGTAGGAGGGCTTAAGGAATTGATCCCCTATGTTGAGGGATCGATCCCCAGATGGCAGTATACTTCCAAGGCCAGAAAACAGGCAAGGGATCGATCCCCATATGGCAAATTGGGCAAAAAGGCATTTTGGAACTTAGGGATCGATCCCATATCACGATAATAGTGCCCAACGGCTAGTTTTTTGAGGGTTTCAATGGGAAGAATTGCATTAAATGCTTCAACAACCGTTCCAAGCAGTTTGTGGACTATAAATAGAGGCATTTATGAAGATTAAAGTAAGAACAAGCACTCAACAACTTCTCTAAGCTTCAAGAAAGAATTCAAAGCTGAAAAATCATCTTTTGTATTTGATTTGTGATATCCCACCACCCACTCACATTAATCTCTACTATTCAAAGGGGTGTGCTAGCCTTGTAAGGTTATCTTATAAGAGTGAGGGTAGCTTTGCAAGGGGATAGGTTAAGAAGATTATTCCTAAGCCTTCAAAAGGAAGTGTAAGAGGTCTCACCACACCTTGAAGTGGTTTGTACTCATTCACAAAGAAGAGTGGAATCAATCCCTTGACAAGAGGATCCTTGACAAGAGGATCAAGGAGAGAGGACGTAGGGAAGAGATTGGTTGAACACCTCTATAAATTTTGTGTTTGCTTCTCTTCCCTTATCTTTATTTATTGCATTTGCTTCATTATTGCATAATTTGTTTTATTTGTTAATTAAGCTCTTAAAAACTCAAACTTAGTAGTAAAACCGATTCACCCCCCTCTCGGTAGAGCCAACAGATTAAAAATTGTCAACTAATTAATAACATTACCTTCAAAATCAAGAATACAATTTCAGGTGCAAATGAAAGTTTTCGCGTTCTCATGATTTAGAAAACTTCAATACTTATTTAAAACACAAGAACCAATACTAAAAGAACTCTTTGATGCTACTGTTGTTATTGGAATGCTCAAGATATCATAAGCTATACTTGTAAGCTTTGGAAATCTTGGCTTATGGTCTTTCTACCATTGCAGGACAATTAAATTTTCAACCATTTGACCCATAATCTTTAACTCTTCCAAATAGAGATCTAATTGAGATTTTGGTTCTTCCACTTGAATAATCTCAAATCTTTTGAAAGCCTATATCCTTGGACATTTCAAAATAAATTAATTGTCAATACAAAAGAGAATTTAAAATAAAGTATATACTTAAAAAACAAAAATGAACTTACATCACTTAAAGCAAATGTACTCTTCCCCTTCCAACTAACATGTGTAAGAGGTTGTGAGTCATTAGGTTGGTTTGAAGTAAATTATTAATACTAAATAGAATTAATTTTATATATTTTACTTTGATTAAAGTGTTAAACATATAAATAATTAAAATAAAAATAAAATTTTAATATAATTAAAAAAATTAAAAAATTAAACGAGCCAGCCCATTTAATCCCAAGCTAAATCCATTTACGCCTAGGCCTAAATGGGCCGGGCCAAAAAGCCCTCTTTCTTAACTGGGCTATAAAAATGAAGTCCAAGTCCTAAATAAATGGGCTAGGTCGGGCCATCCCAACGGGCCTTGACCCATTTTAACAATGCTACTTGGCTTATCATTGGTAGATCCATCAACGTAGAATTTCAGGAACTATGGATCAAGTGGAGACAAAAAAAGTTTTGCTTAATAGTTTTTGTGGTGGTGAGAGGTGCACAAGTAATAGATTTAACCACCACAAGTTATCGATTTAACCACCACAAGTTATCAACAATGATGATGATATCATTAGTGGTCTTAATCCAAAAAAAGGATTAAAGTTTAATGCTTTTCTAGCCATGAGAACCATAAGGCAGCTGATACAGTGTGAAATCCCCTAATTTCATGTAATTTTCTTATACTTGTGAAGAATTCCAGCTGAAATAATTAAATAAATGTAAAGTTCTGATGTATAAATGATGTATGAGACATATGAAAGAATAATGAAATTGGTAGTCAATTAGTCAAAGAATTTATTTTGATATCAGGAAAATAATTAGAGTATGAGAAAAGAATTAATGTCAGATTTTTATGGTAATTAAAAGGACATGTGGCTGATATGATAAAAGGGAAGATGAGTAATTAAAGGTCAAATGCCAAAGGCTCAAAGGAAGTTAATGGCTGAGATGATTAAGGATAGAGAGGCATTTAATGAAGCATGAGTCATCATCATCTCCGTCATCCAAGACGGCAGCAACCCCATTTTAGCTCTCCCTCTCGTTCCCTCTATTTCTCCAAGTTTCAACAATATTCACCTTGACAAACTACCAATTCCTGTCATCGATTCGTTAAGCTCACTTAACGAAAAATGATCTTTGTCACTAGCTTAAGCTAAGCCTGTAATATGGAAGGCTGATTCAAAGGAATAGAGGAGATCTAATTTCTGTCCATTTTAGTTATTGGCAAAGGTAAGAGGAGAAATTAATTTAGTCAAATTCAGTTATGGTTTGAGTTGTATTATGTTGGTATAATATATTTATGGCATAAAAATGAAAGAAAGTTAAGGTTTGAAAGATGATGTTTACAGCTTTGAAGAAGTAAAGGAAAGGAATTGGAGCCACCAAGCGATTACGTGTTTCGGAATAATCAAGGTAAGGGATATGTGTAACGGACGTAGGGAGACTATGTTCGTTTTGGTGGCATATTTGGTTTGAAATAAAAGTTGTTTTAAGTGCAGGAAGGTTAAAATCTCGATTTTTCTCTCAATACGATTTGGCTCGAGGCAGCCGACTGCCCTAAATAGCAGCCGACTGCTCAGAGACAGTTGTGACGTAACTTTTTCTGAAACCGACTTAAAGTAGCCGACTGCCCTATATAGCAGTCGACTGCCCTACTTGCCTCTGAAATTTTCAATATTTTAAAATTAAAAAGAAAATAAATTTATTGAATTTTTATATGCTATAGCAATCGACTGCCCTAAAATAGCTGTCAACTGTCCCCTTTGAAAATAATGATTTTAAACTTATTTATATAAATATACTTGGATTATCATTAAAGTATATAAGAAGGTTTATGAATATCAATGGTTTTTTTAGAAGTAGTTTTGCTACCCAATGTTTTGAGACTATGAACCACTTAATGATCATGCACCATCGATATTTGTTGGAGGGACTCTGATCAAGTCCCCAATATTATGTGTTATGTGTATTTGAGCTGAGGAACTATAAGTCAGGCCTCAGTTGCCACAGATGTCACCTGACTAGTATTCACTGTGGTCTATAGACGATGGCCATATGTCTCTTATGTGTTTTGGCTTAGGGGAGGATCCCTGGCCCATGCGTGGGTACGCCACTTCTTTAATATCCCTTATGGGAATTACTTGGTGCATGATTCTATTGGGTGTCAACCGTCTCCACAAGTATTTGGAGATTATTTGTATATTCGATTTTAAGTGAATTGATCCATATGAAAGTATTTGAAGTATATGAATATATTTGAGTTATTTAAATATTTGCAAGTGACTTCATATAAAAGTATGTGAAAGTATTTGAAGTTATTTGAAATTGAAGTTAATTATATTTGTACATTTGATTTCAAGTGAATTAAAGGAAATTAAAAGTATTTGACTTATTTGATATTATGTGTATATGATATTTGAAGAAATTATATAATATATGCTTTATAATTGTTTGACATGACAGTATATAGCCAAGCAGGAAAACTGCATATAGTGGCATAGTACGCTCTTTTACATTTATTTCTTACTTAGTGTGAACTCACCCTTTTACGAACATTTTTCATACAAATTTCCTGAAGTGAATTACGCTCCAAATAGAAGAGCTTACTTTTGAGACCTTATAGTGTACCTTTGAGATACGCTTCCCAATAACTATTGAAGGTATACTTATGTATTATGTGCTCCAGACTATTGTACAGTACAACATTACATTAATGTATATTAGGAAGCTTAGGGATATAGGATAAGTAAGTTATGTGCGATCCTGATGTATGTGACGCATGTGTATATACATATAAGAAATTTTTATTCATGCAAATTTGATATCGTGCTATAAGTAATAAAGCATGAATTATAAGAAGAAAGAAAGGATGACATTGACAAACGAGTCTAGCTAAATGGCATGTGAAAGTAAGACGTTAATTGATATTTGGGTAGTGACGAGGATGTCACAAATTGGTATCATAGCAGTTTAGATTGATGTTTGTCTGTGTCATTAGGCTAGAAATAGTGGATATCCCCAATGTACTGTACTTGTCTGAATTGATATGCATAGTATAAGTGGTTCAAGTTATGCTAAATAGCTCAATTTTGTGATTTTATCGACAGAATGAGCTCAAGTAGAAGGGGTATTGGTAAAGGAAGAGGAAGAGGTCATGTAGAACGCCCCCAACAAAGTCTTCTTCTCTATCTCCACCGCATAGCCCGAACACTAGGCTAGCAAAAATGGAAAAGCATATGGAGAAATGGCCACTATGTTCACTCAATTTATGGCGAATTTTCCGAACATGGCCACTAGTGCACCAGTTGAGACCCCTACTGTACAGCCCCTACCAGTACAGATAGAGTTAACCCCACAAGTCCCAACTACTGAAAGGTGGGATCTCACGGCCTATTGCAGTGTGACCTTGATTAAGGAATTCAAGAAGCTGGATTTGCCTAAGTTTAAAGGGGATAAGGACATGTTGGCCGCAGAGAATTAGGTGAAGGGAGTCATCAGCCATACTCCGAAAAGGAAAAGGTGGGCTTGGCTGCTTATCTGTTAGTGGACAATGCAAAGTATTGGTGGTAGTCCACTTGGGCCATTTAAGAGGCTTAATATGCTGAGGTTACGTGGGATAGGTTTTTAAAAGCCTTTCATGAACAGTCCCACACCCCGATCAGACTAGGTTGAAGATTGAGTTTCTGAACTTGACTCAGGGGACAATGTCAGTTAATCAATATGAGTCGAAGTTCTTTTCTTTAAGCAGATTCGACCTAGAGACCTTCAGAAGTGAAGGACATAAGATTTACAGATTTATAGAAGGACTGAAGTCTCCTATCAGATCCAAGTTGTATACTATGGATATCACTAATTATAATGAGACAGTCCGTCAGGCTCAGTTGTGTGAGCAGGACTATAAGCTTCATCATGATGATTTTAGAGCCAAAGGTAAAGGCAAAGCACCGATGAAGCGGAAATCAGAGGGGAAAACCTCTAGTGATAGATATCCATCTAGAAGAAGCAGGGAATATGAAAGAGCCTCAATAGGTAAGTAAGTAAATTATAAGAAAATGATTATGTAATTTAATTAAATGGTTATATGGAAGTATATTAAATTTGGAGTTATGATGATTATGGTACAAGGACTCCTAGACCCACCGAGATCAAGATAAATGATGAGAGATCCCGACATTTAGCTGATAGTACCGCTAGTTCACCTAAAAGTGCAGTACAAAGGTGTGAATATTGCGGGAAGTTTCATGGTTCACAAGCATGCCGCAAGGTTGTTAGGGCTTGTTATTGGTGCGGTGCACAGGGACATATGATTAAGGATTGTCCCAAGAGGAATAGAAAGGGTTCCCAAGGAATCGAAAGAGGCCACCCAGCCTTAGCGTAAGGCCACAGCTACCAAATAGGAGAAAGACACCGTTAACTAGGATATAAAGTAAATGTTGTACATTTTGCCGATATGTAATGCAAAAGTATGTTTAGTGTTTGACTTAATTGTGAATGAAGTAATAAAAAGTATGCATGGTTATGTGAAGGATTTTTAGCTTGTATTGTAGACGTAGAAAAGAAAAGTCTCAAACTTAATGAAATTTCAGTAGTCATAGAAATTTTTGAAGTAATTCCGGATGATCTTCCAAGACTCCCCCCAAATAGGGAAATCGAGGTTACTATCGATTTGGTGCCAAGGACTGAGCCCATTTCGAGATCACCCTATCAGATGGCATTAGTAAAATTAGAAGAACTTAAGAAACAACTTTAGGAGTTATTAGACACAAGGTTCATACGACCAAGTGTATACCTGTAACATCCCGAATCTACAGTAAATCACATATTTTACTCTTATTCACATATTTTTACTGGTTGGGCTGTCTGTGATGCTTAACAATCCGTTAATCACTTTAGTAATAATTAGTACTCTTATTCATCATACCAATATGGAAATATGAATTGTTACATTATTTCCTTAAGATATATACATTCCCTTCTATTCAAAGTAGTACTGTACGGATTCGCTGAATATATAAAAGAAAATAATATACCTTCGATATCGAATATCTACTGACTCTAGCAGTCGATAATCTCTGGAAGGTAATTCTCTTAGTCCAAAATCAACAATCTGTGGAGTGAAAAATAAGGGGTGGGCGACAACGTGCTCAGTAAAGAAGTTGTATGCTGCTTTAATAAAACCAAAGCTATATACCACAAAACGTTTATTTTTCCCAACAGCATACTAAGTAGAAAAACAATGGATATAATGAACAGTCTTTAATATTCAAATCACTGGCTAAACAGCTTACAATATAGTATAGTAAATAGTAAACAGGATTCAGTAAATCCTTTCAGTAAACAGAAATCAGTAAGTCGAGACTAGGCATCACCCTACAATTAAATCATGCTATCATCGTTCCCAAAGGAACACATTCGTTCCTAAAGGAACCCAGTAATCGTCCCCACTGGGACACAGCTAGATCTATGGCCATAATCTATAGGTGATCCTCAGGTACACTTGCCAAGTGACCTCGAGACCTCTGATGACTTGGCGGGTCAATCAGCCATGTGAATAGTAATGTATGAAACTCGGGGCCTAAAGTCTCAAAAATCAATTTATATCTTATAAAGAACCTTTAAGGAATATTTCACATATTTCATCATTTCTTTAAAATGATTGTTTTCCAAAAAGGTATTATGTTTTATGTTTACAAAACACAATAAAAACAGCCAGTAATTTCACCATTTTTTGTCTGAGAAAAACACAAGTTAAACCGGCTCGCCCCTTATCAGCTCGCCCATTGCAACTCGCCCATCGCAGTGGATTGAACTCGCATGTTTTCATTCGCCCATGTGGCGAACTAACATCACCCACTGTGGCTCTCACACCGAGCTGAACTGGGGGGTCGCCCACAAAATATTTCTCTTTAAAAAAACAAGGGATCGCCCACTATTGGCTTGCCCAGAATTACATCAAAGGGGTCGCCTATCTTTGGCTCACCAAATTCAAACAGTTTATCAAACTAATGCATGTTTCAAACCAAATCCTTTTCTTAATATTTTTATAACATTTTACTCCACAAGACATGCATTTCACTTCACATACTACTCCCTTACCTGGTCTTACGAAACCGAGCTTCCCGGTTGCGTCTACCAAAATCGTACTTCTCGGCTGTAAAATAATTTTACCAACTCATTAGCTTAATTTTCCTTTTTCTTTTAGGCTATGATGTATATCAAAAATATAATATAAGTAAGTCTCATAGCTAAAATGGCTATTCTTCATGCCATTTTCTCTTATTTCTTCTTCTATGGCCGAATGGCCTTTATTTAATTAAAGATCATTGTTTTATTTTTGCACAATATAAATGTGCTACCTTCTTCCTTGACATTTTCCATCTTTTAAGAAGTAAATGTAATATTTTATTCTCTTTATTTCTTTCATACTCGGCAACACACATTCCCCTTGTGTGAAAATGGTTTCTAGTCAAGGTTATGTTTCTATCATTTTTCCCATCTTTAGCCTTCATATTTGACTTTCTTACCTTGGCTAATTAACACCATTTTTAGCTTTTCATTCATTTATTTTTACATGCCACACTCAGCCACTTTCTTTCCCTCACAATTTCACTTCCCACATGCATTCTTTCTTCACATCTTTCACGTCACCTTACGTCCATGTTGACTATTATTTTGAGCCTCTCCCACTCGGTCAGCCCTAGCATTTTATCTCTTTTTGTTTTCATTTAATTTTCAGCTTTCCATGTCTTTCTTATTTTACGTTTCACACCATTCTCATCTTTCTCTCTAAGTTTCACTCCACTTAGCCACTATTGTTGACTATTTATTCCTTAAGTCATTTCCTAATATCTTTAGTCTTTCTTCTTTCTTTCTTCTTCACCATTTCCACGCCATTTTCTAGCCAACTTTTATTGACTTTTACCTCATCTTCTTTTCATTCGGCCAGCAGCAATTACTCCTTTCACATTTCCATTTGATTCTTCCTTTTACTCTTTCTTTTCTTTGTTTCCAGCCTTACTTCTTCAATTTTTTTATGCTTTATTTTAAGTTTTCACACCATTAACACTATGTTCACACCTTAATTTATCAAGGTCAAATCCCATATATTCCTATATTTTCCCTCATGTTAAATCTTACCTTTTATTCTTTACAGTAGACACACATAGCAGCAGAATTTTCTGCTTCCTTTATTCACACCATTAATGCCATCAACAACATATAATTCAACCATAGTAAATTGCTACACGTTCTTATGCCAAGCAATATACACACACATCACCTAATTAACATATCATCATTATAAACCAAGAATTAAATACATGAACATTGGCTAAAAACTTTATTTACCTTGTTTAACTGAACCAACACAGCTCAAAGTTTGTATTGTTTCCTCCCACGTCAGTCCTCCTTTTCTTGGTTGTTAGAGGATTTTAAGGTGAAAGGAAGGTTTATGAGGAAGGTGTAAATGCTTAGCTAATAAGGGATGAAATGTTTGATGAATGAGAAGGAAGAAATGTGAATAAATAGAGCACGAGTGAGCTGAAAAATAGAAAATTATAGAGCAACAGAGTAGCATCGGTAAAGGAAGAAATTTGGCTGAAGTTTGATCTACTTTAGTCTTCTATTTCTCCATATAAACCAATAAAACTTTGTTACCTATCTAAGTATTTCATTTCCTCATTAATTCCTTGTCTTATGAGCATTAATTCCTGAAGAATTTAACTACACCCATAAGACAAATCTGAAAGAGCATTAAATCAGTTAGATAAGTGCAGCAAAAGAACGACAATCAGCTTCCCTTTTATTCCCACACGTTATTGACTTGTTTGGCCTAATCAACTATATATATATCCGACTATCAAGTCTTATGGCTTCCAATCTCTTTGTTCATCAGTTTCCTTGTCCCTTAGCTCATTAATTGTTGAAGAAAAATGGTAGCAAAAGGTATGGCATGGTAACAATATTCTACGTTCATTAATTTGTAAATACAAGCTGCAGCCAAAGAATAATGATGTCAAGATTCTTTTCTTTCTTCTTGTTTTCTTGGCTTATTTTCTTACTTGTCTTATTCTTCAACCAATACCAAAATTCCCATGTTGACTTTAATTTCTTTACCATTAAACATCTTTCACATTACATTAAAATTGGTTCAGCTATGAAATCACATGACAGAAACTTGGCGTGAATGGCTGCACGTTTCTTGTCTATTTTGCCTCGTTTAAGGCCTACTTCTTCCAATTACCTACAACCAACTTCATCTATTATTATTTCCAAATTTTATAGTACCAAAAGCCAAATAAAATTTGGCATTTAACCGTATATCATCAAGCAGCTATATAGGTGGCGTAAAAGCCACTTTGTTTGCTACCTGGTTTTAGCTCATGTTTCCATCTCTTATAATTACATTTGTTTGTATTTCATGCCATGAAATATCACTTTCATTTTAAAATTTCAGATTTGTTTTCTTCCTTTGTTCTTTACCTTCAATCAATCATTTAATATTCATTCTGCCTCTTATACACCATATTATAAATTATAAATTATAAATCCAATAATTAAAAATGGAAAGTGGAAATCCACATTCAATATTTATTTAAGTCCATTAAATAATTCATTTTCACTATCAATCATTTACAATTATGGTGTACAGTGTAACAAATTCGGGTCTCACATTTCTCCGCACTTTAAGAAATTTGTTCCTCCAAATTTCACTCAGACTTATCACTGAAAGAGCTCTGGATATCTCTCATGCATAAGGCTCTCTAACTCCCAAGTAGCCTCCTCCTCGGTATGATACTACCAGAGCACTTTAACCAAAGGAATCGTCTTAGATCGCAATACCTTATCCTTCCTATCCAAGATCCGTACTAGTTTCTCAACGTAACTCATGTCCTCTCTGATCTCTAATGGCTCATGTCGAATTACGTGAGAAGGATCTGGATGGTGTTTTCTCAACATCGAGACATGGAATACATTATGCACTCCTGACAACTCTGGTGGTAGCGCTAACCGATATGCCACATCTCCCACGTGATCTAAGATCTCATAAGGCCAAATGTATCGAGGACTCAACTTTCCTCTCTTCCCTAATCTCATTATACCTTTGGATGGTGAAACCTTTAAGAAAACATAATCACCCGCTGAGAACTCTAGTGGTCGGCGTCTAGTATCTGCATAACTCTTCTGCCGACTCTGAGCCGTTCTGAGCCTCTTGCAAATCATCTGTACATAACGAGAAGCCTGCTCGACCAAATCGAGAGCTAATAGTTTACAGTCTCCCACTTCTTCCCATGCTATCGGGAATCTGCATCGTCTGCCATACAAGGCCTCATAAGGTGCCATGCCAATGCTTGTATGAAAGCTATTATTATAAGCAAACTCTGCTAGGGGTAAGTGATCGTCCCATGAGCCTCTAAAATCCAGTGCATACACTCTCAACATATCCTCAAGCGTTTGTATCGTACGCTCCGACTGTCCATCAGTCTGTGGATGAAAAGCGGTGCTAAAATTCAGCTAGGTTCCCATAGCCTCTTGAAATCTTTCCCAGAAATGAGATGTGAAGCGGGAATCCCTATCGGATGTAATACTCACTGGAACACCATGTAATCTCACTATTTCCCTGACATACAATTCGGCTAAGGCACTAACTGAATCTATAGACTCATGGCCAAGAAATGAGCAGTCTTAGTCAATCTATCTACGATCACCCAAATAGCATCATAACCCTTCCGGGTACATGGTAAACCCATAACAAAATCCATAGTCACATGCTCCCATTTCCACGTAGGAATCGATAATGGTCGAAGCATACCTGCAGGCTTCTGATGCTCAATCTTAATCTGCTGGCATGTCAGATATCTAGCAACAAAATCAGCTATGTCTTTTTTCATCTTAGGCCACCAATACACTCTCCGGAGATTTTGGTACATCTTAGTACTACCAGGATGTAATGTATATCTAGAGGTATGCGCTTCGGGTAAAATCAAGTCTTTAATCTGCTGATCACTGGGAACACATATCCTACCTCGGAACCTCAATAACCCATCGGTGCCAATCTCGAAATTTGACACAACTCCCATCTGAATTTGACTGGCAACCCCGATGCAATAATTATCGCTCCGATGAGGTTCCCTAATCCGATCCATCAAATCCGGCTCTATACGAAAACTAGCCGTAAATCCATACTGGTCAGAGGAATTAACTGTCAAGCTAAGGCTAGAGAACTGCTCTATCAAATCATGCTCCCTGATCATCATGTAAGATACCATGCCAACATGCTTACGGCTCAGTGCGTCTGCTACTACATTAGCTTTACTCGGGTAATGCAAAATCTCACAATCGTAGTCCTTTAGCAGTTCCATCCACCGTCGCTGCCTCAGGTTCAACTCTCGCTGCGAGAATATATACTTTAAACTCTTATGGTCTGTATATATATGAAATTTCTCCCCGTACAAGTAATGCCGCCATATCTTCAATGCAAACACTACTACGGCTAGCTCTAAATCATGCATCGGATAATTCCTCTCATGATCCTTCAACTGTCGAGAGCCATAGGCTATAACCCGACCATGCTGCATCTTGAGCGGACGCATCCGTATACACCATAAATCCACCTGATCCGTTGGGAAGGGCTAATACGAGGGCAGTAGTCAATCTACTCTTAAGCTCAAGAAAACTGCGCTCACACGCATCATTCCACTCAAACTTCACATCCTTACGTGTGAGTCATGTCAGTGGAGCAGCAAGTCTAAAAAATCCCTCTACAAATCTGTGATAATATCCGGCAAGACCCAAGAAACTCCGTATCTTAGTAAAGGTGTTAGGCCTTTCCCACTGTACAATGGCCTCTATCTTGGACGGATTAACTGACACCCCGTCCTTCGACACTATGTGTCCCAAAAAGATTATATGGTCAAGCCAGAAATCACACTTACTGAATTTGGCATACAACCTCTGGTCTTTGAGGGTCTGTAATACCATATACAAATGCTACTCATGCTCCTCTGGAGTCTTAGAATAAATTAGAATGTCATCTATAAATACTATAACAAACTTATCCAAAAATGGATGGAACACCTCATTCATCAAACTCATAAAAGCTGCAGGGGCATTTGTCAACACAAAAGGCATCACCATGAACTCATAGTGACCATAGCGAGTCCGAAATGTTGTCTTATGCACATCCGACTCCTTAATTTTCAACTGGTGATAGCCTGATCGGAGATCTATCTTGGAAAATACCTGTGCACCCCTATATAGCAGTTGACTGCCATTTTTCCAGAAGTATTTTATTTGCGCACCAGTCGACCACCAATGAGCCAGTCGACCGTATTTTCTCGAAAAACATTCTATTTGCGGACCAGTCAACTACCCTATTTGACCAGTCGACTGCCCTACTTGCCTCCGAAATTTTAAATATTTTAAAATTAAAAAGAAAATAAAATTATTGAATTTTTATTTGCTATAGCAATCAACTGCCCTAAAATAACTGTCAACTACCCCCTTTGAAAATAATGATTTTAAACTTATTTATATAAATCTATTTGGATTATCATTAAAGTATATAAGAAGGTTTATGAATATCAGTGGTTTTCTAAGAAGTAGTTTTGCTACCTAATGTTTTGAGACTGTGAACCACTTAATGATCATGCATTATCGATAATTGTTGGAGGGACTCTGATCAAGTCCCCAATATTATGTGTTATGTGTATTTGGGTTGAGGAACCATAAGTCAGGCCTTAGTTGCCATAGATGTCACCTGACTAATGTTCATTGTGGTCTATAGATGATGGCCATATGTCTCTTATGTGTTTTGGCTTAGGGGAGGATCCCTGGCCCATGCATGGGTACGCCACTTATTTAATATCCCTTATGGGAATTACTTGGTGCATGATTCTATTGGGTGTCAACCGTCTCCACAAGTATTTGGAGATTATTTGTATATTCGATTTCCAGTGAATTGATACATATGAAAGTATTTGAAGTATATGAATATAGTTGAGTTATTTAAATATTTGCAAGTGACTTCATATGAAAGCATATGAAAGTATTTGAAGTTATTTGAAATTATTTGAAATTGAAGTTAATTGTATTTGTACATGTGATTTCAAGTGAATTAAAGGAAATTGAAAGTATTTGACTTATTTGATATTATGTGTATATGATATTTTAAGAAATTATATGATATATGCTTTATAATGGTTTGACATGACATTATAGAGCCAAGTAGGAAAACTGCATATAGTGGCATAGTACGCTCTTTTACATTTATTTCTTTCTAAGCGTAAACTCACCCTTTTATGAACATTTTTCATACAGATTTCCTGAAGTGAATTCCGCTCCAAATAGAGGAGCTTACTTTTGAGACCTTATACTGTACCTTCAAGATACGCTTCCCAATAACTATTGAAGGTATACTTATGTATTATGTGCTCCAAACTATTGTACAGTACAACATTACATTAATGTATATTAGGAAGTTTGGGGATATAGGATATGTAAGTTATGTGAGATCCTGATATATGTGATGCATGTGTATATACATATAAGAAATTTTTATTTATGCAAATTTGATATCGTGCTATAAGTAATAAAGCATGAATTATAAGAAGAAAGAAAGGATGACATTGACGAACAAGTCTAGCTAAACGGCATGTGAAAGTAAGAAGTTAGTTGATATTTGGGTAGTGATGAGGATGTCACATGCAAAGGCAAGCGACCATGATTTTAGCATATCATGTAATTGCATATCAAAACAGTTCAGCAGGAATATGTCAAGAGTAGCTGGAAGGCACTAACTAATATTCCACCAAACAAGGAAACAATACTAGAAGGGGTACAACCAAAGGCAATTAAAGAAGAGATGATAAAATTCCTACTTAGCCATCATACACCAAGGCCAGGAGATTTGGGTTAAGAGGTAAGGAAATTCCCCATATTAATCAAAAAACCTTTTATGGAGATGTTGACCCTAAATGGTGTCTAACGTGAAAGTGTACACAGTCTACAAGTAATACAAAAATGAATCTATATATTATTCCACAGAGATTTAGAGACTAGCCTATCTAAGTACTCTACTAAATCATTCCAAGTATATTTAGGCAATCGTTAATCACATTTGCAAAAAATTTAAAATATAAATTTAAAAGAAATAAAAATAAATTCAAATAAACTAAAAACATGACCAAAAAGGGAATACTTACAAAGTGCATTTGAAATGTAAACGTATAAAATTAAGAGGTAAAATTTGAAGTATAAAAAATTTAAAAGACATAAAAATAATATGCTAGAAATTAAAAGGAATGAAATGTAATTTTAAAAATTTAAGTAAAACTTGTGAAATTAAAATAATTTGAAAGATAGGAAGTGTGCGAAATGGAGTCAACATAAAAATCCACATGCCTAGCTTGGCCTAATAGACCCAATCCAGATCATGCTCAATCTCTTGATCTTCTCAATGTCATGGCTTGAAAACAAACTGATATCACTACAAGAAAAAAGATAAACAGTGATGGATTTTCCATTACTAATTTTGAAGTTTTTGTTGTAAATGACTTTTAGTGAAAGAATTAGCAATGGAAAATCTGTCGCTATTTTTCGTCTCTAATTTAGTCAAAAATTTTGAAATCGATAAAAGTCCTCCATCGCAAAATGAAGAATTCCATAAGTAATTCTGTCTCTAATTTTTTCCATCGTTGATAGTATTTACGATAAAATTTCGTCACTGGAAGTATTTTTCTTATTTTTTAATTTGTCAAATTTTTTCGTTGCTAAAGGCTTTCAAAGACAGAATTCCGTCGATAAAAGTTTTTTATATTTTTTTAATTTGCCAAATTTTTTCGTCATTAAAAGCTTTTAGAAAGGGAATTCTGTTGCTAACATTGTTTTTTTTTTTACTTCTCAAATTTTTTGGTCGTAAAAGGCTTTAAGAGACAAAATTCCGTCTCTAAAAGTATTTTTTATATATTTTAATTTTTTCCATTCCTGAAGACTTTCATAGATAGAATTCCGTTGCTTAAAGAATTTTTTTAATTTTTATATATTTTGATTTTTTTCGTTAGTGAAAGCTTTCAAAGACGTAATTTTGTCACTGAAAACAATTTTTTAATTTTTATATATTTTGATTTTTCCGTCATTGAAAGTGTATTTTACAAATTTTTTATTTTTTATTTTTTCATCGCTAAAAATTTTTAGAAAGGAAATTCCGTCCCTGCAAGTCTATTTTTTATATTTTGAATTTTTTATATACTTTTTTTTATTTTATTGTAAAAGCGTATTTCGAAGCAATGGGCGGCGATCGAATGGTTAGACCAAGCCTATTTTTTATATATTTTTCTGTTTTATTGTGTACGAAAAACCAAAAGGGAGAAAGGATGGTCAGAGCAGTGGACAAGATTAGGATGGTAGTGACGACGTGACCTCTGACGATGTGGTGGACTGGTTTAGCGCCTTGATTGCCGGATCTAGTCACCAATGGTAAAAAAAATCAATTAATAAAAAGATTAAAAAAAAGAATAAAAAAGAGGGAGAGCCAGCCTATCATTAGCTAGTAAAGAGAGCCAAAGGCTTGGTCCACAACAGAGGCTAAGAAAAAGTGCAAACTCAAGTACGACTACTACTCGTTATGACCAAGCAGCACAAGAAGAAATCAGTCAGCTTCAACCAAAGACCCATAGTATAACTCAGATTGTAAGGTATTAAATGATTGCTCAACTTACAACAGAGAATCCAAGTAAGCAACATCACATTGAGATGCTAGGATCATCTCAACCTCCTTCTTCGGAATTTGATTCAATTGAGAATGATAGCCAGGGAGACCAATCTTGGGGTTCAGACAACTTGTCTCAGACATCCAACTCCTCTAACATATTGCCAATTCCCACAGATATCTTGACCAAAAGTTGGACGAACACTAGGAGAGAGAAAATGGTCAATAGGCTTGGAAAAGGTTCAATAACTGCTACAGATTTGAGAGAAAGGATTTCAAAAAGGAAAGCCTTGAAGAAGTTAAATGACAAATTGGACAAAGATGAGGAAAGAGAATAGGTGAATATCGGAGAAAAGCTTTATAAGCAAAGGAGCTTGCGGATTTTGATAGAAAATGGGAAGAAATGCAAGAGAAGATTGCAAACATGGAACAAAGGGTGGCAGAGAAGACCACATACTTAGACGTTGAAACTTTGGGAAGAACACCCTTTACCAAAGAGATTGACATTGCTAGGCCACCAAGGGGTTTCAATCTCCCCATCATAGAAACCTATGATAGCTCAACTAATCCAATAGATCATTTAGAGATGTCCAGGAAGCTTGATCCTCATTTTCTTAAGTGATTTTTGTTTATTGCTTTTGGGGCTTTTAAATGGTTGTTTGAATTTTTTTTCTCTACTATTTTTAAGGTCTATTTTAATGTCTTAAGTCAGCTTTTAAAGTTATAATTCCAAAAAATGCAAAATAGGGTTTATACCGTAGTAGGCGTATTTTAAGGTTCATTAGTGTAGTTTCGATTTCTTCAAAATTTCAGCAAAGTTTAGGTCTGTTTTGGCGTCTTTTTAATTTCTCTTTAGATGTCTTCTAATTAGTATTAGTTTCATGCAATTAGGTTTAAGGTTTATTAAGGGGTCGTTTGGTATCGTTTCCTGTTTTCTGTTTTTTATTTTTGAAAATTCTGTTTTTGTTTTATTTTGTTTTGTTTTCAATTTCTGAAAATAGAAAACATATTTGTTTAATACTGTTACGTTTTGAAAACAAATATTTAAACTGATTCAAATATAATAATTCAATTCACAAAACAAAATTTTAAAAACTAAATAAAAAATAATATATTTATTAAATAATAATATGTAGATAATATTAAATAATATTATTTTATATTATTTAATACTAATATTAAATATTTTTATTTAATCATATAAAAATTTAATATAATTTAAATAATGTTATAATTAAATAAAATATTAAATAAAATAATATTATTGAATTTAATTGTAATAATCATAAATTATATTTAATAATAATTCTTATTTAATTGTAATAATAATAATATTACATTATTAAATAAAATATTTAACTAATTAATTTATAATAAATTATATAGTTATTAAAATATATTATATTTAATATAAATAATATTATTTAATGTTAAGTATTTACTTATTTAATAATATTAACTTATTTAATAGTAGTAGTGATATATTTTAAATTTAAGATAGAATATAATATTAAATAATAATATTGTTTAGTAAAATAAAAATTAATTATATTAGATAATAATATTAATTATTAACATATCAAAATTATAATAAATGATATTGTTTAAAATATTTAATATATTCAATAAATTATTATAAAAATTTAAATTAAATAATATTATAATATTATAGTTCAATGTAATATTTATTTAATTTCTTTTTATGTTTTCAACTTTTCTATATTAAAATAAATATATTAATTTTAAAATATTAAATAATATTTTATATTAAAATTTAATATTATTTTATTTAAAAAATTAATTAATTTTATTTATATTTTTATTATAAAATATTAATATTATATTAATATATAAACTCTATGCACTTACTTATGAACAATAAGAGAAATGAAAACATGTTTCCGAAAACAATGAAAACAAGAAATTCTTGTTTCCAACAATTTTGGAAATTCTCGTTTTCGTTTTCGTTTTTTGAAAACGGAAACATGTTGCCAAACGTGTTTTCTGTTTTTGTTTCCAAAAAAACTGAAAACAAAAACAGAAAACAGGAAACAAAAACAAAAACAAACGACCCCTAAGTGTTTGTTACATGTCTTAGGTTAGTATTTGTTGTTCCATGCACTTTCATCAAAACTGTCCATTTAGGCGTCAATCATAGGAATTTTTAGGGGCTGTTTCCAGCATTTTTAAATTACATTTCTATTAGCTTAAGGTCACTTTTATATCATATTAGTGTAAGGAATTTTTAAGAGTCAAATAGGTTGATTTACTTAGGTGTTTCATCACACTTACACACTTCACTCAGCAATTTCTTAATCAGTTTTGTTTAGTCAGTATGGTTAATTTTGAGGTAAGTTTTGCATTAGTTTAGGGTTCATTTCACTAAGGTTAAGTTAGATTTAGGTCATATAATTAAGTGGTAGTGATTAAGGGTTGTTAGGAGAGGATTACATAGCATTTTCTTTCATAATTTCCATGCATTACATCACTATCCAGGTTAGGCAGTAGTTAGGCAGTTTGCAGCTTCTTTTCTGGGTTCATTCTTAGGTCCATTTAGGTATTCTTAGGTCATATTAGGCCCATGCATATTGTAGGAAAATTGTAGGTCCATATAGTTAAGGTTACATTGCATTTTTGTCACATTTTGCATGAAATACTCTAGTATAGTTGTCCTTGAAGGAAACCGAAACAACACGCAGCGGAATTTAAATCATTCGGCCTCCACCAAGATCGATTCGGAGAGTTGCCTGATTAGGGTTTCGAGATTTTACCTGACGTTTTCTCTGAATTTTCTGTCGTTGGTCGAGTCACAAGCAGCAACTTTTCGTTCCTGCCTCTACGGTATCCACACGAACGGATCTCACGACTCTTGAACGTCTCACGATCAGAAGCCTTAAAGAGCTTTTTAATTCCTTATAACCGAATTGCTAGCTTCGATTAAAAGGAATGTTTTTTTTGTTTTCTGTTTTTAAAAGTGCGGCTATGTTTTTTTGGAAAAACATCCTTTTTATAGGCAGTAAATTTTACCCTAAAATTTACTGCCAAACAGAACTCTAATCCTACTTAGAATAGGATTAGATATATTCTTAATCCAATTCAGAATAGGATTAGATATATCCTTAATCCAATTCAGAATAGGATTAATTAAGCTCCTCATTGATCCGTTCTAAGTGTGCGACCCAATAGGTTCTCAAAACAATGGCAATGACAAAATTGTCACAGGCAATGAGCGGTATCTAGCAACACATCATTGCTACCCATGTAACGAGAATGTCAATGACTCGACATAACCTTACTCGTGATAGATGTTACTGTGTAGTTTAATCCCTTTATCCTATGATGTCTTGATTAGACACAAGTCATGGAATGTGTCACACTTGTATAGTCTAATCAGCATTTCTTGATTCCTGAGTAGACTAATTAAACAAATAAAATCAATATCTCATATTGACTTATTCGAGCACGACCATGCATTTCTTAGTCTCACTCTATCAAAGGGCCCAAGACATCACTCTTGTTATATAAGAGGGATAAATCCTATCTTGATCACTCAACATCCCTTACATAGATCAAGGCATACCCAATTACTACCTTTATAGTCCATCCTGTTACGAATGACATCTAGCAGCATTAAAGTATGCAATTCTCTATGTTGGGATCTCTGATGATCTCAAGTCAAAGGATCACATACACCATCATCACTATGAGAATCGCTTATGACATTCATATAACAATCCATGTAGCGTTCTCATGGAGGGTCGATCCAGTACATAGTTCTCTAACATGTACCTATGTGATGACTTGATATCCTATATCCATGACAATGGTCATCAGTCAACCACATACTAGTCTTATCGTATCATTGTTATCCTTGTTCACAATAATACTTGACTAGGGATATTTTAAGAATAGTGTGTTATTACTATTCTAAGGACATTATTATATAAGATTATATTACGCAGTTATAAGACAAATATAATAATGAACTATGATAAATAAAATGTCATGATACATAAAAAAATGCCAAAGTCAATCATCTAATGAATGGTTTTAAGGGCATAATCCAACAATCTTCCACTTGCACTAAGACCATTCACTCATGTATCTAATACCTAGTGACCTAGTGTGACGATCATGTCTCTACTGCGTCAAAGGCTTCGTCAGTGGGTCGGCGATGTTATCGTCAGTTGGTACTTTGCATATCCTCACATCTCCTCTCTCGATGATATCTCGAATGAGATGGAAGCGCCGTAGTATATGTTTGGATCGTTGGTGAGATCTAGGTTCCTTAGCTTGTGCGATGGCTCCATTGTTGTCACAATAGAGCTCAATCGGATCTACAATGCTAGGAACAACTTCAAGCTCAGTAATGAACTTCCTGATCCAAACAGCCTCCTTAGCAGCTTCAGAGGCAGCTATATACTCAGCCTCTGTTGTAGAATCGGCCATTGTCGCCTGCTTTGAACTCTTCCAGCTCACAGCACCACCATTAAGGCAAAACACACAACCAGACTGCGATCTATAGTCATCTTTATCAGTTTGGAAGCTAGCATCAGTGTAACCTGTTACAATGAGCTCTTCCTCACCTCCATATATCAAGAATGTATCCTTAGTCTTTCTCAAGTACTTAAGAATATTCTTGACAGTGATCCAGTGACGTTCACCAGGATCAACTTGATATCTACTCGTCATGCTCAAGGCATACGAGACATCGGGACGTGTGCATAACATGGCATACATAATGGATCCAATAGCAGATGCATATGGAACTTTACTCATACGTTCTCTCTCTTCTTGTGTTGTAGGACACTGTTCTTTTGAGAGAGAAATGCCATGTGTCATAGGCAAGAATCCTTTCTTGGAATCCTGCATGCTAAACCTCTTTAGCACTTTATCTATGTATGCACTTTGACTTAGGCCAATTAATTTCCTTGATCTATCTCTATAGATCTTTATACCCAGTATATAGGAAGCTTCGCCCAAGTCCTTCATTGAAAAGCAATTCCCTAACCAAGTCTTTACAGACTGAAGGGTAGGGATGTCATTCCCAATGAGTAGTATGTCATCTACATACAACACCAGGAAGACAATAGTGCTCCCACTGACCTTCTTGTAGACACAAGGTTCATCTTCATTCTTGATGAAACCAAACTCTTTGATTGCATCATCAAAACGAAGATTCCAACTTCGAGAAGCTTGCTTTAGTCCATAAATAGAACGTTGCAGCTAACAAACCTTTCCAGCATTTTTTGGATCAACAAAACCCTCAGGTTGTGTCATGTACACATCCTCGAGTAGCTTTCCATTAAGAAAAGCAGTCTTGACGTCCATTTGCCAGATTTCATGATCATGGTATGCAGCTATCGCAAGCAAGATCCTAATGGATTTGATCATCGCGACTGGTGAAAAAGTTTCATCATAGTCAATACCATGAATTTGTTTAAAACCTTTAGCAACCAATCGCTCTTTATAGGTATGAACATTTCCTTCCATGTCGGTTTTCTTCTTAAAAACCCATTTACACCCTATAGGTTTTACCCTTTCGGGTAAGTCAACCAAGGTCCAAACTTGGTTGGCATACATGGATTCCATCTCAGATCTCATGGCTTCAAGCCATTTCTCAGAGTCTGGCCCTGTAATAGCCTCTTGATAGGTAGTAGGCTCATCTTGGTCCATGAGCAATACATCACCGTTCTGAGTCATTAGAAATCCATATTTCTGTGGCTCACGATGTGTTCTAACTGATCTACGCAAGGCTTGTGTCTCTTGAGCAGGCGGTTGCTCCACAACATCTTGTGGTTCTGGTTCCACAACAACTTGTGGTGCTTGCTCAGGCTCCATCTCAACATCGGGTGCGCTATCTTGTAGCTCTTGAATTTCTTCAAGTTCTACTTTTCTCCCATTAGTTCTTCTAGAAATGAATTCTCTTTCTAGAAAGACACCTGTTCGAGCTACAAACACTTTGCGCTCAGTGGGATTGTAAAAATAATATCCTTTAGTTAGTTTAGGATATCCCACAAAATAGCACTTATCAGATTTAGGTGCAAGTTTGTTAGAGACTTGACGTCTTACATAAGCCTCACAACCCCAAATCTTCATAAAAGACATACTGGGACGTTTACCAGTCCATATCTCATATGGTGTCTTTGGAACCGATTTAGATGGAACACGGTTCAGTGTAAAAGCAGCTGTTTCTAATGCATGTCCCCAAAAGGATTCTGGAAGATCTGTATGACTCATCATTGATCGAACCATATCTAATAAAGTTCGGTTTCTCCTTTCAGATACACCATTCCATTGTGGTGTACCTGGAGGAGTGAGTTGTGAGACAATCCCACACTCTTTAAGATAGTCAAGCAATTCTTGGCTTAAGTATTCACCACCTCGATCTGATCGAAGTGCCTTAATGCTCTTGCCAAGTTGGTTTTGTACTTCATTCTTGAATTCTTTGAACTTTTCAAAAGATTCTGACTTGTGTCTCATAAGATACACATAGCCATATCTACTGTAATCATCAGTAAATGTAATAAAGTACATAAACCCACCTCTGGCCTGTGTGTTTAAAGGTCCACATACATCTGTATGTACTAAGCCCAATAAATCACTTGCCCTTTCACTATGTCCTTTGAAAGGGGCTTTAGTCATCTTACCCATCAAACAAGATTCACATGTCTCATATGATTCAAAGTCAAATGAGTCCAAAAGTCCATCTTTATGGAGTTTGGAAATGCGATTCTCATTTATGTGTCCCAAGCGACAATGCCAGAGATATGTTGGATTTTGATCATTAGATTTAATCCTTTTAGCATTTATGTTATAAATAGGCATATCAAGATTTAGAATGTAAAGACCATTAATTAGTTGTGCACTACCATAAAAGATATCATTTAAATAAATGGAGCAACAGTTGTCCTTTATTATAAATGAAAAACCCTTCTTGTCCAAACAAGAAATAGAAATAATGTTTTTAGTGATGGAAGGCACATAATAACAATCATCTAATTCTAAAACAAGCCCTGTGGGCAATGTCAAAATATAAGTTCCTACAGCTAATGCAGCAACCCTTGCTCCATTTCCCACTCGTAGGTCGACCTCGCCCTTAGTCAATGATCTACTCCTTTTGAATTCCTGCACATTTACACAAATGTGAGAACCACATCCAGTATCTAATACCCATGATGAAGAAGTAGATAGATTAACTTCTATAACATAAATACCTGAAGTGGAAGTCTCACTTCCTCTCTTCTTCTTTAGTTCTTCCAAGTATTTGTTGCAATTCCTCTTCCAATGTCCGGTCTCACCGCAATGGAAGCATTTCCCTTCTTTGGCAACCCCACCTTTAGGCTTCAGTGTAGTATCATTGGGCTTGAACTTGCCATTGGCTTTATTACCTTTTTTCTTGCCCTTTGCATTAGCCTTGCCCTTAGCTTTCTTAACTATTAAGACATCTTTGGGCTTGGCCTTTTTCATGTTGGATTCAGCTGTTTTCAACATGCTAAGTAATTGTGGCAGAGTCTTGTCAATTTCATTCATGTTGTAATTAACAACAAACTGACTGTAGCTGTCTGGCAACGATTGCAGAATCACATCAGTGGCCAACTCTTGGCCCAAAGGAAATCCCAATCTTTCAAGGTTTTCAGTGTACCCAATCATCTTGAGCACATGAGTACCAACGGGAGTCCCCTCTGCCATCCAACACTGAAACAATGCCTTAGAGATATTGTACCTTTCTTGCCTAGCTTCCTCTTCATAGAGTTGCTTGAGATGCTCGATCATATCGAACGCATCCATTTCCTCATGTTGCTTTTGAAGCTCAGGATTCATGGAGGCAAGCATAAGGCAACTAACATCCAATGCATCATCTTGATGCTTCTTATAAGCATCTCTTTCTGCCCTTGGAGCATTAGAGGGTGGTTCCTCAGGTAAGGGAATTTCAAGGACATACAACTTCTTTTCATGCTTGAGGACTATCCTCAGGTTCCTGTACCAATCCAGGAAGTTTGTCCCATTCAACTTGTCCTTCTCAAGGACATATCGCAGTGAAAGTGTGTTATTTGTGTTTGATGCCATGGTAATCTACAACAAAAATATGCAAAATATAAGTATCATGAATGCATTCATTTAATTAAATATTTATTAAATGATGCTCCCACTATTTTTATCGAATCAACAACCCTCACTATTAATTCGGAAAAATTATCACATAATTTCTCTAGTGGGCCAAGATCCATATTTCACCTTATCTAGAGTTAGCTTTGGCTAATCGCCCAAGATTTGGCTATTTAGGTAGGCAACACTTACCAATTACATCTCATGTAACTCTTGGATAGTTGGGTGAACAACACTTGTTCTAATTCATCTCATGAATGGAAGCCCAACTTTATGCCTCTAAATTCCCAATCCTATTGATGAAATTTAGTTAAGTCAACCCAATTTATAGCCTTTGGATATCACTATTATCCCATCGCGTCTTACTAAGATAGATATGATATTTTGCTTTGGCAAACATAACAAAATCGATTCTAGTCTTGACGAGTGCTATTCATTGGTAGGCATCTATTATTGACTTAATTTAATTTGAGGGATTTTCTTAGTTTATTGAATAAGATCTCACTAATTTTACTTTTTTTTTTTAAAATTATCATATGATTTTCATATCATAAACGTACAAAATAAACCATGCATCTCATGCAATTAAGCAATAAAATAAACGTGACATAGTTATAGCCCAAACTAAATGGATTTCCCAAGCCAATGAGAAACCTTAAGGGTTAACCTAAGGGTAATAGCATCTTCTCCAAGTGCCTCTTTGGTCATCCTTTGCATGGTTGTCAGCTCCAATTACATAGTTTAAGAGAAACCTCGAGTTACATTCGAGGGAAGTAAGATGAGAAAAGAATGTACAACAAGAATTTCAAGAACAAGGCACGACACGCAGGTCGTATTTATTAAAATTTACAACCACGAAAATACAATCATATTGGGCTAGGGCTATAACTATGCACCATGCTCAAACAACAACCACCGTGTTTATACAAACAAGTGTAATGCAATTTTTAATTTTTAGTTTTATTAATGAGGCACATTTGAAACGAATTATAACATTGCCAACGCCCCTTATCCGGAAGTGTCCTAATCTTATTAGGATGTTCCAGCCAGTATCTCATACTGACTATAATTTTAGTCGCATTAGAACTCTTATCTAAAAGTGTTTCAATCTTTATACACTTTCGACATTATTCTGTTTCTTCCATAACGTTTATGCAGAACAGAAACCGCCATTAATAATTTGCATCACAGATTATACATAACGTTTATGCAGAACAGAAACGCCATTAATAATTCGCATCACAGATTATACATAACGTTTATGCAAAACAGAAACGCCATTATTAATTCGCATCACAGATTATATCTCACATATAAGTTGAATCGAAATTGATATACATCATATATATATTTTCAACAATTCGATTTCTAGCCTCTGAATATATCATATACATTCTAATCCGTATTAATCTCATTAAAACGATTGCATGTAATCATAAACAGAAAGTAACCAGAGATCATGCTTTTATCAAAACAAATCAGGGACTCCGAATCTAGCTCGGATACCAGTGAAGGAAACCGAAACAACACGCAGCGGAATTTAAATCATTCGGCCTCCACCAAGATCGATTCGGAGAGTTGCCTGATTAGGGTTTCGAGATTTTACCTGACGTTTTCTCTGAATTTTCTGTCGTTGGTCGAGTCACAAGCAGCAACTTTTCGTTCCTGCCTCTACGGTATCCACACGAACGGATCTCACGACTCTTGAACGTCTCACGATCAGAAGCCTTAAAGAGCTTTTTAATTCCTTATAACCGAATTGCTAGCTTCGATTAAAAGGAATGTTTTTTTTGTTTTCTGTTTTTAAAAGTGCGGCTATGTTTTTTTGGAAAAACATCCTTTTTATAGGCAGTAAATTTTACCCTAAAATTTACTGCCAAACAGAACTCTAATCCTACTTAGAATAGGATTAGATATATTCTTAATCCAATTCAGAATAGGATTAGATATATCCTTAATCCAATTCAGAATAGGATTAATTAAGCTCCTCATTGATCCGTTCTAAGTGTGCGACCCAATAGGTTCTCAAAACAATGGCAATGACAAAATTGTCACAGGCAATGAGCGGTATCTAGCAACATATCATTGCTACCCATGTAACGAGAATGTCAATGACTCGACATAACCTTACTCGTGATAGATGTTACCGTGTAGTTTAATCCCTTTATCCTATGATGTCTTGATTAGACACAAGTCATGGAATGTGTCACACTTGTATAGTCTAATCAGCGTTTCTTGATTCCTGAGTAGACTAATTAAACAAATAAAATCAATATCTCATATTGACTTATTCGAGCACGACCATGCATTTCTTAGTCTCACTCTATCAAAGGGCCCAAGACATCACTCTTGTTATATAAGAGGGATAAATCCTATCTTGATCACTCAACATCCCTCTACATAGATCAAGGCATACCCAATTACTACCTTTATAGTCCATCCTGTTACGAATGACATCTAGCAGCATTAAAGTATGCAATTCTCTATGTTGGGATCTCTGATGATCTCAAGTCAAAGGATCACATACACCATCATCACTATGAGAATCGCTTATGACATTCATATAACAATCTATGTAGCGTTCTCATGGAGGGTCGATCCAGTACATAGTTCTCTAACATGTACCTATGTGATGACTTGATATCCTATATCCATGACAATGGTCATCAGTCAACCACATACTAGTCTTATCGTATCATTGTTATCCTTGTTCACAATAATACTTGACTAGGGATATTTTAAGAATAGTGTGTTATTACTATTCTAAGGACATTATTATATAAGATTATATTACGCAGTTATAAGACAAATATAATAATGAACTATGATAAATAAAATGTCATGATACATAAAAAAATGCTAAAGTCAATCATCTAATGAATGGTTCTAAGGGCATAATCCAACAGTCCTTGCATCACTACTGTCCAAAATTTTATTCTTGCTGTTTTGGTTATGATTGAGGTCATATTTAATTAAGTTTAGGTCATTTTAGGTTCAAATACTTGGGATTTAAGTGTAGGTTAAGTTAGATTAAGTGTCATTAGCATTTAGTTGCATTTTTTGGTTCATTTAGTCTTAAATTTCAATTCTATCCATATTTTATTTTTACATTAAATTCATGCATTTAGGTAGTGTTTTGGGGTAGTTTTAGATGTATTAGGGTAGTTTAATTATAGGTCGTAAGTTAGTGTAAGTTAAGATTAGTGTTTAGATCATTTACTTTAAAATTTAGATGCATTAGCTTAGGCTTTGATTGCTTTTTCATTTATTGTTTTGTTGGACTGTTTTAAGAAAAATTAGGGGCTATTTGAAGGACAAGGAAATTGAGATTAAAGTTTAATTCATGCATATTAGGGTTAATTAGGGTTAGGGTTAGGTTAGCATTTCATAAATTCATTTAAATTAGTTCATAAAAATTCCAAAAATATTTTTTTATCCTCATGCATTCATTACGTTACATTATAGTAGTTTTGCATGCGTTTAATTAAGTTTAATGTCATTTAGGGTTAACTACTAGTTTAGGGTTACATATTGGTGTAGTTTAGGATTTTATAGTAGCTTTGCATGCATTTAATTAAGTTGAATGTCATTTAGGGTTAACTATTAGTTTAGGGTTACATGTTGGTGTATTTTTAGGATTAGGGTAATATAGGGTTTTGATTAGGGTTTTTAGGATTTTTGTTAGGGTTTAGCATTTCATGTATCATTTTGCCTCTTTAATTAGTTTTAAATTGATTTTTAATTAGTTTATGCATTATTAGTTTCATTTTAGGAGTTTCATGCATATTTTTATTATTTACATTTTTACCCTATAATTTTAGGCATTTACATTTTTACCCTTTAGTTTACTAATTTGCATTTTGTTTATTTTCTTTTCTAGTTATTTATTTTCATCATTCCCATTGTAAGTATTTCTTAATTACTTTTTATTTTATTTTCTTTTATTTATTAGCCTTGTAAATCACACATTAACAACTCTCATAATTTGCTAGGATATACTTAAGATAATAATATTCAATACTTTGCTAGCTTTGCAATTAACAATCTTTGTGGGATGATATTTCTGGACTCACCTTCGTATTACTTGGAGATCACATGCACTTGCGCGTAGATACCATTTACGGTTGACAACAGCTAGGTTTTGGTATTCTTTGTTGCAATCAAATTTAATCAACACTTTCAAGGAACTTGGCGCCAAGTTCCTTAACTATTTTGTCAATAGCATTGTGCACAAAAAAACTTCCATCATATTAATGTTCGTAAAACAAGAAGGAGGCAAGACCCTTAAAGAGTATGTTTCTAGGTTTAACCAAGAGATACTTAATGTTAAAGAATTTAGATCATATCGTCACCATCACTACTTTTATCAATGGTCTCAAGGACAAAGATTTCACTAAGTCTTTGACTGAAATCTTTGTCCAAAAGACCGCCAAGAGTATTCGTTGATCTACTATTAAGGGTAGAAAAGTATATCAATGCTAAAGAGGCAATGGCGATTAAGGGACAAGAGAATGAACAACTGAAGAAGAAGTCAAGAGAGGCTTTTCTTGATATTTAAACATTTGTTATTTTGAAAAAGTTGTTTAATATAGGCATTACCGTTATCTACAAAGCATATTGATTTAAACTATTAATAATTGATTATGATAAGGCCATTGAAACAAAATTTACTTTACAAAGGGAATTATAGGTGGTTATAATTATGATATCCCCATTAGATACAAGTTTAATGTTTCTAAAATATTTCTTGGTCAAATATTATAAAAAAAAAAAGGATATTGACAAATGTCATTGAGACTGGTACATTGTTATAACTTTACTTTGAGAAATTAAGCAATTAATCTAATAAGCTGAAGCATTGATACGCTTATACTAACATTGTAGGTGCTTGTTTGAAAAGAGAAGTTCATTAAACTGACCTACATTGAGAAGTTCACTTGATCTATTCACTTAAGTGTCTATGGAATATCTTCTCAAGTGATAGTTGTATGAGTGATACTCAAACTTGAGATCATAATACAATATTGTGTAATTAATGTCATGCTTTGAGCATTCTCAATGAATTCTAATAAATTATTGCCAATTGGGATGAAATTTAGTAGTAATTGCCTTGAGATACATGTGTCAACCCTAAAGATATCTACATGCAAGTGCATGTGATCTTTAAGTAACACAAAAGTGAGTCCGAAAATATCGTCCCACAAAAACTGGTATAACAAAGCCTAACTAAGTACTAGGTACTGTTATCGTAAGTATATTCTAGCAAATTATGAAAGATTTTTAATGTGTGATCTAAAAAAGCTAATAAAACAAAATAAATGAAAATAATAAAATAAAATCAATGAAATTCAAAAGGAATTAAGAATTTACAGTGCTAATGCTAAAAATAAAATGACTACAAAAGAAACGAAACAAAAATGTAAATTAGTGAACTAAAGGGGTAAAAGTGTAAATTCTTAAAAATGTGGGGTATGTTTATGTGTATTTGATGAAGTATAACTATGATGCCTTTAAAATGTTCAAAGAATTCAAAAATGAGGTTGAAAAACAAAATGGCAAAAGTATTAAAACACTAAGATTGAATTGAGATGGTGAATACTTGAGTGATTAGTTTCATGACCATTTAGAAGAGAATGGTATTGTTTGTCAACTAACTCTTCCAAAAACATTGAAACACAACAATGTTTTAGAAAGGAGAAGCCAAACTTTATTAGACATGGTTCAATCCATGATGAGCTAAGCTGGTCTTCCTTGATTTGGGGACACGCCTTAAAAACCGCAATTTACCTTCTAAACAGAGTTCCCACCAATTAGTAAACAAAACACCATATGAGATATAAAAAGGGAAAAAGCCTTTTTTTGTCATATATAAAGATTTGGAGTTGCACAACCTTTATGAAGCGTGCAAAATCGAACATTATAGCAGCTAATGTTGGATTATGCCCTTAGAACCATTCATTCGATGATTGACTTTGGCATTATTTATGTATCATGACATTTTATTTATTATAGTTCATTATTATATTTGTTTTATAACTGCGTAATATAATCTTATATGATAATGTCCTTAGAATAGTAATAACACACTATTCTTAAAATATCCCTAGTCAAGTATTATTGTGAACAAGGATAACAATGATACAATAAGACTAGTATGCGGTTGACTGATGACCATTGTCATGGATATAGGATATCAAGTCATCACATAGGTACATGTTACAGAACTATGTACTGGATCGACCCTCCATGAGAACGCTACATGGATTGTTATATGAGTGTCATAAGCGATTCTCATAGTGATGATGGTGTATGTGATCCTTTGACTTGAGATCATCAGAGATCCCAACATAGAGAATTGCATACTTTAATGCTGCTAGATGTCATTCGTAACAGGATGGACTATAAAGGTAGTAATTGGGTATGCCTTGATCTATGTAGAGGGATGTTGAGTGATCAAGATAGAATTTATCCCTCTTATATAACAAGAGTGATGTCTTGGGCCCTTTGATAGAGTGAGACTAAGAAATGCATGGCCGTGCTCGAATAAGTCAATATGAGATATTGATTTTATTTGTTTAATTAGTCTACTCAGGAATCAAGAAACGCTGATTAGACTATACAAGTGTGACACATTCCATGACTTGTGTCTAATCAAGACATCAAAGGATAAAGGGATTAGACTACACGGTAACATCTATCACGAGTAAGGTTATGTCGAGTCATTGACATTCTCGTTACATGGGTAGCAATGATGTGTTGCTAGATACCGCTCATTGCCTGTGACAATTTTGTCATTGCCATTGTTTTGAGAACCTATTGGGTCGCACACTTAGAACGGATCAATGAGGAGCTTAATTAATCCTATTCTGAATTGGATTAAGGATATGTCTAATCCTATTCTGACTTAGATTAAGGATATAGTTAATCCTATTCTAAGTAGGATTAGAGTTCTGTTTGGCAGTAAATTTTAGGGTAAAATTTACTGCCTATAAAAGGATGTTTTCTGAAACATAGCCGCACAACAATTAAAAAAAAACAGAAAAGTATTCTTTTAATCGAAGCTAGCAGTTCGGTTAAAAGAATCAAAAACGCTCCTTAAGGCATCTGATCGTGAGACGTTCAAGAGTCGTGAGATCCGTTCGTGTGGATACCATAGAGGCAGGAACGAAAAGTTGCTGCTTGTGATTCGACCAAAGACAGAAAAAGCAGAGAAAACGTTAGGTAAAATCTCGAAACCCTAATTAGGCAACCCTCCGAATCGATCCTGGTGGAGGCCGAATGATTTAAATTCCGCTGCATGTTTGTTTCGATCTCCTTCAGCTAAATTGGACAAGTGTAAGTTTGTAGGTTATCCAATAGAAATAGTTGGATACTACTTCTACAATCTAGTTGAGCAAAAAGTATTTGTCTCAATGCATGTAACCTTCAGAGAAAGAGTTTTATTCTAGAAGAGGATAGTGAGGTAAAGTAGAACTTGAACAAGTTCGACAAACTAACACACTAGAGGAACTTAACTAGAGGTTGAAACATCGGATAGACAACAGGAGGTTCAAGATACACAAGAACTTCGAAGATCTAGTAGAATATGTCATGCTTCAAAGAGATATGGATTTCTCCCAAACAAGGAAAATGATATGTTACTCATGGATGATGAGCTTACTAATTATAAAAAAGCAATGTTAGACATTGATTTTTCTAAATGGTTAGAGGCTATGAACTCCAAAATAAAATCTTCGAAGAAAAATCAAGTATGGGCTTTAGTGGACCCACTTGAATGGATAAAACCCATAAGGTGCAAACGAATCTTTAAAAAGAAGACCGACATAGATGAGAATGTACAAATGTCAAAAGCAAAACTAATTGCCAAAGGATATAATCAAAAGGAGGGAATTGATTATGAAGAAACCTTTCTCCTGTAGCTATGTCTAAATATATAAGGATTCTCTTGGCCATTGTTGCCTACAATGATTATGAGATCTGATAAATGGGTGTCAAGATTGCATTCCTTAATGGGAACTTGCTAGAGGAAGTGTGGCCATTGTTGCCTACTATTTATGAGATATGATAAATGGTTGTCATGATTGCATTCCTTAATGGGAACTTGCTAGAGGAAGTGTGCATGACACAACATGAAGGCTTTACATCAAAACAAATAGCTCATAAAGAATGCAAGTTGCAAAGATCACTTTATGGTATTGAGCAAGAAATTCACAATCTAGGAGTTGGAACATTCATTTGATAAGGCAATCAAAAAGTTTGATTTCATCCAAAACGATATGAATAATTGCTCAATTAATTAGCAAAATCTTATCGATTTGAATTATTGTTGTATTTAAATTAAAACATATATGTGGAATAAGTATAATAAAATATTATAAAATGACTATTTTATAATAAAATCAATTTTTTAAATTAATAATATTTTTCATTTTTTGTTATTGCAAATATAATAAAAATAATATTAAAAATTATTTGATATTCATATTTATTGTATTTCAAATTTATTTTATTTAATAATTGAATTAAAAGATTCAATATTAATTATTGTTGATAATAAAATATTGATATAATTGTACAATACATACAAATAATAATTAGTTTAAAAATTAAAGTTTTTAATTAAAAAATGTACCATTTATTAATTTAATTATTTTAATTTTTAACATAAAATCATATAATTATTGAGGTTTTTATAGGTTATAAATTTGGTTTCTTTAAATTTGGGATTGAATTGAACCTCGTTCGCGTCATTACATATTCAAGTTAAGACAAATTCAAAACATTTTTGGACTTTCCTGAACTCGAGTTTTTTTAAATTCAGATTTTTTCTATCTTTTGGTTTAAGATTAAGTGGAATTGGAGTCTTTGACTTTTTGCGTCAATTTGATTTGATTCAGATGCAGGGATCGATTTTGGTCAATTATCGGATTCGGATTTACCTTTTTCATTTCCTGTCCTACTCTGTAAACTGTGTGAAATATCAAAATTTGTACTAACATTGATACTGTCATATATCAATGTATACCAGAATTCCAACCTGCAGCTTCAGCACAAACCAAAAAAGGCGAAACGCAGTGGCCACAGATCTGTTAACACAGCAACATTAAAAGCAAAAGGCAGAAATAGAGAAGAAAGAAATTAGCAAGGTCGACTGATAAACTAAGAACGTAGTGAAGTAAAAGATGCAGGAAATAAAACAGAGCAAATAAATTTGATGCAGAAAGATGAGAATTATCAATCTTTAATTTGTTTGGCATATTCTCTCCGAACATATCTGAAGTTTTGCTTTCACAGTTATAAGTAATAGCTTCAGCACAACATTTACACAATAATGACTCATAGTTTGACACATGTTCCCTTGAAAATGTAGATGCACTTATCCAAAACAATATCGTTCACGCAACTTCTCGCTTCAATCTAAGCATGAATTTACCTTTACCTATAAATTTTTGTTCGAATTCCGTTTCTGGATTGATTCAATATCTTTTTATTCAATTTTCCCCCATGTAAACATTAGAAAAATGCTGAATATACCTTGTGAAAGCTCGTCTCTGCATCATTTTCTTCTTCAATCTTGATAATCTCACGAAGATGGACCACTTTCCTACACGTCAAAACCTTCTTGAAGCCAAGTTGTCCACTATACTCAACCTTTATAATAAATTTAAATAAACCATCTATTTATAATACAATAAACAATCATAATAAAACTAAAACTCAAGCAAATCCCAATAACCTTGTGGCTCATGCAAATTTTTTTGCTGCACTAAAAAAAAGGTTTTCAAGTGGGGTTTAATGAAATTTGAGTAAAAAATGAAAAAATTGTAAAATATTTATTATGAAAAAAAAAAGTTGCAACCTTTCGGAATTAGGAGCGGCGAAATGAACATGGATAAGGCTAAAGATCGAGAGCACGCTTTAAGGATTTGAGGCTGAGCTTCTCCAATGATAGCGGCTCCACTGGCTCCATCTCTTGGTGTAGGCCTCTTTCATTATACAAGTGTTTTATTCATTGCTTTACCATTCATATTTTCTTTCTTTTTTTTTCTATGGACGCTTTTCTTTGTTCACCACCATTTTAAGCCAAAAGTCGGTAGCTCATCGCCGCCACTTCCTATTGTTGCCGAAACTTCGTGTCTCTTTTTCCGACCTCTCCCCTCCTTCACTTTTTTTTTCTTCTTCTGATTTCCCTAAAAAATCTCCAAAATCTCAGCAACAAAAAAAAAATCTCAAAATCCATTATTGCAACATTTTTCACTGATAGAAAAAAAATCCCTTTAAAACTCCGTGAGCCGCCTCACTCCGATGGTTGACTTCTGATCTTAACTCAAATCATGAAAGTTGTTTTGAAGTCAAAGCCCTGAAAAAAGAAAAAAAAACAGTCGTGAAAATGAAGAAAAAAATGGAAAAAAAAAACCATGAAAGATGAAGTAAAAGAGAGGATACACTGTGAAAAAGATAATGGGAATAGGAAAAAAAAACAAAGAAGAGATGGATGATTTTGCTTCTTTTGAACCCGAGGAAAGGAAACAACGCACGTGTACCCCATGCAACAAAAGGAGACAGTTGGCTTAGCGCTAGTTTGGATGAATGGGACGATTGATTTTAATGAGATTGAAAAAAATTAAATAATCACAGTAAATATAAATTTTGTAAAAAAATAATAAAAATAAAATCAAATCAAATGATATAATAATAAGTTTACTCATTTTTGTTTTGTTTTTTTGTAATTTTTTTTGTCTCCAATGGAATCCAAACGGAGCTTGAGTGAGGAGAATAACTTTTCTTTTATTTTCTTTGTTTTTTTCCATCATTTTCACAGGATAGCTTAGTATTTACACGTGTCCTTCATGCAATAGTATAGTTGTCAAATACATAACATTTTGTAAACCAATTAAAGTTAAAATTGGTCAATAAAATTATTTTGAAATTTAAATCAAAATTACAAAATCAATTGCAATGAAATTCCAATTTGATGACATGGCAACAAATACTTTATTCTTTTATTTTTTGTTAATTCTCTTTTAATATATAAGTTATTGGTTACACTATAACATAATTTTATTTTCTTATTCTCTTATATCACTACAATAGTAATAAGTGGTAGAGGTGTAAAACAGATTAAAGTTTGCGAACTAATTCATTAAATTCACAGGCTTTTTAAGGGTTGAATTTATTTTTTTAGACTCGATTAAAGAAGGGTCTAAACGGATTGGCCCGCGTGGGTTGCCTTATTTATATGGATACAGATCAACACACGAGTCGGCTCGTTTAGGCTCTTTTTATTTTTATATATAATTACTTTTTTATGCTGGTTCTACTGAGAAGGGGGTGAATCAGTTTATCGACTAAAATTGAGTTTTTAAAGACTTAGCTAACAAATAAAACAATTTATACAATAATATAACAAATGCAGTAAATATAGAGTAAGAGAGAAGAAGCAATTACAATATTTATAAAGGTTCGGCCAATCTCTTGCCTACGTCCTCTCTCTTTAATCCTCTTGTCAAGGGGTTGATTCCACTTTTCTTTGTGAATCAATAAAACCACTTCAAGGTGTGGAGAGACCTTTTACACTTCCTTCTGTAGGCTTAGGAAGAACTTTCTTAATCTATTCCCTTGGAAAACTACTCACACTCTTACAAGATAGCCTCACAAGCTTACACTCCCCTTTGAAGTACAGAGATTGGTTTGAGTGTGTTGTGTACAAGATATAACCTCTTGAAGGTAGAAAATACACAAATGAAGTACAAAGAATGGATTTTGAGCTTTGAAGTCTTTCTTGAAGCTTAGAGAAGATGCTGAGTGCTTTTCTATCTTTAATCTTCATAAATGCATGTATTTTTAGTCCACCAAGGGCTGAGGACGGTTGTTGGAGCATTTAATGCAATTCTTCTCATTGAAACCCTCAAAAACTAACTGTTGGGGCACTGTTCTCATGATAGGGGGTTCGATCCTTAGCCATAAGAGATGATCCCATAGCTCCAAAAGGCATTCTGCCAAATGGGGATCGACTCCTTGCCATAAGGGATCAATCCTCTCCCTCATTTTTCTCTTTTTGAACATTCTGCCATTGTAAGATCAATCCTTTACCCTAAGGGATCGATCCCTCTTCATTTTCCTGCACTTTTCTGGGCTATTTTGGGTTAAAAATAATGTGATGTTTGGTTTTAAGTCATCCAAAGACATTTTTCAATTTTATGAAAGTTTTTCTTGACTTTCTCAAATGAAGACTTTGTCCAAAAACTTATTAAGTAATTTTCTAAAAATGCAATCCATGTTTTCTTTGAGAAAATTACTTAATGACAATATTCAAAGCTAATTTATAAAGTGTTAAGACCCATATGAATAAGCAAATAAATCATGATCTTAGTTTTGATTCATACACTTAAGATGGTTTGAGAAAATCATGTAATTATTAACACAAATTTTCAATATAGAATCAACATTTAATATTACTTAAGTTTTTGTTATTTCAAAATACACATGTCAATTTAAAGCTAACAATCTCTCCCTTTTTGATATGACAAAACTTAAGGTAAATTTGCTTTGAAACAATTTTGAAGAAATGCTCCCCTTAATTAAATCATGAGTTCTAATGAAAATTTACCACCACTTCTCCCCCTTTTTGTCATAGCAAATGTGAAACTCCCTCTTAATAAATGAACACTTATATATAGAATACACAATAAAAGAATTGGCAATTTAAAGAAACAATAATGTCATAAAAGGATATGTGAATATAAGCATAAACATAGACAATATCATTCATAAACACAAGCAGTAGCAGAAACATAAACATAAGCATAGGCAATCACATAGTGAACATGACTAAACAGTCACAAACTAGCATTAGTAGTCTAAACTAGATATCTTAAGTAGTCATGGAAGCATAAGGACTTAGATATCCTAGTTATGTCTAGCTTAAGGTCTCTTAGAAAAGGTCTTGTGATATTGCTCTATAAACTCTTCTTGTTGCATGCGAACGTCTTGAATTTCATCATATAAAGCAGTCTGTGTCTCTTCTACGTGATCAAGATGGGTATAGACATTATCTTGAAATGCTATGAATTGAGTGTTGAAAGCCTGCTACTACTCCTCAAGTGATGTGAAACGTGTTTCAAGTTGATTGAATCACATTGTGACATCTTGTTGGAAGGCTTGCTGAGCAGTGTTAAATTGTTGAAGCATAAGCATGATCTGGTCAAGTGTGGCAGGCGTGGAGGAGAAAGGAGTGGATGAGGAAGGAGCCTCATGGACTTCCTCTATAGGAACGTGTTTAGGAGATGAAGGATGTCCATGACGCTTTTTCCATTCTATAGCATCACCTCTCTGTCTTAAGTACCATCCAAGATTGTGCATCGTGGCAAGATTAATAGCAGTGCTAGGATCGAGGATAACACCGGGTTCACACGAGCAATCAACACCTTTAGCTAGAAGATAAAAGGCCAAAGGCTAAGGGAATACTATTGTCTTAGCACCACCCTCAACAATCTTCACCCAATCGTAGAAGATGAAGTGAATGAGATTAGGCGCGATGCCATCGCGAGAGTGAATTTGATGAAGCAAAAAATGATCAAGTTTTCGGACTTAGGAGTACTTGGTGCCAAAAGGTCAGAGGTTCCATGAGATTATGATATGTAAGAGTCGTGCAAAAATAGAAAGATCACCGGCACGCTCATCGACAATCTTGAACTCCAATGGAACTTCTATATCTTCATAGATAAGGCCTTCGTCGAGAATGTGGAAAACATGCGAAAGTGATTCCGTAGAAATTTCGATAGACTTTCCCATGATGAAGGATTTAATGCCCACAACTTTGCAATGATTATTGGGACTTGTGATGAGTTCGACATTGGAGAACAAAGCCCGAATAATGTTGCATGGGACATGAGTGTTGATTTTAAGGAATCGAGTCCATTTGAAGGCTTCAAACGTGGCAAGATACAGGAACCCAATTTCCTCTAGGAAAGCAAAGTTGATAGTTGCTAATGTTTGATACTTTGCATGGAAACGGTTCTTTTCTTCCACATTTTGAAAGCTTCGATTAAAGGTAGTGGGTATGGAGGAAGTGGAGGAAGAGAAAGCTTTGCGTTTTTTAGCAGTATGTTTCACTCTATGAGGCATTGTGAGCAAGGGTGGAAGGTGAAAAACTAAGAAAAAGTCTTTGAGGAATTTTATCAAACACATGATGGCCACAACTTTGGTGAAGTGTTGATGAGTTCATGGGAGGATTTGGAGCAACCAAACAACACAAACCCACAGAGTATACTACAGTGAGCAAGATTGATGAAGTGTGATGAAATGTGGAAGGGATTGAGAGATATGAGAGCTAGAATTTGTACAAAAAATGGGTTTTTGTGAACGTGAAAGGGAGTGGGAAAGTTGCGTAAATGACAAATTGGAAAGGAAATTGAAGTGGCTTTGGAAAAGATGATGAAAAGTATAAAGAATGCAACAGAAATGATGATGTGTGGTGAAGAAATGTGAAAAATTGAATTATTGGGTACTATTTCAATTGAAAGAGTGAGAAGAAGAAAACCATGCAAGGAGAGAAAGATTTTGGAAATGATGAAGATGAGAAGTGAAAAGGGATTGAAAAAAGATGAAGAATGGTGACATTTGGAGAAGAAATGAGAAAGATCGAGATTTTAGATGAGGGAGTCGAATAGGAGAGAGAGTAGGCATGAAAAAGATGATGAATTGTGAAACAGAAATGAAAATTCGATTTTTTAAGAGGCAAAAAATGGGTTTTGGACAGGGGATCAATCCCCTTAAGGAAGGGATTAATCCCTTCCAGGCAGAACCTAAACCCAAAATAAAGGAAGGCCAGGATCGATCCCATGGTGAAGGGGATCGATCCTTCATAGCTGGACCCGAATATTTTGGGCATGAAAACCCAAGGAATCAATCTTATTGCTTGAGGAATCAATCCTTCATAGAAAAATGGTTTGAAGGCAAGTGAAATCATGCATTTTTAGTCTTTTAAAATCAAACCAAGATTTAAGCAAGTTAAAATCATGTTGTATGACTTGTAGAAGGTAAAAACATTGAGAAAAATCATTGAAAATGCATTTTTATGTGTTTTGTGGCAATTTTAACATGAGAAATGATTGTTAAGAGCTGACATGATGGTTATGCTAGATATATGTTCTTTTTCAAAGGAAGTGGTGATAAAAACTTAACAAAGCATTTAGAGCATAATCAAATAAGAGTTGAACACAGAATTTAGCAAATCATCCTAACAACTAAGGTTCATCACAATTGCTGAGAGAAATATGGCAATTTGAGTATGTGAGCAGCAAGTAATTAAGATATTTTCTAAATTTCTGACTTGCATTCATCACAACCAACTTGAACCATTATTTAAGAATACAAAGTGACATTCAAGTTCAAGGAGCATTCATTAAACCAAGTTTACCTCTAAGTGTGCAAAATCTCTCTTTATCCAAAGGTTTAGTAAAGATATCAGCCAATTGATGCAAGGTATCTATGTACTCTAGAATAATATCACTTTTTGCACATGATCTCTTATAAAATAGTGTCTTATTTCAATGTGCTTAGTTCTAGAGTGTTGTATGAGACTTTTAATGAGATTAATAGCACTAGTATTATCACATTTGATAGAAATTTGATTCATCTCTATTCCATAGTCACTCATTTGTTGCTTAATCCACAATACTTGTGCACAACAACTTCCAGATACAATATATTTAGCTTTTGTTGTGGATTTAGCTACACTATTTTGTTTCTTGGAGAACTATGAAATTAGTCTATTTCTTATGAATTGGCAAGTGCCGAATGTGCTTTTCCTATCAACTTTGCAACCACCAAAATCTGCATCGAAGTATGCATGAAGAGCAAAAGTAGAATCTTTAGGATACCATAGTTCTAAGAAAGAAGTATCTTTAAGGTATCTAAGGATTCTTTTAACAACTTGTAAGTGTGATTCTTTAGTGATGATTGAATTCTAGCACACAAGCATACACTAAACATTATAATAGGCCTACTAGTAGTGAGATGTAACAATGAATAAATCATAGACCTATATAGTTTAGTGTCTACACACTTACCTCCTTCATCTTTATTAAGCTTGATAGATATGCTCATTAGGTGGATTGAGGTTTTGACTCATCCATCCCAAATCTTTGAGCAAGTCCTTAGTGTATTTAGCTTTATTTATGAAAATCCATCTTTACATTGTTTAACTTAAAGTCCTAGCAGAAGGTTAGCTCTCTTATCATGCTCATTTCAAATTCACCTTGCATTAATTTGGAAAAATCTTTACACAATGACTCATTGTGAATCCAAAAATAATATCATTACATAAATGTGAACCAATAACAAATCACTACCCTTAGATTGAATAAACAAGGTTGTGTCTACTTTGCCTCTTGCAAAACCTTTTTCAATCAAAAACTTGGATAATCTTTCATACCAAGCTCTAGGAGCTTGTTTTAATCCATACAAAGCTTTGGAGAGTTTGAAAACATGATTAGAAAACTTTGGATTTCAAAATCGGGAGGTTACTCAATATAAACCTCTTCATTTATGTAATCATTTAAGAAAGCACTTTTAACATCCATTTGATATAGTTTAAAATCTTTGACCATTTGATATAGTTTAAAATCTTTGTAACATGCAAAGGCAAGTAGCATCCTAACAGCTTTTAGTTTAGCTACCGGAGCATAAGTTTCATCATAGTCTATTTCCTTCTTTTTGCCTATATCCTTCTACCACTAACCTAGCCTTGTTTCTAACTATCACACTATTCTCATTCATCTTATTCTTGAATATCCATTTAGTTCCAAAGATTGGATGATCCTAACTAAATGGATCATCCAATCATTCGAACTAAATGGATATTCAAGAATAAGATGAATGAGAATAGTGTGATAGTTAGAAACAAGGCTAGGTTAGTGGCACAAGAATATAGGCAAGAAGAAGGAATAGATTATGATGAAACTTATGCTTCGATAGCTACTAGAAGCTGTTAGGATGCTACTTGCCTTTACATGTTACAAAGATTTTAAACTATATCAAATGGATGTTAAAAGCGCTTTCTTAAATGGTTACATAAATGAAGAGGTTTATGTTGAGCAACCTCCCGGTTTTGAAAATCCAAAGTTTCCCAATCATGTTTTCAAATTCTCAAAAGCTTTGTATGGATTAAAACAAGCTCCTAGAGCTTGGTATGAAAGATTATCCAAGTTTTTGATTAAAAAGGTTTTGCAAGAGGCAAAGTAGACACAACCTTATTTATTCAATCTAAGGGCAATGATTTGTTAATGGTTCAAATTTATGTAGATGATATTATTTTTGGATCCACAAATGAATCATTATGTAAAGATTTTTCCAAATTAATGCAAGGTGAATTTGAATTGAGCATGATGGGAGAGCTAACCTTCTTTCTAGGACTTCAAGTTAAACAATGTAAAGATGAGATTTTCATAAATCAAGCTAAATACATAAGGACTTGCTAAAAAGATTTAGGATGGATGAGTCCAAATCTCAATCCACCCCAAAGAGCACATCTATCAAGCTTGATAAGGATGAAGGAGGTAAATGTGTAACACTAAACTATATAAGTCTATGATTAGTTCATTGTTATATCTTACTGCTAGTAGGCTTGATATAATGTTTAGTGTATGCTTATGTGCTAGATTTCAATCATCTCTTAGAGAGTCACACCTACAAGCTATCAAAAGAATCCTTAGATACCTTAAAGACACTTTTTCCTTAGGGCTTAGTATCCTAAAGATTCTACTTTTGCTCTGCATGCTTATTCCGATGCAGATTTTGGTGGTTGCAAAGTTGATAGGAAAAGCACATCCGGCACTTGTCAATTCTTAGGAAATAGACTAATTCATGGTTCTCCAAGAAACAAAATAGTATAGCTCTATCCACAATCAAAGCTGAATATATTGCTTCCAGAAGTTGTTGTGCACAAGTATTGTGGATTAAGCAACAAATGAGTGACTATGGAATAGAGATGAATCAAATTCCTATCAAATGTGATAATACAAGTGTTATTAGTCTCACCAAAAATCCAATACAACACTCTAGAACTATGCACATTGAAATATGGCACCATTTATAAGAGATCATGTGCAAAAAGGTGATATTGTTCTAGAGTACATAGATACCTTGCATCAATTGGCTAATATTTTTACTAAACCCTTGGATAAAGAGAGATTTAGCACACTTAGAGGTGAACTTGGACTAATGAATGCTCCTTGAACTTGAATGTCACCTTTGTATTCTTGAATGAATGTTTAAGTTAGTTGCAAGTCATGAATTTAGAGAATATCTTAATTACTTGCTCCTCACATACTCAAATTGCCATATTTCTCTTAGCAATTATGATGAATTTTAGTTGTAGGATGATTTGCTAAATTCTATGTTCAATTCTTGTTTGATCATGCTCTAAATTCTCTGTTAAGTATTTACCACTCACTCACTTTGAAAAAGAACATAATCTAGCATAATCACCATGTCAGCTCTTAAAAATCATTTCTCATGTTAAAACTTCCATAAAACACATCAAAATGCATTTTCAATAATCTTCTTCAGTGTTTTTGCATTCAAAAAGTCATACAATATGATTTTAACTTGCTCAAATCTTAGTTTGATTTTAAAAGACTAAAAATGAATGATTTCACTTGTTTTAAAATCATTTTTCTGCATAAAAAGTCAAGCAAATGACTAAGGAATCGATTCCTCAAGCAATAGGATCGATTCCCTAGGTTTTCATACCCAAAATATTTGGGTTCAGCTATGAGGGATCGATCCCCATCACCATGAGATCGATCTTATGGCCTCCATCATTTTTAAAATTCAGTTCTGCTTGGAAGGAATCGATCCCTTCCTTAAGGGGATTGATCTCCTCGATTTAGAACCCATTATTTGGCCTCTTCAAAAATCGAATCTTCACTTCTTTTTACTATTCATCATCTTCTTCACGCCTACTCCATCTCCCATTCGACTCTCTTATCCAAAATCTCGTTCTTTCTCGTTTCTTCACCAAATTTCTTCATTCTTTCACCATTTTTCATCATTTTCACTCCCTTTTCACTTCCCATCTTCATCACTTCCGAAACCTCTCCATTTTTGCACTTTTTCTGTCTTCCATTCTTTCCAACGCAATTTCACCCAATATTCCAATTTCTCTCATTTTTTCACCAAACTTCACCATATTTCTTGCATTTTTCATCATTTTCATCATATTTTTCAAACCCACTTCAATTTCTTGCACAATTTTTCATTCCATCTCACTTTCACGTTCACAAAAACCCTTTTTTTGGGTCCAACTTCTGGCTCTCATAACTCTCAATTCCTTCTACATTTCATCACACTTGTTTCATCGATCTTACTCATCATAGTTTACTCTATGTGTTTGTGTTGTTTGGCTGCTCCAAATCCTCCCATAATCTCATCCCCACTTCACCAAAGTTGTGCCCATCACATGTTTGATAAAATTCCTCTACGACTTTCTTTTGATTTTCAACACTCCAACCTTGCTCCTAATGGCCCCTAGAGTGAAACATACTGCTCAAAAGCGAAAAGCCTCCTCCTCCTCCTCCACTTCCTCCATACCCACTGCCTTTAATCGAAGCTTTTGAAATGCGGAAGAAAAGAACCGTTTTCATGAGAAGTTCCCTAATATGAGAATCAAATATTGGTGACCTATCAATTTTGCTTTCCTAGAGGAAATTGGGTTCCCATATCTTGCCAAGTTTGAAGCCTTCAAATGGACCCGGTTCATTAAAATCAACACTCCTGTCCCATGCAACATTATTCGGGCTTTCTTCTCCAATGCCGAACTCATCACAAGTCCCAATGATCATTGCAAAGTCGTGGGAATTGAATCCTTCATCATGGGAAAGTTTATCAAAATTTCCAAGGAATCACTTTCCCATGTCTTCCGCATTCCTGACGAAGGCCTCATATATGAAGAAATTGAAGTTCCATTGGAGTTCGAGATTGTTAATGAGCGTGCTGGTGATCTACCTGTTATTGCTTACCTCTTACATATCATTTCTCATGGAACCCCCGACCTTTTGGCATCAAGTACTCCCAAGTCCGGAAACTTGATCGTTTTTGGCTTCATCAAATTCACTCCCCCGATGGCATTGCGTCTAATCTCATTCACTTCATCTTCTACGATTGGATGAAGATTGTTGAGGGTGGTGCCAAGACGATAGTATTTTCTCAACCCTTGACCTTTTATCTTCTAGCTAAAGGTATTGATTGCTCCTACGAACTTGGTGTTCTCCCCGATCCTAGCACTACTATAAACCTTGCCACGATGCACAATCTCAGATGGTACTTAAGACAACGAGGTGATGCTAGAAAATGGGAGAAGCGTCATGGACATCCTCCATCTTCGGAACATGCTGTCGTAGAGGAAGCCCATGCGGCTCTTTCCTCCTCCGCTTCTTCCTCCTCCCATGCCTGCCACACTTGATCAGATCATGCTAATGCTTCACCAATTTGATACCACTTAGCAGGATTTCCAACAAGATGTCACAATGTGGTTCAATCAACTTGTCACGCGTTTCACATCACTTAAGGAGCAGCAGGCTTTCTAACAAGATGTCTATGCCTATCTTGATCGCATGGAAGAGACACAAGCCGCTTTATACGATGAAATTCAAGACGTTCGCATGCAACAAGAAGAGTTATTGAGCAATATCACAGGACCTTTCTTAGGCGACCTTAAGCTAGGCATAACTAGGATATCTAAGTCTTTAGGGTTCCTTGACTACTTAGGATATCTAGTTTAGCCTACTAATGCCAATTTATGACTATGTGACTACTTTTGCTTATGTTTCTACTATAGCCTATGTTCGTGAATGATATTATCTATGTTTATATTCACATATCCTTTTATAACATTATTGTTGCTTTAAATTGCAAATTCTTTTCTTGTATGTTCTATATATATGTGTGCATTTATTAAAAGGGAGTTTCATGTTTGCTATGACAAAAAAAGGGAGAAGTGGTGGTAAATTTTCATTAAAACTCATGCTTAAATTGAGGGGAGCATTTCTTCAAAATTGTTTCAAAAGCAAATTTACCTTAAGTTTTGTCATATCAAAAAGGGGAAAATTGTTAGCTTTAAATTGACATGTGTATTTTGAAATGACAAAAACTTAAGTAATATTAAGTGTTTAATTCTATATTGTAAATTTGCTTTAACAATTACATAATTTTCTCAAACCATATTAAGTGGATGAATTAAAACTAAGACCATGATTCAATTGCTTATTCATAGTGGTCTTAACACTTTATAAAATACCTTTGAATATTGTCATTAAGTAATTTTCTCAATATAGAATATGGATTACATTTGTAGAAAATTACTTAATAAGTTTTTGGACAAAGTCTTCATTTGAAAAGGTCAAGAAAAACTTTCATAAATTGAAAAATAACTTTGGATAACTTAAAACCAAACATCACATCATTTCTAGTCCAAAATAGCCCAGAAAAGTGCAGGAAAATGAAGAGGGATTGATCCCCTAGGGTAAGGGATCAATCCCCATTTGGCAGAATACACCAAAAAAGCAAAAATGAGGGAGAGGATTGATCCCCTATAGCAAGGGATCGATCCCTTATAGTAAGGGATTGATCCCTATTTGGTAGAATGTATTTTGGAGCTATGGGATCGATCCCCTATGGCTAAGAATTGATCCCCTATCACGAGAACAGTGCCGAACGGCCAGTTTTTGAGGGTTTCAATGGGAAGAATTGCATTTATGAAGATTAAAGTAAGAACAAACACTCAGCATCTTCTCTAAGCTTCAAGAAAGACTTCAAAGCTAAAAATCCATTTCTTGTACTTCACTTATGTATTTTCTACCTTCAAGAGGTTATATCTTGTACACAACACACTCAATCTAATCTTTGTACTTCAAAGGGGAGTGTAAGCTTGTAAGGCTATCTTGTAAAAGTGTGGGTAGCTTTGCAAGGGAATAGATTAAGAAGGTTCTTCCCAAGCCTACAAAAGGAAGTGTAAGAGGTCTGTCCACACCTTAAAGTGGTTTGTATTAATTCACAAAAAAAAAACTGGAATCAACCCCTTGACAAGAGGATCAAGGAGAGAGGACATAGGCAAGAGATTGGCCGAACCTCTATAAATATTGTGTTTGCTTCTTTTCCCTTACTCTTTATTTACTACTTTTGTTATATTATTGTATAAATTGTTCTATTTGTTAGCTAAGTCTTTAAAGACCCAATTTCAGTCGATAAACCGATTCACCCCCTCCTCGGTAAAGCCAACAATGGTTCTATCCTTTTCTTCTAAGGTTCTATTTCTCCTTTCAATTACCCCATTTTGTTAAGGAGTTCTAAGAGATGAAAAATTATGGCTAATTCCATTTTCATTACAATAATTATCAAAATCAAGATTTTTCAAATTCTTTTCCATGATTACTTCTAATGCTAGTAATTGAATAACCTTTTTCATTTTGAACTAGTTTTAAAAAAATGATGAATTTGTCTAAAGCTTCATTTTTCACTATTAAGAAAAACACCCAAGTGAACCTAGAATAGTTATCAACTATGATAAAACCATAGTGTTTCCCTCATAAACTAATGGTTCTAGTTGGTTCAAAAAGTTCTAAATGGAGGAGTTAGAGTAACCTAGAGGTGGTAACACACTTCATAGACTTAAAAGCTACTCTCTTGTGCTTTCCTCCTATATAAGCCTTACACACCTTATCATTTTCAAATTGAAGTTTATGCAATTCTACAACTAAGTTTCTTTTAGCTAATTTAGATAAAACATGCATGCTAGCATGACCTAATCTCCTATGCCACAACCAAGGTTCATCTTCTTTTGTGGCCATAAAACATACATTTTTGTTATTTAGCTCATCTAAGTGTACAATGTAAATATTTCCTTGTCTATGTCCTATGAAAATAATTTGATTAGTTTTAGAATCAACAACATGACAACACAAAGCATCAAACACAACTTTAAAACCTTTATCACACAATTGACTAAAACTAAGCAAGTTACGTTTTAATCCTTTAACATACAAGACATTTTCAATAGTAGAGGAAGAGTTACCATGGAGCCAATTTCTTCAATTTGTACTTTGGAATTGTCCCCAAATGTGACTTCTCCACTACTTTTAGGTTTTAGGATTTTGAATTGGCTCTTGTCACCGATCATATGTCTTGAGCATCCACTATCAAGGTACCAATGCTCCTTGGACTTAACCTTGTAGAAATGCTCTTCCTCCTTTTCATCTTCAATAGCCATGAAGCAAAGATTGGCTACTTCATCTTCAATATTTTCTTCATCGAAGCAGTCACTATCACTCCATGCAACCATCATTGCCTTCTTCTTTGGCTTCTTCTCACTTTGCTTTCTATAAAAAGGACAATCAAATTTAATGTGATTAGGTTTTTTACATTCATAACAACAAATTTGATCCTTTTCATTCCTACTTGTTTCTCCTTTGCTAGAATCTCTCATAGAGGGTTTCCTAGAGATTCCACTAGCTCTCATTCTGATGAATTTGTTTAATCTCTTTGCAAACATAGCCATCTCAAAATCATCATCATCACCACTATCATCATGATCATCTTTGGATTCCTCATTTGTGATGGATTTCAAAGTAACTCTAACTTTCTTAGGAGGTTCTTGATTTCTCTTGAGTTTCATCTCATAGGTGAGTAAAGATCCCATGAGTTCATCTAAAGAAAGGGTTTGGGGATCCTTTGATTCCTAAATAGCTATAACTTTGGCTTCACATGATTTAGGTAAACTATTTAGAATCTTCTTTACCATTTCAACATTGGAGTATGTCTTTCCTAAGGACTTGAGACCATTTATAATATCAGTAAATCTAATAAACATGTCACTAATGGTTTCCTCACTCTTCATTTTGAATAGCTCATAATCTTGAGTGAGCATGCCTACTTTGGTCTCCTTAACTTGTGTAGTTCCTTCATGAGTAATTACTAACTTATCCCAAATTTGTTTTGCATTTTCACATTGTGAGACTTTATTATATTTATTATGTCCTAGTGCACAAAAAAGTGTATGCATTACCTTAGCATTTAATTGTGCCATTCTAAAATCATTTGTATCCCATTCATCCTCTTTCTTTGGCACTTCCTCCCTATAAACTTTCTTAATTGGAACTAAGGGACCTTTGACAATAATTCTCCACACTTCATAATCATTCGCTTGAATGAATAACATTATCCTAGTATTCCAATATGCATAATTTTCACCATTGAAGAGTGATGACCTAACTATAGAGTGCCCCTCTCCTACTAAGGGCGTAGCTACACTATTTTGAGCCATCTAGATCGTTTTATACTCGATGAAAATTACTCTAAATAAATCTGAGCCTAAGCTCTGATACCAATTGTTGGCTCTACCGAGAGGGGGTGAATCGGTTTATCGACTAAAATTGAGTTTTTAAATACTTAGCTAACAAATAGAACAATTTATGCAATAATATAACAAATGCAGTAAATAAAGAGTAAGGGAGAAGAAGCAAACACAATATTTATCGAGGAGGCCCGGTTAATCTCTTGCCTACGTCCTCTTTCCTTGATCTTCTTGTTAAGGGGTTGATTCCACTCTTCTTTGTGAATCAATACAAACCACTTCAAGGTGTGGAAAGACCTCTTACACTTCCTTTTGTAGGCTTAGGAAGAATATTCTTAATTAATTCCCTTGCAAAGCTACCCATACTCTTACAAGATAGCCTCACAAGCTTACACTACCCTTTGAAGTACAGAGATTAGTTTGGGTGTGCTGTGTACAAGATATAACCTCTTGAAGGTAGAAAATACACAAATGAAGTACAAAGAATGGATTTTGAGCTTTGAAGTCTTTCTTGAAGCTTAGAAAAGATGTTGAGTGCTTGTTCTGTCTTTAATTTTCATAAATGCATGTATTTATAGTCTACCAAGAGCTGAGGACGGTTGTTGAAGTATTTAATGCAATTTTTCTCGTTGAAATCCTAAAAAACTAGCCGTTGGGCACTGTTCTTGTGATAGGGGATCGATCTCATAACTCTAAAAGGCATTCTGCCAAATGAGGATCGATCTCTTGCAATAGGGGATTGATCATCTCCCTCATTTTTCTTTTCTTGAACATTCTGCCATTGTAGGATCGATCCCTCTTCATTTTCCTGGGCTATTTTGGGCTAGAAACGATGTGATGTTTGATTTTAAGTCATCCAAAGAAATTTTTCAATTTTATGAAAGTTTTTCTTGACTTTCTCAAATAAAAACTTTGTCTAAAAACTTATTAAGTAATTTTCTAAAAATGCAATCCATATTTTCTTTGAGAAAATTACTTAATGACAATATGCAAAGGTAATTTATAAAGTGTTAAGACCAATATGAATAAGCAAATAAATCATTGTCTTAGTTTTGATTCATACACTTAAGATGGTTTGAGAAAATTATGTAATTGTTAAAGCAAATTTTCAATATAAAATTAAAAACTTAATATTACTTATGTTTTTATCATTTCAAAATACACATGTCAGTTTAAAACTAACATTTTAATTATATTTCTAATGTATTTTTATTTCCTATCAAAATAATACATTAATGATTCTATCGACTTGTAAAAAAATATATGAATTTATATGAATTCAAACCATGACATTATATATATCTACATATATATATATATATATATATATATATAGATAAAGAGAGAGAGAGAGAGAGAGAGAGAGAGAGAGAGAGAGAGAGAGATATGATGTTAAGAAAAAAGATGCTGAAAAATTTTAATGTTTAATAAATATTTATGTTTTTTTTCAAATTTGTAATTATTTATTTTAAAATATTATAAGTAGATTGTAATTGTATTTGGATTCTAATGGTATTTTTTGAAATTTTATTTTATTTTATTTTTCACACAAAAATTATTTAATCAACGGGTTGGCTCGCCTTTTATTAAAAATGGACTAGATTTATATTTAGCCCTGTTTATGCCTATACCACATCGCCTAACCCGTTTTATATCTCTAATAGGTGGTTGAAAAGAGTAAAAGTGAAAATTTTTTTTCAAATATTTAGATATAGTTTGAATATTAAAATTATTATTATTGAAAAGATATTATTATCTATCACTTTTAATTTGAATAAAATTAATTTCAAATGATAAAATTGATGGAAATGTTTGTGCTAAAAAATCAATCGGCGGCTTCAAATATTATTGGCTAAAACTATAAAAAAGCCCTTAAACTATGTCTAAAAATCTAAAAAAACCCTTATTCTTTTATTGCATCTAAATAAGCCCTTAAACTAATATTTTTCACTATACAAGCCCTTTTTTGGATGGAATCTGTTAATTAATATAAACTCTGTTAATTCTTTGACATGTTGGCTTTTATAAAATATGTGTAAATCTGACGTGGCAAAAATAGACAAATGGCATTATTTTTTTAAAAAAAATTAAAGTAAATAATACCTATTAAACACTAAAAACTCAAAAAAAAAAAAAACACACTCAACGAAAATTAAAATCCCCAACCCCAAATATAACCTAGCTTTTCATCTCTTGTTGAAACTGAGACAGAAGAAAACGTGAGAAAAAGTGAGAACTTTGTTGAGAAGAAATAAAAATCAGTCACAGTAAGAAGGAACACTGCAAGGATCTCCAGGTGAGTGGTGACCCGCAGAACTTAGCTTTTTAAAGTTAGTATTTGTCTTGTTCTTTCATGGTTTGACTATTTAGTAGAGTTTTTTATGCACTTTTATGGTTTTGTGCTTGTAACGAGAAAGTGATATCTTTGTCTTCATATGGGTTTGTGTTTTGTGCCAAAAAAAATTATGGGTTTGTGTTTGGATTTTTGTTGTATGAAGTGGTCCAACAGATTGGGAATCATTTTTTAAAATTTATTATTGAATTTAATAATTAGCTAATAAATAATAATAAATTTATTATAGGGTAGTTTTTCACCTAAAATTTTATTATTTTTACTTTATTTATTTATGTATTTTATTATATATGTGCAGAATGAATGGTGGGCCTGAGATAATTTATTTATTGAGAATATTTCATGGTGGGAGATTTGTGAATGTGAATCACAATGAGTTAAGTTATGTAGGTGGTGGAGAGGTTAGACATGAATGTCAACCTAATAAAATATCATACTCTTTGGTCTTAAAAATTATAGGAAAGATAGGCTATTCCCATGAGTCATATATTTACTTTAGGATCCCTGGAAATAAGTTAGGTGAAAGTTTAGTGTTGTTGCATGATGAGACTACTTGTAAGAAACTAAAAGAGTATTTATTTGAGCATTGCACCGTAGAATTATATGTAGATCACCAAATTGATGCTCCTAATGCCCTAGAGGAATTACTACCTATTGCTCATTATATTGAAGATGTAAATGTGGAAGATAAACTTGATGACAATAATGATGAGTTAAGGGATGAGAGTGAAGTGTTAGGTGATATAGTAAATTATGTCATTAGGGATGAGGTTAAGGATGTTGTAAGTGATGAGTTTAATGATAGTTTAGGTATTAGTGAGGATGTGGTCGGATATGAATTTAATGATGGTTTAGGCGTTGGTGAGGATGAGGACAGGAATGAATTTAATGATAATTTAGATGTTGCTTGTAATGTGGGAGGTAATGAGCTAAATGAGGAAGATGAACATGAAGTTTTCCTAATAGATGTTGCTTGCTTAAGTGATAATGATGATGAGGAGATACGAACTATTAGAGAAAAGGCAAAAGTTTTCAAAGAGAGAGAAGGTAAGGAAATATATGAAGTTGGTAACTTAGAAATTCCAGTGGGTACAGGGCATGGCAATCATTTTAGTGAAGGATTTAAGGTTTATGGCAGTAACGATGAAGGTGACGGTGAGAGTGAGAGGGTGAATGAGAATGTCAGTGAAACGGGTGTGAATGAGTTTGATGTAGGTCAAGAAGACCCATATGGAGCAACATTGGAAGGAAAAATGAAAGGATATGAGACTGATTATTTAGATTCGTCAGATCCTGGAGATTATGAGAGTGAACAATCTGGTGAAGAAGAAGGTGTTCATGGTTTTAAAAAGATACAAACTGGACCAAGATATAATCCATAGTGTCTTATTCCGATATGGGAACTAGGAATGAGATTCCAAAATAACAAGCAATTTAAAGATGCTGTGAAGAAGTATGCATTTGCATAAGGGGTCCAGCTTAGGTTTAAGAAAAATGAACCAAAGAGAGTCAGGGTTGGGTGCATGAAGGGTTGTCCATGGAGTCTTTTTGCTAGTCATGACTCTAGAAATCACTGTTTTGTGATTAAAACATATAATCCTGAGCATAGGTGTTTTAGAACTAACAAGATTGATCTTATCTTTGCTGATTATATAGCTAAACACTTTAAGGATAGAATTTTATCCCAACCTAATATGAAGATTAGGGAGTTGAAGGATTTATGCAAAAAAGAATTAAATGTCTACACCAGTGACAACATGTGTCAAAGAGCCAAAAGCACAGTGCTTAAGCAACTAGAGGGTGGTTATATAGATGAGTATGCTAGGTTACGGGGATATGCTGCAGAGTTAATGCATACTAATCCGGGTACTACAGTAAAAATACAAGTTGATAGAAATAATGCAGAGAATAAGCCATATTTCTTGAGGTTCTATGTTTGCTTTGAGGCTCTTAAAAAAGGATTTAAAGAAGGCTGTAGACCCTTTGTAGGGATTGATGGTTGCTTCCTAAAAGGTGTATGCAAAGGGGAGTTATTGGTTGCTGTGGGTAAGGATGGAAACAACCAAATGTTTCCATTAGCATGGGCAGTTGTTGAGGTTGAAAACAAGGCATCTTACAGGTGGTTTTTGAATAACCTAATGCAAGATATCGGACACTGCAATGGTGAAGGCTTGACATTGATGTCAGATAGTCACTTGGTATGTTCTTCATTTTTTTTATTTTTTTGAAGTGAAACAACAAAATTTAGAATATCTTATCTAATTAGACTACTTTTTGTTAAACAGGGTTTATTTTTAGTTATTCAAGAAATCATGCCACATGTGGAACATAGGTTATGTGCTAGGCATATATATGCCAAGTGGCAGAAAACTTACAAGGGTGATGAGTTGAAAATGCAATTTTGGAATACTGCAAGGGCAACTTATGTGGAGGATTTAGATGATCAGCTTAAAAATTAGATGCCCTTGCATCTGGTTCTGCAAATGCTGCATTGGAAACTCCTCTTCAATATTGGTGCAGGGCATATTTTGATCCCAGATCAAAATGTGATATTGTAGACAACAACACAACTGAAGCATTCAATGCATGGATATTGGAACCCAGATGCAAGAATATTATAAGTATGCTTGAAGAGATAAGGCTCATGGCAATGGAAAGGATGAATGTAAAGAGGTCTTTTGTGCAACAGTGGAGAACCAATATTGCCCCTAAGGCATTGGAGAAGTTGGAGAAAAATATGGTGGAGTCTATGAATTGTAGGTTGGCATGGAATGGGGATAGAGGTTTTGAGATTGTGGATAAAGAAGATCAGCATACAGTTTCTTTGAAGTCATTGAAATGCACATGTAGGGCATGGGATTTAAGTGGAATCCCATGCTCACATGCTATTTGTGCCATGTACCATGACGAGAAAAATCCTGAAGACTATGTGGCTGAATGGTATTTGAAAGACAAATATCTTGCGGCTTACAAACATTCATTACAACCATTAAGGGGAAAAAAATTTTGGCCCAAAGATAATGATCCAATACAGCCTCCACATGTGAGGAAGATGCCTGGTAGACCACAAAAACAGAGGAGGAAAGATAAGGATGAGCCAAAAAAACATAACGGAAAATGGACAAAAAGAGGTCTAAAAATGAGATGTAAGATATGTGGACTACAAGGACATAATAGACAAAGTTGTCCACAAAGAACAACAATGAGCTCCGAACCAAAGGTACATTTTAAAGTATAAAATTTAAAGCTTTTCTCTCTAATGATATTTTCCTATAAAGCTTATTGCTTTTTTATTTTGCTTGTGTTGATCAAGAAGCATGGACCATCAATTATGAATGCCAAGTCAATTCTTGAGAAGCAAGGCCCATCAACTAGTGGTACTCAAGTGCACTCTAGGAAAGGGAAAGAAAAGATGCAACAGAAAGCATCTTGTACCAAAAAGAATCAAACTTTAGAGAGAAGAAAAGGTATTGAAGGGATTGGTCTGTACACAAATCTTCATAGTGGAGAACAAATATGGAATGTAAGTAATTTTTCTAACGTTTAATTTATTCTAATAAACAAACTAATTGTGCATTTCATTGTATATTGATCATGTATTTGTTTCATTATTCAGCCTGGAAGATCAAATCAAATTACAATGTCCAATAAAAGAAAAATTGGAGCTCTTGATGCATCTATATTTAATTATGTATGGAAAGGTCCTGGTTTGAGGTGGAAAGGAAAACAAGCAACCACATCAAGGAAATTGCAAGAAGAAAAAGAGATGCTGGTGTCTAAAAAAGGGAAGAGAAGTGCAATTGCTCCAAATGTGGGAACAGAAGGAAGCTAGAATTGACTTTCAAATGTTAGAGCTAGATTCAATATTTTGTCTGCATTGAAACTTTACTAGGATTCTGATGATTTTAATATAAGGCTTTTTTTTTTTGCAAAAAAAAAACTGTTATGATTAAACTATTTTTTTTTTACAATGAGCTCATAAATTAGTATTCTGGTTATAAACTTGAATTGACAAATGAATTATTTTGTCTTTATTCTGTCTTATTCAATGGCTTAATCAAGAATTTTTTTTTGGTCATTAGCTTAATCAAGAATTTAGCTCTCTTATTTCGTGCCATTCACATGATAGCATTTTGATTTTCTCTTCTTGGTGCATCTTACAGATTGATGTATTGTTAAAAAAATTTCTACAGGTTAGATTGTTGGTGCACTTAATACTATATCAACAATTACACTTCACGGAGATTGGGAGCTATGAGAAGATAAATAATACAAATGTTATTTCATATAAATTTTACAACAACCAAGTCGCTTCACATTCCAATAAATCCGACTTCCAATATTGTAGGAAGACACCTTATAAACAATCATTCTAAAGACTGCACAAATTTCTTACCCAAGACAATACTAATTTATAGATTGTTTATTCAGCTACAGGTCCTAAGTAGAAACTGATTTCATATAAGCATGAACACAAAAGGACAATGATTGGAATGGCCCGCAGAGCCTCCATTAATAATTGAAGTAGTATTTGTTCCTTTATGTTGAGGAAATTCCTCATCCAAGCATGCTGATCGTGGAGCACTTCTCTTAGTTCCAGTATCGCTCCTAGCCAAAGCAGCTTCAACTTTGGGAGTAGGTTTACCTTGAGGTACTCCAACTGTCTTTGCAACATTAGGTGGCGGAAACTTTTGCAACTGAGATGTTTCATGGGTACCAAAAGCCCTCTTCAATGAATACGGCTTAGTAGTAGTGGTATTTGTTGCTGGTTGTGGGGCTTTATTACTTGTAGTTGGTGCTTAGCTTACCTCTAGTGATCCAATTTCAGTGAAAGAATAAAGTCTTGTCTTGTGGGAGTAACACACATTAGTGGTATTTTCTCAAATATCTGCACATTTAATTACTGCAAGAGATGCATTGTCAACACAGAGTCAATTTCTCAAATAGTTTCAATTACAAGGAAATTTAAAACTAAATATGAGACTAAATATGTAACATAAACGAATTTAATTTATTTCCTCTCCATCTCAAAATAAAGTGCATAGGGAATTCGTGTGCTACTTATTTTATCTAATTTTATTAGTACCAAACAAAAACCAATACATTCAATAAGTACATCAATTCGTTGGTTAGTTTGTGAAAGGAGAACAAACAAACAGAGTGACTGAACTCAAGCATTTTCATGTTTTACAATTCTCACATTGTCATGGTTTTTTCAAGAACCAAATATGGGTACCGTAAATTGAAAATATAGAGAAGTAGATTACTGATCAAGATGCATATATCCAACCTATTTATACAAAAGATATATATATATACGTATATTTATTGTATATTTACATATATATATATTAACAATTTCGTTTTTATCGTTGATGATTGGAGGTGTATTGCGACGCCAACATGGCAAAAGGAGGTTTGTCGGAGTAGAGACCATCGGAGAAGAGATAGTCGGATGCCGAGGAAGGATCAAGCTGCAGCAAGAGAGAAGATGAATTGATCAAGCTGCAGCGAGAGAGAAGATGAATTTGCAACTAGAGATCACTGTCGTCACCAACCACCCCTATTTTTTTCTCTCGTTTCTTCGATCTTAGTTTCAGCAAAAGAGATGAAGAGCTAGGTTATATTTGGGGATTTTACTTTCCGTTGTGTGTTTTTATTTTTTTGAGTTTTAGTATTTAATTAGGTATTATTTACCTTTTTTTTTAAATGATATGTTATTTGTCTATTTTTGCCACGTCAGATTTACACATATTTTATAAAAACCAACATGTCAAAGAATTAACAGAGTTTATATTAATTAACAGATTCCATCCAAAAAAGGGCTTGTATAGTGAAAAATATTAGTTTAAGGGTTTATTTAGATGCAATAAAAGAATAATGGTTTTTTTAGATTTTTAGACATAGTTTAAGGGCTTTTTTATAGTTTTAGCCAATATTATTCAATTATTCAATATTATAAAATGTACTGAAGTTGAGAAGAAATTCAAAAAAAATCCGCTTCTTTTTTGGAAAAAAAAAAAAAGGCATCAATCTGCATTTTGACCCTAAACTGCAAGTTGTTGTAGTCCAGTACACCAACAGCAAGACACAGGCGCGTGCCATCCACTCGGACTCTTAGACTTACGAAACACCTCGGAATTAACCACACGCTCCATCTTCTCCGCTGGGAAAGATCTACGAAAAACCAAAATTAGACCCGGTCATACTCTAATCCCCTGACTTCAACTTGACGTTATATTCAGACTCACCAGTATCTTATCTTTCAATTGGTTCGTGATAAACACGAAGTTAAATAGTGCGTGAGTCGAATACTCCCTCTACCCGCTTTAATGCTTGCCGAGCACGGCTCTTTTGATGCACCCACACGCTTCTCTCGAGTGGTTTGTAACCACGAGAGCACTCTCCACCGTACACCTGTAAGATAAGGATAGAGGGAGAGAAAATGGAGAGAAGAAACGAACAGAACTTCTTAGAGAGAGAAAGCCAGTAGCGTAGAGAGAGAGACTCTGAAGAAGATCTGAAATCGATAAGGTAAGGCGCTGAGAAATCTCTCTTTGTTTCTTTGTATCTTTAATTTGGCTGGGGTTTATGTAGATGTTTGTCGGTTTAATTTTGTAGATCGAGGGTTTTTATCTCTAGATTTCGTGTGTTTCTCTTGATTCGGTGGTTAAAACTTGGGGGAATCTCAAATTTGGTCAGTGAAATTAGGGTTTTGGTGCGGAGGTGGTTAAACCTAATTTGGATTGATTGGAGAAGGTGGATTGTTTGCTTGGAGACTGGAAAAGGGGAAATTAGGGTTTTAAACCCTAATATATATATGTATGGCTTCGGTGACAGTAGTTGCAGAAGGAAAGGATGGTGAGAGAGAGAAGCAGAGGTACACGGAGAGCAAGGTTTATACCAGGAAAGCGTTTAAGGGTCCCAAGAAAAACAATCCTGTGAACACCACGACTAAGAACAGCAATGACAACAACAACTACAACAAGAACGTCAACAGCGCTGCTTTGAACAGCACTGTCGTCATCACAACCGCTGCCTCTGCCCCTGTGAACAACGAAGACAACATCAATGATAAGAGCAACAGCGATAAGAACAACATCAACAACAACATTGCTGAAGCACCAGCTCAGCCTCTGCCTTTAGAGTATGGGGATTCAGCTCACCAACAGCCTGCTCCGCATGTAGATTCTGCAGTGTCTGATGACGCTTCAAGTCTTAGCAAGCTGCATGTTGTGGTAGAAAATGGAGCAATGAAACCCAGTTCAGAGAACCGAGTGAAGATCAATTTGGCTTCAAGGTCAAAGCAGGAGATGCGGGAACTGAGGAGGAAGTTGGAGAGTGAGCTTGATTTGGTGAGGAATTTGGTTAAGAGGATTGAAGTTAGAGAAGGGCAAATAAGCGGGTTTAGTAATTCCTGTATTCGGTTGAATGACGGTGTTGATTATGGATTCAAGAGGGTTCAACCAGAGGTGGCTTCGGTGGGTGTTCCACGGGAGCCTGTTAAGCAATCAAGGCCTTTGAAACAGTTGAATATTTCTGTCTTGGAAAATAGTCAGGGTGCAATTGAAAATTTGGAGAAGGAGAAGAGAACACCTAAGGCGAATCAATTCTATCGGAATTCCGAGTTTTTGCTTGCAAAAGATAAGTTCCCGCCAGCTGAGAGTAACAAAAAGTCAAAGAATGGGAAGAAGCAAGGAGGAGGTGAATTCACTCATGGGTTTGGTATGGGCAACAAGTTCTTTAAGTCCTGTAGTTCTTTGCTTGAAAGATTAATGAAGCATAAGCATGGTTGGGTCTTTAATGCTCCTGTTGATGTCAAAGGCTTGGGTTTGCATGATTACTATAGTATCATTAAGCATCCCATGGATTTGGGTACTGTGAAATCAAGGCTTAACAAGAACTGGTACAAGTCACCTAGAGAGTTTGCAGAGGATGTGAGACTGACATTTCGCAATGCTATGACATATAATCCTAAGGGACAAGATGTTCATATAATGGCTGAGCAGTTATCACAAATATTTGAGGACAAATGGGGTTCAATAGAGGCAGATTATATTCGAGATATGAGACTTGCAATAGAATATGAAGTGAGTCTTCCTATGGCAACACCAAGAAAGGCACATCCAATGCTACCACCTCCACTTGATATGAGAAGGATCTTGGATAGATCAGAGTCGAGGATACACCCTGTTGATTTAAGACCAAAACACAATGCTACTACTCCTTCGGGTAGGACACCTGCTCCAAAAAAGCCCAAGGCAAAAGATCTGTATAAGAGGGATATGACTTATGAGGAGAAGCAGAAGCTTAGCACCAACCTTCAGAGTTTGCCTTCAGAAAAGCTGGATAACATTTTACAGATCATTAAGAAAAGGAATTCGGCTCTCTTTCAACATGACGATGAAATTGAAGTTGACATTGATAGTGTGGATACTGAGACACTTTGGGAACTAGATAGATTTGTTACCAACTACAAGAAAAGTTTGAGCAAAAACAAGAGAAAAGCTGAACTTGCCATTCAAGCTAGAGCAGAAGCTGAGCAGATTGTACCACAGAAGGTAAAGCTTTCTGTCATAGTTTCTTATTTAATAATCTTTTCCCAGGTGTTGCTGAATTCATGCTTTTGTTGTTTTCAGTTGCAGACTCCAGCTCCTGTTTTGGTGGACGTTCCAAAAGAAGCCGCAACTAGTAAGTTTTAACGTTATAAGTATGATGGAACCTTGATTGCTGAATGCTTGGTTGGACTGATGAGTAAAAATCTTTACTTCTACCTGCAGATGAACAGAATGTGTCCACATCACCTGTTCAAGTGCAAAAACAGGGAGATAATGCTAGTAGGTCAAGTAGTTCAAGTAGCTCTAGCAGTGATTCTGGGTCTTCTTCAAGTGGTATTTTGATTTCTTTCTAACTGGATTTTCTTGGGTACTTCTTCTCTTATTGTTTTAACATATATAATGTTTGTTGCAGATTCTGATAGTGAAAGTTCCTCAGCATCTGGGTCTGATGCTGGCCATTCGCCAAGGTCTTGAATGTTTTCAATTCAGGTATGATGAAATGGTCCTGTGTCTTTCAAAAATTCATGATTTGATTCTTCAAAGTTCCTTAGGTGTATATGCTTGATTTCAATTGACATCTGCTGTAGAATTGTGTACAGTTTTGTTTTATAGCAGCACTCTTGAATGGTATGAATGGTGTTTAGTGATGACATTTGATGTAAGGGATTGAGGTTCCTCAGACCCTAGGCAGCACCTTAACGGGACTTCAACTTGGAGGATTTAGATTCAAATCTTGAGTAGGGAGAGCGAGGCTTATAAATCAGGAGAGTTACCTCCCTTTCTATTTGATATCAACAGGATTTCACATCTAAGAAGAAAGAAAACAAGTTTGTAGACCTTGCATGTCTCAGCAAATTAATGTCTGTGTGAGATGAAGACGTATAGTTTCAATGTTGGATGATTGGAGGTTACATAGGCCAAATATTGAACAATTATCTATTCAAAAAGATGTTTCTTTTTGGCAAAGGGGATATCTATGATGCATGAAATGAGTTTGCATCTTTTTTTGAGAGGCAAAACTGATACATATTATTGTCACTTATGACAGGATATGCTAGTGTAATTGTATAATTGAAATCAACTGGTAATGGAAAGAAGTCATTATGTTATTATTATACTTGAAATTCTTGGTAATAAATTTTTATTCATGCTGTGGCATCGCATTAGACGTACCAGTATCTGTGATTTGGCTTGTAGATGCTAGTCTATTAAATATATAACTATAGTCGTTAGGGTTCTTTATAGTGCAGCTTTTGGGGATTTTTCTAGATGCTTTTTAATGAGTGTCATTAATATGAATTTATAATAAATTTGTAGTTTTAACTCCTCTGATCATTACTACAGTGTTTTGTTTCTATCTCTTCCTCGATTTTTTAAACTTCAAATTTTGGTTTTCTTTTGTGTTCACAATGAACAAACCTGATATGTTGAGAGAAATAAGTTTCCAATGCGGACTACTTCATGATAAATTTCAGTTGTGCAATAAAAATTAGTTGCTGAGAAATGCATCTCTTTCGGGTTTTTTTTTTTTTCTTTTTCTTCCTTATGGAGGAGTTTTTTACATGAGTTGTTAAATCCTCTTGGGGTTAAACCATTGGAAAAAGGCTATGAGCAACCTCTCCTCTATGTTAAGTGTGATATGCTGTTTTATTGATGTGGATTCCCTTGACTAGTCAGGTCTTCTTTTCCTGTAGAACAGTTTCATCTTGCTTTTTTAGGCCAGAATGCTTTTAAATCTTTCCTTCTAAACTTCTTTATATTGAGGGGCGAGGAACCATATTCCCCTTCCTAATATCCACAGCAACTTGGCTGAATACAATTAAGGAATTGAGTTCCAAAGGGAGTGGATTGATATTAGTAGCTATGTTAGTCTTAGTTTGGTCTCGCTCTTGCTTGCAACTGCTTTGCTATTTGCTCAGAAAATAAAGCTACTGGTAACTATACATTTGTGAATATATCCATCTAATCATCGACCATGCCAAGAAAATCAATGAGATTCCACATTGCCATTAGTACAACCTTGTTCGTCATGAGAGCAAGGATTTTCTTATCCTTTAGTTAATCAAAGACAAGCTTGATTTCTCTGGATCATTTTGCCCTTATTTAATGAAAACATATTTTTCTGTTCATTTTCTGTTGTTTCTATATGACGGCTCTGGATTTCTTTCCCCATTGGTAAATTGAGTACGGAAAGCATTTGAAGGTTAGAGATGCAATAAATATATTGTTTCTTTAACTGAACATATATGATTATTATGTGATGTAATTGTGCTGCTGCTTTTGTTATGATGAAGATTGTGGTTTTAAATATATGATGCTACAAATGTTAACCATCCCTCTCTGATTTTATGCATGCTTAAGTGGAGTTAGGATGTTTTGATAAAAGTCCTGCTGTAATTTTTTTGATTAAATACTGTGTTTGAAAACGAAGATAAACCTCCTATATGCAATTTTGCGGGTGAATGTGTCCTTTTGAATGTGTTATTTAAACTGTGCACTTGGTGAAAAATCTTATTACTGTGGGAATAAGTGCAAGATTGAGATAGGATCAAATGCTTTTCTCAACTTTCAACTGTTGCTGCAGTACTAGTACTAGTTGCTAATTTGTTGCGTTTTTCTATCTTTGCAGTGGTTGATCTAAGAATTTAGAGTAGGTGCTGATCTATTGTGATCCTGAAGCTTTGCAGATTCTCTTTTAAGATTTTGAAGTAGCATTTGGTGTATAGTGGATAAGTTTTTCGTGCCTCAAACTCGAAGTCCTATAGCCACTCAGGAGTGCATATTGCAGAGTGCTTCTGTTCTGTTTCTGCCGTTTTAAGGAAATGGCAACTGGGCTGCAGTAGTCTTATGTGGACTACTCTTGTATAATATCGGTAGATGTGGCCATGGTTAGGAAATGTTGGGTTTCTTGTGTAGCGCGTGTACATTGCTAACTACTGCTACTCATCCTAGTTTCAGGGGACCTTTCTCTTTTTTTTTCTTTTTCGGTTTATGCTGGCAGATCCAGGAATTTTTCATGTTATATACAGAATATAGCAGTGTAATTCAAGTTCATGATGTCACAATTGCTTCAGAAGAAATAATCTGTGAAATTCCATTTATTTGTTGTGTTTGGTTGTCTTGTTTGTTGGCACCACTTATCATAATTTTGTTCATTTTATTTTACTAGCACCATGTTTGGATGGATGAAACAAAGATTTTGGTTTCATTTGTTTCAGAAAAAAAAAATTCGGAAAATGATTTGTGTTTGCTTGGCAAAAAATTTCATAGGATAATGAAAATGACTCTTATCAACAAAAAATTAGGTCATTATTTTGAAAATTGTAAAAGCCAATGTAAGTTTATTTATCAAACTTGAGCATAAATCTACTATGGTTAAAAAAAAGAGTAAATTGCACATGTGGTCTCATAGTCTGGCCATAATAACAAATTGGTTTCTACAATTTAAAATATAACGATTTGGTCCTTAAAGTTTAAAATTGTAACAAATATATCTTTTTGTCACTTAAACCGTTAAATCAGTTACTAAATGCCAATTAGGTCACATGTGGCATACACGTGTGCCCAATCATCTAAACCATTTTGCTAACATGAAAAAAATTTAAGTAAAACAAAAAATTTATTCTAATATAAAAATTTATAAAAAATTTAAAAACATTGCTTTTATTGAAAATTTTGAAAAAAAAAGGAAAAATTTTGAAAAAAAAAAACTTCTGAACTATTTGATTCCTTTGTAGACAATCTCAAAATCAATCGTTGACGAGGTGAGTTTTCAGTTGCTTTGATATTCTTGGAATCGATTCCTTTCCTATAACGCCAAATATGATTCAACTCACCATTTGCTTAGTGTCTCTGTTTTGGTTAACCAAAAAGCAAAAAAGGAAGTTTCTGAGAATTTTTAGATTCTCAGAAAGAAATCGAAACAATGAGTTGGAGTTTGAGAGGGCGTGATGAAGGCCTTGTAATATATGGTAAGTATTTATGTGAATTTTCTTGTTTGATTGAAATGCTGTGTTTGTTTCAAATGTTAAACTCTGTTTGGTTGATTTTGGTTTTTTGGTTCGAACTTGTGGGTGTGATTTCAAATGTTGGGTCTTTCAATTGTATTAAGTGATTTTGGATAAATGAGTTTGTTAGGTTCGAACTTTTAAATGTTTGATGATATGTGAGTTGGGATTTTTTTTAATTAATTTCACATTGTTGGTGTTGTACATTGCAGGGTTATTTTATATGAATTAAACATGTAGGGTGGTAAACATGCATATGGGTGTTGCATGTGGTTATGGTTTTGTGTTTATTATTTAGCATATTCAACTTGTTCCAAATGTGCTGAATTGTTGCTTACTTTACATACCAACAGATGATGCCTCTAAGTACTTCACAATTGCATTACACCATATTGGATACTTTGTAAGCAACTCTTATATGGAATGTGGATTGATTTTTTTGACTTATGTGAGACTGATAGAATGTCTATGGTAAAACTTTATAGTATGGCATCATTGGTAGGACATCTTGGACCTTTACAATTTTATTGGAAAGGTCCTGCAGATGGTTTTATTTTAATGAAAAATGACAATTATGTTCTCGAGATATGTAGGAATGTGCCTCAAACTAGGTATATGTCTATTTACCTAACCCATAAGACAAATGTAGTGATTGAAGAAATTAGTGAAAATACAATTGAGGAGAATGTAGGTGATGAGAATCAAAATACAGCAGAAAGTTTGAACATTGTTTTGTTTAGTGAGAATAGTCATTATAGAAATGTAGATTTAGGGTAGGTGGAGGATACAAAGGCAGATTTGGGGCAAAGAGAGGTTAGGGAGGTAGTGTTGGGGCAAGGAGATGTTAAGGAGGTAGAGTTAGGCTAGAGAGAGTATGAGGAGGTAAAGCTGGGGCAAGGACAATATGAAGAGACTAAAGTGGGGCAGGGAGTGTATGGAGAGACTGAGGTGTGGTAGGGAGAGTATGGGGAGATAGATTTGGGGCCTGAACACTATGCAGAGACAGAGCATGGAGAGGCAGAGTTCAGGTATGAACACTATAAGGAGACAGAGCATAAAGAGGCAGAGTTAGGGTATGAACACTATAGGGGACAGAGATGGGGCAGGGAAAGTATGGGGGGGAGACTATGAGGATGTGATGGAGGCCTATCAAGCTCACAAAGCTCAAGTCATGTTCCTGATGATTGTGATCCTTTGAGTATCCATGGAGGTCCAATTACAAGAGCTAAAACAAAGATAATGCAACAATCCTTGGCTGGTTTCATTAATATTACTAGAGAGAAAGCCCAACAAAGCTTGAGCATGGAGGATGATAAAATCTTCTACAACGTGATACAAGCCCAAGTTCAACATTCTTGAAGACACATAAGTATTGGGCCGAAATACAATTAGGCTGGATGCATAAATTGGACCTATAGCAATTGGGCCAAATGCTATACTTATTTTATTTAGTTATGTCTTATTGGGTTGAACATTGTCTTAATTTAATTTAAACCCAATTCTTTTTTATTTAATAGGTATTGTAGGATTTCTATTTCTTCTTTTGCAAGTTAGGAAAGTAGGATTCCTATGACTTATTCTACAAGTTTGATATTTCCTATTTTGCAAGTTAGGAAAGTAGGATTCTTATTACTTGTGCTGCAAGTTTGCTATTTGCCTATAAATAGCTATGTAACCCTTTGTGCAAAACACAATTGATTTTAGTAATAAAAATTGAGAGACTTCTTCTCTTTGGTTCTCTTAAGAACTCTTGAACTCATCAAGATCTTCCTTGTGGCGTTCTTCTACATTCCAACAATTCATACCATAGGTTCTTGCTTTTCTAAGTAACGGGTCTCGGTCTAATACCATAGGTTCTTGTGTTTCTACACAACGGGTCTTGGTTTTTTTTTCTAATTTTTGTTCTCTTTTGCTGCGTTTTTAACTTGTTCTTATTTTTCTTCGAGTGTTCTTTGTGTTCTTCATTGAACCTCATCTTCTTTCTGTGAGATTCATATTTATAGCTTAGGTTCAATTCGTGTGAATCTTGTTTTATTATGTTCTTGTGCTTTTTTTGTCTTCTTATCTTAACCGAAATTGATATTGAATCCTCTTCCAAATCAACATAAATATTGTTTGTTCCTCAAACTTGTTGTCTTTATTAAAATAACCTACCTTTACTTAGCCACCAAGTAAACTTTACAAGTAACCTCAACCCGAAAAGTTTTTTTGCTCATCAAGAAACCTTCAAAAACTCTACTTTCACATAAAGACTGCCTTGTTTCACAAGCAACTGTTCCTTATCGTTTCTTGCCATACAAGCTATTATGTTTTCACAAAAGTTGCCTTGTTATCCAAGTAAAGCTGTTCTTGTCACTTAGACTTTTTGTTTTTCTTCATTGTTCGTTTACTTTAGTAAAAAAAAGAAGTAACAAAAAAAAAGGAAAAGAAAAGAGAAGAAAAAGAAAAAAAAAGAAAGAAAAGAAAATCAATTCAAGAGGTGATTCGTTATATCTTGTGTAGCAAGTGCAACATTAAAAGCAATCGTGGAGGTGTGCTTCATCAAAATCTTGAGGTAGTCATTCTTTCTTGAGCTTTGAGAATTTTTTTTTGCCTAAATCTAAAAATTTCTATTTACCTTTTTACCCCTACGTTCCAAAATTACCTTTTGACCATACCACCTAAAAAAAAACTCAAATTACCCCCCTTTAGCTGAACCAAACCCTAACCAAACACCCTAAAACACCTATATTTCCTTCAAGGTCGAGATTCATTTGGGTCTTCTTAAGTCTTGGTTAATCTTGTTGAGTCATCATTATTTTGTTTTCCCTTGATTAAAGTCTTGTACTCATCTTGGTTGATTGTTGGTTGATAATTGGATTCCATAAGTTAATTTTTGATTGAGTCTTGAGTTCAATATAGAATCTATAGAGAAAAGTTGTGTGAGGGAAAAAGGCAAGAGTGTGTGAGTAACATTAGTAGAGAAAAGCCATATTAAAATTGTGTGAAACACGAGTGTGAGTGTTATATTCTTGTGTGTATTGAGTGTAAACACGTGAGGTCATACTTGTGAGATCCTTTTCTTTTATTAACATTTCTTGCAGGTTACAATCATGTCTTCTAATAGTGAAAAGCCTGATTTGAGTAAGATGGAGTTGATGCTCCAAGCCATGCAACAACAATTTTCAAGAATAGAGTTGAGGTTTAATAATATTCATGATAAGTTGGAGGAACATGAAGCTGCCCTAGCTAAGGTAAAGCAAGGTCATACTTCTTATGTGAATGGCAATATTGTGAATAATGACTTTGTTGATAAGGTTGATGATGAGTTTGATGATGATGAGTTTAGTGTGAATAGAAGTGTTAAAGGTAATCATGGTAATAGAGGAGGTCATGGAGATAGGTATCATGATAGGATAAATGGAAATTTAGGAAGTATCAAATTGAAGATTCCTTCATTTCAAGGTAAGAATGATCTTGAGGCTTATTTAGAATGGGAAAAGAAAGTGGAGATGGTCTTTGATTGCCATAACTATTTCGAAGAAAAAAAGGTGAAGCTTGCTGCTGTAAAGTTCACGGATTATGCAATCATTTGGTGGGACCAACTCATGCTTGGTAGATGTAGGAATAGAGAGCCACCTATAGCTACATGGGATGAAATGAAACATGTTATGAGAAAAAGATTTGTTCCTAATCATTACTATAGAGAACTTTATCAAAGGTTACAAGGTCTCACTCAAGGTTCTAAGAGTGTTGAGGATTATCATAAAGAAATGGAAATTATCATGATCAGAGCTAATGTTGAAGAGGATAGTGAAGCGACTATGGCTCGATTCTTACAAGGATTGAATCGTGAGATTGCTAATATAGTGGAGTTACATCACTATGTGGAGTTTGATGATATGTTGCATATGGCTATAAAGGTTGAAAGGCAACTCAAGAGGAAAGGTTCTTCATTTCGTTTTGTGCAAGGTTCTAGTTCGTCTTCTTTTTGGAAACTGAACACCTTTTGAAGGGATGATAGGACTACATTCAAACCTAAGATTGAATCCTCATTCAAGCCTAAACTTGAGACATCCAAGCCTAAGGGTAAGAGTGTCCAAAAGCCCAAACCCGAGGCTGTCTAAGCATCCCAAGGTAAGAGTAGAGACATCAAGTGTTTTAGATGTTTGGGAAGAGGACACATTGCATCACAATGTCTAAACAAACGAGTCATGATTATGCATGATGATGGTGACATTGTAAGTGAAGATTCTGATGTTGATGATGAGATGCCACCATTGGAGGACATTGATGAGGATGATGACTGTGTTGAGTTTGCTACCCATGGTGAAGCACTTGCAGCTCGTCGTGCATTAAGTGCACAAGTGAAGGATGAAGATGAAGTGCAACGAGAAAATATTTTCCATACTAGATGCCATGTCAACAATAATGCATGCTATTTGATTATTGATGGTGGCAGTTGCACTAATGTTGCTAGCACTTATTTGTTAACAAATTGAGTTTGTCCACTACAAAACATCCCAAACCATACAAACTTCAATGGCTCAATAATTGTGGAGAAGTAAATGTGACCAAGCAAGTATTGGTGCCATTTTCCATTGGAAGGTAATGATAAAGTGTTGTGTGATGTTGTGCCTATGCATGCTGGCCATTTGCTTTTAGGAAGACCATGGCAATTTGATAGACGTGTCATACATGATGGATTCACAAATCGTTATTCATTTACCATGGATGGTAAGAAATTCACACTTGCACCCTTGAGTCCTAAGGAGATTTATGAGAACCAATTGAGGTTGAAAGAGCAAAATGAATCATAACAAAGGTCAAAGAATCTAGATAAGGGCAAAGATATTACGAAGAAAGTAAGAAAGGACGTAAGGTTTTATGCAAAGGAAAGTGATGTCAAGGTTGCTTTTCTAGCTAAGTGACCAATCCTTTTGTTTTTATATAAAGAATCTTGTTTTAATTCTAATGATCTTAATACTATGTTGCCTACTGATGTTGTGTCTCTTTTGAAGGAATTTGAAGATATATTCCTTAAGGAGATTCCAAATGGCTTGCCACCTATTAAGGGAATTGAGCATCAAATAGACCTTATCCTAATCGACCCGCCTATAGAAGTAATCTCGAAGAGATAAAGGAGCTTCATAGGCAAGTTGAAGAGCTCATAAGGAAAGGCTATGTTAGAGAAAGTATGAGTCCATGTGCTGTTCCTGTGTTACTTGTTCCTAAGAAGGATGGGACGTGGAGGATGTGTGTTGATTGTCGTGCCAACAACAAAATCACTGTAAAGTATCGCTATCCCATTCTTAAATTAGATGATATGCTTGATGAGTTACATGGTTCTTGCATCTTTTCCAAAATTGATTTGAAAAGTGGTTATCATCAAATTTGCATGAGAGAAGGTGATGAGTGGAAAACTGCATTTAAGATTAAGCATGGTTTGTATGAATGGTTAGTTATGCCTTTTGGATTAACTAATGAACCTAGCACTTTCATGAGATTAATGAACCATGTCTTGCATGCTTTCATTGGAAAATTTGTAGTTGTCTATTTTGATGATATCTTGATCTATAGTAGAAGTTTGCATGAACATATTGAACAGTTAAAGAATGTGCTTAATGTCTTAAGAAAGGAAAAGTTGTATGCTAACCTTAAAAAATGTTCTTTTTGCACTGATAAGATTATATTTCTTGGATATGTTATTTCTTCTAAGGGTATAGCAGTAGAAGATGAAAAGGTTAAGGCAATTAAAGATTGGCCTATACCTAAGAATATCTATGAGGTGCGTAGTTTTCATAGATTCGCTAGTTTCTACTATAGGTTTGTTAGAGACTTTAGCACTATAGCTGCACCTTTAATTAAAGTTGTTAAAAAGAATGTTGGATTTAAATGGGGCCCTAAGCTAGATCATCCTTTTAACTTGCTTAAGGAGAAGCTTTGTTCTGCACCTTTATTATCCTTACCTGACTTTACTAAAACTTTTGAGATTGAGTGTGATGCTTCAAGTATAGGTATTGGAGCTGTTTTAATGTGGGAGAAGCACCCCATTTCTTTCTTCAGTGAGAAGTTAAGTGGAGCTACCCTTAACTATCCCACGTACAATAAAGAGATGTATGCATTAGTGCGGGCCTTGGAAACATGGCAACATTATTTATGGCCCAAGGAATTCGTCATCCATACTGATCACGAGTCCTTGAAGCACTTGAAGGACAAAGCAAGTTGAACAAGCGTCATGCTAAGTGGATGGAGCTCATTGAGACATTCCCATATGTGATCAAATATAAACAAGGTAAAGAAAATGTCGTGGCTGATGCATTGTCTCGAAGGTATACTCTAATTACTACTCTTAATGCAAAACTACTTGGATTTTAGTATATTAAAGACTTGTATCCTACTGATGAGGATTTTGAAAATGTGTTCATTGCATGTGAGAAAACTGGTTTTGGAAAGTTTTATAGGCATGATGGATTCCTATTTAGGAAAAATAGATTATGTGTGCCTAGGAGTTCTTGAAGAGAATTACTTGTTAGAGAAGCCCATAGTGGTGGATTAATGGGACATTTTGGAATAAAGAAAACTTTAGATATATTGCATGATCACTTCTTTTGGCCTAACATGAAAAGAGATGTTGAAAAGTTTTGTGAAAGATGTGTCACTTGTAAACAAGCTAAGTCTAGAGTTATGAATCATGGTCTTTATACTCTATTGCCTATTCCTACTACTCCTTGGACTGACATTTCTATGGACTTTGTTTTGGGTTTACCAAGAACAAAGAAAGGTAGAGATTCTGTTTTCGTTGTTGTTGACAGGTTCTCTAAGATGGCTCACTTCATTGCTTGTCATAAGACTAATGATGCAAGCAACATTATTGATTTATTTTTCAAGGAAATTGTTTGTCTACATGGTGTTTCGAGGACCATTGTTTCTGACCGTCATGTGAAGTTCCTTAGCTACTTTTGGAAAACATTATGGGGAAAGTTAGGAACAAAGCTATTGTTTTCAACTACTTGTCATCCACAAACCGATGGTCAAACTGAAGTAGTCAATTGTACTTTGTCTACTTTGTTGAGGTCCATTATTCAAAAGAATTTGAAGAATTGGGAAGATTGTTTGCCTCATGTGGAGTTTGCTTACAACAGAAGTGTGCATTCTACTACTAGTTGTTCCCCATTTGAAGTTGTCTATGGTTTTAATCCACTCACTCCATTAGATCCTTTACCATTACCTATTGAGGAGAGAGCTAGTTTGGATAGGGAAAAGAAAGTTGAATTTGTTAAGCAATTGCATAAGAAGGTATGTAAAAACATTGAGAAGAGGACTGAGCAATATGCTACTCAAACCAACAAGCATCGCAAGAAAGTTGTCTTTGAACCTAGTGATTGGGTTTGGGTACATATGCATAGAGAGAGATTTCCTGCTAAACGTCGCTTCAAGTTGCAACCTCGAGGAGATGGACCATTCCAAGTGATTGAGAAGATCAATGACAATGCTTAAAAGTTGGATCTTCCAAGTGATTATAATGTTAGTGCTACATTTAATGTTTCTGATCTTTCTCCCTTGGATATTGATATAGGTGATTCTAATTTGAGGACAAATCCTTTCGAGGAGAAGGGGAATGATGAAGGCCCATCAAGCTCACAAAGCTCAAGTCATGTTCTTGATGACCGTCATCCTTTAAGCTTTCATGGAGGTCCAATGACAAGAACTAAAACAAAGATAATGCAACAAGCCTTGGTTGGTTTCATTAGTATTGCTAGAGAGAAAGCCCAACAAAGCTTGAGCATGGAGGATGATAAAATCTTCTACAACATGATCCAAGCCCAAGTTCAACCTTATTGAAGACACACAAGTACTAGGCTGAAATGCAATTAGGCTAGATGCATAAATTGGACCTAGTGCAATTGGGCCAAATGCTATACTTATTTTATTTAGTTATGTCTTATTAGGCTGAACATTGTCTTAATTTAATTTAAGCCCAATTCCTTTTTATTTACTAGGTATTGTAGGATTTCTATTTGTTCTTTTGCAAGTTAGGAAAGTAGGATTCCTATTACTTCTTTTGCAAGTTTTCTATTTCCTATTCTGCAAGTTAGGAAAGTAGGATTCCTATTACTTGTGCTACAAGTTTACTATTTGCCTATAAATAGCTATGTAACCCTTTGGGCAAAACACAATTGATTTTTGTAATAAAAATTGAGAGATTTCTTCTCTTTGGTTTTCTTGAGAACTCTTGAACTTATCAAAATCTTCCTTGTGGCGTTCTTTTACCTTCCAACAATTCATACCATAGGTTATTGTGTTTCTACACAACGGGTTTTGGTTTTTTCTCTAATTTTTGTTTTCCTTTGCTGCGTTTTCAACTTGTTCTTATTTTTCTTCGAGTGTTCTTCATTGAACCTCATCTTCTTTCGGTGAGGTTCATATCATTATATGAACCTCACCGAAAGAACATGAGGTTCAACGAAGAACACTCGAAGAAAAACCAGAACAAGTTAAAAACGCAGCAAAGAAAAAAAAATTTAGAGAAAAAACCAAGACCCGTTGTGTAGAAACACAAGAACCTATGGTATTGGACCAAGACCCGTTGCTTAGAAAAGCAAGAACCTATGGTATGAATTGTTGGAAGGTAAAAGAATACCACAAGGAAAACCTTGATAAGTTCAAGAGTTTCTCAAGAGAAACGAAGAGAAGAAATCTCTCAATTTTTATTACTAAAATCAATTGTGTTTTGCCCCAGGGTTACATAGCTATTTATAGGCAAATAGCAAACTTGCAGCATAAGTAATAGGAATCCTACTTTCCTAACTTGTAGAATAGGAAATAGCAAACTTGCAGAACAAGTAATAAGAATCCTACTTTCCTAACTTGCAGAAGAAGAAATAGAAATCCTACAATACCTATTAAATAAAAAAAATTGGGCTTAAATTAAATTAAGACAATGTTCAGCCCAATAAGACATACCTAAATAAAATAAGTATAGCATTTGGCCCAATTGCACTAGGTCCAATTTATGCATCCAGCCTAATTGCATTTTGGCCCAATACTTTGTGTCTTCAAGAAGGTTGAACTTGGGCTTGGATCATGTTGTAGAAGATTTTATCATCCTCCATGCTCAAGCTTTGTTGGGCTTTCTCTCTAGCAATACTAATGAAACCAACCAAGGCTTGTTGCATTATCTTTGTTTTAGTTCTTGTCATTGGACCTCCATGGAAGCTTAAAGGATGACGGTCATCAAGAACATGACTTGAGCTTTGTAAGCTTGCTGGGCCTACATCAGGATGATAGTGCTAATGATAGTGACTTTGGGATAGTGAGTATGATGTAAATGATGATGATGATGATGATGAGATGTTTTTAACAATGTAGACCTTGATATTGAAATAGATGTAGGTGGAATAGATTTTGATATAGGTAGATCTCAAAGGAAAGGATTTATGAATGATGCAACACTAGAAGATACTGTAAGAGCTGATATAGGGGATGATGAGATAGAAGAAGGAGGAGTGAGTTTATTTGATGATGTATTCAATGTTAGTGGATTTGACAATGATGACGTAGACAAACCTGGAAAGAAGTGGCCTGAATTTAATGCATCTAGTGATATGGATGATCCTTTTTTTATGTTGGTATGTTATTTGCTGACAAAAAAGAATTAAAAGATGCTGTGAAGAATGCTAACATTAAGGATAGGGTGAATATATTGATTAAAAAGAATGACAAAATTAGGCTTAGAGCTGTATGCAAAAAAGGATGTGAATGGACCCTGTATGCTAGAAAGTTCAGTCATGACCTAGAAGACCCTACCTTTCATATTATAACTTACAAGTCTAAGCACACTTGTTGCAAAGATTATGTAAACAGGAACATGGATTACAAGTGGCTAACAAACAGGTATATGGAATGTTTCCTTGTTGATCCTAAATTTTCTTTGTTTTTATCTGAGACTATGGTGTATAAGGATCATGTGTTGATAATGCCAAGGATGAAGCTATGGAGAGAAAAACAATTTGCTTTGCAAAGGCTTCAAGGAAATTATAAGGATCAATATGGTAAGATACGGAGATATGATGTAAAGATAAGAAGAACTAATCCTGGTTCTAGTGTTATGTGTAAGCTAAATGGTGGTTTCTTTGAAAGGATATATGTATGTCTAAAGGTATGAGTTGAAGGCTTTAAGCATTGCAAACCATTGATTTTTCTAGATGGGTGCCACTTGAAAGGTAAATTTGGAAGACAACTGCTAGCTGTTGTTGGGATTGATGCTAATGACTGCATATTCCCTATTGTTTTTGCTATGGTTGAAACTGAAAGTACAGATACATGGAGTTGGTCTATCAACTTATTGAAGGAGGATATTATTAATATGGAAAATCTCCAAAGTTGGACATGGATGTCTGACAAACAGAAGGTACAAATTTGTGTTTACATCACATTCAACTTTTTATTTGCTTATGTTTCTTTAATTTAACCAAAATGCATGCTTTTATTATAGGGTTTAAATCAGCAGTGAGGAGCTTATTTCCTGAGTCAAAGCACAGATCTTGTGTAAGGCATCTACATAACAACTTCAAGAATGATGGTTATCGAGGCAAAGGGTTGAAGGACAAACTATGGGTTGTAGCAAGAGCAAGTCATATTGCAGACTTCAAGAAATGCATGGATGAGATGTAAGAAAAGCATCCAAGTGTATATTAGTGGCTGTCTGAAAGGCCACCACAGGAATGGTCTAGGTCACATTTCAACACCAACTCAAAATGTGATATCCTTCTCAACAAATTATGTGAGTGCTTCAACAAGTAGATCTTGGATGATAGGAACAAACCAATATTGACATTGGTTGATAAAATCAAATGCAAGCTCATGAATAGGGTTTTATGTGAAGAGGACTGCTGTGGAGAAGTATGATGGACTGATTTGTCCAAGGATTCAGAAGAAGCTTGAGAAGAATAAAGAGTTGTCTTCAAGATATTGGCCTCAACCATCAACACAGAGGAAATTTTAGATAAAATACCCTACCAGCCAGTCCACAGTGGATCTTAATGAAAGATCTTGTAGTTGTAGAAAATGGGAATTAACTGGCATCCCTTGCCATATGCCATTTCTGCCATTTGGTTCAATAAGGAAGGAAGCAGGGGATTATGTGGATGCTTATTATAGTGCGGAAACACAAAGAAGAATTTACAAGCAAGCCATCAATCCAATTAATGGTGAAAGCTTTTGGCCAGAATCAAACTATAAACCATTGCCTCCTAATGTTGAAAGGAAACAGCTTGGTAGACCAAAAAGTAAAAGAAGGAAGGAACCTGATGAGGTTAATCCAAGTAAATTGAAGAGAACTAGAGGCACACTGGCATGCTTCAAATGTGGTAAAAAGAACACAACTCAAGGTCTTGTAAGAGCAGTAGAATCGAGGTAAGTGTTTGTTTATGAATGGTTTTTTAATAGGGTTCAAGGCTGCACTTACAAAGTTTTCTTCATTCTTGTGTTTAGGAGCCATATGGGCATCCAAGAAGACCTCCTACTATGCAGCAAGAGGATCCATCTATGCAGCAAAGAGGGCAACCTACTATGCAGTAAGAAGACTCATTTATGCAACGAGGATGGCAACCTACTATGTAGCAAGAAAAGCAATTTGTGCAGCCTGCTCCAAGTAAGGTAAGTGATTATACTAATGTAATAATGTAAGATAATTATTTATGTTATTTATACTAATGTAATAATTATACTTGTTAATTATATGTAGAACACTTCAATTGGACCAAATCTGTCAACCTTGAATGCTAAAAAAAGAAGAAGATTGTTGCTTCAAAGTGCATGAACCATCCAAGACTAAACCTATCAATTACTAAAAATAAAATGACATGTTCGAAATGCGGTTAAAAAAGACACAATATAAGGTCTTGTAAGAACAATAGAACTCAGGTAACTGTTTGTTGATAGAATGTTTAATTTTTTTTTAGTTTGTTCAATGAAACACTTATTGCATTCTGTTGTTGTTCAATGAAACAGCAAGGATCATCCTCTGAAGTTAGAGGGTCATTTGTTCATCAAGGAGGAGCACTTGCTCAGCAAAGAAAACCATCTTCATCTTCTCAAGTTACTCTAAGGTGGATGCCTAATGTAAGTTCTTTTTCTTTATTTTGAATCCAAATTACTTAATTTGTTTTGAATGATGATGTTATTAAATATTGAAATTTTTTCCCATTTACAAGGGTTCAAGTCAAACTATTGTTCATTCCCAAACTGAGATGCAAAGTGGAGTACTAAACCAAACTCCAAACCTATCAGTTGGTACAAACCCTGTAGTTGCTACAAACCAAGCTCAAAGTAAACTTGATGTTAAACATGTTGTGCATAAGAATTTCAAGTGAATTGAATGAAGAAGATTGATGATTTTTTGGTACTTTTTTTTTATTTTATAAACAAGTTAGTAGGAAGAACCAATGTGGATATTTAAGCTATACAATCTTTTGTTTACTTGAATGTTTTTACGTTTAGGGTTTAGTTGCCTCTAGAATGATGACATTGTATATTTTACACATAGAGCAACATAGACCAACATATGGCAACATGTAAAGTTCAGCAAAATGCAAACATTATTCAGATATATTATATATATATAATGTTCTATTTTGCCAATCCTTGTTTCTTACAAGTGTTCATATTTCCATTTTGTACCTTCCATTATTTACACAAAAGGAGTAAGCAAATAATCCATATTCCATTCATGAATAGGGACCAATTTCATTACTGTGTACAAAAATGAGGATACACAATGCATGTTGGTCATCTAGTTAGATAACCAACTTAACAAAATGTACATTGTTAAACCTCTTAACATGAGTTAAACTCTAAAAATCTAAAGGCCCCCCTCCCCTCACAGTTTCAATTCATTACTAAAAGTCATAACTCTAAACCCCCATAACTAAAACATCATAACTTCATCATGACTTTAGCTACATTCTTCCTATCAAAGCATTTCGGTATCAATGCATTTCGGTTTTGATTCATTTCTTCCCAACAACAACATCAGAATAACTATGAATAAAAAAAAAAGAAATCCACTTCCACCACCCATTGCCATCACTGTCGATACTATTATTTCTTCTACATAATTTCAATTCTTGCTCCATTCTTCGCATCTTCCTCAATAAACTGATAATGACAATTCTCAAATGCTCATCAACTGGAGGATCCAACCATTGAAAATATCCACATGCCCCATTTTGTTGCAAAAAATTCAAAAAAAAAAACTCCATAACTATGAGACTTATACACAAAACAACAATTTTATAAAATCACATAATAGAGTCATACTCCATAACTGCTGCAACCTAAAAACCTTCAGCCTAGGTTATTGTCTGTCCATAATGTCTTGATCGAAGATTGTTCACCACAATGGCAAACTGGAAGCACCCTAGTGTAAGCCATCCTTTTCGTTGTCTCCATTTTTTGTTTTCTCTCCTGTTGAGCTCAACAAAGATAAACCGTATTTTTCTCAACAAAGCTCAAATGTTTCCTCTCTTCTTCCTCTGCTTGACCAAGCTCAATTGGAGTTCAAATATTTTTTTTTCTATTTTGGAAAATTTTCAAATAAACATTTAGGAGTTTTTAAATTATAATGATTTTTTATTGTTTTCTACTTAAATTTTTTTCATGTCAGCAAAAATGGTCCTGATGATTGGGCACAAGTGTACACCACGTGTGGCTCAATTGGCATGTAATAGCTGATTTAACGGTTTGAGTGACGGAAGAGCATATTTGTTATGATTTTTAAACTTTAGAAACCAAATTATTACATTTTAAACTATATGGACCAATTTGTTATTAGGCACAAACTATAGGGACCACGAATGCACTTTACTCTTAAAAAAACCTCGTAATTTTCTAATTTTTCATGATTGAAGTACACTTTGTTTAATTTATTGTATTTCATTAGAGTATAAACTCTAATAACAATTTTTTGATCAAATGATTAAGAATGATTTGTTGCATATTATAAAGTTTGAATTCGAATCCAAACAATTTCATCCTAATTATTTAATATTTCTTTTGCAAAAAAAAAATAAAAGGGAAAATTTTCGGGGATGCATATTGTAACAGTCAATGTAACGTGTATGTACTGCATTACTCTATCGTCAATAATTCAAGCCAATATTTCCATCAAAAAAAAAATAATTCAAGCCAATATCACGCACACGTGACGCGTCTTTCAGTCACATTACTTCTTCTCTGTCGCCTTCACTTACAACCGATCTCTAGACCAGACCAAAAAGAAATAACAAGATTACCAAAAAAAAAAGAAACATTCTGTGAAGCAAACATTGACAAACAAACCAAAAGTCATGTTCTGCGATGCAGATTGCAGGCCATTGGGCTTCCTCCTAGGCCTTCCCTTTGCTCTTCTTTCTCTCATCATCTCCATTGTTGGCGTTGTTGTCTGGATCGCGGGGTTAGTCCTTTACCTTCCGCTTGGCTTTCCATATGTTGACTTTCTTATGCTGTTTGGTACATTGCCATTATTTGGGTTCTATATTTAATTTGTTCTAATTTTGCCTTTGCCTTCGCCTTCGCCTTCGCCTTCGCCTTCAGGGTATCTGATAGATAGCTTTTTCTGCCATGGGTTTTGGCAGGTTGTTGTTGACATTGATCTGTCCTTGTTGTTTATGCGTGACGGTGCTAGTGGAGATGGCGCTGGAATTGGTCAAAGCTCCAATCCATGTGATGGAATGGTTCACTGAACAGATGCCTTGTTAATTGCTCTCTCAATTTACACTCACTGCTGTGTCTTTTTATTTATTCAGTGCTTTTTCTGGATCTCTTTGCTCGTTATTTAGTTATTTGACTATTGTAAGGGAGAAATTTAGGCGAATTCTCATTTCAGGATTCTTCACTCTTGATTATACGAACTTTATATAGATATGGCATTTTGATTTCTAGCTGATTTATAATATTTCTTTTATTGCCTTTCATTTCTAATTAGTCAAACATAAAAGGCTGATTCTGATTGATGGGAAATTTTGTAGAACCTCGTTTTTATCTATCGCTTCCCGCAAAAAGTCGAACATAAAAGGTTGATTCTTAAAGGATTGTTTTGAGAAAAATCGGCGCTTTCGAATGCGGGGAAAGAGAATGCTGTCAATGGCGTTTGTTTGGAAATTGCTTAATCTTGTGCTATTGTTATGCCCTTCTTGTCGTCAATAATAGGATTAATTATTTTACATTTATATTTAGGATAATTTTTTATATACTATCAGTGAAATATTTTTATTTCACAAACAGTATTAAAATCGTGACACGTATCCTATTTAATTATTTTTTACTGTTTTAATATTTTTATAGGATACGTGTCACGATTCTAACACCGCTTGTGTAATAAAAATATTTCACTGATAGTGTATAAAATAATTATCTTTATATTTATTCACTTGGTATTAATAAAAATACCCCTTATATTGAGAAAAGCTCTCTCATGTCAACGTCTGCGCAAAAAGAATTGGATCACCACAAGTCTGCAGAGGAAGACTTCTTATCCAGATCCACGAATAGAGTCAAAGCAGGTTCACTATTTGATCTTGTGCAGAATTAAGTTCGAAAGAACTCAGCTGTTCCTAAGCTTACTTCCTGGGACATGGTTATGGGATCTCAAAGTTATGCTTTTCAGCAGGAGACAACACGTGCAATCCTTGCCTTTGGGGGACATAATTAATGTGTCTACTTCGGATAGCTGGTCGTGTTTGTCTATTTCAGACTTTTACAAAAGATAGATCGTGGACCATGGAAGAATGTTTGATTGTGAAACTCTTACGGCGTTCATTGGGTTACAAAACCCTAGATGATAAATTGTAAAGGTTGTGGAATCTGAAAGGAGATTTTTGAGTTAATAGACTTAGGTGAAAGTTTCTATTTAGTTAAATTTGCTTCTAGTGATGATTTGAAGTTTGTACTAGAGGAAGGTCCATGGCTTATATTTGGACATTATCTGATCATATGACGTTGGCAGCCTAAATTTCATCCTTGTGATGCTAATGTTGAGTCTAATGCTATTTGGGTTAGATTTCCTAGGCTACCTATTGAATACTATGATGAGAGGATCCTTTTAGCCATGGGTAATGCTATTGGGGTGACAATGAAAGTTGATCGCAACATGCCTTGCTTCCAGGGGGAAATTCGCGAGAGTATGCGTCAAAGTGCTTTGAACAAACCATTGACTTCAAAAATATGCCATGATGGTCATTGGCAGAATATTGAGTACAAAGGCCTAAATCTAATCTATTTCAAACGTGAAATGATTGCCCATAAGGAAGAGTGTCCTTTTTAATCAAAGGAAAGCATTGTGCAGAACAATGGTGGTAGTGATATGTAGGGAGAAGGAAATAATGAGAAGGAGAGGGTGCATAATGTGAATGGTGGAGAGGTTGCAAGGGATTACGGCCCATGGATGATTGCTTAAACTAGGAGAAGAAGGAAAGTTGACTAAACTTCTACCGAGAATCTAGGAACTCCCTCTAATCATGGTTCTAGATTTGCTACCTTACAAGAGGAGAATTTGAAGAAAATAAGGGAACACGATCTTACTTGTTTAATTGCCATGCAAACTGACTCCATGTAAAATGGGCCGCAAGGCAATTCTAATATTGTTCGGGCTAATATAGGCCGGCAAAAATTGCACAGGAATCTATGCAGCCTACCTCTAAAGTTGGGCAATCCTCAAAAGTGGCTTTGATCCAAAGTGGCCCAATTAACACTACTGTTGGTGCGAATTGATCTGAAAGGGAAAGGAGCCCTCCTAGTTTAAAGTTGGTGACTATCTAGTGCAATTTGGTGGGGGCTTCTAGTTGTGAAGTGCCAAGACGTTTGGATATTGATATTGACTCACCTTTTCAACACCTAGTTATTCTAGGTCTAGAAGGTAGGCCGTTTGATCACAGGAATAGGGAGCCCCTGGATTCTTTTGTTCCAAAAACACAACTTTCAGCATCTCTAAATCATCCTATGGATCTCGAGCATGTCTATTGTGGTGATAACGCTATTAATCTACCTCAGCTTGGACAAACGAGTGATCTAGGCATCTTATCCAAGAATTATAATGAATCTTTTTCTATGGAACACTAGAAAAGCAAGTAATGATAAGTTTTTGTGGAATGCGAAGGAGTTGTTAAGACAACATAGATCAAGTATCTTAGTCCCAGTGGAAACTTAGGTGAGATACAATATTGTCGTAAGGGTGATTAAAAGACTGGGTTTTCAAAATCACCTCATGTTCAGTGCGCTTACCATGGCTTCTACTTGGTGACTTTAATGAAGTTCGAGAGAGTGTTGAGAAATCAGGTGGTGTTAAGGTCTTGGCTACATTTTCTTGTTCAACAAAATCAATAATGCCTGTAATCTAGTTGATTTGGGTTTCCATGGACCTCAATTTACCTAGTGTAATAAAAGACCAGGAAGAGCTTGGATTATGTAGAGGATTGACAAGGCTTTGGCGAATGTTAAATGGAGACTGATGTTTCCAAAGGCTTGTGTGTTCCATTTGTCGAATGCATATTCGGACCACTGTCTAGTACTAATTCTAAGTGAAAGAAGTGTGTAGTCCTTTTCTTCATGTAGACCTTTTCGGTTTCAAGCCATATGGCTTACTGATCCCTCCATTGATTTGTTAGCTTTAAATTGACATATTTATTTTGAAATGACAAAAACTTAAGTAAGCTTTAATGTTTTAATTCATATTGTAAATTTGCCTTATCACACATGATTTTCTCAATCCAATTTTAAGTGAACATATCAAACATTAAGACCATAATTTAATGATACATCCTTATTGGTCTTAATACTTTATAAATGTTTTGAATATTTTAGAAAATCACTTGATGAATTTTTGGACTATGTTTTCATTTGAGAAAGTCAAGAAAAACTCCCACAAAAGACCCAAAATGTTTTGGGTTGGATTAAGATCAAAGACCACATCATTTCTAACTCAAAAAGTGCAGGAAATCACCTTCTGGAAAGAAGGGATCGATCCCCTAAGGGAAAGGATCGATCCCCTTTTGGCAGTAAGCACCCCAACGCAAAAAAAGGTCCCTCAGCCCAGAATAATTGAATCTAGAATGAAGGGATCGATCCCCTATAGAAAAGGATCGATCCTTTTGCTCGAAAATAGCCTATAACGGCTAGTTTTTGTGAGACAACGGTAATATTCGAGATTTGGCTCCACCCAAAGGCTAGAATACATGCAAGGGACTATAAATAGAGGTTCAGAAGCTAAAGAAAGCAAGAGGAACTACTCAGCAACTCCAAAACACATATTCCTCAAATCCTCAAGCCTCAAACAACAAATCAAGAGCTACAAAGTCTTCATCTTCCATCATTCACATATCTCTTGTATTGCTTAGCATAAAATATTGTATAGGCTTTTCTTTGTGCCTAATTTCTGTAATCACTTGCCTATCTAGAGGCCCTTCTTTGATTACATTATTTGTAACCCACCATTCCTTGTAAAAGGGGAGGTTTCTCTTTAGCCTTAGAAAAAGAGGGAGGTTTCTCTTGAGCCTAGAAAAAAAGAGAGGTTTCTCTTTAGCCTAGAAAAAAATGGAGTGTAACAAATTCAAGGATAGTGAATTTGGGAAAATCCTTGGGAGCGTCTCAAGGTAGAGGACGTAGGCAAGGTTGCCGAACCTCTATAAATCACTTGCGTAAATTTCTCTATCCTTACTCTCTTTACTTATTTGCAATTATATTTGTATTTATTGTATTGAATCTATATTGTATAATTGCCTAGCTTAGAGAACTTAGAAAATATCAATATAGGCTAGAGAATTTAGAGGAACCGAAAAACGAACTTAAGATTAGCGAAAAACCAATTTACCCTCCGCTCGGCATAGACTATAGAGCCAACAATTGGTATCAGAGTTCGGGCTCGAGATTGATTTAGACTAACCTCTATCGAGCAAAACGATCATAAATGACTCACTTGAATGTAGGCGCACCCCTAGGAGAAGAGGGACAGTCATTAGTTAGATCTCCACTCTTCAATGGTGAAAATTACTCTTATTGAAAAATTAGGATGATGTTATTTGTGCAATCCAATGATTATGAAGTGTGAAGAGTAATAGTTAATGACCCTAGAATCCCAATAAAGAAAGTAGATGGAAAAGATGTCCATAAGAGTGAAGATGAGTGGGACACCAATGACATGAGATTAGCACAATTGAATGCCAAGGCTATGCACACCTTCTTTTGTACATTAGGTCCCAATGAGTATAATTAAGTATCCTTATGTGAGAATGCTAAACAAATATGGGATAAACTAGCCATCACACATGAAGGGACAAATCAAGTTAGAGAGACCAAAGTAGGAATGCTCACACATGATTATGAGCTATTTAGGATGAAAGAAAATGAGTCCATTAGCAAAATGTTCACTAGGTTTAATGATATAATTAATGGACTTAAGGCTCTAGGCAAGGCTTATTCCAATGTTGAAATGGTAAAGAAAATTTTGAATATCTTGCCTAAATCTTGGGAGGCAAAGGTAACCGCAATAGAAGAGTCTAAAAATCCAAATACCTTGTCTCTAGATGAACTTATGGGCTCCCTACTTACATATGAGATGAAATTGAAAAGAAATGAAGAGCCTTCAAAGAAAGTAGGAGTAGCATTTAAGTCTTCCACTCATGAGGTCATTGAAGATGATAGTGATGAGAGTGGAAATGAGGAAGAAAAGGAAATGGCAATGTTTGCTAAAAGATTCAATAGGTTCATGAGAATGAATGAGAGAGAGCAAAATAGGAGACATCATAGGGGAGAGTCAAGTAGAAGAGAAAAAGACCCCTTAGTGTGTTATGAGTGTAATGAACCAGGTCATACTAAGTTAGATTGCCCCTTACTTAGAAAGGAAAAGGATAGGAAACCTAAGAAGAAAGCATTTGTGGCTGGATGGAGCGGCAGTGATAGCTCCGATGAGGAGAATGTAGATGAAGAGGTAGCCTATTCATGCTTTATGGCCATTAGTGATGATGAGGCTAGTTGTAGTTCTAGTGAAAATAATGATTATACCTTTAGTGAACACCAAAATTCCTTTAATGATTTAGCAAATGAATTTCAATGCATGAATTCTAAATATAAGAAAATCATTGCTAAATTAAAAGTAGAGAATGAAATATTATTAAGTACTAAGTTAGAATTTGAAAAGAAATTAGAAGAGGCCAACTTAGAAATAAATGAGTTAAATAAAAAGAATACAAATTTGCATAATTCATTTTCTAGATTCTACATGGGTCAACAAAAGCTAGATCATATGTTAGAGACCCAAAGAGCTTTCTTTGACAAAGATGGGTTAGGCTATAATGCTAAACAAAAAGAAACTCATCTAAAGAATTTTCTTGTGAGCAAAAATAATATGCATGATTTATCTCTTACATGCTCACTATGCAATAGAATAGGACACTCTTCACAAGCATGCACATATAGAAAAACTACATTTAAAGGAAGAGTTGTTAGGAAAATATGGGTGCCAAAGCATACTGTAAATGATGATGAATTATGCTTGAAATGGATCCCAAAAGGATAAAAAATTGTTTGCACTAACTCTCATGGACCCAAGAAAATTTAGGTACCAAAGCATGCTTGAATTTGTTTGTTATAAGAGTGTTAGAGCATGAGAATACAAAGAAGCAATGGAGATCAAATGCTCTACACACCTCCCATGGAGATTGCTTATGCCAATGAGAAAGAGGAAGAGCTTGGAAATCCATCCTTGGCAAGGTCACAACAATCCTTCAAGAAAGGCCTAAGGTGGATTCAACAATTCAAGGCAAAGCATTCTCAAGCAAAGAAGTTTTGTAAGCTTAATTCCTTACTCCTTAAAACTATTATTTGATTATTTGTGCTTTGATGAGAAATTTGGTTAATGATTCTTGGTGCATTATGAGTTAAATGAATGAAAGGCATGATTTATGATTTTGAAATGATTATTGGATTTCTGCATTTTGAGCAAGTTTTCTATGTGTTGATAATGTATTTACTTGCCTCAAATTGCCAAATATGTCATATATGCAAAATGCCATGTCATGTGCATTAATGAAGAGCTTATATGTTGGAAATCATGGCATGCTGTTCACAAAATGTATGCTTTGATGATATATGTGCTTAAAACCTATGTGAACAAGTTTGTTTTGGCATATTTGTGGTTTCTAATGCTTTGGTTTAGTCAAAATATGCTTAACTCTCAAAATGACATCCTTTGAGGCCAAAAATGCATTTTATTGTGTAAATTCTTCCAAAATTGCAAAATCTTTTGTAAAATGGTTTTTCATTCATGTTTTTCATTCATACAAGTCCAAAATCATGTTTTACAAATGTTTAAACTCTTACTTGGACTTAAAATACTCAAAAACGAAGTATTGGTACCTCAAAGGTTGGATTTTCTGTCAAAAACTGCAGAAACAGGATGAGGGATCGATCCCTCAGCAAGCAGGATCGATCCCCCTTGAGCAGAATGCAAAAAACTGCAGTCTGAAACTAAGGGATTGATCCCCCTCCTATAGGGATCGATCCCCCCAGGCCAAAAGGGCTTTTCTGCATGTTTTCAACCGAAATTGAGAAAAACTTTTCATTGTTTTGATACTTTATCTCTTCTCAACTTAAAATTCATTGTTTTAACTTCTTTTTGATGATCTTTAATATATGAAAACTCATTTTTCATTGATATCATGCCTCAACTCCATCAATTTCTATCATTTCCAACAAATGGTATCACTTTCAATAATCAATATCATTTTTCTTGAGCTCACAAGCGCAAAATCAGTTTTCTCATTGAAGATGGACAGGAATTGAATAAATCTTGAAATAATCTTGAAATATATTTTCAATGAATGCTTAAACATAATTTTGAGATTTATTTCAATGATTTGTGAGAATTTGATGAACTTGTGCATAATGAATATTATTCATTCTTTTTTGTTCATCGTAGTCAAGCATGCTTATAGGATTATGTCTCTTAGGTTGACTTATCATTCCACACTAGGTTTCATGATAATTATACATCTAGTGGAAGAATAATTAAAACTTGACCTTAAGGATTGATTTCAAATGTAAATTCAACAATTGGTATAAGGTCATAATTTTCCTTGGCCTACAATGTGTGATGATAAATGGATCCTAAATGTTCAAATACATGAAACTTTATCATACATGAACTTAAAATTCTTTTATGGCCAAATTATTAAAGAACTTGGGCTTTAATGAATCTTTCCTTGCTCATAATTGATTAAGGACTTGAATTGGAAAATGAGCATAGGATTTTTGTACTTGAAACCATGGAAGAAAATGTGTTTGCTTGAATACCTTTATTGTTTGAATCTTCCATATGGTATAACTTTGTGAATATGAATATGGATTAATACTTTATGATAGTATGCTAATGTTTAATTAATCCATATGCATATTTGATAATATGTGATTGTGTTCTTGCATATTTAGAATGATTATTTTCTTGACATGAACACACTACATATTGGATTCATGCAAAATGCCTAAGTCAACCATTAGTAACAATTGGTATTTAGATTGAAATAACAATTAGTATCATTGGCAACCATATTTTCAATAATTGGTAAGCCAAATCTAAATTGCCAATTGGTATGAGCTTTAAATTGACAATTCTTCTCATGCTCTTTAGTTTGAAATGACAAATAGAAAAGAATTCTCTTAGGATATCTTTGCATGAAACTCTTGTGTGCTAGAATTTGAAGTTAATTGCTATATGTTTTGATTCTATGCACACTCTTGCTTGAACATGATTTATGAGGTCATGCATATGATATGTCATCAAATTTTAGCTCATAATCATAATGTCTTGCCATGCACCTTAGTTGGACTTAAGAGAACAATTAATGTACTTAGGTGCTTAATAGGGTTGAAATGAACAAGTCATAGACCTTAGTAGATATTTATACACAACTTGCTTCATTAATTACCAATTGTGAACTTCTTGCAAAATTATTTATAAACAATTGGTATAGGATTATAAGTCATGTTCTTTGCATGAATATTTCATACTCTTTATGAACAACTGACTTATTTATTTGTGCTATGAGTCCCATGTACTAACATGTTTCTTGTTGGAAGGAGCATATTCTTTTATCTCTTCTCACATAGCCATGATTTTAGGAGGAGCATATCTTTTATTATTTTTCCTTCTTTTTGCTATGATAAAAAGGGGGAGAGATAGATATTAAAAGGGAGAGATATTAAGGGGGAGAGATAATGGGGGAGAAATAGTTTGAAAATTCATTTTCCAAACCCATGCTTATATTAAGGGGGAGCTTTGTAAAATCCTGCTTTATTTGAGGGGGAGTATTTTATCAAAGAATTTTCAAAGCAAATTTACATTAAGTTTTGTCATATCAAAAAGGGGGAGATTGTTAGCTTTAAATTGACATATATATTTTGAAATGACAAAAACTTAAGTAAGCTTTAATGTTTTAATTCAAATTGTAAATTTGCCTTATCACACATGATTTTCTCAATACAATTTCAAGTGAACATATCAAACATTAAGACCATAAGTTAATGATACATCCTTATTGGTCTTAATACTTTATAAATGTTTTGAATATTTTATAAAATCACTTGATGAATTTTTGGACTATGTTTTCATTTGAGAAAGTCAAGAAAAACTCCCACAAAAGACCCAAAATTTTTTGGGTTGGATTAGGATCAAAGACCACATCATTTCTAACTCAAAAAGTGCAAGAAATCACCTTCTGGAAAGAAGGGATCGATCCCCTAAGGGAAGGGATCGATCCCCTTTTAGCAGTAAGCACCCCAACGCAAGAAAAGGTCCCTCAGCCCAGAATAATTGAATCTAGAATGAAGGGATCGATCCCCTATGGAAAGGGATTGATCCCTTTGCCCGAAAATAGCCTATAACGGTTAGTTTTTGTGAGACAACGGTAATATTCGAGGTTTGGCTCCACCCAATGGCTAGAATACATCCAAGGGACTATAAATAGAGGCTTAGAAGCTAAAGAAAGCAAGAGGAACTACTCAGCACCTCCAAAACACATATTCCTCAAATCCTCAAGCCTCAAACAACAAATCAAGAGCTACAAAGTGTTTATCTTTCATCATTCACATATCTCTTGTATTTCTTAGTACAAAATATTGTATAGGCTTTTCTTTGTGCCTAATTTCTGTAATCACTTGCCTATCTAGAGGCCCTTCTTTGATTACATTATTTGTAACCCGCCATTCCTTGTAAAAGGGGAGGTTTCTCTTTAGCCTTAGAAAAAGAGGGAGGTTTCTCTTGAGCCTAGAAAAAGAGAGAGGTTTCTCTTTAGCCTAGAAAAAAAGGGAGTGTAACAAATTCAATGATAGTGAATTTGGGAAAATCCTTAGAGCGTATCAAGGTAGAGGACGTAGGCAAGGTTGCCGAACCTCTATAAATCACTTGCGTAAATTTCTCTATCCTTACTCTCTTTACTTATTTGCAATTATATTTGTATTTATTGTATTGAATCTATATTGTATAATTGCCTAGCTTAAAGAACTTAGAAAATATCAATATAGGCTAGAGAATTTAGAGGAACCGAAAAACGAACTTAAGGTTAGCGAAAAACCGATTCACCCCCCTCTCGGTATAGCCTATAGAGCCAACAGATTCTCTTATCTCTCTTGTTTAGGAGGCCTCGTCTGGATCTCTATATGATAAGACAATCAAACTCACTGAGGAGCTCCAACCTTGGAATCAAAACTGTTTTGGTAATTTATTTAGTAACAAATACAATACTCTAGCTCGTTTGGCAGGAATTCAAAAAGCTTTAGCAAGGAGGTGGTCTCATCAATTATTTTTGCCTAAGAAGCAACTAACTTATGATTATAATCTGATTTTGAAGCAAGAAGAGGTTTATTGGCATCAAAAGTTAAGGACCAAATGGATATTCGAAGGGGAGAGGAATACCTAATCTTCCACCTATTTACGGTTTGTCGTCGAAGTAAGAATAGAATCTCTAGTTTGAAGAATGTTGATGGCCAGTGGGTCACTAAGCAGGATGAGTTAAAATTGTTAGATGTCAATTTCTACTAAATCTTATATACTCTTGACAACATTGGGGAAGTTAAATTGCTAAGACTTGGAAGGGTTGCTTTTACCCCAATCAAAGTGATATGTTTACTCAGGATATTGATCATATTGAAATTCATACAGCTTTGTTACAGATGAAGCCGTAGGCTACTTTGGGAATTGATGGATATCAGTCGGACTTTTTTTAGAAATACTGGGATGTTTTTAAATAGGTACTGCTGGATCTTATGATTAAAGCTTTTGATAGTGGTTTGTTCACAACTGAATTGAACACTACTTGTCTCACTTTAATCCTAAAGGTTAATACTCCTAAGACCATTAGTCAGTTTCGACCAATTAGCTTATGTTGTGTTGCTTATAAGTTGATTACGAAAGTATTAGTTAATCGGTTGAGACCATATTTGAATAATTTAATTGCTCCTACTCAAACTAGCTTTATTCTTGGAAAATAAGCTGTAGATAATATTCTTATTGCTCAAGAGTTTATTCATACTATTTGTAGATCGAAGAGGAAAGATGGGCTTATAGAGATCAAAATAGACCTACGGGTATGATAGAATATGTTGGGATTTTCTTTAGGATACTTTGAATACTTTCAGGTTTCCTTCTAAATGGTCTAGATAGAATATGACTTGTGTGAGTGAGGCTAAAATGTTAGTACTTTGGAATGGTGAGATGATTAAGGTTTTCTTTGAACAATGAAGGTTAAGGCAAGGTGACCCACTTTGGTCTTATCTCTTTGTTTTATGTATGGAGAGGTTGGGGTATCTAATTGATCAGGAAGTTAATCTAAGGAAGTGGAAGCCTACTATTTTAAGAAAAGGAGATCTTGGGATTTCACATTTGTTTTTTGCAGATGATCTCTTCCTCTTTGCTAAAGCTAATTCATTACAAGCTAGTGTAATTAAGAAAGTTTTGGACAATTTCTGTGCTGCTTGCTAAAGTCAGTTTGACTAAGTCAAATTATTTGTTTCTCCGAAGTTTTCTGTAGCCTCTGTGAGGATAATGAGTTGCATATTGGATATTGGCACTACACATAATCTGGGCAATTATCTTAGAGTCCCACTTATTATTGGTTGAGTAACCGAACAAACTTACCAAAACATAGTAGACAAAGTAAGTGGGTGCTTCATGGGCTAGAAATCCAAGCTACTAAGTTTGGCAACTTGGGCAACTTTAGTAAGTTCAGTTCTGCCTCTATTCCATCTTATCACATGATGACTACCTTGTTGCCTAGGAGTGTTCATAATACTCTGGATAAGCTTAATAGGAAGTTTATTTGTGGTGGAACGAATGACAAAAGGGGTGTTGCTTTGGTCAATTGGAATGAAGTATGTCGACTGAAGAAGTTGGGTGGGCTCGGCCTACGCAAAATGGAGGAGCATAATACTTCTTTAATTCAAAAAATAGCCTAGAGATTTCTTAATGAATCAAGAAGTTTTTTGGTTAGAGTGCTAAAGTCAAAATATGGAGCTCAAAAAGATGTTGTTCACTTAGCTATGTCTAGCTCAGAGAAGGTGTAACTGGTCTTCATCATGGAAGTCCTTAATAATTGGTTTGCATATGTTGTCTATTGGACTTACTAGAAGGATAGGTGCTGGGGCAACTACTTTTTTTTGGACAGATACATGGCTAGACAACCCTTTGTCTCATATCCTAACATTGGTTAAGCTATGGTTCATTAGATGCATTAGTTAGTTTGTATTTGGATGCAAATGGGGAATGGAGATTGGATCTTTTATTTGCACATCTTCCATCAAAAGTAGCTCTATTAGTAATGGAAGTTCTTACCGCTAACTTTAATCACATGCCTGATAAATAGATTTGGAGGCACACTTCTAATGGTGTATTTTCTTCCAAATATGCCTATTCTGTGGCTTCTAAAATATCTGCTATAGGTATGGGGTAGGACTGGGGTTGGTTGTGGAAGCTTCCGAGTCCAAATAGATGGATTGGTTTCTTATGGCTTGCCATGAAGGGTAGATTGATGACTAATAAGTTGAGATTTCAATGGGGGATGTCTTCTTCCGCAGGTTGTCCTTTATGTGGAACTGATGAAGAGTTGCTAATCCATGTATTGCATGATTGTCCTAAGGTTACACCCATTTGGAAAGTGCTATACCTCAATCCCAGTGTTAGCCCTTCTTTAACTGCCTTATAGAGGAATAGTTCATCATGAATCTTTCTACAAATGTGTTTAAATCTGCTACTACAAAGGATAGGTGTTACTTCTTCATAACTACAACCTGGAGATTATGGAAAAGATTATGCACGACTGTTTTTAACTTTACAAATGTGGGAGTTGCTAGTGCAGAACAAATTGTGAATTGGATTCAAGAAGGAACAGTAAAGCTTCTTGACACTTTTGTTAAAAATGTTCCTGATAAGCAAAGTTTAGCAATGGTGAAATGGAATGCACCTACAGATGGTTTGGTAAAGTTGAATATAGATGGTGTTGCAAAAGGAAATTCTGGTATTGCTGTAGTAGGGGGACTCTTATGTAATTGTGGGGCTCATCAATCAAGTGGTTTCATAGCCCATCTTGGTGCATGTTCCAATGTTGTAGCTGAGCTCCAAGCACTAAGAGAAGGTCTGTTGTTTGCTTGGTATGAAGGTCACAAGTTAATGGTAGTAGAACTTGATGCTAAGGTAGTGATTGAGTTGGTTAATTCTACATACATTTCTATTCATCCGTTGGTTGCATCATTGGAGATATCAGGGAGATCATCATTAGACCGAGGCAAGTTCGTCAACCCACACACTTCATGAAGGTAACTTTTGTGCAGATAAGTTGGATTTGTTGGCATGTGATTCAGATGTTGAGTTTGAAAAGCTACAGTCCCCTCCTTCATGCATTCGTTCAATGCTGCAAGCAAATGCCTGGGGAGTTTCATTTCCCTATATCTTTAAATTGTAGTTTTTTGTTTTGTAATTTCCTTTGTAACAAAAAAAAATTGTTTTTCTACTGATATGTATCATTCTTTCGATCATCCAGAAAAAGGCTATTGTATTACCATAAAATAAAATTCAATTATACTTCAGTAAAATAATCAATTTATAGTTACATATGTATGGCTTTTTCTTTAATGAAACTAGATGTTCCCATATCACATTTGATATGAGATTAATCTTTGCTCGAGCATGTGAGATTCACACTTTCTTTCCATCTTTTTAAACTATTATGGAAGTTAGAAAGATAAGATTTCTCATAACTAAAATATACCTTGTACTTTGTAGGTATAAAAGAAATCTGAATGTGGGCCCACCGAGACTTCTTTTGCTTGGATGGACACAGAACTTCATAGTATTGATATATGGAGTGAAAAACTGAGATGGTAAGAATCTGTATCTCAAAATCTGCCTATGATATTTCAAAAATGACGGTTGTGTCCATAAGCCGAAAAGACTTTTCTAAACAATGGTCAACCTAGTTTATTTTTTACCAACAGACTGTTATAGTAGAACCCTTGTGTGAAGATGTCTCAATCAGTTCTAACCTGCATACTAATCACATAAAAATGCTAAAAATAACCGTTTAGGGTTTTTTTGGTAATTTCGCCATTATAGCTAGCCAAACCTCATAAAAAGTCAAAGTTTGGACTATTTTATATTAAATTAATATATTTCGTGTGAAAATAAAAATATTTGGAAGTTAAATTAAATAGTTTAGATACTATTATAATAGTTAGGATATAAGTGGTATTAATGGAATTTTATAATGGTACTTCAGTAATAAGGCATTAAGATATTTTTAACTTAAATATTAAAATTTTGAAGATATTTTTATGTCTTCTCTTACCTTGGTCGGCCACACCACTCCACCATTTTCATCTTCTTTCTCAAAGTTAAGTGTAAGAGAGAGAAACCAAGAGAAACCTTAAGAAAACATCACCAAAACCAAATTCACCCTTAAGCAAAATTGCTCATCTCCTTCTCCTCTATAACATATCTTCAAATCAGCTTGGGAAGAGACCATTTTCATGGTCTTTTGGCCCCTTGAAGGCTCGGTATAAGGAGAGGTAAAAGAGAGTGTGCTTTGTTTTCAATTTCTTTCATCTAAGAGATTGTTCTTTGATAGTTAAGCATGTGTATAGGTCTAATTTCTACAAAACCAATTATATCTCTCCCTTAAGGTTTCAACTAAGGTTGGTTTAAGGGAAATGATGCTTTATTTCATGTATGAAGGGTGTAGAAATAATGTAGAGAAGATGATATGCATGAATATGGCTTATGATTGTTGAAATGAATAGTGTAGGAACAAAGGGAGCATTCGGCCAAGCTTAAACCCTAGGGTCACCATGTTTAATTTGATACAAAATGGGTTATAAAATATTGTATAAATGACTATAAGACTGTTAGTGAAGACAGAATCAAAAAAGGAAGTGTTTTGACTGTAGTTGCAGTTATAGGCACCGATATGAAGTATATCAGATTTGCTGTTGCGTTAGAAAATATGATAAATCTTAAAGAGTTATACAATCTTTCTAACTGAAGTACTAAAGTTTGACTATATTTAAATACTGTTTTATAGCCCGGAAGTGAGGAGTGTAAGGAAGAATAGGCAAATATATTATTGCCTATCAATTATGGTGCTATTGGATTGTACTGTGCAATCGTTAGTGGTAAGAGATATGTATAAAAGGCGTAGGGATACTGTGACTGCATTGAAAATGTCTAACTGAAAACTCTAAGTAATTGAATAATGAGACTATATTTGAGATCAATTGACTGGTCAATGTTTTAATTTTATTGACTAAACTGTGTGATTGATATTGTGATTGAATTGGGATTGAGAAACTAAATTATGGTTATTGAAACTGTGATTTAAGTGCATGAGAGTTAGGATATAGAGTGTCGTTATGCTGCCAACATTTCATGAAATGATCATATAATCCTAAGTTACAAATGAGAAATTGTCAGTGAAATATAGGATGAAAGGAAGTGAGTGATTAGCCAAGTTTAACATTTTAGTATGTAGGTGTGCACGTGTTTGTAACTCAGTTTGGAAAGGATCTTTAATGATTTTAATGCTTCCCATGGAATTGATATGATTTTGTAATATTTTTATACGTAAATAAAATATTTTGAACACTGTTTATTGTACTGAGAATATTTTATACTGTGAATGCTTCCACTGAACTTTAATGCTTTAAATGCAACTATCATTTATTTTAAAGACTTGTGGATTAACTGAAGATATGCTTTAACTAAATTATTTCTGTGAAATGTTTTCAATTGTTTTATAAACTGTTTTGAGACTATTAGCTCCCCATAACTACCTTTAAGTAATCATGCCATACAGTCTAAATCGTACTATACTATTTGCTGTTAACCTTGATCATGTTTGCAGCGCCCACAACTGTCACCTGATCAGTGCACTGTGTGGACTTTATTGACTATGGCCATATGTCTTTCTGTTACTCCCTTCTTTGGGATACTGAAATTGCATGATTCTATTGGGTGTTGCTTTGTCTCCACTGAAAGGTTTACTGAGTTGTTTATTAAACAGTTAATGAACTGTCTACTATATTCTATTCTTGAATTGTCTATTGAATTGTTTATTTGAAAGACTTATAAACTATTTTGCTGAATTGGTTTATGTTTTGATACAACTATTCTACTATATGGTATAGTTACTGAGTTACTGAATTCATTTTTTCACGAATTTATACACATAAATTCCTTTTTTGAGAAATTCTGATAACTCCCTATAATCGAACCTAGGGACTAGGACAAGTGAGGTGCTTCAAAGCATCCTTCTGTACTCAACCCAATATCCTAATCGATAACAATATCCTTTTTGATATAGTTCCCCAAGTACTGTTACTAATAGTGACTGTTGGTGTAAGAGCATGTTTTAGATATACGTATATAGTTATGCATATTATCAGCTCTTTTATATATATTTCTTACTGGGCATAAACTCGCCCCCTTATTTCCTTTTTAGATTATCTGCAGTAGCTTTTATACTTGAAAATATTGTTTTGAGACAGTATTCCTCAGGCGGTTTTCTGATTACTGTAGAGGTATATTGTTTTTACTTTTGTATGTTCAGACTTTATGTACAGTACAGTTTTTGTACATATAATAGTACAAGGGATGTAAACAAAACTGATAGTTACCGAATGTAAATTTTAGTCTTTAAGATTAAAGTGGTGTATTTAGCATAATTGAATGGTAATTTTGTATATATGCAAATGCAGTTTGATGGTTATAACATTGTTTATACTTGAATTAAGTGATTGAATGTATGAAATGAAATTGAAGTAGTTAATGACAGATGTTAAATGAACTGATACTATAAAATGAAATGAATTGAGTGTTAACAAAATTGAAAAAAGACACAATAGATAGCCCAACTAATCGTACTGAAAAGAAGAAAATTTAGTTCCAATTTTTAGTAATCGGGATGTCAAAAGAAGTTGGTATCAAAGCTGAGTTGGTCTGATGTCTATTAGTGTCCTTAGGTTAGAATTAGTTTGCATCCCTTATAGTACAGTACTTGTCTAAATATATAACTGTTTAAAGTTACTGAAAAAGTTCGTTTATGTCTGTTTTTGACAGAATGAGCAACAGAAGAGAGAATACTGGTCGAAGACAGGTTGAGCCATCTTCGAAACCTTTCCTTCATTCGCAGCCTCAAAGTCCAAATACTCCTATCTTCAGGCTAAAGCAAAACTTTGAGGCGATGACCAAAATGTTTGCATAATTTATGGCCAATTTCAATAACAATGCCAACCATCAAGGACCAACACCACCAGTGGCACAACCTTCTCCTCCACATGCTAATGCTCCTTCGGTATCTCAGCCACAGCCTATTCTACTACCGCCACAACCTATACTACTGCTACCCCAGCCTTAGTCTTAAGTTCCACCATTACCATAGGCCTCAGTACAGCCCAGGTAGGATCCGGTGATAGATTGTGATATTAGTCTTCTCTGACAATTTAAAAAGATTGATCTGCCTAAGTTTAAGGGTGAGAAAGACCTTATGATAGCAGAGAACTGGCTGAATGCTATCGAGAAACTATTTGTGTATATAAGGCACACAAAAACCGAAAAGATAGGCCTAGCTACTTTTCTGTTAATAGATGAGGCAGAGTACTGGTGAAAGTCTACCAAGACAGTTTTGGGGGCTAAATATCTAGTTGTGACATGGGAAATATTTTTTGAGGCCTTTAACAGACAATATATCCGCCACACAGCATAGAAAAGATTACAGTCTAAGTTTTTGGTTTGACATAGGGGAGTCAGACGATTGATCAATATGAGTCTAAGTCACGGCACTAAGCTATTTTGACCACAGGATACAGAGGTTTATGGTCGATATGAGGCCTTCTAGCAGGGATAGATTAGCTTCGTTTAATATAGCCACCTATGATAAGACCATTTGCTGACCACAGTTATGTAAGTAGGATTATGAGTTCCATCAGGCAAAGTTTAGTGCTCGTTCTAAGGGCAAGGGTAAGGAAAAGATTAAACAGAGTTATGATGACAAGTTGATAAAAGGTCGACTAAGAAAGCTAAGACTATTAGGGGTAAGACTGCAAGGATAAGTCTGCTAAGTCCATAGCCACTGACAGCTCTATTGCTAAGGGTACCACGACCAGATGTGAATATTGTGGTAGTTCACATGGTATCAAACCTTGTTACTAGGTTACAGGAGCTTATTTTTCGATGTGGTCAAACTAGGCACTTGGTTAAGGACTGCCCTAACAGTAAGGTGCCAGTAGTAGCAACAATTAAAGAGCTTAAGAAGGCTATACCACCATTAAGGTGAGCCACAACTGCTGAGAAAATGAAGAAGGTCGTGACTCAGGGTAGAATGTATGCCATAGATAAGGAGACTGTTGACACTTCTTCTAAGGTTATTAAAGGTGAGATTTCTATTTTTGATATTGATGCACTTGCACTTTTTGATCCAGTTCTAGTTCTACGCATTCTTTTGTATCTCCAATGTTTGTGGTTAAGATACCTATAGAGCCCGAACCTTTAGGGCATTTGTTATAGATTAATACACCCTTTAAGGAATCACAAATGACGGATATAGTGTACCAAACTAAAAGCTACGAGTAAGAGAAAAAGAAACAGTAGCTAACCTAATTTTGCTCAACATGTATGATTTTGATGTAATCTTAGGAATAGACTAGCTAGTGGCTAATCATGTTAGTTTAGACTGTTACATTAAGTTTGTAACCTTCTTCTCTCCTGATAGCTATACTATAAAGTTTTTTGTTCAGTAATGAAAGAATGGAATTGTTTTGTTGAAAATTTGTCTGATATTGAAATCTGATAGATTGTGTTTGTTATTGAAGGGTTCATTGCGTATGTTGAGGATATAAAAAAAAGCGTCTAGAGTTACATGCGATTCATGTGGTCAGGGATTTCCCCGATGTGTTTTCGGAATAATTATCGGGACTTCCTCCTGATTGAGAGATAGAATTCACCATTGACTTGGTGCTTGGTATTGAACCCATTTCCCAGCCTTCTTATCGAATGGCATTAGTAAAACTTGATAAACTCAAGAAGCAACTCCAGGAGTTACTAGATAAGGGCTTTATCTGACCAAACGTCTCTCTTTGGGGTGCACCATTCCTCTTTGTTTGGAAGAAAGATGGTAGTTTGCCACTCTACATTGACTATCAGTTGCTCAACAAGGCTACTATAAAGAATAAGTATTAAATTGAGTTAGTCTGTTTGAAAATTTTGGAATTTTTCATGAGACATATTATTAGAATTATAATTAGGGGTTTAATTAAATGTGTTTAACTAAGTAGACTTAATTAAAAGTGTTTTAATTAAGTCATCAAACTAAATTATAATTAACGAAGGATTATTAGACTTAATTAAAAGGTTTAATTAAGTTATGGTACTTTGCATTAGTTAAATTTGTGATAATTACAGCAAAATTAAATTTGTTGACTCAATTACCTAACCGAGAGGGGGTGAATTGGTTTTTTAACTAACTTTAGATTTGTTTTTTAGTTCTTCTAAATTCTCTAGCCTATATAATAGTTATCTAAGTTCTCTAAGCTATTCTAGCATACAATTCAATCACAATTCAATATACATAATTAAATCACAAGAAAGTAAAGAGTGAAAAGTTGAGAATTGTAAGAAAGCAATTTATAAAAGTTCGTCAACCTTGCCTGCGTCTTCTACCTTGAGATGCTCCTAAGGATTTTTCCAAATTCACTATCTTGAATTTGTCGTACTCTTTTTCACAGGTTCAAGAGTAACCTTCCTTTTTCCAAGATTAAGGATAACCTTACACCTCCTTTTTCTGGGCTTAAGAAGTAAACCTTACAATCACTACATTTTTTGGGATCAAGTAGCAAACCTTACAACCTCTTCCGTTTATGGTTCAAGGAGAAAACTTTTCTACCCAACACCTCACTTACAATGAAGCACTCAAGGGTCCACTCTCTTTTACCATTTGTGAATGGGTTTACAAGAGATTTAATTAAGAGTAACCTCTAAGAATATGGGTGATTACAAGTTACAGCTCTAGGAAAAACTTTACAAGTTTTGTGCTATACAAGAAAAATGAGAATGATAGAAGATTTTGAATTTTTAGCACTTGGAATGTTTATGAAGCTTGGAGAAGATCAAGAATGAAGTCTTTTCAATGTCTTGAACTTCTAAGCTTCTATTTATACTCCCTTGAAGCTTAATAAAGCCTAAAACTAATTTTCCCGTTGGTTCTCACAAAAAACTAGCTGTTAGAGACTTCCTGGAACAGGGGATTGATCCCTTAATGTGGGGGATCGATCCCTTAAGATTGCTGCCAAGAGGGGATCAATCCCTTTAGGGGGATCTATCCCTTGACCTGAATTTTACTTTCATAGCTATTTTCATTAAAATAAATATAGATTGATTTTAAAATTATACCAAATTCATTTTTCAATCTAATTTGAATATTCCTGAATTAAGCACTTGAAAACTTAGCCGAAATATTTATCAAGTAATTTTCTAAAAATATATTCAATAAATTCTTTGAGAAAATTACGTGATACAATATTCAAAATTATTTTCTAAAAACATTAAGACCTAATAAAAATATTGTCAATTTAAATCATAGTCTTATACTTGATAAAAGTATTAAATATGGTTTGTGAAAATCATAATTGATAAAGCAAATTTACAATATTAATCATTCATTTAATATTGCTAAAGTGTTTATCATTTCAATATATATTACAATATATATATATATATATATATATATATATAATATATATGAATTTAAAGCTAAAAGATTGTTTAATAAACGGTGTACCCAATTGTAATTAATAATAAGTCCAAGTACTAAATGGTAATTGTATCAATTAATGAAACACAATTGACCTAGGTTATATAAACATCATTATGGCCGGCTGCCCTAGAGAAGAGTATCTATGATTGAATGTAGTTGCGCTGTGCAAAATTCAAGGGCAAAATCGACAAGCATAGAGAAGATATCATGAAGAAATTGACAAGCTTGCTTTTCTTCCCTGTTAATTACGACAACTTATAGGCTTTCCTTCTCTATTTGTGTGTGGCAAGGTACAAGTTATAATCCCTGATGTTCAGTGCCCAACTTCCATGATAGCATACGAATCCTTTCCCTTCATTGACGTAAGTTTGACTTAAACCGAAGCTTATGGTGTTTGCTTTGCAGGAATTGGCTAGCACAGCGAGCTGTTCGTCCCTATGCGAATTAGCCTAAGAAGTGTTGGGATAGTTTTCTTGCTCTGGAAGAAAGTGTTCTTCATCGAGATTGTGATTTTCAAGATTATGAATCTTAAGTGGTGAGTTCACTGAAACTCAAATAGCTAGCACGGTAACAGTCATAATTCAACTCAGTCTTTGAAATGGTTAAATTCAATACTGTTGTGGATACCATTAGAGGTCGAACAATTAGATGCCTCTGCTATGTACAAGAACAAGTGCAGATCAAGGTCATGAGATTACAATATCTCTAGACAAGGTATAAAACTTTGAACTCCATTGTATACTTGAAATTCTAAAACCGATTTCTTAAATGCTTATATCAAACGTAATCTTGTGGTGGTTTTAGTCTTTCTCTATGTTCAACTCTTCCTGTATTTTGTTGCGCAACTTTGATCATGTATTTGAGCATGAGCCAAAACCAACATATGGATTATAAGTTTAGATTTAGTTCTTACTTCTTTGACCAAGAGATATACAAATTTCATTTCGAAGTTCAATAAGAATTGATTGCTTACCAATTTTTTCAGTCTATTGAATATGCTCACACAAGCCAAAAATACCAAGAACATTGACAAAGTCTCTGTCTATCTTGTTTCTTCTTATTCTTTTAAGAAATTAAAGAATTAAAGAAGAAGTGTTCATCTAAAGGATGAGAGATTTAGTACAAAGAGTTTTATTGCTAAGGATAGGATAAGAACAAAGGCGTTTGTCAAAATTGTGGAAAACCCAATCATTGGAGGCAAAATTGTAAAAGGTACATAAACCACCAAGGCTAAGAAGCTTAAAGTAGCCTACACCTTAAGTACTTGATGAACCTTATTACCATTTGGTATGTGATACCTAATCACAAAGAGCAATTATGTACAGGGATGAGGAAGGAAATTGACTGATAGAGATTTGGATTACAAGTTTAAGCTTTATGTTTTATGAAAGCATTGCATTTCTGATTAGTGTGTTAAACATCGAGTGTTTAAGTTTAGACAAGGATGTTTTCTTAATGTGACCGACCATATGGCCGAACACTAATTTTTTTTTCGATCATAATTTAGTTTGCTAGCATTTGAATAATGGGCATGTAATTAAACATCTTCTTAAATTAAAATTTTGCATGGAATGGTTCCATAACTTAGCTTTGTGATCTTTGAATGAAACTTGCAATTATAACTACTGAGAATAGTAGATAATCAAAACAACTACAAATCATTCTAGTCATGAGGACGAGTTAGTATAGAGAGGTTATCTTAACTAAGAATCGGAAGAAAACTTCTAACTTAAATAGTTATGCAAAATGATGCATACTTAAGTTTGCAAAGTATTGTTGCTTAGATATGAGAACTAAAACGAAAACTACTAAGAAATAAATTGGTTGTTGTTTATTTAAAAGGATTCATAGTACATGAATTATGTATTTTCATGCCAATGTAAGACACCCCACTTAAATGAAGTATCCATACCCACGTTTAAACTTTAGCTGCGCATTAAGTCTATATCGATACTCTCATCGTTAGCACTAGACAAAAGCAAAATGCTTTTTGTTCTGGTATTGATACCCAAGGATTATGGTCTCGATATCCCTTGCACTTTGAATGTCGGATTCCTTCTTAGAGTATCGGTACCCCAAGGTAAGGGTTTTGATACTCTTCAAGTCTGGCAGGTGGTAAAGGCTAGTTTTAGTTAATGTATGCCCAAAAGCCAACTTATTTGGTGAGAAGCACGATACTATTAGAACACAATGATCACTTATGGTGTATGCCAATAAGAACAATCCAGTTTGGTTGCTCATTTGCAAAAAGAAACTAAATCTTTAAGAGAAACGAGGTCCGCATCCAATTGAGTGGCAAACCTCAAGGTTAAGGAAAATGAGGTAAAAAAATTGCTTTTTTGGTAAACGAAAGCAATAATCTGGTGTATCCCAACAAGAATAATCTAGTTTGGTTACTTATTCGCAAAAAGAACACACTTGGTGAGAAGCACGGTACTATCACAACACATGATCACTTATGGTGTATGCCAACAAGAATAATATAGTTTGTTTGCCCATTTGCAAAAAGAAACTAAATCTTTAAGAGAAACAAGGTCTGCATCAATTGAGTGGCAAACCTGAAGGTTGAGGAAAATGAGTGAAAAAAATTGCTTTTTGGTAAATGAAAGCAATAATCTAGTGTATCCCAATAAAAGCAATCTAGTTTAGTTACCTATTCGCAAAAAGAAACTATATCGTTGCAAGAAACGAGGTTTATATCCAATTGAGTGGTGAACCTCAACGTTAAGGAAAATGAGTGAAAGAAAATTCTTTTTTTGTAAACAAACGCAACAACTCGAAAACAGTGCCGACGTCCACATATAGTAGTTGGGAGTACCACTATAGAAGGGTGCGAACCAGACTTTCACTAAGTATAGAGTTCTTCTTAGAGCCTGTTAAGTGTTCGAGAGTGACCAGAGTACCATAATTCTAGAAAGAGAAAGGCATAAAGTTATAGAGATAGAGTTTAATCAGTAAATAAGAGTTTAATAGATCCCTTTTGCCTTGGAATTTAGGCATAGACAAGCTCATATCATGCCATGCGTAATCATATTATGGATTCTATCCAAGTAAATTTAGTATATCATCAAGCCATGAGATTGAGAAAACAAGAAGACTAAGTATGGTTTGTGCAGAGCCAATTGGACTAGGCTCAATGTGGCTATCTCCTAAATAAATCCATCCATAACATGGTCTAATTTCTCAGCATAGGAAACAAAAGCGAGAAAGGAGACAACCAAAATTCTCTCTATATAATGAAGAATTTTATAAATTGGATGTCACAAATCTGCATCATATAATAAGTTAATAAAAATACTTAGGCACCCAATCAAGAATCTAAGAAAAACTTGATATGAAAACCAGACAAAAGTTACCTACATTTTTATGTCATACATGCAATGAAGAATAAGAAAAGTAGAGTAGGGATTACAAGTTCAAACTGATACGATTTTTGAATGAGCAGGGGATTTTTCTTGAACTTGTGCTAAAACAAATTAAAATTTACAATTGAATTATGAAGATTTCCCTTATTGCCCATTTGCACAAGAATCAACGAAAAGGAAGCTCTCTCGTTAGGGTAGAAAACAAATTGTTTTCATCCAAATTAATTTAAGCCGCCTACAGCTAATTTTCTTCTATATTTCCTTTGCTTTAACTAAAAAGAGCTGCATATAAGAGGTGGTTCCAAGTATCTGGCAAACCTGGAAGGCACCAGTGGCTACAGTCTGTGCCACTATGTTTGCCGCTGTATGCTGAGGGGTGTGCATCTTTCCGATACTGAGAGAGTGCAGTAACATCAAGCAAATACACTGGTTTTTTAATCCTACTAAGGACCTTATTCAAAACAACCCAGGCCATGGGTGTGCCAGCTGGGTATCTAATGCCAAAAAATGGTTGCGTCTGTCCAGAACATGATTCTGTTGGTTCGTTCCAATCCTTTCCCCTACATTTGTTTGCATCCCTTGTCAAATCAGAAATTTACTCCACATGATAATCAAGGTTTAAATATGATGCACTAAAAATGTATATTTTTTATATACTGTCAATCAATCACATAATACCACCTTATTAATAAGCAAAATTTAAAAAGACACAGGTTTTTAAAAATAAATTTAAAAACATCATTAATATTTCCTTTTAAAGGTTTATGCATTTTTAAATTTTGCTCATTAATGGGATGACATTACATGGTTAACCTATACTATAGAGTCGCTATACATTGTCAATGCATTATAATATGGATTTATATACGATGCACTAATAGTGTATAGTCTCTATATACTATCAAAGCATAAGAAATTGACACCTTATCAATAAGTCTTTATGAGCAAATTTGAAAAAAAATTATTTGTATGTTTTTTTAAAGATTTGGTAACATTTTAATTTGCATATTAACGAAATGTCAACATTGATGCATTGACAGTGTATAGAGACTATATATTATTAATGCATCATATATAAATAAACCCATATATATATATATATACACACCCACATACACACAATTATATATTAAGGATTCAAACAAAAATCCATTTTTGAGCTTTTTTTTTCTTTTACTTTATTCTTGATTTTTTTTTTTTTGGAAACAAGATGAGATCTGTATTATAATTATTAGTAATTTTATACAGGAGATTTCTCATTATAAAATAAAGGGGAAAAAATAGTAAAATGCAAATTGAATAGAAAGTTTGCTTACTCATAATGAGTTGGAGAAATCCCCTGGAAAAAGACCTTGGTTTTGGAAGGATCAACATTGCGGTTGACCCATCTGGCCCACGTCGTTAGTCCTTTGTAAAATGCAATCATACGGTCCATGTCTTTCAACGTTTTCCCACCGTCTTCTATGTAATCAAATCTACACAAAACAGCACCACTTATTATTATTATTATTATTATTATTATTATTATTATTATTATTATACCAATTTTTCAATCATTCAAACATTATTTATTACTACATTTACCACATTTTATGTGAATGGAAAAATATGATAATTTAAAAAATTTTAAAAAATTAAAGTTATTCGGTGAGTGATATTTTTTAGATGCATGTAAATTTTTTATTTATAAAAATAAAAGATAAATATTTTTAATTTCATTATATAATTTTTTTAACTTGATATGTAAATTTTTTTTACCTAGCTGATGTTACTTGATTTTTGACATCAAATTTAATCATGAATTTTATACCAATATAGATTTATTAAAGCAAAAAACCTTCGCATATGAGCATTACTATTATATATTTATTTTAACTTAATATAATATATATTTATTTGAGTAAAAATTAAGTTAAACTAATATAAAATAATTGGATTAAAATTCATGTACGATTCGTTTCTCATTCATTTCTCAGTAGAGACCCAATTCATCAACATTAGTAATTTCTTTTCATTTAATTTAAAAACATACTTTAAAATAATATAATATATTATAGAAAAAAACAAAGCAGACCAGATTGGCTTTTGGGTTTAAAATATGTAGGCCCACAGACATGAACATCTGTGGGCTGTGGGCCGTGGGTGCGGGAGCGAAAAATGAAATTGATCTTACGGTTGGGTTCTTTCAGTGTGGGACCACCAATGCCACGTGTTAAAGATCAGCATGTCCATGCCTATCCACGCATCACCGCTCCTGATAGAGTCCAGCTTCAACACTCTTCCCACCTTCTCATTCACTACGTCAACTAGGTATGGTGTCCTATATAGCAATATCTTCACTCCATAATCCTGAAAATATAAATATATTTGAATTAAAATTTTAGTTAATTTGACTAATTCGATTAAAACCAAAATATAAATACCATTATTTGGTTGGATTTTAAAAAGAATTTTCCAATCCAACCTCCGCTAAGTTCAAATTATTATTTTATTATTAAAATTTTTATTTAAATTTATTTTAAAGTAATATTATTAATTTTTGAATAGTAAACTATTTATTCGAATCTAAAAATGTTCCCTAAGATACCAATCAGGCCTGACATGATCTTACAAGTGGACGCCTCTGATCTGGGTTTAGGATTAAAGGGCGGGAACTAAATTTAAGGCCGGCTCTAGTCGACAGATCTGACAGCCAAACTTACTAAATGCAGTTTGAACCGACATTTACAGTGCCAACTAGAATATTACACTCACAGTAAAAGTTCAGCATTTTGATATTTAATTTAAAATGTAACAGCCCGACATGTCCCCGGAAAAAGCAAGGATGTCCACCAATCACGCTCCTCTTTTAATGCATACAGCTCAAATTACCTCACTCCACCCTCCATCTCTCACGCGCTTTGATTTTCGACAAAACAAAGCCCCATTAAGCAGACAAAAAAAAAAAAGACAGAACAAAGCGCTCTTTAATATTTCCAAAATATTCTTGTTCTAATACTGTACTTAATCTTCAATGTATTCAAGATATAAATAAGTATTTTTTTAATTTTCATTTTTAACAAAAAATAGTTTTAGTGTATTTAATATTAAAATTTAAATTCTATAAAATTGATTTTAATGAAAAATAAAATATAAAAGTAAGAATTTTGAGTGTAAAATAACAATCTTATAACATTACAAAAATGAGATGGAATATTAAAAGACCATTTAGTATTATTGTGTGTTTTATATTTATGTTTTTAAAAATTTTATTTTGTTTTATTTTTATTTTATTTTTAATTTATTAAATTTAAAAACATGCTTGAAATATCATTTTTGTTGCAAAATTTTATCACTTGAAATTTGCTTAAAAAAGTAGATAAAGTTTTATATGATAAAAGTAATTGGTTCGAAATATGCAAAAAGCAAATTTTTATCACTTTTAAATATAAAATGAGTACTGTAACTGCAATAAGTGAACACTATCGATGCGACAATAATGTCAAAAATGCTTTCAAAATTTTGAAAACATCAAAATGATGTTTTCACCAAATTTCAAAACATCTGATTTTATTTTCAATTTTTAAAAACATAAACATATTTAACAAACATATTTTTTCTTTTAATTTCAAAAAAATTGAAAACAAAATCAATAACAAACAACCCCTAAAAAACTTTAACCAGTGTTCTTTGATGATATCATTGATTAATGTGGACTATGGAGTACTCATTTGAAAGTACGTTAAATTTTGCATTTTGGAAAGGATTACAACCAAAATTAGTGCACCGAAAAAGGATTGGAAATCCACCAAAAGCAATTGGCAAAAATTTAGGCCCAATGGAAACTTTACCTTCCAAAAAGATTGAAAAAGAAATGCAAGCACAGATTCAAAGCAATCATTACAACTTTCAGGGGTAAAAGAAGAGACAGATGGAGAGAAAATTAGCCAGCAAGAATCAAGAGCTCAAAATCCCACTGACCTGAAAGGTAACTGAAGTAAGACCATCTCTTTTGATGTATGAAATCTTGGAATTTGGAACCCACGCTTGAATCATACATGTTAATGACTGGAATTGGTTCAAGCTGAGTGAGTCCCCCACGAACATGATCTTCTTGCCTCTCCATTTCTCCAAGAAATACAGCCCATTGAACCTGCAATTCAGAACAATGTGAACGTTTATCCCCAGCTCGTTTATGTCTGTGACAAAAGCAGAGCAAAGCAAAACCATTCTCACCTGGGGAGGCTGCAGGAGAAGGGCTGCCATCTGTACTTGAGATACATGTTATCCGGTCGGCCATATTTCTGGCAGTCGAACTCTCCCTCGATGAAGGGGCATTTGGAGGGGTCGTAGAGAGGATATGAAGGGTCATATACCCATTTCCCTCTGAACCAGTCGCAGTGGGAAGCTAAACTTCTGGCACTGGAAATGGAACTGTTGCCATTATTATTGATGGCTTCTGTTGGAGACAAAAGCAAAAACAAAAACAAAAACAAAAACAAAAACAGAGGGAACCGGAATTCTAAACCCATATCTTGGGCTGTGTTAATCAAGAGAAAAGGACGAGCAGTGAAGCGAAAGCAGTCTGTCCAGCACAGCTTATATAATGAGAGTGAGAAAAGAGTTCCACGTAATTCAATGAGTTACTTGAAGGAAGTAAAATTTTATTAAATTTTTTTGGTGAGAATGAAAACAAAGAAAAAAGATCTTCACATGGAACTGAAAATCTCCGATTCTCCAAGGTAGGTGGGAGAAGTTTTTTAGTTGTTACATTTTCTTCAAAACAAGAAAAGTGAAATGATCATTGGATGGATTCTTTTCACTGTGCCATGTGGGGGATGGATCCAATCTCTTACTTTGAAAAATAGGAACCATGATGAGTTTGATTCTAAAATAATGGAAACGTTTTTCCCGACAATGGGAGATAATGTATAATAATATTACCTCTATATATGCCATCAAAGTTCTCTTTTTTTTGATTCAAATTCACTTTTCTTTTTCACTTCCATTTTTTCACAAAACCTTTTGCAAAGTTTTCAGTTTTGTCAATTCCAATAATTGTAAAAAGTATTAAAGTAAAATTTAAAATATTATTTTGTTTACGTAAAAATAAAATGTTCTTAAGGCTGTTTTAAAAAAAGTTAACGGATAAATTTTGAAGACGAGCTTAGTAAATTATAAAAATAAATTATTATATATAAGCAAATTCAGTAGTATACTCTGTCATGGTTTGTTTCTTTACACGTCTCATTATTAATTGTTCATTTGCTATCATGAAAAAAGTGTTCATTTAAGTGTGCAAAAGTGCAGTGCATACAATGTCAGAGCTGTATCACTTTTATCCCCATTAAGACACCATTGATTGTCTTTAAATCGACTCCATGATGATTAATTGTTAGTTGCTCTTTACCAAAAACCAATTTTTTTTTCTAAAAAAAAGGAAAAACCATATTGTTAGTTGCTTTTATCAAAAATATGTGTCTATCCAGTTAACATTCCATTTAATCCAGGAAGTATTTGAACTGATTTAGTTTAAATTATCAATCTTTTTTTTAATTGAATTTATCTTGAACTTGTTTTAATATTAACTGAATTTTAAACGCGAATTTTGTGTATATAATATAATAAAACGTTTTTAAGTCGGTGTAATATTGATTTTTTTGAGAGTTGAAATTTGCGAATTGGGCTTCTTCACGTGTAAATTGTTAATTGATTTTGTCACTTGGTTAATTGAATTTTGAATTGCAAATTGGGCCTTGGAGTTCAAACCCAATTTATTTTGGGCCTTTTTTTTAGTTATTGTATTTCTAAAAAATAGAATAAGAAAAAAGAAAGAAAAAGAAAATCAAAATAAGAAAAACAAAACAAGAGAAAATTCATTAAAAAATAACAAATCCTATTTTGCTTAGTATTAAACTTGGGATTGTTTTAAAACTCCTAATAACAGTTGAATTAAAGCTCATAATGTCTGATATTAAAAAGAAAAAAGATAAACTTATTATTTGAAGGATTGAAATTCTATGGACTCCCAAACTAATTCACTATAAAATAATCTATCACCCACACAAATGACAAATAAATCATAGCAATTAAAAGGCATTCAAACAGAAAATAAAATAAGCAAAAATTTTCAAATACAATAACATTTCATATCAGACTTCGTATATATGAAAAAGAACTCTTGTTTTATTTCATTTATCAAACTTCATTACAACTCTTTTTGGAATATCAAAGATTACACTCTTATCCCTACAATTTACACTGGCATGGTTGGTGGCTAGCCAATTCATATCCAAAATTATATCTATATCATACATATTGAGTAAAACTAAATCTGTTTCTAGTTCTTTGTCTCCCACTTTGACTTTACATTTCCTTACAATAGACTCAATCATCTAGGATTTTTTAAGTGGTGTGCTAATATGTAACACACATCCCAGAGGTTCTCACTCTACGTTCAGTCTGTTAATAAATAAAGGGGAGATAAATAAATGTATAGAGCTAGGGTCTATTAAACATAAAGTTTCACAATCATAGATTAAAAATTTACCCTTAACCACTGAGATTGAAGTGTCACCAATCTCCTAATCTAAAGCAAACACTCTACCCTATGCTTCCGACTTTTTACCCTTATCTGTTAGTGCCTTAGCCTCCTTTGCTGCTGGTGTCTCAGTCCTAATCTCAAGAGTCTTCCAATTTGGGCAATCTCAAATTAGGTGTCCTTTCTTTCTGCAGTTGAAGGAAGCGCTAGTCTCATAGTAGGACGTCCTAGTGCCATAATTCCCGACACACTTAGGACATATTTGATCACTCCTAGGCTTATTAGCCTTCTGTTGAGGCGCATCAGTCTTCTGTCTCTTCTCTTTTCCCTCTGCCCTTTTCTTTACCTTTAAACTGATAGATGCTAACTTACACTGAGCCTGTCTCTTACGCTTACCCTTACCCTTACCCCAAGCCTTATAATGTGTATGTATCTTATTATTATCCTGCTCAACCATTTAAGCTCTTTAAACGGGCTCGAAGTATGTAACAATCTGCAAGGTCGACAATCTACCTCTGATAACTTTCCTCAAATCGTATAGGAACTTTATAGCCTTCCTCTCCTCATTTTGAGCTATCAAAGGATCATAGTAGCTTAGAATAGTGAATCAGGACTCATATTGTCCCATTGTTATTGTCCCATGGGTCAAGTGTAAAAACTATGACTACTTCAGCCATTTCACACTCCCTTGAAAGTACTGAAGGGGAAACGTCCTTAGGTTTGTAGAGTATATACTTGAAGACCTTATCAATCTCATTTAACCAAATCTCTACCTCCTTTAGATCTTGAACCCCTTTAAATGCAAGTGGATTCATTTTCTGAAATTGCTTATGCCTATCCATACTGGGTATAACTAACTGTACTGCAGCTGGTTGTGGTGGAGGAGGAGGAATTGTCTATGGTGGAAGTGGTGAAGGCGGCTGATGTGGAGGTTTTGGTGGGTTCTGGGAACTAGAAGCTTGTTGGACTATGGTCGTGGAGCTTATGGTGGTGGACTAGTATTCTTGAAATGATGGGAAATCAAGGTTGTTCAGTTGCACAGACTCTCAACCATGTTGGAAACATTCTGCTCTAATAATGCCAGACATTTCTGTGTATCCGAACTATCTGGCTGATACGGTGGTGGAGGAGATGTGGTTGGAGGTGTCTCAGGTGGCATAGTAACCTCTAGCCTCCCTCATATTGGTCTACCTCTATCACTCTGCATCACTGTTATAGTAAAACATGCATGCATTAGAAAAATATCCCTTTACTTATTGCAGTTCATAGTCGAACAAATACAGTATTGTGAGATGTGACACAGGATGTAAACACTCTTTAAAACCTGTAACAAGTTGATTCGACTAGACAAACTTCTTTAGTACTAATAAATCTATCATGTTCTGAAAAACACGGCAATATCTTTTTTGCTTATCGTTTATACGAGAGTATGAAATTTGGGTTAACTTTTTCCTTTTCTTTTAATTGTGGTTTGTGTAGAAAGTAATCTAAATCATTTAATTTTGGATTACTATTCATCTGATCTCAGTTTAAGGCTAGTTATCTTAGGTCCTAGTTCAGTTCGTGGCATAAAAATCACTTAAATCTCATTTTCGACAATATCTCGCTTAACTACAAAATTTTTCCTAGCGCATTTTAGATTGTTAGTCAAAATACTATTCATATTCTGATATCTTTAGCCTGAAACGACATATTGTGTTCTCTTACAGTTTAACAAAATATTTGAGAAAGTTTTAGAATTTTCAGAGACCCCGAAGGTTGTTAAAAAAATTTAAAACCAAATAATACAATATTTTTTGGCTCTATTCACTCAAAATCCAAAAAATATTTGCTTACATCTCAATTTAACCCGGTTTATGTACGTAAAGCATATATTCATACATGTCACATCTCACACTACAGTATTGTACAAAACCATCCAAATCAAAATACATATGAATAGCAAATTCATATACATAACTGTGAACTGCAGTTTGCCACTTAGCTTGAACTGTCAAAATAAGACATCGATATTAGCAAATATCAGTATCTTGCCTTAATCTATAGAGAAAAAAATGAAAGGTTGAGTTTGGGGAGCTCAATAAGCCATTATACAAGTGCAGAGATGGTAAAAAATAAGATACTAGTTCAGTAATGCATGCAACACATGTTTCGTCATATCACAAATCAATAACTCATTTAAAACTTCATTTCTAATTTAACTCAATACAATAATATCGTGTTTCTAGTCTAAGACTTTAGTGATGCTGTCAGGAGCTTTCGAGGCATCGAATAAAAAGACACTTTAGAGTACCTTATTCCCCAAGCACCGACATCACAATTACTGTCCTATTCACAATCACATGAACATATGCAATGTCACTTCATAAAGCAATAGTGGTAAAACCAATGTTATGCACACAAAAGGATGCAATATTGGTTTTATCAAACAATATACATCTTATGAAAATAATGCTTCGTATAAGTCGAGCACATATCAAATAGCTTCATATGCAATACTCATAAAACATATCTCATTAGGCAAATCCCGGTAATTAACTAATAAAGTCTCGGCTAATGTAGCTATCAACAATCAATTCTTATTACCCCGGAAACTAGGGTGTTACCCATGGCCATAGATTTTCATCATCTCCAATCCTAGTGATCAGCTTAAACTGGAACTTGTTAACAACAATGTCAGACAAGCCTTATGTTGCCCATATAGGAGTATCACCTACTTGAGCATGTTCCCTTAGTGCTCTATTAGTCTCATAACATATTGAGATGCCATAAAAACTGTAAAACAGTAATCATTAAACGTTTTGAAGTCACATATCAATAGGATATAAAAACAAAGCGTGCTTAAATTCAAAAACTTATAAGTATATGCCATGAGGTCAATAAGTCACATACTTCAAAACATGACACAATTGAGATGTAAAAGCTTGTATACATTTAGTATAAATCTCGTGTAAGCTTAAAATTTTAGTAAAACATAATGTGCATGGAAAAGTGGTATGATCATGCAATAAGACATGGTTAGAATAGCTCTATACCCAGCCTACAAAGGAAAAACAATATATCCTTAATAGCAGTGCATCTCAAGCTCATATCATAATCACAATTTATATACTTCTCATGTCAACTCATATACTTTTTCTCTCATCAATACTCATCAATAGTCTCATACACAATCACATATAAAACTAAGTTATACTCAAGTAACACATAAACTACAAGAGAATATGCTTAACTTAGCAAGCTCACTTTATACATACTTATACACATAACATAACATTTCATTTGTTTCATATGTCTTACACTTACTATGTTAGCTACTACTCATAAATGATGTAGTAAACTTACTCTGTAGGCTACCATTCGTAGCTTGCATACTAAACTTATCAAAAACAAAGGTTTAAGCTAGCTTGTTCAAGCTTCATAATCCTCGTACAGTACACCACCAAAAAGCCGTTTTACCATAACAGTCACATACAGAAACATGTCATTCACCACCTTACACTATTATATAGTCACTTAACACTAAACATCAATCACTTTTCACTTAGGTATAATTAGCAATAGAGTGACAAAAGTCACTTCCTCATACTTTTTGATCATTCTAATTTCACTTATCACTTCAATACTTATCAATGACTAATATGACATTGAAATTTAGCCTAAAAGGAGAAATTACCATAATGCCCTTCATAAAGGACGAATGCACACACGTAGTTATGCATGCCCAATTTCCATTTTTAAGCTATCATACCATTGAATTCATGCTCATTAACATGAATTACACCTTATATCACAAAATCACTATAGAATTCATACAATTCCCTTAAGAAACCCTAATAGTCGAACCTTAAACTCTTACATACCATTATGATCAATAAAATTTGATTTCATATAACATCATAATATGTCATACTCATCATCATATATGAAATTGAACCAATGAAAACAATCTTTACCTTAGGATCTAATAATGGTCGAATCTTACTTCTAGCTTAGGGGAGCTTTTTGCTTCAATCCAATTAAACCAAAATGCTCTATATTAATTCTTATTCATAATATATTAACATAGCAAAAAGGCAGCAATTAAATCGTAGAATTCTAAGGTGAAACCAAAATTTACCTTTATTGGTTCTTTTGTAGATCCTTGATTATTCCTTGGGAGTTATGTTACTAAATTTTAGTATGTTGTAGAGGAGACAATTTGGAACAACTTTTATAAAGGAAGGAAAAGCTAAAATAGGTTGGAAATGGGGGTGGACGTGGCGGCAAGAAAGTGTGCAAGGTGAGAATTATGTTTTCTTTCTCTCTTACTCTTCTTATTTTTCTTTCTATACTTAGTGTTTAAACGGTAAAACACATAATAGCCTATCATTAAAGGTCTCATTTTAGCATAAGATGTGAATTATAAAATAATGCCACTACTTATCTGTGAGAACTCATTATTTTGTACTGTACATGTACGAAATGAAAAATTTTAATAAACAATAAATAAATTAATTTTCATATTTTATAAATGTCGAAAGAAAGGTGTGATAGAATCGAAAATTTTGAAATTATACAAGGGCAAAGTTGGCTTCCCTCAAGGGTTGATCAAAATTGATCAAATTTATGATTAATTTGGCTTGAGAAATAAATAAAATGAATGAGAATTAAATTAAATTATGGGCTGGACAGAAAATGGAGTGTGCAATTGCAAAATGAGTAATTAATGTGACTTTAGTGGGTATTTTGGACTTTAAATAAATGGAATCAGATTTTAATTAATTAAAATTAAATTATGGCCAATCAAAATAATACAGCAGGGCTGATTCATTTATTTTTCCAGCTGAGTTGCATCGCCTCAGCCATTTCTCTGCTTCAGTGCCATTTCTGCTCCTCTTCTCTTCCATCGATCCTCTATCTCCAGCTCTGAAATATCATTCTTTCATCAAGCAAACAGCCAAGCTCCTTCATATAACCTTCTCCTCACAACCATGGCTTCATTATTCCTTAAAAAGTTCAGCCAAAAATCGCCCATGAAAGGTTCCCCTGCAGCTGGACAGTGGCATTTTGAGCAGGTAAAATTTCCAACCAACGTTTCATGCTTTTGAGCCACTTGTTTATGGTGGTGTTGGTTAGGTAGATGATGTGTGTACATATAGTTTGGAATAAAAACCTGTAAGCAACTCAGTAGGGCTGAATCTGTTGTTGTTGGTGGTGTTAATGGCTGAATAAAATCTTGTTGTTATGTGCATGTATGTAACGTGAATGGAAGCAGAAAATTCTGCTGTGTAGATGGTTGTGTTGCGTAGCTGACATGAGACCAAAAATTTACACAAAAGGAAAATTATGTATATACAGGGGATATGTTTTTGGTTAGTAAATAGTTTAAGAGGTAAACATGGGGTTTAATAGACGTGGAAGCAGAAAATAGATGTTGAAACTGAACATAAAGGAACTGGCTGAACCAAAACAGAAAATAGAAATTACCTAATGTGAAACAAATTAAATGAATGGTTAGCCATAAGGGTTCAAAGAGGCATAGATGTGATGTCTTGATAGTGTGAAAATAGAATAAAAAGGGGCTAAACCGAATAGAACATGCAGGCTGGAAAATCGAATGGAAATTGTAGGCTAATAAATGGTTGTTGACTGATTTTAATGGAAATGAAGAAGAAAGAAAGACTAGATTTATGAGAAAATGATATAAGAAACAAAATGGTCAACAATAGTGGCTATTGTGATGTGAAAATAAGAGAGGAAGATGAAGTGTTATGTGTGACGTGAAATAAGAAAAGAAAATGGCTAATTGTGGCATGGACAGAAGGAGGAATAAAGGGCTGAATAAAAAGTCAAAAGTGAGGGCTGCAAATGAAGAAAATATGACTACAAATATAGTTAAAATATAAATATGATCAATGTGTGTGTGTGCGTGTGTGTCTATATATATATATATATGGGCTCCCGATTGTGGAAAAGTAGAATAAGGAAATATTGCATTTAATTCTTAAATGCTGGAAAAATACAAGAAATAAGGCAGCATATATAATTGATACATTGACTCAGAATTGAAACAATAAAAATTTAAGCAGATAAAGGCCATTCGGCCATAATGAGAAGAGAGAAATAATGGCATGAAAAATAGTCGTTTTTAGCTATAAGCATATACTTACATCTACATGTTGATGTAAATCATAGCTTAAAAAGTTAAAGATAATTAAGCTAATGATTTGTTGAAATGACATTGCACTCGGAAGTTCGACATTCGTGTGGTGCATGAGATAGCGTGATCTCGATAACTAGGTAATAGACACGTGCGTAGATTTGTAGGGATATCTGAATGCATGATTTACGTGCTATGAATTTTATACGAACTATGGAATATTGGTTTCCCTCAAATTACACGAAATCTGTGGTTTTCTGGTTGGTGAACTGTGTTTGCAAGTGCAGGGAGATTAGGACTCGAGCAGCCATTACACTGTCAAAATTTATTCAAAATATTTCTAAAAATGTTAGAAAATATTTTGGTGCATCATTGATATTTTTCCTAGCCTTGAAAGGGATAAATTAAATATTTTTCATAAATGGTTATTATACCAAAAAATATTGTTAGCGTTAAATTGCCATATATATTTTGAAATGACAAAAACTTAAGTAAGCTTTAATGTTTTAATTCACATTGTAAATTTGCCTCATCACACATGATTCTCTCAATCCATTTTCAAGTGTTTATATCAAACATTAAGACCATCATTTAATGATACATTCTTATTGGTCTTAATACTTTATAAAATGGTTTTGAATATTAAGTAATTTTCTCAAGAATTATTGAATATAAGTTTAGAAAATTACTTATAAGTTTTTGGACAATATTTTCATTTGAGAAAGTCAAGAAAAACTCCCTTGAAGCTTATAAATGTTTTGGGTTGAATTAGGATCAAAGGTCATATCATTTCTAACCCAAAAGTGCAGGAAAAATGCCCTCTGGAAGAAAAGGATTGATCCCCACTGTAGCAGGATCGATTCCTTTTTGGCAGAAAGTCTTCCCAAGGTCCCTGAAGCCCAAAATCAAGATTCTGGACAAAAGGGATCGATCCCCTATGGAAAGGGATCGATCCCTTTGCCTGAAAATAGCCTATAACGGCTAGTTTTTGTAAGACAGCGGTAATATTCAAGATTTGGCTCCACCCAACAGCTAGAATACATCCAAGGGACTATAAATAGAGGCTTAGAAGCTAAAGAAAGCAAGGGGAACTACTCAGCAACTCCAAAACACATATTCCTCAAATCCTCAAGCCTCAAACAACAAATCAAGAGCTCCAAAGTCTTCATCATCTATCATTCTCTTATTCCTTGTAATGCTTATCACAAATCTTGTATAGGCTTTTATTTGTGCTTAATCTTTGTAATCACTTGCCTATCTAGAGGCCTTCTTTGATTACTTCTCTTGTAAACACATTCAATCCTTGTAAAAGGGGAGGTTTCTCTTTAGCCGAAGAAACAGAGGGAGGTTACTCTTTAGCCTAAGAAAAAGAGGGAGGTTTCTCTTTAGCCTGTAAAAAGAGAGAGAAGAGGTTTCTCTTGAGCCTAGAAAAAGAGAGAGGTTTCTCTTGAGCCTTGAAAAGAGGGAGTGTAACAAATTCAAGGATAGTGAATTTGGGAAAAATCCTTGGGAGCGTCTCAAGGTAGAGGACGTAGGCAAGGTTGCCGAACCTCTATAAATCGCTTGTGTAAATCTCTTTCTCCCTACTCTTTATTTACTTGCGATTATATTGTGTTTATTGCATTGAACTTGAATTGCATGCTTGCCTAGCTTAGAGAACTTAGAAAATATCAATCTAAGCTAGAGAATTTAGAAGAACCGAAAAACGGGCTTAAGGTTAGCAAAGAACCGATTCACCCCCCTCTCGGTATTGCCTATAAAAGCAAACAATTGGTATCAGAGCTTGGGCTCGAGATTATTTTAGACTAACCTCTATCGAGCAAAACGATCATAAATGGCTCTTGGTGATGATTTTGAGATTAGCTCACAAACTTTAGAAGAATATTCATTTGATGAGCTTCAAGATGCATTTAACGAACTAAGTGATGAATATAAATCAATGCATGCAAAATATAACAAAAAGTTAAATAAATTTAGAAAAGAGAATGAAATTTTGATGAATACTAATTTTGAGTTGGAGAAGAAAATAAAAGACCTAGGCTCAAAGAATGATGAACTCACCAAGGTGAAATTAGAGCTAGAAAAGAAATTAGAAGACATTAAAGATAAATTGGCAAATCCTAGCTCTTTGACTATTGAGGATGAAAAGGAGAAACCTAGCTCTAGTGAATGCAATGACCATTCTTATGATGATTTACAAAATGCTTTTGATGAGCTAGCTAGTGAATTTGAATGCATGAATTCAAAATACAAGAAAATGATTACAAAACTAGAAATGGAAAATAATGAGTTATTGAATGCCAAGCTTGATTTTGAAAAGAAATTAGAAGAAGCAAATCTAGAAATAGATGAAGTAAATCAAAAGAACTTAAATTTGCATAATTCATTTTCTAAATTTTATATGGGTCAACAAAAGCTAGACCATATGTTAGAGACCCAAAGAGCTTTCTTTGACAAAGATGGGTTAGGCTATAATGAAAAACAAAAAGAAACTCATCTTAGGAATTTCTTAGTGAGCAAAAATTCTATGCATGATTTATCTCTCATATGCTCACTTTGCAATAGAATAGGACACTCTTCACAAGCATGCACTTATAGAAAAACCACATTTAGAGGAAGAGTAGTTAGAAAAATATAGGTGCCAAAGCATGCTATAAATAATGATGAATTGTGCTTGAAGTGGATCCCAAAAGGATCAAAAGTTGTTTGCACTAACTCTCTTGGACCCAAGAAAATTTGGGTACCAAAGCATGCTTGAATTTGTTTGTTATAGGAGTGTTAGAGCATGGGAATACAATGGAACAATGGAGTTTAAATGCTCAACACATCCTCATGGAGCTTGCTTGTGCCAACGAGAAAGAGAAAGAGCTTGGGAATCTATCCATGGCAAGGTCACAACAATTCTTCAAAGAATGGCTCAAGGTGGATTCAACAATTCAAGGCAAAGCATACTCAAACAAAGGAGTTTTGTAAGCTTAATGATTTACTCCTTAAAACTATTATTTGATTATTTGTGCTTTGATGAGAAAGTTGGTTGATGATTCTTGATGCTTTGTGAGTTGAATGATTGAATAAAAGGCATAATAAATGATTGTTGAGTGCTTGATGAATTGTTCTTGATACATTGAATGAAAGACATGTTTAGTGAATTTGAAATGATTTTTGGTTTTCTACATCTTGAGCAAGTTTGATATGTCTAGATAATATATTTAGTTGCTCAAAAGAAGTCAAATATGTCATATATGCAAAATGCCATGTCATGAGCATTAATGAAGAACTTGTATATTGGAAATCATGGCATGTTGTTCACAAGATATATGCTTTAATGATATATATGCTTAAAATCTATGTGAACAAGTTTGTTTTGACATATTTATGTAATTCAATGCATTGGTTTGGTCAAAATATGCTTAAATCTTAAAATGACCTCCTATGAGGCCAAAAATGCTTTTATTGGTGAAAATCCTACCAAAATTGCAAAACCTTTTGTAAAATGGTTTTTCATTCATGTTTTCATTCATACAAGTCCAAAATCATTTTTACAAATGTTTAAACCCTTACTTGGACTTAAAATACTCAAAAACGAAGTTTTGTTACCTCAAAGGTTGGATTTTCTGTCAAAAATTGCAGAAACAGGATGAGGGATCGATCCCCCAACAAGCAGGATCGATCCTCCTTGAGCAGAATGCAGGAAATCTGCATTTTGAACTTAAGGGATCGATCCCCCTCCCATAGGGATCGATCCCCCCAAGCCAGAAAGGGCTTTTCTGCACTTTTTCAACCGAAATTGAGAAGAACTTTTCATTGTTTTGATACTTTATCTCTTCTCAACTTAAAATTCATTGTTTTAACTTCTTTTTGATGATCTTTAAACTATGAAAATTCATTTTTCAGTGATATCATGCCTCAATTTCATCTATTTGTATCATTTCCAACAAATGGTATCACTTTCAACAATCAATATCATTTTCATTGAACTCACAAGTGCAAAATTATTCTTCTTGTTGAAAACATTCATGAATTGCATAAATCATGAAATAATCTTGAAATATATTTTCAATGAATGCTTAAACATAATTTTGAGATTTATTTCAATGATTTGAGAATTTGATGAACTTGTGCATAATGAATGTTCTTCATTCCTTTTGTTCAACTTAGTCAAGCATGCTTATAGGATTATGTCTCTTAGCTTGACTTATAATTCCACACTAGGTTTAATGATAATTATACATCTAGTGGATTGATTTCAAATATAAATTCAACAATTGGTAATGGTCATTGGCCTATAATTTGTGATGGTAAATGGATCCTAAATGTTCAAATGCATGAAACTTTATCATCCATGTACTTAAATTTTTCTTATGGCCAAATTATTAAAGAACTTGGGCTTTAATGACAACACCAACAATTGATATACATGCATTGTATCTTGATTGTTTTGATGTTGAACATGCATGTTTACTTAAGTTGAATCAATAATCATGCCTATGAGATGAGAATAGTTGTTTTCATGATATTATGTGCTTAACCTCACTCATAGTTTATGGATTTTAATGATAAAATATATTTTAGCTTGATAATATTGATTCACTTAGGTGAAACCATTTTAGTTAAAATAGCATATACCCTTTGGAACCTTAAACGTTAAAATTCACTAGGGATATTACTTTGAATTGATTAAAATGGTAATCTTCCCTTGCTCATAATTGGTTAAGAACTTGAATTGAAAAATGAGCATAGGATTTTTGTGTTTGAAACCATGGAAGAAAATGTGTTTGCTTGAATTCCTCGATTGTTTTGAATCTTCCATATGGTATACATTTGTGAATATGAATATGGATTAATGCTTTATGATAGTATGCTAATGATTAATTGATCCATATGCATATTTAATGATGATGGTATGTGGTTGTGTTCTTGCATATTTAGAATGATTATTTTCTTGACATGAACACACTACACATAGATATTGGATTCATGCAAAGTGCCTAAGTCAACCATTAGTAATAATTGGTATTTAGATTGAAATAACAATTGATATCATTGGCAACCATATTTTCAATAATTGGTAAGCCAAAACTAAATTGCCAATTGGTATGAGCTTTAAATTGACAATTCTTCTCATGCTCTTTAGTTTGAAATGACAAATAGAGAAGAATTCTCTTAGGATATTTTTGTATGAAACTCTTGTGTGCTAGAATTTGAAGTTAATTGCTATATGTTTTGAGTCTATGCACACTCTTGCTTGAACGTGATTTATGAGCTCTTGCATATGATATGTCATCTAATTTCAGCTCATAATCATGATGTATTGACATGCACCTTAGTTGGACCTTAGAGAACAATTGATATACTTAGGTGCTTGCTTGACTTCTTACCAATTGGAACCTTCTTGCAAAATTACTTATCAACAATTGGTATCAAAATTATTTATAAACAATTAGTATAGGATCATAAGTCATATTCATTGCCTGAATATTTCATATTCTTTGTGAATATTGACTTATTTATTTGTGCTATGAGTCCCATGTACTAACATGTTTCTTGTTGGATGGATCATTTTTATCTCTTCTCACATAGCCATAATTTTAGGGGGAGCATATTTTTTCTTAGTTTTCCTTCTTTTTGCTATGACAAAAAGGGGAAGAGATACATATTAAAAGGGAAGGATATTAAGGGGGAGAGATAATGAGGGAAAATTCATTTTCAAAACCCATGCTTATATTAAGAGGGAGCTTTATAAAATCCTGCTTTATTTGAGGGGGAGTATTTTATGAAAGAATTTTCAAAGCAAGTTTACATTAAGTTTTGTCATATCAAAAAGGGGGAGATTGTTAGTGTTAAATTGCCATATATATTTTGAAATGACAAAAACTTAAGTAAGCTTTAATGTTTTAATTCACATTGTAAATTTGCCTAATCACACATGATTCTCTCAATCCATTTTCAAGTGTTTATATCAAACATTAAGACCATCATTTAATGATACATTCTTATTGGTCTTAATACTTTATAAAATGGTTTTGAATATTAAGTAATTTTCTCAAGAATTATTGAATATAAGTTTAGAAAATTACTTATAAGTTTTTGGACAATATTTTCATTTAAGAAAGTCAAGAAAAACTCTCTTAAAGCTTATAAATGTTTTGGGTTGAATTAGGATCAAAGGTCATATCATTTCTAACCCAAAAGTGCAAGAAAAATGCCCTCTGGAAGAAAAGGATCGATCCCCACTGTAGCAGGATCGATCCCTTTTTGGCAGAAAGTCTTCCCAAGGTCCCTGAAGCCCAGAATCAAGATTCTGGACAAAAGGGATCGATCCCTTATGGAAAAGGATCGATCCCTTTGCCTGAAAATAGCCTATAACGGCTAGTTTTTGTAAGACAACGGTAATATTCAAGATTTGGCTCCACCCAACGGCTAGAATACATCCAAGGGACTATAAATAGAGGCTTAGAAGCTAAAGAAAGCAAGGGGAACTACTCAGCAACTCCAAAACACATATTCCTCAAATCCTCAAGCCTCAAACAACAAATCAAGAGCTCCAAAGTCTTCATCATCTATCATTCTCTTATTCCTTGTAATGCTTACCACAAATCTTGTATAGGCTTTTATTTGTGCTTAATCTTTGTAATCACTTGCCTATCTAGAGGCCTTCTTTGATTACTTCTCTTGTAAACACATTCAATCCTTGTAAAAGGGGAGGTTTCTCTTTAGCCGAAGAAACAGAGGGAGGTTACTCTTTAGCCTAAGAAAAAGAGGGAGGTTTCTCTTTAGCCTGTAAAAAGAGAGAGAAGAGGTTTCTCTTGAGCCTAGAAAAAGAGAGAGGTTTCTCTTGAGCCTTGAAAAGAGGGAGTGTAACAAATTCAAGGATAGTGAATTTGGGGAAAATCCTTGGGAGCGTCTCAAGGTAGAGGACGTAGGCAAGGTTGCCGAACCTCTATAAATCGCTTGTGTAAATCTCTTTCTCCCTACTCTTTATTCACTTGAGATTATATTGTGTTTATTGCATTGAACTTGAATTGCATGCTTGCCTAGCTTAGAGAACTTAGAAAATATCAATCTAAGCTAGAGAATTTAGAAGAACCGAAAAACGGGCTTAAGGTTAGCAAAGAACCGATTCACCCCCTCTCGGTATTGCCTATAAGAGCCAACAAATATTTATTAAATATTCTTGACATCACTACTGAAAAATTCATCCCATGTGTTTCACAGTGAAATGTGTGATTGGTGAAGTGAAATGGTGAATAGTGAATATTTCATAATTATTTTCAGTATGATATTCACTATTTTATTTATGACTTTTCTTTATGGAATAAATAAATTTTTATCACATGTAATGATTTCCATAAAGGCTTTATCACTGTGTAAATATTGTTTTGAGACTAAAATGTCTCTACACGTGTTTATAGTGAAAAATGTGTTGGCGGAATTATTAAATTTGAAAAATAAAAAATTTATTTTCCATAAATCATGAGAAAATATTGGAATTGATTTCCAATAACTTTGAATTTCATGTTTTGGAAAGAAAGCATGGAAACACGTGTGTATCTGCTCTACGGTGAAAAGAAACAGTTACGAAATTTTATTACTACAGTGTAATTATTTTATAAACTGTTTTCACCGTACGAAATACTGTGATTTATACCTTTATGGATTTTCTGAAAGATATTATTCATTTTACTTAATTCCATAAAGGTGATGAGATTTCTTATACACTGTTTTGAGACTGATAGGCCTCATATCATGCTCACCTGTTCATGTGCACCCTCTCATGTGTTATGCTATTGATATTGAGCCGTCTTCAGCGTCCTGGTTGTCACCCGCTCAGTGTACGACCGAGGACACTTATAGACTATGGCCATAGATCCCATGTGTTTATTATATTGTCCCTACAGGGATCTCACGTGTACCCTATTATTCCCTACGGGACTTATAGCATGATATCATTAGGGTGTTGCCTGATCTCCACTATTATTCCACGTGTTTGGATTTGATGAGAAATGTGGAAATATACTGTTTATTGTGATGTTTTATCACTGATTTGTGAAATATGTGAACAATGTATTTTACTGCTACATGTGTTTAAAGTGATTGTTTTCAACGGTGGAAAACAAAATGAATTTCAAATGTGATTCATATGATTTACAAAATTGTTTATTTACTCATATGACATTTTATATGCAGTAAAGGTTTTAATGAATTTTATATTTAAATAAATTTACATTATATGTTCAGACTTTTGATTTACGGTACTACAGTGTTATATTAAATTAGGGGATGTAAATATTTATTTTCGTTAATTATATTAAATTACGAAAATCGTGTTTTCAGTGAATTAAATGTAGAAATTAAGATATCGCAGACAGCCCAATCTGTTCATGTGTGATGAAAAAGTGTAAAAAGTGTAAAATACTGTGTATTTGGGATGTGACAGTTTTAATGGTATCAGAGCCAAGTTGGCTTGATGTCTGTCGATATCTTAGTAATAAAGTAAAGTGATAACACGCTCGTAGTACTGTAGAGTCTGGATATATAAATGGTCACTAACCGAAATTCGAGAAATCGTGGCGTGGTGCAGATATGAGTGGACGACGGATGACTCGTGCATACAGGGGTAGAGTCCGAGGTAAGACGGAGCAATTCCGGAGCCTTAGATGCTAGAACCTAGACTAGAGCCCGCCCCGGGACCGGCTCACCCTTCGCAGCCCGAGAGTCCAGATACCTGGATGTCCAGGAGGGAGCACATGTTGGCTGATTTTATCGCCATGTATCATACAAATAGAGCTACCGACTGGGCAGGAAGAGAGTGTGCAGCTCTAGTCGCTCCACCTATAGCTCCAACTATTCCATCTATTGCACCACCTACACCACCTTCAGTACATTCGATACCACAAGCTCAGTCCATTCCACTGCCACCAGCACAACCGCCACGTGACGTTGAGTCCTATTGTGATATGACTTTAGTGCAGTAGTTCACTAAACTAAATCCATCAAGGTTTAAGGATGAGAGAACACTGCGGGTGGCAAAGTAGTGGAATATATCTATGAAGGAACTATTTAAGTACATGAGATGTTCCGATACAGAGCGAGTTGAACTAGCGATGTTCCAGATGAGTGATGATGCCGAACACTGGTGGGAGTCTGCACAGATGGTATTTTGCCTAGTATCCAGTGATTACATGGATATATTTGTTGAGGCTTTCCGCTGTCAATACACCCTCGATACTACACAGAAGAAGCTTCAGTAAGAGTTCATGGATTTGATTCAAGGGAACATGTCAGTGGAACAGTATGAGTCTCGATTTACTACACTTAGTAGATTTGACCCGCTGACTAAGATTGACGATCGGCATAAGATTGATAGGTGTAAGGCTGGGTTGAGACCGTCTATTCAATCTAAGTTGACTCCTTTCGATATACGGACATATGATGAGGTGGTCCGATGTGCATAGCTCTGTAAGCAAGATATTGAGCAGTATCATATAGAGTCCACTAGTAAGGGTAAAGGTAAAGCGAAGAAGGGCATGGATGACAGATCTGGTAGAGAGCAGCCCAAGAGAGCTAGATCGTCTGGTATTTAGATCTTAGAGGGGCGATCCACTAGATCAATTGCTACAACCCCTACTACTACTAGTCCTGCTTTTGCGCCGAGAGGTACCACGGCCAGATATGATCGATGTGGACGGTTGCCTGGTACCCGACCTTGCCACATATCGACTAGGGCTTGTTTTAGATGCGGGCAAGCAGGATGTTTGGTGAGAGACTGCCCCATGCTCAGAGAGGCAGCTGCATCTACCACACCAGCCCTAGTACTTACATTACTAACTCCGGCACCAGCAGCTCCGACAGAATCGGAGAGAGCGACACCCTCTCAGCCTAAGTGGGCAACAGCAGTAGAGAAGGGTAAGAAGCCCAAGACTCAGGGATGGGTGTACGCATTGGATCAGGGACTGCTGATACGTCCGCAAACGTCATTAAAGGGATTTCAGTAGAGCCGGAGCAGTTAGAGTATATAACACATGTAAATTTTCTTTTAACGAATCTCAGATTTTCGATGTATATAGGAACTGTAAGAAAACAGTAGGCGAGAAGGAAATTACAGCTAACCTAGCTTTAATAGTGAGGTATGACTTTGATATGATATTGGGTATGGACTGGTTAGCTGCGAACCATGTAACTATAGATGCCACACTACATTTGTAATCTTCTCCCAACTTAAGAAAGACATTGTAAAGTTTTATGATAAATAAAAATAACAGTGATTGTATAGGTCATGTGTGAAAGGATGTGAATTTAGAGTGAACAGACACTCTGAGCCGAAAGCATGTAAGTGATGGTATCCTATATGATGGTCAGGGAACACGAGCTACTAAAGCAGTACTCGAACCTCAACATTAGTGTGGTATCCTCTGAGAGTTATGGATTTACTGATAACTTCAGGATTGAACCAGATTTAATGGCTTGGATCAGAGATGCTAAGAGGACAGATGATTACTATATCGGTTGCCAGTCAGGTGCAAGTGGGAGTACAATCTACTTTCGAGATTGGCACCGATGAGATTTTGAGGTTCTGAGGCAAAATTTGCATTCCCGATAATAAGCAGCTTAAAAACTTAATTTTGATTGATGCCCATACCTCCAGGTACACCCTACATTCTGGTAGTACTAAAATGTACCAAAATCTATGAAGGGTTACTGGTGACCGATAATAAAGAGAGACATCATAGAGTTGTAACTAGATGTATCATGTGTCAGTAGGATTATGATAGCCTCTACCATTACTATTTGAAAATGGGAGCACACTACGATGGACTTCATCATGGGTTACCAAAGACCCGGTGACAACATGATACAAATTGGGTGATAGTTGACAGATTGACGAACTCCGCCCACTTCCTAGCTACCAGATATATTGATCCTCTCCATGCCTTGCCAATCTATATGTGCGGGAAATAGTGAGGCAATACGGAGTTCCAGTGAGCATTACATCGGATAGGGATTCCTGGTTTACATCCCATTTCTAGGAGAGATGTTAGGAGACCATAGGATCACAGTTGAACTTTAGCACCGCCTATCATCCGCAAACTGATGGACAGTCTAAGCGAGTGATACATATGCTCGAGGATATGTTCGAGGGTGTGCGTTGGATTTTAAAAGCTCCTAGGACGATCATTTGCTGTTAGCCGAGTTTACATATAATAACAATTACCAAACTTACATTGGCATGGCAAGATACGAGGCGTTGTATGATAGATGATGTAAATCTCCAATTACATGGGAAGAAGAGGGAAATTGGAAGTTATTAGCTCCCGAATTGGTAGAGCAAGCCTCACAGGATGTACAGTTGATATGTGAGAGACTCTGTACAGCACAGAGTCGGGAAAAGAGCTACGCGGACATGAGATGCCGACCACTTGAGTTCTCACTAAGTGATTATGTATTTTAAAAAGTTTTCCCATCTAAAGGCATTATGGCAGGAAAGGAAACTGAGTCCTCGTTACATTGGACCATTTGAGATCTCGGATCGCGTACGGAACATGGTGTACCGATTGGCACTACCAACCGAGTTATCAGGTGTACACCATGTATTCCATGTTTTAATGCTTCGGAAAGATAAAGTATTGCGATCCAAGACGATTCCTCTAGTTAAAGTGCTTTGGTAGTACCGCCTCGAAGAAGAGGTTACATGGAAATTAGAAAGTCTAATTAGGGAAAAAGTAACCAAAGCTATTTTAATGAATGGTTCGAATGAAATTCAGAGGACCGAATTTCTTAAGGTAGGGAGAATGTGAGAACTCGTTATTTTGTACTGTACATGTACATAATGAAAAATTTTAATAAACCAATAAATAAATTAATTTTGATTTTTTATAAATGTCGAAAGAAAGGTGTGATAGAATCGAAAATTTCGAAGTTGTACAAGGGCAAAGTTGGCTTCCCTCAAGGGCTGATCGAATTTGATCAAATTTATGATTAATTTGGCTTGAGAAATAAATAAAATAAACGAGAATTAAATTAAATTATGGGCTGCATAGAAAATGGAGTGTACAATGGCAAAATGAGTAATTAAGGTGACTTTAGTGGGTATTTTGGACTTTAAATAAATGGAATCAGATTTTAATTAATTAAAATTAAATTATGGCCAATCAAAATAATACAACAAGGCTGATTCATTTATTTCTCTAGCTGAGTTGCATCGCCTCAACCATTTCTCTACTTTAGTCCCGTTTCTGCTCCTCTTCTCTTCCATCCATCCTCTTGCTCCAGTTCTGAAATATCATTCTTTCAGTAAGCAAACAACCAAGCTCCTTCATATAACCTTCTCCTCACCACCATGGCTTCATTATTCCTTAAAAAGTTCAGCAAAAAATCACCCAAGAGAGGTTCCTCTGCAGTTGGACAGTGGCATTTTGAGTAGGTAAAATTTCCAGCCAACGTTTCATGCTTTTGAGCCACTTGTTTATGGTGGTGTTGGTTAGGTAGATGATGTGTGTACATATAGTTTGGAATAAAAACCTGTAAGCAACTCAGTAGGGCTGAATCTCTCGTTGGTGGTGGCGTTAATGGCTGAATAAAATCTTACTGTTGTGTGCATGTATGTAACGTGAATGGAAGCAAAAAATTCTGCTGTGTAGATGGTTGTATCGCGTGGCTGACATGAGATCAAAAATTTACATAGAAGGAAAATTATGTATATACAGGGGATATGCTGTCGATTAGTAAATAGTTTAAGAGGTAAACATGGGTTTAATAGACATGGAAGCAGAAAATAGATGTTGAAACCGAACATAAAGGGGCTAGCTGGATTGAAATAGAAAATAGAAATTACCTAGTGTGAAACAAATTAAATGAATGGTTAGCCATGAAGGTTCAAAGAGGCATAGATGTGATGTCTTGGTAGTATGAAAATAGAATAAAAAGGGGCTGAACCGAATAGAATATGCAGGCTGGAAAATCGAATGGAAATTGTAGGCTAATAAATGGTTGTTGACTGATTTTAATGGAAATGAAGAAGAAAGAAAGACTAGATTTATGAGAAAATGACATAAGAAACAAAATGGTCAACAATAATGGCTATTGTGACGTGAAAATAAGAGAGAAAGATGAAGTGTTGTGTGTGACGTGAAATGAGAAAGAAAATGGCTAATTGTGGCGTGGAAAGAAGGAGGAATAAAGGGCTAAATAAAAAGTCAAAAGTAAAGGCTGCAAATGAAGAAAATAGGACTACAAATATAGTAAAAATATAAATATGATCAGTGTGTGTGTGTGTGTGTGTGTATATTATAAATATGGGCTGCCGATTGTGGAAAAGTAGAATAAGGAAATATTGCATTTAATTCTTAAATGCTGGAAAAATACAAGAAATAAGGCAGCATATATAATTGATACATTGACTAAGAATTGAAACAATAAAAATTTCAGCAGATAAAGGCCATTCAGCCATAATGAGAAGAGAGAAATAATGGCATGAAAAATAGCCATTTTTAGCTATAAGCATATACTTACATCTACATGTTGATGTAAATCATAGCTTAAAAATTTAAAGATAATTAAGCTAATGATTTGTTGAAATAACATTGCAGTCAGAAGTTCGACATTCGTGTGGTGCACAATATAGCGCGATCTCGATAACCAGGTAAAAGACACGTGTGTAGATTTGTAGGGATATCCGAATGCATGATTTACGTGCTATGAATTTTATACGAACTATGGAATATTGGTTTGCCTCCAATTACATGAAATCTGTGGTTTTTTGGTTGGTGAACTGTGTTTGCAAGTGTAAGGAGGCTAGGACTCGGGCAGCCATTATACTGCCGAAATTTATTCAAAATATTTCTAAAAATGTTAGAAAATATTTTGGTGCATTATTGATATTTTTCCTAGCCTTGAAAGGGATAAATTAAATATTTTTCATAAATGGTTATTATACCGAAAAATATTTATTAAATATTCTTGACACCGATTTCGGTGAAGGTGTCACTGCTGAAAAATTCATCCCATGTGTTTCACAGTGAAATGTGTGATTGCTGAAGTAAAATGGTGAATAGTGAATATTTCATAATTATTTTCAGTGTGATATTCACTATTTTATTTATGACTTTCCTTTATGGAATAAATAAATTTTTATCACGTGTAATGATTTCCATAGAGGCTTTATCACTGTGTAAATATTGTTTTGAGACTAAAATGTCTCTACACGTGTTTATAGTGGAAAATGTGTTGGCGGAATTATTAAATTTGAAAAATAAAATATTTATTTTTCCATAAATCATGAGAAAATATTGGAATTGATTTCCAATAACTTTGAATTTCATGTTTTGGAAAGAAAGCATGGAAACACGTGTGTATGTGCTCTACGGTGAAAAGAAATAGTTACGAGATTTTATTACTACAGTGTAATTATTTTATAAACTGTTTTCACCGTACGAGATATTGTAATTTATTCCTTTATGGATTTTCTGAAAGATATTATTTATTTTACTTAATTCCATAAAAGTGATGAGATTTCTTATACACTGTTTTGAGATTGATAGGCCCTATATCATGCTCACGTGTTCATGTGTACCCTCTCATGTGTTATGCTATTGACATTGAGCCGTCTTCAGCGTCCCGATTGTCACCCGCTCAGTGTACGATCGAGGACACTTATAGACTATGGCCATAGATCTCATGTGTTTATTATATTATCCCTACAGGGATCTCACGTGTACGCTATTATTCCCTACGGGACTTATAGCATGATATCATTAGGGTGTTGCCTGGTCTCCACTATTATTCCACGCGTTTGGATTTGATGAGAAATGTGGAAATAAACTGTTTATTGTGATGTTTTATCACTGATTTGTGAAATATGTGAACAATGTATTTTACTGCTGCATGTGTTTAAAGTGATTGTTTTCTCGCATAAAAAAAAAGTGATTGTTTTCAACGGTGGAAAACAAAATGAATTTCAAATGTGGTTCGTATGATTTACTAAATTATTTACTTAATCATATGACATTTTATATGCTGTAAAGATTTTAATGAATTTTATATTTAAATAAATTCTTACTCCTTATAGTCACTCTGGGTTTCCGAGACAAAACAGGTATTTCAAAATACCTTCCATGCTCCATCTAGATTTTCCGGCCAACTATAGTATCATTTCCTTGGCAATGTGCCAGCTTATACATAGGAATCAAAAAACAAAGATTTTACTGCATATAGTCTTCGAGGTATCAAGATTTGCCTACAAATCTCTTATTGAGTCATGGTTTTGCTCACTCCAATATATTATCTCTCCAGATTATTTTTAGTGACCGGTTGAGTATGTCATCCGAGGATTAAAGGCTGCACACTGAGCACCCCGAGGCAGCATTTATAGATCCCGGAGGTATATTTATTTTACGTTATATGTTCAAACTTTTGATTTACTGTACTACAGTGTTATATTAAATTAGGGGATGTAAGTATTGATTAAAATACAACTTGTAAATATTTATTTCTGTTAATTATATTAAATTACGAAAATCGTGTTTTCAGTGAATTAAATGTGGAAATTAAGATATCGCGGATAGCCCAACATGTTCATGTGTGGTGAAAATGTGTAAAAAGTGTAAAATACTGTGTACTTGGGATGTGATGGTTTATCTCATAAGCTTTTTCATATAAATATCTTATATTTTGCATTTTCTCTTAATTTTCTAATTTTTTCATTCCTTATTAGTCCTTTAAATCTTTGTTAGGTGAGAATTACATTAATTCCTTATATATATATATATATATATATGTATGTATGTATGTATATATATATATCTTAGTCACATAAGACAAAATAATGGTCTTGGCTGGCCATGAAGGGAAAAATATGGGGTTTTGACTTGGTTTAGCCTTTTTTGGTCTTTTTCAACCCTATCGTAAAATCTTTTGACTCAGGTCTTACATCTCAAATTAACACTTTGATATACTTCGGTATGACCCCTAAATTCAAATTACAGTGTTAGTTTTGACCATTAGTTTCGGTAACCTTTGGACAAAATTGTCATTTTTCATTTGTTTCTTATTTTTCACTAAAATTTTGGATTGAGTTCAAATTGTTGTAAAAGTATTAAGTTGGCTTACCTGAGACCATATATCATCAAAGTATGATGATTTGATGCCCTTGGATGGGTGCACGCTTTCGTGGGGGCCCACGAGCTTGCCCCGTACGGAAGTTTGAACTTTAGGCACCTAAAATCGAAAATTGCCAATTTAGCCTCTTTTCACTATTCACTTAAACAATATTAAATTATATACTTATAGAATTGTGATTATTACAGTAAGACTCCATGTACATCCTTTTTTTTTTTTTTTGTGTAATCATGTACATCCTCTAATACTTGTAGTTTGTACCTATAGGTTTCTCAACACCAAATTGTGTGTAAGAATTTCCATTTATAGCTTCCATTTCACAAGTGACTCTCTCAGCAACCTTCAAGCTTCTTCAACAAAAAAACAACTATTTGATAGATAGGAAAAATGAAGAACTAGAAAATTTAACCCGACTTGGATACCATATAACAAAATGAAACAAAGTAATGAAATTCTGTTATTCTGCCTTGTGAATATGATATATAGACTACATATTGAATTGCTATATATAGACTCCACACTAGAACTAACCAACCAAAAGATGACTATACTTCCTAAATATACTTAACTAATCTGCCACTCCTAACTCCATTCCTTAAAAATACTCAACAAAATAATTGATGATAAATACAAAAAACAAGTTGCTAAGTGAATCGTAGTAACAATCCTAAAGATACTCCAAGACTCTTGATTTAGTTTAAGAAGTTTTTATTACTAAAATAAAGTCTTTTTTAACTTGGACAAATTTTAACATTTATTTCTCCTTCATTCAAATTCCCTTTAAGCTTTAAATTAGAAAAAAAGAACTCATTTTAAATGCAATTCACTTCTCGTCTAACATTGCCTATTCAAGACCAAAAAGTTTCATGCCAAACATAATTTTTATTAAATTTTTAAAGAAATTTTAAAGTTAATGTGGTAAAATTAAGATATAAATTTAAAAATTATTTTCCTATAGACCAATAGTGTAGTATTTTAATTTCACAAATGGTGTTAGAAAAGTACCACATATTTCACCTTTTATGGGTTTATATTCGATACACCGACAATGTATATACTATTAGTTAATCACAAATTGCCACCTTATTAATGAGCATAGTTTAAAAATACATAAGATCCATAAAAATAAATTTAAAAACTTAATTGATATTTATTCTTCAGGACCTGCATAATTTTTAATTTTGCTCATTTATGAAATAACAGTTTGCGATTGACTCCAACACTATGTATAAAAAGATATCCTGTGTGAACCTATAGTTCAATCTATTTATCTGTATATATAGATAGATGAAATGCATGATCTAGCATGCCTATTTGTGAACGTGAAATAAAAAAATCACCCTCGACCCCATGTCCGAATAAAAGCGGTAAAGGGTTGGAAATAAGTCATATAGAATCAATCGATTCATGGTAAAATCCCTCTACCCCGCATTTTTTTAAATTTTTTTGGTCGATATGATAGAGGGATCACATTTTTTAATTAATTTTTTTTAAAATTTTATAACATTTTCTAAAAGATACATGTCGCCCTATTAACTAAGCTGTAGGCTAAAGGGTGATTCCAACCTAGCTCTTTATATTTCAAAATTCAAACTCAAAAAGATCTAACCCTGATTAGAGCAGCCCATTGCTTTTGTTTTCTAGGGATCCAAACAAAAAAAATGGTCGGGCTCAACGTAGTCCAGAACTATGAATAGCAAGTTGTTCGCCCAGAGCCTAGAATTTGGCCCATCACCACTCACCACACGTCCACACCCACCACCACCTTCTCATCCCGCTTTGAGGCCGACAGACAAGGCTGAGGGTATGACTAGTACTACAGGAACAAATGCATCTCCAACAAATACAATGACAGAAGAAAACCCATTTTGCATATTCTCAGCTCTTCTGGAAGGAAGCTACTAGACTTTTCACTTTTCTCAAGCTCCCCCTTGCCCTTTTATTTTATCAACTCCATTTTTGGGAAACGAAAACTTAAAACTTAAGCCCTCCGTCTCTGTGCAAAAAGGTAAGGCTAGAGGCCGAAGGCAGAAGAATGTTCGGAGTGGTATTCCCTAACCGAAGCTTCCCAATGGATATCTCCAGCTTCACCCAAATCGACACCTTCCATTGGGTCCTCGACATGAACACCTTCGTTGGTGAGGCCTACAATCAAATTGGTGACATGTGCATCTTCCTTTTGAACGACTTCACTTTACCTCCTGATAAGGCTTTAGCAGTCTACGTCCAGTCCCCAGGCTCTCCCTTCGTCTTCTGCGGCGCCGTCACTCTTCAACGACCCTCCGCCGTGCTTTCCCTGCTGTGGCCAGAGCCCGGTGGCCAGATGCAGTTGACCGCTCCTGATTCTCCCGCGCCCTCTGCCAAGATCGGTGTGTCGGTGGAGGATGTAGCAGCGCTGCCGTCCTTGGATGTGGCTGCTGAGAAGAAGATCGAACGGCTGGCGTTGAAAGTTGGGGAGAACTTGTTCAATTTTATGCAGTCGTTTTGTGGGGTTGATGGGTCTAAGCTGGTAGTGCCTATGGACATTTTGGATAGATGGTTTAAAAAATTTCAGGAGAAAGCCAAGCGTGATCCTGACTTCTTGAAGGGTTTCGCCTTGTAATTTTTTGTAACTTTCTTGTCAAGGTACTTTCTACAATCAAGCAAATTATGCGATTAGCATGGTTGGAATTTGCATTTGCAAATTTTTATGACAATCTTTTAAAATGAAATTTCCAGGTTTTAGTGTCAATTCTGCCTTAAATAGAATCTTTGGCAAATCCAACATAATTCAATAGATGGCAGGTTTTAAGTTGCCAGGAGAGTTTGTGGTGAGCTAAGCTTGGTCATGATAACCTGAATTAACTCTCAATGAAGCTCACAATCACCGATGCTGAATGCTTTGTTTCTTAGTAGTTACTTAATGGAATAATATCTTGCAGTGGGTACTGATTCCAATTCCGAACACTATCACTAATTTTCTGTTTGGAATGAAGGAAATGGAAAGAAGTGAAAAAGCTGATATGAATAAGCTGATACTATATATACACATATCTGGGAGTGACTGTCCCCTGGTAAAATTCGTGACTTCTCAAGTGGTTATGTTCAAGCTGCACCTGAATCTGTGCATCTCTTCTTACACACACACGCTAAACACATTTCAAACTGGTGAAACTTCTCTTCATGGTTCAGTTCATCTTCAAACATTTCAGTTGGGTTTTTAAGTTGTGTTATCCGGGATTGGTTAGCTTTAAGATTTTTGTTGTGGCCTTTTCTTCTAGTAGACCTTTAACTCATGTCAATTGGATTTATTATATCAATTGGATTTATTGTTTAATGTTTAACAAGTATTAGAACCCAAGTGGTTTGTTGCTCCAGTTGTTATTTCATTTGTTGCTCATTGTTTTTGCTCCATATTGTTGTCTATTTTTTTTTTATGCAAATATTGTTGTCTATTTTGGAGGTTGAGTGCTTGTTAGTTGATATTATCATTCGTAGTAACTTTTAGGTTTGTTGTGGTTTTATATTTAGGCTGGACTTCTTCACTTGTTGGTAAATTAGCTTTATGGCTAGTTGCTTAACATATTCTAACTTCAAAGTTGTGCTTTCCTCTTCAATCTATTCTTAACAAAATTTCTCTTCTTTAATATCTTAATCTAACCTGAAAGCTTTTCCATTTCTTTGTTCAAGCCTGTGATTTATAAATTTGGAGAAATGGGGAGATGGTCAATTGGGCATAGCAGTGACCTAAAAGGTGATATGTTTGGCTTCAAGTTAGTGCAGATAGAGGCCATGAATCTGTTAAGCTATCACTAGAAAATAGGGTACATGGCAGCACAAGAAGGATTTCTAGTTGACAGTTCTCTCAACAGATTGCAAAAGCCCTTTTGCTTTGACTGGTTGCCGCTTTTGGAATATTCATCATGCCTTCCAGACATTAGGGAGTGGTGTGATTTTCTTTGGGAACAGCCTATTTGAGTAGCTTGGCATTAAGGCAGTATCTTTGCAGAAGTAACCTAGGGGTCTAAGATAATGTTGAACTGCTTGAGGTTGTGAGGAGAACAGAGTCAAAAAAACCCCGTAGTTTTGGGTTTTCAGGATTTGTGTTTGTGTACGCAATTTTTAAGACAAGTTTTCGTCATTCTAGCATGTGAGTGGTATCAACAAACCGGAGAAAATAAGAATTATAATAGGCAAATCATAGATGAAGATGGTAATTATGATGTTGAGATTTGAGCTTTTAGGTTGTTGGATAGAGAAGTCCATGGCTTTTTTTTTGGTGTAAGATATCTTTATTCGTTTTATCGTCTAAAATTAATTTTGTTCGGATCCGGAGTGATAAATAGTAAAACTCTTCCAACAGTGGTGATTTTAAGATTCGAAGCATGTTTAAATGTTTAGGAAAAAATTTATTTTTACTTCTTGCTACCATTTGTTGGTGAAGTAGTCTATGGCTATGCCACAGAGACCTTTGGCTTTGATGTCTTGCAATGTCATAATGTATCCTTTCACCTGGTCCTGTGCCCATGAGTTCTTGATGAGCCAATAGTTATTACCTTCTTCGGAGGTACCATAATCAACAGCTGTAACACCATCGTCTGGTTCAAAACCGCAATCACTAGTGAAAATTCCACTTGAATAGAATTGAAATGCATAACCTGTGGCATCAATGGACTTTCCTAGTGGCTGGTAAGCAACAGATTTCTGTAATGCCTGTTTGTTATTTACAGGAACAATCTCATAGCCAGTAATCATAGTTGCATGCAAGCGTCCTTTGTTGTGTTGCAAGTACCATCATCACCCTTGTAGGGGTAAGTGGCTTCAGAGGCGATGCCATGATTGTAGACTATGAACTAAAGGCATCTTCCATTTCACCATGTTTGCATCCCTGATTCTCACCATTGGTGTCACAAGAACCAAAGGTGTTTTTCAACCTCTCTTGATTCTCATACCCATAAAGCATGAATCTCAAAAGTAAAAGGCAAAAAAATATAAATGAAACTTGAAATTTTATTGCTGGAAAATAAAAATGAAAGTATGCTTACAAGAAAGTGCAAGAAAATTTAAAGGAAAACAATATAAATGAGTACGGAAATTAAAAAGAACATTAAAGGAAAGGTGCAAGGAAGTAAATGGGCAGCCTAAAACCAATAAGAAGCACCCTAGAACTGAAACTAAGGTGGGGTAGCAGTCACCTCTCCAATCTCCTCATCATTTTGCTTAAATAGCCATCCACGTTAAGAGCAAAGGTGTCTTTTGACTTGGCAGATAACTTGGCACCCTTTGCTGTCTCCATGTGATTCTTGATATCTTAAATGCTTTGCCATGTCATCTTCATGTCCTAATCAGCCCATGACTAGCTTATACCTTCTAATCTTTTCTATTTGTCTTCTTTACGACTTGGTAATCCATGTGATAAATGCATGTGCCATCCATGTGTGTGGCATGTGGTTCATGTGCTTGACTTCCAAGAAACTCACAAGATAATAATAACATATGGAATCACATGTGAATCGAGAGGATGACTTGCACTATAGAACAAGCAGTCTTGCTATTTTGGCCTTTTTTGTTGAATTTTGTCTTTTAGTAAGCTCAGCCCATTTTTGCACATTTTTAGCCTCACAGCCATGGAAATACTCAAAATTTAACCCGAACTTCTTCATCTGCAAAATTTGAGGAAATTAAATATATAAGGAAAATAATTAACCATTTTGCATGAGGATTAAGCAATACTTAACATAATTTAGTATATAAATAACTCTATTTTATAGAGTTATCACACTTAACGTTTCAACATACAAAATCTTGATGGAAGGATCAAAATGGGTTAGTTTTATAAATTTGAAGACCAATATGTTACTTTTGGAAGTTTGGGAACCAAAATAAAATATCGGTTAAAGTTAATGGACTATTCTTGCTATTTACTCCAAATTTTACTACATTGTGCCTTTTACTTAATGTGATCTTTTGAATTTTCTAGGTTTCTATCCAAAAAGTATAAACTCTATCCAGATTAAGAAAACGATGGCTGGAAAAATTGTACAGAATTGGGTGCTTTACCATTTGATTCGAATGGATAGGTTGGCAAATTAATAGACATTTTGATTGTAATTTACTAGGCAAAGTATTAATCATATATTATATTATGATGCTTATTGTGTGCATCTAATTTATTTTAGTAGGCATTATTGACGTTTAAGAAGTTTTTATATGGTTGGTTTGTAAAAAAAAATGGATTTAAGGTGATGCATGCCAAAATTGGGGCAAAAGCTTGACCTTCATTTTTTACCAAAGTTATTGTGTAGAAGATATTATGAATACTTTCAAGAAAGTATTGATGTTCATGTAATCATATTATGCTGAACTCTAATACATTCTTGAAGGCAATCAAAATGTCTTCTATACAAAAACTCCTCACATATAATGAAGGTCGTGCTTTTGTCTCATTTTGAGCTTGCATCATCTTAAATACAAGCTTTTTTTTTTTATTAAAACGACCACACAAAAAACCTTTAAATAACACTGATGCATACCAAGATGAATTAGATGAACAAAGAGAGCATCGTTACATGTAATATTATTAATACCTTGCCTACTATAGATTCATTACAATTACGATCTTCATCCATTAATGACAACAAACCTTTAGATCAAATGAAAAAGCACCTATGCATACAAGCTTTTTCGATCATTCTCAACTTAATTTGAATAATAATGCCCAATAGCTATAGTTTCCTTATGGAATTTTCATCAAATAGATTATGTTTGATTTTTTTCTTATTTCTTGTCAAAGTTAACTCCGCCTGTGTGAGCTAATGCAGCTGATCCCAATTTCGGGTAAAGGAGGATGGTGGCGGTAGGTTTGGACAATCAATCTTAAAAACTAGTCCAATCTCATGAAATGAACCAATATCAGAACATCGTTGGGGCATCCCCTACTCAGCGACGTGTTACATCGGAGCCCGAGTGTAGTGAAAAGTGGGCAAGGGTTGCTAAGCCGTTGCCCGAAAGCGACGTGCCACATCGACGCCTGGATGTGGTGTTAAATAGGCAAAGGTTCCCATACCAAAATGGACGTGGGTGGGTAAAGAAGTTAGTCCATAACCATAACCATAACCATAAGCTTAGGTTAGGATCTTGGAATATAGGTACACTTAATGGTAAGTTAGCCGAGATTTGTGAGGTTATGAGTAGGAGAAGGGTTAATATCTTGTGTCTTCAAGAGACCAAATGGGTTAGGAAAAAGGCTAAGAAGATAGCACCTTGGCAATACAAGCTTTGGTACACAGGGAAAGATGGAGACCGAAATGGAGTAGGTATCATTATAGATAAAGAGTACCATAAAGATGTTGCATAGATTAAGAAACAAGGGGATAGGATTATTTGGTTAAGCTAGTTCTAGGAGAAGAGGTGTTGAATGTCATTAGTGTGTATGCACCCCAGATAGGACTTGATGAGGTTGGTAAACGACAGTTTTGGGAGGATTTAGATAAAGTAGTACAAGAAGTGCCTTTAGGAGAAAACCTTTTATTGGTGGCGACTTTAATGGACATGTAGGTACAAGTAGAGAGGGTTTTGAGAGCGTACATGGGGGTTTTAGTTATGGTGTAAGAAACGAGGGTGGGGATGCTATCTTAGATTTTGCTTTATCTTATGACCTAATCCTAGTAAACACGTTGTTTAGGAAGAGAGATTCACATCTTATAACCTTTAGAAGTGAACCAAGAGCAAGTTAGATAGATTTCTTTTTAACTAGGAGTAGGGATAGACATAGATGTTTGGATTGTAAGGTTATCTTGGGTGAGAGTGTTACCGCGCAATATAGACTCCTAGTCCTAGATATAAAGATAGATAGACGACATCGAAGGAACCAACAAGAAGGAACTGAAAGGATTCGATGGTGGAAGCTAAAAGAAGATTGTCATACAACATGTAGAGATAGTTGGATTCAAAAAGAAGATTGGACAATAGAAGAGAACCCAAATGTAATGTGGAATAAGATGGCAAAATGCATTCGCGAGGTGGCCAAAGAGACATTAGGAGTGTCAAACGGAAGAGTGCCGACTGGAAAGGACGCAACATAGCGGATTGCAGCAGTAAAAGATGCTATAAAGACCAAGCGAGAGTGTTACAAGGCTTTGAAGAAGAACAATACGGAAGAGAGTTTTACGGAATATAAGTTAGCTAAAAAGGAGGCAAAGAAGGCTGTGGCAGAAACTAAGATGAAGGTTGCGAAAGAAATTTACGACAAGTTGAACATAAAGGAGGGAGAAAAAGATATACAGATTGGCGCGAGCAAGAGAAAGGAGGAGTCGCGACCTAGGAGTCATGAAATGTATTAAGGATGAGCATCAAAGAACTCTCGTTAAAGACAATGACATTAAGGATAGATGGCATGATTATTTTGACAAATTATTTAATGACGGACAAAATAAAGTTTTGGATAATATCTCGGTGCCTCTCAAGGATTTAAATCGGTCCTTTATGCATAGAATCAAAGAGACAGAGGTAAAAGAGGCACTAAAGATGATGAAGAACGAAAAAGCTGTTGGACCTTATGACATCTCGATTGAAGTTTGGAAAAGCCTTGGAGATGTAGGAGTTAGGTGGTTGACAAATCTGTTTAATAAGATTTGACGCACTAACAAAATGCCGGAGGAATGGAGGAAGAGTGTCTTGATACCTCTATATAAGAACAAGGGAGATATTCAAAGTTGCGCCAACTACCGAGGCATAAAATTGATGAGTCACACAATGAAACTATGGGAAAGAGTGATAAAACGAAGATTAAGAAAAAATGTAGAGATATCAGAGAATCAATTTGGTTTTATATCGGATCGATCAATTATAGAGGCAATATATTTGCTTAGACAACTTATGGAGCGCTCTCGAGTACTGGGTAAAGATCTCCATATGATCTTTATACATTTGGAGAAAGCATATAATAAAATGCTTAGGGAGGTACTATGGCGGTCCTTAATGAAGAAAAGAGTTCCTTTGAAATATATTGAACTAATTAAGAACATGTATGGAGATGCAAGGAAACATGTGAGGACAGGTGGGGAGCAAACAAGTGAGTTTCTTATCACAGTGGGATTACACCAAGGGTTAGCGTTGAGTACATTCTCGTTTGCGGTAGTTATGGACGAACTGACAAAATCCATCCAAGATAAGGTGCCTTGGTGTATGATGTTTGCAGATGATATTATCTTATGTGCGAAAACTAGAGCGGAGATTAATGCAAAGTTGGAATTATGGAGACAAACATTGGAATCAAAAGGATTTAAACTAAGCAAAGTGAAGACTGAATACATGAAGTGTAAATTCAATTCTAACCGAGTGGAAGAGCATAATGTAGTGACATTAGATCGGATGGCGATACCTAAGCGGTACCATTTTCGATATCTAGGATCGATAGTACAGATGGATGGAGAGATTGATGGTGATGTGACCTATAGGATCTAGGTTGGATGGAGTAAGTGGAGAAGTGCTATAAGTGTTGTGCGATAAAAGAATTCCTATATGGTTGAAAGGCAAGTTTTATAGGATAATTGTTAGACCAACATTGTTATATGGTAGTGAATGTTGGGCGACTAAGAGGCTACATACACAAAAGATGAGTGTAACAGAAATGCAAATGTTGCGGTGGATATGTTGATATACAAGAAAGGATAGAATGAGAAATGAAGATATTTGTAAGATGGTTGGAGTGGTACCTATCGAAGACAAGATGTGTGAAAATCATTTACGTTGGTTTGGACACGTAAGACGTAGACCTGTAGATGCTCCAGTTAGGAGAATAGAGGCTATGGATGTTGAGAGAAGGGTTAAGACTAGAGGAAGACCGAAAAAGACTTGGAAGAAAGTAGTTTGGAAAGATATGGAGGTTTTAGAGTTGAATGAGCAAATAGCCTTGGATAGGAATCTATGGAGGAGCAGAATACATATGGACGATCTAACGTGAATTCAGATATTAGTTAATACAATCTATCCCAATCTCTTGGGATAAAGGCTCTGATGATGATGATGGTGATGATGTTGTCAAAGTTATTTATATCTATAAACTAATCAAGTCGATGTCAGAATAAAAGCCAACTTTTTGGTTGGTGGGAATGAAGTTTAAAGAGAATACTGTTAGCTTTAAATTGACATATGTATTTTGAAATGACAAAAACTTAAGTAAGCCTTAATGTTTCTTTCATATTGTAAATTTGTTTATCACACATGATTCTCTCAAACCATTTTAAGTGTTCATATCAAACATTAAGACCGTGATTTTAATTGTATATTCCTATTGATCTTAATACTTTACAAAATGAGTTTGAATGTTTTCATTAAGTAATTTTCACAAGAATATATTGAACACAAGTTTAGAAAATTACTTAATAAGTTTTTGGACTAAGTCTTGATTTGAGAAAGTCAAGAAAAACTCCCATAAAATTCATAAATGTTTTTGGGTGAATTAAAACCAAAGATTATATCATTTCTATCCCAAAATGGCCCAAAAAAGTGCAAGTTTAAAATTAGGGATCGATCCCCTCATGTTGAGGGATCCATCCCTAAGTGGCAGAACGCTCCCAGAGACATAATTGAAGCATGGGATCGATCCTCTAAGGGAAGGGATCGATCCCTTCATGGCCAAATGCCTTGGAGGTGTGGAATGAAGCGTAGGATTGATCCCCTATCCCGAAAAAGCACTCAAACGGTTAGTTTTTGTGAGATATAACGGTAACTTTCGATTTTGGCTCCACCCAACGTCAAGAATACATATAAGGGACTATAAATAGAGGCTTGGATGCTTAAGAAAGTAAGAGGAACAACTGAGCATCAATATTCTTCATCTTCTCCATCTTCTTCAAGTCTCAACAACATTTGAAGTGCTAAAATTCTTCATATTCTATCATGCTCATCTTCCTTGTATAAACTAGCACAAATATTGTATAGGTTTGATTTTAAGGTTAACCTTTGTAATCATTTGCCTATCTAGAGGTATCTCTTTGATTACACAAACTAGAAAACTCATTCACACTTTGTAAAAGGGAGTGAACCTTTGAGTGCTTCATTGTAAGTGAGGATTGGGTAAAAGGTTTTCTCCTTGAGCCATAAAAGGGAGAGGTTGTAAGGTTTTCTCCTTCAGCCCGGAAAAAGGAGAGGTGTAAAGGTTTCTCTTGAGCCTTGAAAAAGAGAGGTTTCTTTTGAGCCTACAAAAAAAAAGGGATTGTAAAGACAAATTCAAGTTAGTGAATTTGGGGAAAATCCTTAGGAGCGTCTCAAGGTAGAGGACGGCAATGTTGTCGAACTTCTATAAATCGTTTGTGTACATTTTTCTTTCCCTTCTCTCTTTATTTACTTGCAATTATATTTGTGCTTATTGTATTGAATTTGAATTGCATGTTTGCATAGCCTAGAGAACTTAGAAAACATTAATATAGGCTAGTGAATTTAGAAGAACAGAAAAACGAACTTAAGGTTAGTTAAAAACCGATTCGCCCCCTTCTCGGTATTGTTATAAAGCCAGCAAATACCATAGTGTACATGTTTATTACTTTGTCCATTATATTATATACATATATATATATATATATATATATATATATATACATATATATATATATATATATGTTGAAAACAATTTATTGTTGTAAAATTGTGACATATGAAAAATTAAAGAGTAGATTTTGATTTTTGGTATTGTTGTGAATATTTTGTAATAGTTTTTTTTATGGGATATTTTTTTAATAGTTATTTTGTTATAAATTGTGTAATGATCATATTAAACAGTTGAATAATTTATTACTATTTTTTATGAAAATAATTTGTTAATTATTTGATATTTGTAACCAGAAATAATAAAGGCTAGATAATGTTTTAGTACTGTAGTATAAACCATAAAAACCTCAAAGAATAAAAACGTAATTCATTCATAAAAAATCGACTAAGGTTTTTTTTTTCATATGCAACAAAAAATCTAATTTAATTGAAAATAGTCATGGTTACACGACTAAAACATTATCTATCCTAAGAAAAGATCACAATATATCTTAAATACGTAATCTTTTATTTGAAACTAAACTACGGTTCTTGGTGAAATATAGTTTAGTGATCTAGAAAATCAACATGTTTCAATTAAATCAAAATTTATTAATGATTTAAACCCAACATTTTAGACAAAAAGCATAGTCTATTATGCTAAAGCATACTACATTTAAATGAAAAAATGTAGTCTAATTTGTAACAGAATGCCTATTATTCTTTTCTAAACCGTAGTCTAATATTGTTCGTGGAGTGAACAAGGGTTGTTGTGGAGGAGAAAGGGTTGGAATCCCCTCTTCTATCCTTTCTAGCTCCTTTTATATTATTGTGAAGTACCTACTAGGTCAACATGGCAGAAAGAACATTCCCTTTGGTAGTTTTCAGGTTTCTCACCTTTGATAGGTGAGGACCTCTCCACTAGTGAATGGTCAGGTGTCAAGGTTGTCTACTATTAGGTAGCTGGGATACCTTGGGCAAACTGGGCTTGCTCTGTTCATAGAGCCTGTTTGCTATGTAGCAGGTCCTTTGGTCAAGGCCTGTTTGCCTGGTGTGTTGGCTATAGGTTTTGCCCATGTGTTCTAAGCCAGCCTCATTGGCCTTATAGCTTAAGCCTAACGATTACCCCATTTAGCTTGAAGGTATGTATAAAGTGCTCACCTGAAAGCTAACTCCAAGATGTGTTGGGTTAGGAGCTTTTTTAATGGGAGGATTGGGAGACAGGGATATTTGTTGCCGGCATGTGAAGTATTCATCCATAATGCGGGTAAGTTGTGTGAAGTTGTCATTTATAAGGTTTTGCCAAGTCTCAAGTGTTGACCATAGGTTTTTCAAAGTCTCTTCGCCATAGGTTCTCAAGTTGTCTTCACCAAAAGTTTTTTGAAGTGTATTTGCCATAGGTTTTGGAAGTGTTTTCACCACAGGCTTTTGCAAGGTATTGGTTTGTAAGTTCTTCGAACGACTTGATTAAAGATTTCGCTAAATTAAGTTTTTTGTTTGGTGCTATCTTCACCTAGGGTAGTTTTCACCCAGCGAGGTTTTCGCCTAATGTTGTTGTGTTGGATAAAGAACTCAGGAGTTTTAAGATTTTTGAGATTTGAAATTTTGAATTTTTTCACATAATTATTGGCGTGGAATGTATAGCGGTTACCAAAGGTGCATGTCTTGTAGGTGAAGGCCACATATAGTAGCTGACTATTGAGTACCTAAGGGCAATTATTGCACTACAAATGTGGCGGCTAGCAAGTGGGTGCTTTGTTATGTCAGAGTACGGGGCTCGAGGTCATGCAGGGGTTAGACCATTTTACCCTTTTGTGATTTGGCTATAAATTAGGATACTTGGAATTTTCCTGAGTTACTTGATTCTACTTCCTCCATTTGCTTTAGTTTCTTGTGTAGGTTATCAGATTTGCTCAAAGCTTGTGGTTCACCAGCGACAAAGGTTCCTTCTTCAATTTCCAACGGTTGATATGCTTGTGTTCTTTGTTTCTATTATCGATGAGTGTCTGTTTCTGTAACATTAGTTTTTTCTATAAAATGTATGTAAAATTGTAAATTAGTTCAATCATAATAAATTCTTTTATAGACTACGGTCTCATGGCTTTTCTTCTTCTAACTTTTGAATGAGTTTTTCATAAAAAAATATTTTGTCTCATTCTTCTCCTTTATTATTTTCATTTATTATTGTTCGTAAATAACAAATAAATTAATGTTGTAAGTTTAGAAAATGAATAAAAATTTAAAATACAAAATGAATAAATATTTTAAAAACATATTAAATAAATATGATTTCTAGAAGTAAATGATAAGTGAATAAATATTTTAAATGCAAAATGACAAATTTACTTATATTTCAAATAAAAAATAATAAGTTTAATTATATTTCAAATGTAATAAATAAGTTTAAGTAATAAATAAGTTTAACTTTATCAAAAGAAACAAATTTTAAAAGTATTATAAATTTTTTAAACTAATAAGTTTATTAAATAAATTATGATAACTTTATTATAGTAACACTATTTATTATTTTGTTATAACAATATCTTTATTAGATAATAACTTTATCTTTATAACAATTACTTTATTAAATAAATTATAATAACTTTATTAGATAAGAATGTATTAAATAACTAAATAAATCAATATTAATGTTTATTTAAAATTAATAAATAAATTTAAAAATAATTTGGAAAAAAAGAGCACCAGCCTGGTTTAGCCCGAGAATCAGAATCCCGGTTCACTAGGCCGCATCAGTCCCTCAACACTTGTAGCGTAGCTCAATCCGGTATTGAACCAATTCAAACTAGCTCTTCTTTCTCTTGGGTCAAAACCAATCCGGTCCGATACGTAATCATCTCTGCTCAGGTATATAATTCTAATATCATCTAAAAAAAGCGAAAACAAACACATTTGACAGAGAGAGAAAAAGCAACACCTATTCTAATATTGGATTCAAATACTGTAAACAATGAAACAAACGAAAAAGCATCCCACTAATTTAAGCGATTAATTTAAGCGATTTTATATAATATATATATATATATATATATATATATATGTGTGTGTGTGTGTGTGTTTTTTTGCCTGGTTCTGATCAGCATGGTGGTGGTGAACCAAGTGGACGCAGCTGGGACGCCCGTTATCAGTCCTGCGGTTCTTGACCCTTGCAAAAGGCCTGGAGCTCCACATTCCGGCTGCCATCCTGACATAAACAGCCCTGCCCAGCAAGCCAACCGCTACAAACGTGGTTGCTCAAAACACAATAGTTGCCGAGGAAGCGGTGGCAAATAGGATTAAACGGACAAATGTGGTGGAATCTGTCTCAGATTATAGGCCACTGCTCTTTAACAAATAATAATGCAGCAGCTGTAATGTGTCTGGTAAACGGCATTGCTTGATTGCAAAAATTTAACATAATTAAAGTTTAATTTATTACTTGTGTTTTTTTGCAGTTGGGCTATTTTATATATATATATATATATATAGATAGATAGATCCACTTATATAAATGTAAAATTAAAAAATTTTGCACATTTTTTTTATCTTTAGATCAAAATTAAGGGACGGCTCAGATTAAAACTCTCTCTCTTGTGACTCTTCTGCCTATTCATTCACGTTTTCTTTCTATCATTTCTGTCTACCGTCTCTGTTTCCCTTTAATGTCGCCTTCTCTGTTTTTGATCGTCTCTCTCTCCCTTGCTCACACTGCCCTCTCTCACACTTTCATCTCTGTTTCTGATCGTAAAAAAGAGAGTACTGATCACTGATCAGAAACATCAGTGTTGGATATAATTTCTCCGAATCAATCTTTGGCTTCAAAGATTAAAGCAAATTACGAGGAGTCACAGGCTTCAGACTGGTACAACTTAATTCCTAGGCTGTGGCCAAATGCAAAGTATGTATACTCTATAATGACGGGCTCATGTAACCCTACTTGAAAAGGCTAAGGCATTATGCTGGTTCCTTCGCAAGTCAAGGTTGGACAAGAATACGAGATTGTGCTTACTACTTTTAATGGTAAGCTTCTGTTCTTTATTTTGTCATTTTCACATCAATGAAATCGTCATCTCCCATTATTGTAATTTGAGTTTCGCCACAAGATTGGAAATTTCTTTTTCCCTCCCATATGCAGCTTTGCATGTTCAAATTTCAATATTATCATGATGTCTAACATGACTGTTACGTCCAAGTCAGTTTTTCGCACTTTGATCTCTGAAATTTTGATCAACCTAGGCAGAATCGATAATTGTAAGGGAGAATTTATTAAATTAAGCAATTGAGTCATCTGCTATCACTTATGCCTACTCTACTACATTAGTTACAGCTAATTGATATGACAAATAGACATTCTACTTCCAAATATTGAGGCAGTGTCTTCCTTGCACATTGGCCATCTTTTACAGCAACATTACAGCAAGATTATGCCCTTATTGGCAATAAGATTATGCCCTTACTGACACACACACACACTCTCTCTCTCTCTCTCTCTCTCTCTCTCTCTATATATATATATATATATATATATATATGATAGAGAAAGTAAAAAACTTGTGAGAAAGGATTGGAGGAAAAGTGTATCCTAAAAAGATAGACTACATTGTGAACAAAAGACAAGATGTCCATCATAATCAAAAGAATTTTTTTTAAAGTAAATTACAACGCTCCTCAATAATTTTAACACAATATTTTATTTTTATTTGCGATTTTAAACCTTGATTTTGAATTTGAGATTTTATAAAAATGTTGCAAATTTATTATTCCGTCGAATAGTCACTAAATATGATAAAATTTGTTACTTTAGCATTGTTTAGATATTTATGTAGCTATGCACAATACAAAATCAAATTTGAGTTCGTTTGATTTTTGAATTGAAATTTATGCCAAACTTGATACATATGCACCATATTCATTGAATTTTTGGAAGTGTTTGATGGAATGGATCCGTCTCAACATTTTTTAAAGCTCGTAGCTGCAAAAATAGAATTGAAATGTAATACGAACAAATGGTTAAAAAAAGTTGAAGTGAACTTTTTCTCTAAACATTTGAACATGGCTTGAATCCTAAAGTCATCGCTATTGGAAAGATTTTACTATTTATTACTTTTGTCCAAATAAGATTATTTTCAGATTATAAACGGATGAAAATTCTTATAGTTAAAAAAAAGAATTGAAATGTAATGCAATGTACAAAAGTCAATATAATTTATGTACGTCAATCAATTTTTTCTAGTAAGTAGGGGGTTAAATTTCAACGATCACAGTTTTCAAATATGGTCTCTTCTCAATGAGTTGTAAATGCGGGCTGGTAGTGACGTATTTGATATTTATGAATTACAGAGCTTTTTTTAGGCCTGATGCTGACATATTTGTTAGATTTATTTAGGTGCATTGAGAGCGTTTGTAGTTTTGCATAACATGCAAGTCAGTATGCATCCAAAGCTATTTTTACCCCTTTCTCTAGCACCACAATATTGCAATCTCTCCGATATAAACCCGTCCTCAGGCACGTAATTTGTCCGGTTGGATAATTAGAGGACTCTCAAGACAAGGGCACCAAATAATTACTAAACATATTAAATTAAGCTTCGAGGGGTATACCCGTAAGGTGAAAAAGTGAAAGGAATGATGAATAAAAGTTGGTGAAAAAGTAGAAAGAAAATAGTTTTTATTAATGTTAGATAAGAAGGAAAAGTGTGAGAAACTCATGGGTTGTGGCTCAGTTGGCAACGTAGGCTGAGTTTGTGAGAAAAACTCTCAGGTTCAACTCCCACTAAACACATCTTTGGGGAGGGGTGAAGCGCCCTAACTATGACTAAACCCCGAACAGGATTAGGCTCAGACTGTTAAAATGGATGAAGATACCTGTGGTTTATACAAAAAAAAAGAAAGTCTGAGAAAAGAAAAATAAAAAATATTGTTATTTTCTTTTTTTATTAACAAAACCAAATTATTTCAGTCAACGAGGCATTGACTCAATAGCAAAGAGAAAGTCTTGAGATTTTGAAATTCTTTAATATCCCAAGTTTGAGTCTCATTAAGTGTAAAATTAAGTTTGTTTCGTAATGTTATTTGTTTATGTTATTGATATTTTTATTTACCAAGTTTATCAATATTACTGGTTTATGAAATATAATATGCTGATTATGATTGTAACTTTAAATGAGAATATACGACTAAAAAAAACCAAATCATTTCAAATTAAAAAAATTAGTGGAGTATATATATTTACAAAATTATCTTTTTTTTAATTTTATTTTATTATCTTAACTCATTATTCATATAATAGTAAATTAATATAATTTTATTTTCTCTCTTTCCATTTTTAACTTTATTAAGTAATGGAAGTAAAGAACAATATTTTCTTTCACATTTTTTATTTTTTCCTTCAAGCACATCAAAGGAAAGAAAATATACATTTTCCATTTTTTCATTTTTCTCTACTTTCAATTTCTTTATCTTTCCATCTTTCTTTCTACACTACCAAACAATGTCTATGCGTGTGTGTGAATTACTGTATATCTGGTTTTATATTTACTATAGTTATCCCAGAGGCATTCTTCCAAACACCTTCCGAAGCCATAACCCTGTCTTCGAGGGAAGAGAGACACAGACACCAAAGTCTGTTCAGCCATGGGCAATTCCACCATCATTGAAAGATGGTGGATTTTGACATTAGCAAGCTTTACAGTCGTCCTTCTCTTTTTCCTCAACCACAGCCCCGGTCGCAACAATATATCAATTCTTCAAAATCTGACAATGCCCATTACAGCTGCCAATCGCTTCGACATGCCTAACATTCAGTTTCCAATGCCCCCAAACACCATTCAGAATGAGGAAGCAGCAAAATCTTCTAATCAGCTTCCTATGTCCAAGTTACAATCCTGCATGCCTCTGAACAAAGATCCCAATGAAACATCCTCTTCTGAGACTCCATTTTCAGGCATGGAAAACTCAAAGCCATTGGACTTCAGTCATAACGTTGAACATGCAGCAACTTCTTCTCAGGTTCCTGCGTCAGACTTGCAAAATTCAAACCCATCGGATTTCACTGAAAAAGCAACCCCTACTTTTCAAGTTCCCTTCACGGGTTTGCAAGAAGCAAAACAATCAGAATCAACTGAAAAATCTCCTTCTCAGGTTCCGCAAAATCAAGAACCACCCAAATACAATGATGATGAGGAAGCAATTGCGGAAGAGAAAGGAGGAAAATGCAATATCTTCGAAGGGAAATGGGTTTATGATCCTATTGAAAGTCCTCTATACGATTCAGCGATGTGTCCATTTCTCAGTGAAACGACGAGCTGCCGAAGGAATGGACGGCCAGACAAGGAATATGAAAAATGGAGGTGGGAAGCTAATGAGTGTAAGATTCCTCGGTAAGAAACAATATTTCACTCTATTCATACTTCAAAAACGTTTTCGATTTTCATCTTTTTACTGTTTCCCTCTAAAGGTTTAATGCCAAGGACATGTTGGAGAGACTTAGAGGGAAGAGAGTTGTCATAGTTGGGGACTCCATCAACCATAGCCAATTTGAATCTCTTGGTTGCATTCTGTATTCTGCTATACCTGATAGGTCTTATTTTGACGCTCGGAGTCGGGTATTCACGGCAGAGGTAAGGCAACAAGGCCTTTGTTTGATTGCTCAATATTGGGTCTTCATTTTCTTCAATAATTTTAACAACGACATATTTGATTTTTCAGTCTTATAACTTGGTTATTCAGTCTCACTGGGCTGAATTTCTAGTGGAAGTACTGCTGAACAAGACGGATGGCAAAAAGACATTAAAACTCGACTCACTTGTCCCCACTGCTTGGAAATGGAAAGATGCAGATATCATGGTGTTCAACACCGGTCACTGGTGGGTGAACCGCAAAAGGTAATGTAACTTTACTAGCTTCACAGAAAATGTATATACGGATGTATAGAAAGTTATCCTTCAATATCAACAAAAGGTCAGAAGAAGTGGAAATAAATTTCTTCTTTCAGTATTTAAATATGATTCAAATCCTAAAATCGTTATTGTTGGAAGAGCTTTACAGTTTATAACTCTCGATCAGAACACAATTAGTCTAAGACAGTAAAACAAAAAAAAAGAAGTTATTGTTCAATGTGGTGAAAACTTTGCAGGTGGGACTGGTTTCAATACAAGAGGAAAGTGTTTACAGACATGAAAGTTGAAACAGCATTTAAGGTTGCAATGAAGACTTGGGCTCGTTGGATAGAGAAAAACGTGGACACTAGCAAAACAACAGTGTACTTCAGGGGCATGTCGCCTCCGCATTTCGGGAAGGATTGGTGCTACAAATCAACCAGGCCCATCATGGACGAGTCGTACACATTAACATTCGGCAAAACACTGAAAGAAATTGTTGAGAAAACACTTCAAGGCATGAGGACGCCGGTGAAGTACTTGAACATCACGAAGCTAAGCGAGTACCGCATCGATGCCCATTCTTCCATTTACGGAAAGAAGCAAGGGAAGTTTCTGGTTGCGACCAAACAGCAACCCCCAGCAATGGTGGCTGACTGCAGCCACTGGTGCTTGCCTGGTGTTCCGGATACTTGGAATCACTTGCTTTATGCATCTATGGTCTTAGATGGCTCCATGGGCAGTAGAACTGCCTGAAATTAGAATTTTCTTTAGAAAAGTTGTTTGCAAAAAGGGATTTGACTTTGGTCAGAGGGAATAATAATTCTGTAAAACAGAGGTAATCCTTTCAGTAACTCATATTGCTTTTGGAATATTACTTAAATTGATTCTAATAAGCTAAGCAATGCTTGAGTGTTGAGTTTTATGGGTAAGTCGCTGAAGCAACCTCATTAGCAGGATCAATATATAACATGCAGCTTGCTGCAAAGTGGATTAATGTCAAATTTTGATTAATATTGAATTCGGTTGTTGTATATCGATTTTAATAAATTTTGAAAAATTTTCATTAATTTTATTATTTTTCTTAAAAAAATTACCGAAACTAAAAACATGATATGATAATGAAATTAAAATTAAAGATCAATGAAATTAAGCTATACGGCAAATTTACTATCAAAACACAGCATAATGACAAATCTAAAGTTAATTTCGAAAAATCATAGTAAGTTATTTGCGATAATTTAAATTCCAATCATCATTTGTTTGTTTAATCATACATTATAATCACTTCATTTAACTTATAAGAAAATTATATCATATTTTTAATGAAATTCTTAAATTTTATATGCATAGATAGGAGATTAAAACAAATCTCTTAAAATAGATTTAAAAATCGATACATTTAATTAAAAAATTTACCAACAGTTTATAAAATAATAATATTTAAAACAAAACTCGGCATTCAAGGCATTTAAGTATTCTTAGAACGAGTTTGGTTGAACGGTGAAATTGATTCTAACGAGATTAAAAAAAAAAGAATAACTTTTAAGTAAAAAATAATTTTAATAAAATAATACCAAAATATTAAAAAAAAGGTAAAAGAGTACATTTACATTTTTGTCTTTAGTGATTTTTTTTTTGTCTTTTTTGTTGGAAACGGACGGAGCCTAAGAAAAACGAAATGGCATTTTGTTCGTTAATTGCGCGAAATTTGTTTGTAATGTTCAGAAAACCATGCTTGGCAACGCAACGCAACTCCACTATGGACCATTTATTCAGAATCTTCTTCTTTATCACATGCAGCTAGGCTAGCCATAGAAAAGAACAAAGATATACATGCAACACACTGAAGATAAGAAACTCAAGTGGCATCAAAATGCTATACATCATCACCATATTTTTTCGTTGATAGCATTTTTCATAAAAATTAAAAATAATTTATTGGTAAATACCAACAAACCTTCTGTTAGTAAAATTCGATGGTAAATTTCGTCCGTAATTCACCAGTAATCCGACCAAATGTATCAATGTATGTAGAACAATTTCACCGGTATTCCATCAGTAATATTTGAATTTTTATTTTTATTATTAATATTATTAACAATACTTTTTAATTTATATAATTAATTTTATTAATGAACACATAATTAAAACTAAATAAATGATTTCAAATTACTATTAATTATTAAAAAAATAAAAATATTTGTTCATAAAGAAAAAGGGAAAATAAAAATATATTTAAACCGTAAGGCAAAAAACCATAGTTGTTGCTTATCATAGCTGGACATTATCTTTTGGTGAAACCCAACATCCATGGCATCGGTAGGTGGTGGAGAAGGTGTTGGAGGGGTTTCTGACATCAAACTTGAATTCATCCTTTGAAATATCTCCTTGATTAGTGACCGAATGTTATTCCTAAGCTTAGTTCTCTACTCAGACACGACTTGATCGTTAAACTAGTCAAGTTGCATTTAAGGAATATCAGAAAGGTAAATGACCACAAGCAAACTGACATTGGGAAGATGAACTAAAAAAAAAAAACTGAGATTGGGAAGGACCTCCAACTATAGTAGGAGACTGAGCCAAGTCTATTATATTTCTAGGAGGCCGTCTAGACCTGCAACTGTAAACGCGAGTGCGCGTAGCTGTAGGTCCTCCAAGTGCTTCGGTCCATACCTAAGGGTCGAAGTCTTGATGAGTAAAGGAATCTTTATCAGGGATAATACAGAAGCACATGCTTCCTATAAGAAAGTTCGAAAAAATTATCATATTAATAAATAATATATATTATAATAACAAATTTATATTATACTTAAACTAGTCAAGTTGCATTTAAGGAATGTCAGAAAGGTAAATGACCACAAGCAAACTGACATTGGGAAGATGAACTAAAAAAAAAAAAAAACCTGAGATTGGGAAGGACCTCCAACTATAGTAGGAGACTGAGCCAAGTCTATTATATTTTTAGGAGGCCGTCTAGACCTGCAACTGTAAACGCGAGTGCGCGTAGCTGTAGGTCCTCCAAGTGCTTCGGTCCATACCTAAGGATCGAAGTCTTGATGAGTAAAGGAATCTTTATCAGAGATAATACAGAAACACATGCTTCCTATAAGAAAGTTCGAAAAAATTATCATATTAATAAATAGTATATATTATAATAACAAATTTATATTATACTTAATTATACTTTTAATTAACTATAATTTTGGATTTATTATCCATGAAATCACCTTATCTTTTACTGCATTTGTGGGTGTGCAGTTGAACATCTCACCATAAGAGATCATTCACTATAGCTCATTTGCTAGGACATATGAAAAATAACGTTTAGCATATAGGAGACATAAAACTTATAAATAATAATATTAAACTTAGTAATTAATGAGCACAAAATTAAGAATAAGAACCTTATATTATTCTCTTTCGATGTACAGGGATTGAAACTAAACTGCTTGTGCTTTGTCAGTGAACCTTCTTTCTCGTTTCTAGGATTAGCTTTCACAGACCTCTATCTCTTGCGTTCGGCGTCAGTTCCCCAAATCACGAAAAGTATGTGGAAGTAATCGATGCATAAAAATATAACAATGATTACTTTTCATCCCATAAAACTTGCAATAAGTCATTTTTACACATTGAACTATATTAGATGCAAAATCATCTAGAAAACTTAATTGTTTAACCCATTAACGCATTTTTTTTTGTTCTTTGGTTAGAGTAAAAATGCTTTAGACTTAACGCATTTTCATTACTTTGAACCAATTCCAACTCTGGTTATTGTTTGCGTTAATCCAAGTATTTCCTTAGGTTTTGTTGACAAAATAATGCTTACAAATGGTGCTTGCAAGTATACTTCAAATTTTTACGCGTGCACGTATAACAAATTTTCACAAATTCTCAGAGATTATTACAAATAGCTCATTGAGCTAGAAAATGATTGATTTCTCTCATTAATTTTGGATATGCACAGTACACACACATATATATATATATATATACTAATCAATGGAAGTTTACAAAAGTTGCTAAAGGATTCTAGAGGAGTACAGAAAAGTAACTAATTCTTCCAAATAAGGCTAACGATGTTAAGGTGCTGCTGGTGTGCATGGATACTAGGAAATGGTTAACATGCTTGCAATGTGAGCTGACGTTTGTTGAGTGGCAATACTCTACTGTGATGAGGTGCTGTGATCACGTGCTGCTGATGTTGGTTGAGTGGCAATATTCTGCTGTGATATCCCCCCGCAAGCTGGAGAGTAGAGGTCTTGAACTCCCAGCTTGGAGAGAAGTGTATGAAATGCAGAAGGATAAGAAGCTTTGGTAAACAGATCAGCTAGTTGGTCAATTGATTTGATTGGCAGAAGATGTATGACACCAGCAAGGAACTTTTCTCTGACAATGTGGCAATCAATATCAAGATGCTTGGTTCTTTCATGGAAGACCGGATTTTTAGCTATGTGTAAAGCAGATTGATTATCACAGAAAAGCAATGCTGGGGAAGGATGAGGAATGTCCAAATCTTTCAACAAGTAAAGGAGCCATTGTATCTCACAAGTAGTGGAGGCTAAGGCCTTGTATTCAGCTTCAGAGGAAGACTTAGAAACAGTGGTTTGTTTCTTAGATCTCCATGAGATAAGAGAAGATCCAAGAAAAACACAATATCCAGTTACAGACTTCTTGGAGTCCATACAAGATGCCCAATCCGAATCAGAGAAGGCTTTTAACTTGAAATCAGAAGTTGCTGGAAAGAAGAGGCCTTGTCCTGGTGCTCTTTTAATATATCTAAGTACCCGATGTGCAACAATGATGTGCTGCTGAATTGGCTTGTCCAAAAATTATGAAAGCTACTGGGTGACAAAGGTGATGTCAGGTCTAGTGTAGGTAAGATACTGAAGCTTGCCAATCAATCTTCGATATGCAGTGATATCTTCAAGTGGTGTGCTATCTTGACTATGAAGTTTAGCAGCAGGGACCATAGGAGAAGAAGCAGGTTTTCATGATAAGAAACCTGAATCAGAGAGGACATCTAAGGCATATTTACGTTGAGAAACATTAATTCCAGCAGAAGAACGAGCTATCTCCAAGCCAAGGAAGTATTTCAATCGACCAAGATCCTTAATCTGAAATTGATCATGGAGCAAGGTCTTGATGGAGTTGATTTGAGTAATGTCATTCCCAGCAAGGATGACATCATCTACATACACCAGTAAAGCTGTGAAAGATGAATCTGTGCTTTTGACAAATAAAGAGAAATCTGATGTAGCTTGGATAAAACCAAATTGCAACAGAACACCAGTAAGCCTTGCATTCCACTGTCTACTGGATTGTTTCAAGCCATAGAATGACTTCAATAATTTACAAACTTGGTTAGGCTTAGGAGAGGTGAAACCAGGAGGTAGATCTATGTATACTTCTTCATGCAATTCTCCATGGAGAAATGCATTGTTGATATCCAGCTGCTCCAAGTACCAATTCTTAGCTGCTGCCAGAGCTAAAAGCATGCAGATTGTACTCATTTTAGCTACTGGTGAAAAGGTATCAATGTAATCAATACCCTCTTGTTGAGTATATCCTTTTGCTACAAGTCTGGCTTTGTATCTATCAAGTGTACCATCTGCTTTTAACTTTACTTTGTACACCCATTTGCAGCCTATGGTATGCTTGCCAGGAGGTAGATCAACCAATTCCCAAGTCAAATTATCCGGTAGAGCTTTCAGTTCTATTTGCATTGCATCCTTCCAACAAGCATGTTGTATAGCCTGCTGTATAGCCTGCTTATATGTCTGTGGCTCTTGCAAGGAATCAACAACAGAAGAATAGACTCGATGATGAGGGGAAAGATTGGAGTAGGACATAACATGAGAAAGAGCATGTGGGGAAGACCTTCTTACAGAAGATGAAGGATTTTGTCCTGGAAGTTCATAGCTGTAGTCCTGCAAATAAGAAGACATTGTTCTATTTCTAATGGATCTTCTAGGCATATTAGTAGAAACATTAGGAGTGAGATCAACAGAATTTGAAAAATGATCTATTGTAGACAAATCAGTAGAAACAATAGGTAGAACAGAATTGTCTTTTGTAGTAAGATGTTCTGCATGTGTATAAGCAAAAGGAAACTCAGTTTCATAAAATATTACATTTCTAGAACAAAAAATCTCATGTGTATGAAGATCATATAACTTGTAACCTTTAATGCCATTAATAAAACCAAGGAAAATACACTTTCGAGCTCTAGGATCAAATTTGTGTCTGTGTACAGGTATTGTAGAAGCAAAGCATAAGCAACCAAAGACTTTAAGGGAGGTGTATTTTGGAGGTGAATTAAACAGAATTTCGAATGGTGTTTTGTTGTTAATTATAGGTGAAGGGATTCTGTTTATTAGGTAAGTGGCATGTGAGATGCAATCAGCCCAAAAGCAGATAGGAAGCTTGGCTTGGAATCTAAGAGCCCTTGCCACATTAAGAATGTGCTGATGCTTTCGTTCTACTTTGCTATTCTGCTGAGGAGTAGATACACAGGATGTTTGATGCAATATGCCTTTCATAGTGTAGAAGCTAGCCATGTTAAACTCTTGACCTTGATCACTGCGTATGCATTTTATTTTGGCTTGGAATTGGTTCTCAACAAAAGCACAAAAACCTTGTAGGATACTTCTAACCTCTGATTTAGATTCCATCAAGAAAGTCCAAGTCCCTCGGCTATGATCATCTACTATAGTTAAAAAATAAAGAAATCTTGATAAGGAAGGATAAGGGCTTGGTCCCCAAATGTCTACATGGATTAATTCAAAACAAGAGTTTGTAAGTGAAGAGCTAATAGTAAAAGATAATTTCCTTTGTTTTGCATAATGACAAATGTCACAAGCAGTACAATCACCAGTAACATGAATAGAGTTATCAACAGAATGTAGAAGTTTAATTCTAGCATTAGAAGCATGTCCTAGTCTATAGTGCCAGATATTTGATGGAGAAACAGAACATGAATTACAGGAAATCGAGAAAACAGAATGCATAGAGGGAATGCAATGGAACAGGCCATGAACTTCTTTAGCAAAACCAATCATCTTCTTGTGTGGAAGGTCCTGTATATAACAAAAATTGGATTGAAAAGTTAGAAAATAATTTTGACCAGAAATAAGTTTGCTGACAGAAATCAAATTGTAAGAGAAAGATGGTACATGAAGTACATTGTTAAGAACAAAAAAAGGTGAGATTCGAATGGTACCATTATATGCAACAGGAATCTTTTGATTATTTGGCAACCTAATGAAAAAATTATCTACTGGTCTGTAAGTAGTATAGAAATCAAGAGAGCAAGCAACGTGATCTGTTGCTCCAGTATCTATGATCCATGAAGAAGAGGATGTTTTACCTGCCATGTTGCACATGAAATCCATGCTAGCAGAAAGAGAATTAATGGAAGGGTTGGCTGGAGGTGTAGGTTAAATTAAATTGAGCAGCTGGGAGTGTTGTTCAGGAGTGAAAACAGGCTTGTCACATGCTTGTGGCTGATCCAATGAGATAGAACTAAAAGCAGTAGGAATAGTTTGCTCAGTTAATGGCTGACTCAGTCCTTGTGCTTGATTGATTGTAGGTTCCCTCCTTTTAGACTTGAACCCTGGTGGATAACCATGTTTCTTAAAGCATTGATCGATTGTATGACCATTATATCCACAATAAGAACACTTAGGTCTTCCTTTGAACTGATTATTCCTGTAGGGAACATGAGATTTCTGAGTAGAAAAAGCTGTTGGTGTAGATGTATGTTGAACAGAACCACCATTTTGTTGACGTTCATGCTGAATGACTAGAGCAAATACTTTGTTTAGTAAGGGAAGTGGCTCGATCAGCATTATTTGAGAACGAACAGTGGAGAAAGTTTCATTTAATCCTCTGAGGAAACGGATCACACAATCTGATTGCTGATAAGCTCGTACAGTAGCAAGAGCTGTGCATGAACATTTTGTAGCACAAATGCAAGAAGGTATGGGCCTCAACACCAATAATTCATCCCATAGTGTTTTAAGAGTAGTAAAATACTCTGTAACAGAAAGAGATCCTTGCTGGAAACTATAAATTTCTTCTTGGAGCTCAGCAATTCGAATAGAATCACCTTGAGCAAATCTATCTTTGAGATCTTGCCACACCTCAGCTGCATTGTCGAACCAAATGATGCTTTGAGCAATAGAGGGGCTCAGAGAGTGGAGTAGCCAAGACAGTACCATAGTGTTACATCGTTCCAAAGCAGAGTAAAGAGCATCATTTCGATTTGGCATGGTGATGGAACCGTCAACAAATTTGAGCTTGTTTTTAGAGAGTAAAGCCATACGCATGGCTCGAGCCCATGAATGATAGTTGGAACCTGTGAGTGGTGAAGAAACTAAGGTTAGTGATGGACTCTCATTGGAATGAAGGTAGTAAGGACTAGCGGGGCTGTCCTCTGGTTTGGAAGTTGACTGAGACATTGAAGAAAATTTGTTTGGCTAGTGAGAAAATGAAAGAAAATAGAAAGAAAATTGATAGAAGAGGAAGCCAATCGCTGGCTCTGGTACCATATTACAAATAGCTCATTGAGCTAGAAAATGATTGATTTCTCTCATTAATTTTGGATATGCACAGTACACATATATATATACTGATCAATGGAAGTTTACAGAAGTTGCTAAAGGATTCTAAAGGAGTACAGAAAAGTAACTAATTCCTCCAAATAAGGCTAACGATGTTAGGGTGCTGCTGGTGTGCATGGATACTGGGAAATGGTTAACATGCTTGCAATGTGAGCTTACGTTTGTTGAGTGGCAATACTCTGCTGTGATGAGGTGCTATGATCACGTGCTGCTGATGTTGGTTGAGTTGCAATATTATGCTGTGATAGAGATTGAATAATGTCATATCAGTATTATTTTATTATTGAAACATAAAATTTTGATATTAAAATTTTTGTATTTAAATCATTCAAAAGATACGTCTAAATAAAGAGACGAGAGAGGGGAAAGGAACAATTGGCAAGGTGCCCTAGTGCTTGATGATCTATAGAGTTCTAACTCTATTTTTTCAGGAAAGCCAAGAGAAATTATTAAAAGCAAATTTGCCAGGAGAGAAACATCGGGCGAGTCTATTTCATCCATTTCTTTGTTGGTATGATGCTGACTAATATTCCATCCACATCTAAGCATTGATTAAGATGATTCGTGACATAAGCCTTCCCTTCTCACCGACATGTGACAATATCCTTCTCACTTTCTCGGGACCACAAACGTAACCTTGACCTCCGCCCTCGTAAGCGCCACAGCTTAGCTATCTCTAGATGGGTAAAAACCATAAAGACAATTATTTTTTTCCCAAGGAATTAAATCTCAATTTACCCAACTTCAAGAGTTGTGAATAGATGTATAATTTAGCCGCATCGAGATGGTTCGGTATCAAATTGAATTGAGATAATTAAGTATCAGGTTTGAATTCGATTCAATTTGAAAATTTGAGATTTGAAATTCAATTCGAGTTAGATCGAGCTTGGATTTTGAAACTTGAATTCAATTCAATAGAATATTCTAACTGCTCGAGTTCAACTTGATAGGTTCGAATTGTTAATTTTTGACTATATATTATGAATGTAAAATGATAAATTAATAATAAAATATTAAAAGTGTAGATTAAAAAAAAGCTTAATAAAGCTCATTAACTGCTCGAGTTTAGTATTAAAAAGCTCAAATTCGATTTGACTCGTTACTTGAGTAGTTCAAACTTAAATTCAGTTCAAAAATAAACGAATCAAATTCAAATAATTATTGAGTCGAGTTTAAACAATTCACAAGTAAATTAACTCATTTATATCTCTAGTTGTGAGTGATGTGTTGGCTTATTTATAATTAGCCCAGGTTCACTATTAAATTGGAAACAGTAAAGGAAACCATAAGCCAGTCAAATTCTTTGGTATCAGTCATGGGCTTCTATCCAACCATCATTGATAGATGGTGGCTGGTCACCTTTGCAGGCTTCATACTCGTTCTTCTCTTTTTCATCAGTCACAGCCACAGTGGTTACAATGTATCTATGCTTCAGAACCTGACACCGCCAAAACCACCTTCTACTCGGAATACCTTGCCTGAAATGCTGTCTCCAATGTCTTCCAATTACATTGATAATAAGGAACCAGCAGCAAAATCATCTGATCAGTTAGAGTTGCAATCTTTTATCCCTTCAAACTCTAGTTATAGTGAGAAGCCAGTAACGTATTCTTCTCAGGTTTCTTTTTCAGGCTTGCAAAATTCAAAACCATCAGACTTCCCTGAGAATGTCAAACCGGCAGTGCCTTCTCAGGTTCCCATAAACTTGCAAAATCCAATACCATCAAATTTCACAGCTGGCAAAATTGAACCAGCAACATCTTCTTCTAAGGATCCTTTATCAGGCTTGAAAAACCCAAAACCATCAAAGATTAATGACGATGAAAAACAAAAACCGGTAAAGAAGGAAATGGGAAGTTGTAATATCTTTGATGGAAAATGGGTTTATGATCCACAGGAGAGTCCTCTGTATGATTCAGCCATGTGTCCATTTGTTAGTGATAGAGCAAGCTGCCAAAGGAATGGAAGGCCTGACAAGGAATATGAAAGATGGAGGTGGGAAGCTAACGAGTGTAAGATTCCTAGGTAAGCAGTACACTGGCTCTTCCGCATAAACAACGCTTTCTATTCGCATTTCTCTAGCATAACATTGTAAACAAGTCCCTCTATTTTGCTATAAGGTTTGACGCCAAGGACTTGTTAGAGAGACTTAGAGGTAAGAGAGTTGTGATAGTGGGAGACTCCATCAACTTCGGCCAATGGGAATCTCTTGCTTGTCTTCTATATTCTGCCATACCTGATAAATCCCACGTTGATGCTCAGCGTCGGGTTTTCACAGCAAAGGTAAGAGAACATTATTGCCAAGTTCCAACTAATTCTTTTATTTGCTCAATCTTCTTGATGATGAATTCAACATGCAATTCGACTTTATAGATACGTGATCCTCATTCTTCAATGTTTTGCTTAGTTTGTTGATCATGAATCATAATTTTCCTAAACGAGAAGGCCACATTTTATGTTACAGTCCTATAACTTGATTATTGAGTCCAGCTCGGCCCAATTTCTGGTCGAGGTAATAGTGAACAAGACTAGTGGAAAAAAGATATTGAAACTCGACTCTCTTTCCTCCGCCTCGTGGAAATGGAAAGATGCAGATATCATGGTGTTCAATACTGGCCACTGGTGGATGAGCCGCCAAAGGTAATAGTAATTCATAAAGGTAAATTGAAAAGTAACCTTCGCAGTCTAAAGGGTTAAGTATGCATTGCAGATGGGACTGGTTTCTGTACAAAGGGAAATTGTACGCAGATATGAAGCTTGAAAGAGCATTTAAGCTTGCAATGAGAACTTGGGCACGTTGGATCGAGAAAAGTGTCAAAACTAGCAAAACAACTGTCTTCTTCAGAGGCATGTCTCCGACGCATAACAAGTGCCACAGAGCAACACAACCGATCAAAGACGAGCCCTTCAAGTTAAAAGTTAGTGCATCACTGATCAAAGGCATTGTTGAGAGAACAATACAAGGCATGAGAACACCAGTGAAGTACTTGAACATCACGAAGCTGACAGCGTATCGAAAAGATGCGCATTCTTCAATTTATTGGAAGAAAAAAAAATTCAGGCCGAGCGCTGATTGCAGTCACTGGTGTCTGCCCGGTGTGCCTGATACATGGAACAACCTACTGTATGCAACCATGGTCTTTGATAGCTCTATGGGCATTTCTAATTCTTGAAAACTTGATGATTTATTTAATTTATTTTCATTTTCTTTGACCAAAAAAAATTTAAGCTTCTTGTTGCAAAAGTGTTTCGTTTGGTCTTGTATTTTTAATAAGAATTCAGAGAAAACAAAGTTTTTTGTATATGAGGAGGGATACACTAGAGTAAAACAAATTATTTTACATACTTTTTTTTTTTGAGATAAAACTGCTACTTCATTCATTCATTAATGAAATTTGCCTCGTCCAATACAATATCAACTATAAAATCTGGGCATTCCTCAATCCAAATTAAATCTTCTCTAGATTCTAAGCCTTTCCTAGCTAAGCGATGAGCAGCCATGTTTCCTTCTCTGAATGTGTGCATGATTCGGTAGGAATGAAAATTGGAGAGAATACTTTTGGCTTCCTCCAGTATGTTTCCAATGTGAGAGAGACCTTGAACATTTCCCTGTAGAAACGTTACTAGAGCTGAAGCATCTCCTTCCAACTCGATATCTTCCATCCCAATTTCTTTCGCAAATTCGACAGCCTGTAATGCTTCCATCGCCTCTCCATCCTTCGGATCTGTCACCCATTTCACAATTGCAACCAAAGCCCCCATAACCCCTCCTTTACCATTTCTGATTAAAATTCCTATCCCACCCTCTTTAGCTTCTCTGTTCAAAGCTCCATCAAAATTGACCTTGTAGGATATTCCCTGTGGAGCCTTCCATCTTACTTGCCTTCCTTTGATGACTGTCCTCCCTTTCATTTGCTTTGTTAAACTCTTCAATATATCCTTTAATGAAGTGAGCATGTGCATTACCTGACCTGTTGACATCATCATTTTTTTCCGAATTGCGTCCATTCCATATGCCCCATAAAGCAAATGTGAATTGTTGAAGTTGATCTGGTTCCCAACGCTCAAGGTATTCACCCAAGTTCATCAGACCTGTGTCTCGTATCCCGTTTGCCCACGTGAAGTATAATTGTTCCCATATCTCAGCTGCCTTTGGGCAGAAGACGAGCATGATCTATGGTTTCCTCCTCTGCTCCACATCGGTCACATTCGCTATCCCCTGGCGCACGTCTTTTAGCTAGGTTCAACTTTACTGGTAGAATCCCTCGTAGTACTTTCCAGAGAAAAATTTTCATTTTGGGGGGAGCTTTGACGTTCCATAGTTTCTTCCACATGGTATTCTGCCCCTAGCAGGCCCTTGTCCTCCACTTATAGCTCTATTCCCACTTCTTACACTGTAAATGACATTTGAGTTAAAATGCCAAACTAGAACATCGGGATTGCCTCCTCTGCTAATTGGAATCGACCAAATAGTATCTACCTCTGCTTGTGGGAAGACTTCTTGAACTAATGACCATTTCCATTGCCGCCGTTGCTGATCAATGAAATCACATACTCTACTATCTTCATCAAAAGATTCTAGCTGACAGTGAGCTAGAAAATCATCATTGCACAGCATCCATTTATCTTTCCACGTCCTAATAGACTGCCCATTTCCAACTCCACCGTAATCCCTTCTCCAAAACAGGTGGTACCTCTAAAATGCTTCTCCATATGAGTGAAGGATTCCACCCCAATCTTGCTTCAAGGAAAGAGACATCAGGGAAATATTTACTTTTAAGCACTTTATACACCAGTGTTTCTGTGTTATGAAGCAGTCTCCAACCTTGTTTAGCCAACATAGCACTATTAAAACATCCCAAATCTCTAAACCCCATTCCTCCTTCATACTTTGACTTGCACATACCAACCCATCGCACCCAATGATTGCCCCGCTTTTCCTTGGAATGTCTCCACCAAAAATTACTGAACATTATGTTAATTTCACTACACAAGGAGCCGGGGAGCATAAAACAACTCATGCTATAAGTAGGAATAGACTGTACCACTGCTTTTAAAAAAACTTCCTTGCCCCCTTGTGAGAGTGTTCTGTTTCCCCAAGCCATCATCCGAGAGCTGATTTTATCTTTAAGCTCCATAAAGGCTCTTCTCCTTCCTTTACCCACCATGGTTGGTAAACCTAGATATTTCTCAGGATTTGAGGTATTTTGGATACCAAACATGTCTTCAATTAGCCTCCTTTTTTCCTCATCTATGTTCCTAGTAAAAAATAAGGTAGACTTGACAAAGTTAATTTACCACTGCTTTTAAAAAAACTTCCTTGCCCCCTTGTGAGAGTGTTCTGTTTCCCCAAGCCATCATCCGAGAGCTGATTTTATCTTTAAGCTCCATAAAGGCTCTTCTCCTTCCTTTACCCACCATGGTTGGTAAACCTAGATATTTCTCAGGATTTGAGGTATTTTGGATACCAAACATGTCTTCAATTAGCCTCCTTTTTTCCTCATCTATGTTCCTAGTAAAAAATAAGGTAGACTTGACAAAGTTAATTTGCTGGCCCGAGCCTTCTTCATAACACTTTAGCACGTACTTCACCCTTTCGCTTTTTGTCTTTATCTACTTTTGCAAAAAGAAGACTGTCATCAGCAAAGAAACAGTGATTAACTCTAGGACTATACCTGATCATGGGCCGGGCTAGGCCCATGACAGGTAATAATAAATTTAGTGTATGCCCAAGCTCGGGTCGGCCTGAAAATTCGAGTTTGATTTTTTGTCCAAGCTCATTTTCATTTTCATACTACAAGCCCTAGCCTGGGAAGAAAATAATTTTTTTATATTCTAATTTTTTATTTATTTGTTTTTTTATTATTATTTTATACCCTTTAAAATTTAATTTAATTTAATTTGTCAAAATTTGTATATTAATTTCCATATTAAATATTTATAATCATGTTTATTAATCGAACGGGCCTTCGAGCTTGGACGAGTAGCCTGACCCTTGAGTAGGTCTATCTAGGACCATTTTGGCTAACTTTGACTCCTTGGATGGTGCCTTCCTGTTGGTGTTTTCTGAGCATGGCTACTAAACCTTCAGTACAAATCAAAAAAAATAAGGAGAAAGAGGGTCTCCCTGACGAAGGCCTCTATTTGGATAAAAAGTTTCCGTGGCAAAGCCATTTATTAATAAAGAATAAGACACTGTGGTAACACATTTCATCACAAGTGAAATCCAATCTAAACTAAATCCTAGCTTCCGCATCATTGCTTCTAGGAACACCCACCCTATCATAGACCTTGCTCATGTCTAATTTTAAAGCAAAGTAACCCAGTTTACCAATTGATCCAGGGAATTAAATTGCAATCACAATCATGTTTTTGGTAGCGTCGTGATTTCGCGATTGTGGATAAAACGGAGACTATTACAGTCATTGCGGTTATCGCAATCATGAATTTTTCTTAATTTTCACAACTTCTTATAAAATATAAAAATTTTAATGATTATGAGTTTTAAAGTAATTTATGACATTTTATGCATTTTATATTTGATTTAATATTTTTATCAAAATTTACTTTCAATTTATTATACAATTAATATCATTTTCATTGTTATTTAGTAACATGAAAAACAATAAGTAGAACTAATTTAAAACTAAAAAAGATTAACAATAAAACAAACTATTACTAAATACAAAATTCTAAATTAATAAAGTACAAAATCAATATATGATCATTTAATTTTAAAGTTTTTTTTCATCTGAATTATACAAAAAAAATTACCCCCTTTTATCAAACATTTTCTCTTAAAATCTATCTATTTATCCATATATGTTAATTCTTTTTTTTAATTTTTCTTTACCTAAATTTCCAATTGCTGAACTTTTTTTAAATTAGTTTCAAAACGAATGCCCAGTCCATTTGCCACTCCCTACCACATTCTACTACTTTATTTAGGATTTATATATATGATGCACTGACAATATATATTTTTTATACACTGTCAATATACCAGAGGTTGACACCTCATTAATAAGCTCTTATGAGCAAAATAAAAATTTTATTTATATTTACTTTTAAAGGCTTGACATATTTTTTAATTTGTCAATTGATGAGGTGTCAACCTCTTATGTATTGATAGTGTATAGAAATTATACACTATCAATGCATCATATACAAAACTTTTTTATTTAACCCCAAAACACTCCCAACCCAATTCCCATTTCTCAATTCACTATTTCATTTAAACCAAGACACTCCCAACTCATTTTAGATTTCCCACACGACTTCTTCTTCTTCATCAGCCATCCACACTTCTCTGTTTTTCTCCCCCGTCTCATCCCGTTAAATTCTTCATTCTTCTTCTCTGATGCTCCTTTCTCCTTTGGTTCACTTGTCTTTCTCAACAAGACTCATCGACCCAAGCGGTACAGACCCCACTAGCAGGGCAGCCAGGATGGCTTCCATGGAGTCACAATCTCAGGCTCACATCTCACAGCGAAACAAGTTTTGCAACATCTTCAACGAAAAAGATAATTTTGAGTTAAATAACAATATTTATCTTCAATTACTTGGTTTATGCTTAATCTTGATTGAGTATTTTGAATTTGGTTGAGGCTTAATTTAAATAAAAAGAATTTATAGATTTGGTATGTTCTGTGTTTTTTTTTATTATTTTCTTGGCTTTTCTCAGGCGAAAGTTGAAGATCCTCTCAAGTTGATTCAGCTCAATGAAAATTTTTCCTTAAAATGGAAACAGCGGCAATAACGGTCCGTTATTACCGCCGTGCACCGTTACATCGATCTTTCACGGCCGCGACAGGGCGCTTTTGTTGTGATTTACATTCACACCTGATATTTCATCAATAGCGATGGCGGCTACTGGCGCTACCACAAAATAGCAGCCACTATAACACTATTCAGCCACTATTTAAATCCCTGAGTTGATCTTCTCTTCAGAAAATGCATTAATTCATAGGCGACTAATACATTATCTAAAATTAATCTACTTAGTACAAAGGCACATTGAGTCTCACTAATACATGCCGGAAGAATGCACTTCAACCTATTAACTAACACCTTTGAAATTATTTTATAAATAACATTGCACAAGCTAATAGGCCTATATTGCATAATTTTCCTAGGTTCTTTCACTTTTGGAATGAGGACAATTTGAGTATAGTTTACATCTCCTATATTTCGCTCACCTTTGAGACATTGTAAATAGAATTTAACAACATCATATCTAATAACAGGCCAGTTTTTTTGATAAAAGAGTGCCGACATACCATATGATCCAAGAGATTCATTTGGGTGCATTTGCCTGAGAGCTAGGTAAATTTCTAAAGAGGAATTAGAATAGTTTCCATTATTTTCTGATAAAAATATACAAGATATATATAGCAGAAAATGTAAGACTGATTTCCTGAGAATAAGGATACAGATAAGAAGACACCTAAGATTATGCTAATCTCCTACGATTAAGGTACAAATATACTGTAATAGTCCACACATACTGTAAATCACGTATTTTTTTTATATAATCCACGGTTGGGCTGTCTGTGATGCTATTAACATTCAACAGTGACAGTAATAAATTATAAACATTTATTTCACAAATACGGAATATGAAATTTTTTCACTATTCCTTACATCTGACATCCCGTATTTTCCTTGTTTCAATAAAGTAGTACTGTATACATATGTCTGAAATGTAAAAGAGAAGTGACTGTACCTGTCATATTTAACATAATTTGCCCTAGCGCTTTATATGTAGTTATATCCATTTGGGAGATAATTCTCTAACTCCCTGTCTTTTTATCTGTGGAGTTAAAACAAAAGGGTGAGCGAACCACACGCTCAGTAAAGGAGACGGTTGCTGCTTTAAATAAAGCAAGACTATATACCATAAAGTATTTATTTTTCCTAAACTTATACCAAGTAGGAAAATAGTGGATATAGTAAACAGTCCTCTCAATACACCATTCAAATCACTGGCTAAACAGTTTACAATATAATGTAGTAAACAGTAAACAGGATTCAGTAAATCCTTTCAGTAAATAGAAATCAGTAAGTTGAGACTAGGCATCACCCTACAAATAAATCATGCTATCATCGTTCCTCCAGGAACACAAGTCGTTCGCTTTTGGGGTACACCCGTAGGCCATCGCCCCTCACGGCTTCCTCGGAGTATGCCCTTGGGCCAAAACTCCAATTCGCATCCCCATCGGGACACAGCTAGCTCTGTGGCACAAATCAGCCACGTAAAAAGTAACGCATGAAACTCGGGGCCTAAAGTCTCAAAAATCACTTTATATCTCATAAAGAACCTTTAAGGGATTATTTCACAACTTTTATCATTTTCTCAAAATGATTGATTTTGTAAAAAGGTTTTATATTTTCTGTTTACAAACATAGTAAAAACAACATGAAATCTCACAATTTTTCGTGTGAGAAAAATACAAATTAAACCAGCTCGCCCATGGTCAGCTCGCCCTTAGCGGCTCGCCCATGGTTAGTTCGCCCATTCTGGCATTGCCCATGGTCAGCTCGCCCATGGTCAGTTCACCTTTTATGGCATTGCCAATAGTCAGCTCGCCCATAGCGGCTCAGAGGGGTCGCCACTTTTGGCTTGCCCGAAATATCACAAAGGGGTCACCTATCTTTGGCTCGCCCAGATTTTTATTAAAACAAGAGTCGCCTATCTTTAGCTTACTCAAAACATCACAAAGGGGCCGGCTTTGTAGCTCGCTCGGATTTTATTATAACAGGGGTCACCCGCCCAAAACATCACAAAGGGTTCGCCTATCTTTGGCTCGCCCAAAACATCACAAAGGGGTCAGCTTTGTAGCTTGCCCAACTCAAAACAATTTATCAAACTAATGCATGTCATAAACCAAAATATTTTCTCAATATTTTTATAACATTTTACTCCACAGGACATGCATTTTACTTCACATACTACTCCCTTACCTGGTCTTACGAAGCCTAGCTTCCCGATCGCCTTTACCGAGTCCTCAATTCCCGGCTGCAAAATAAATTATCAAGACCATCAACATATATTCTGTTTGAATGTTTCCAACACTTTGGCGAAACTTGAGACTAATCCGCTAGCTCGCCCATTATAACTCGCCATTCATAGATTGGCTTATACGTGGGAGCTCGCCCCCAAATCAGCTCATCATGCATATGCATGAGAACTCGCCATATATAGCTTTTTATTTAGATGTGGGTTCGCCTATGAATTAAACTAACATATGGCGACCTTACCCACTATACCACATTCAATATACTTTAGCTCGCCCATAATAGTTGAGCTCGCATATACATGCTGAGCTCGCTTATAAAAGCTAAGCTCGCCTATTTCTCATCACTTTTACACTGTTTCCAGCACTTTCCTTATTTATTCTCGATTATTTTCTAGACCACATCTTGTTCTAGTTTCTTATATCTTAATAGGATTTAACTAAAACAAAGCTATATCTATGTTTATTACGTTGTAAAACATAGAAATCTACCATTGAATATCAAGAGAACCATAGAAATATGGAACTCACCTTAATCGAGTTGCACTTCCAGAAACAGAGTGCTTTCTGCCTCACTTAGCTTATTCCTTAACTCTTCCAATGATGGAGTTTCGTTAAACAAGTATGGAAGAAATTGAAGAACGAAGTCTGAACTTGCAGTAGAGTAGTATTGAGGAAGAAGAAATTTGCTTAAGTCAGTTTTCCCCATGTATTTCTTCTTATAAACTCATGCTAATCCAATAAGAGCTTACCACCTATTTCTTAACTCGTTCTTTTTCAACATTTTAGGTCTTACATGCATTAAAAATTGAAGAAAATTGCGACAAAAGGAATGGTGGTAAAGCTTTCTTGCTACTGTCCGTTTTTGACTAAGTTTTCTCTTCTTTTTATAACTTCCAGCTAATAGAATTCATCCTCTGTTAGATTTTTCTTCAGCCTTGTATCATAATAGCAACAGAAGTCAAATTTGGCTGCAAGGTTCTGACTTATTGTTTCCAGCTCACCAACACTACGTAATGTGTTAGTTCACCACCTTTAATCCAGATCACCAGCTTCTCAACTTGCCAATAGTCCTTAACTTGCCAATTCGAGCATCAACATTTGCCTTTACTTGATTATTGGTATCGTCACATTGTCCTGATGCCATCTTGAGAATTGATGATTATGAGCTGATTTCTTTCCCTTAGGCGATCACATTGAGACTTGGCGATCACTGCCACAGTTAAACTGTTGGTGATCACCGAGTATTGCTCTACTCGCTTACTTTGCTATGATTTATGCAGCAAATTGGCGATCATATTTAGCATTTTAATTTGGCAAGTACGTTATTGCCTTATTTGCCTACTAGGCTATCATTTGCGCTTCTATATGAAAGATCACGTTACTCACCATACTCGCTCTTTGGGCGATCATCGCTAGGTTCATTGGGCGATCCTAGCCCTCGCCTCATTCGGGCGATCATCTTAATCAACTAACTTGGCAAACTTACCTATTCGCCGATATGGTCGTTAAATTAAACTCGCCATCATCCATTGGTGATCATCCTAATTATCTTGCTCGCCCATTGGCGAGCCGTTCCATCATAATACTCGCCCATAGAGTGTTTCACAGAAATTGCTCCATTTACATCCTAAGTTAAGGAGCTTTTCACCAAAGTGGAAATCAACATTCATTATTTATTTCATTTCCACTATCAAAATTCACCAAATTATGGTGTACAGTTTTATAAAATCGGGTCTTACATATATACACATTTGAATACAAATGAAGATAACATGTTATCTAATATGCCCCCTCAAGATAGGCCGCAAGAAGAGAGGCCAATCTTGGATTTGAGAGTGGTAATGGCTTGGTAAGAGCATCAGCAAGTTGATCAGCAGATGAAACGTGTGAGACACATAGTGCACCCATTTGAACTTGGTCCCGAATAAAGTGGAAATCGATAGCCACATGCTTCATTCGGAAGTGAAAAACTGGATTGGCACACAAGTGAGTTGCACCTACATTGTCATAATAAATAACAGGAGGTTTTGAAATTGTAATAACAAGGTCAGTCATGAGATAGCATACCCAATTAAGTTCAACAGCAGTGGCAGCAACAGATCGATATTCTGCCTTCGTAGAAGAGCGAGCTACTGTCTTTTGTTTCTTTGAGCTCCACGAGATAGGATTACATCCAAAGTAGACAATGTATGCACTTGTAGAAGAGAAGTCGTCCTTGTTGCCAACCCAATCTGCATCGGAGTAGGCATGAATAGAATCCGGGGAATCATGATATATTAGTATTCCATCATCTAGAGTACCACATAAGTAGCGTAGAAGACGCTTTACTAGCATCCAATGGTCGGTGGAGGGTTGATGCATGAACTCTGACAACTTGTTTACTGCATAAGAGATGTCAGGGCGAGTGAGAGACAAGTATTGAAGACTTTCAACAACTGCACGGTACTCAGTAGGATTAGAAAGAGGAGTGCCTGAGTGTAAGCTGGGCGATGAATTGGTGGGTAATGGTGTGACAACTGGTTTGGCACCTATCATCTTTGCCCGAGTAAGTAGGTCGATGATGTATCGACGTTGAGACAGTAATACACCATGATGATGAGGAACCACTTCAATGCCAAGGAAATATGAGAGAGGCCCAAGATCTTTAAGAGAGAATCGTTAAGATAAATTGTCAATGAAGTGGGCGACTAAAGTTGGGCAATCACTTGTGATTATGATGTCGTCAACATAGACAAGGAGATGAATGAGATGAGTACCATTATTGAATACAAATAAAGATGTGTCAGCATGAGAATTTGTGAACCCAACAGCAAGTAGAAAGTGATGGAGTTCATGGTACCAAGCTCTCGGTGCTTGTTTGAGACCATATATGCCTTTACGCAGCTTACAGATATAAGTTGGATGATCAGAGTCAATGAAACCTGGAGGTTGAGTTATGTAAACATCTTCTGTAAGGTTACCTTGTAAGAAGGCATTATTGACATCCAATTGTCGAAGAGGCCACCCTTTTTTGATAGCAATGCTAAAAATCAATCTGACGGTGGTGGGTTTCACAACCGGGCTAAAAGTGTCATGATAGTCTAATCCAGGTCTTTGATGAAAACCTTTAGCCACAAGTCGAGCTTTAAACCGGTCAACAGAACCATCAGAATGTCTTTTAATACGATAAATCCATTTACAACCGACAATGTTGGGGGCTGCAATAGGCGGAACTAGTTCCCATGTTCCATTGCGGACTAAAGCATCATACTCCTCGGACATGGCTTGATGCCAATTATGATCTTTGATGCCTTGGTTAATTGTAGTGGGTTCAACACTGGTAGGCATGTGAGTGTAAAGATTGAGTTTTTGGATAGGCTTTTGGATTTGATTTTTGGCCCTTGTAATCATGTGATGTTGGTTTGAATGTGTTTGAGCGGGCAAATTGAGTGGTATGGATATGGGTGGTTGAGGTGCAGGTTCAAGTGGGTCAAAGCTAGGACAAGGGGAACGAAGTGATTGCTCGGGTATGGTAACAAGGTGAAGGATCAGTACTTGTTGATAATTCTTGAGGGCAAGTTTCACATGGAAGTTGTGACCCCGACTGCGTACCTATAGATATAGTGACTTTGAGAGGTGATGGAACCCAAGTGTCAATGCTGGTAGAGTCAGGTCGTGGTAAATTGGCATGAAGTGACTTATAAGGAAAAACTGACTCAACAAATTGAACATGACAAGAAACATAAAGTTTATTTGTGAATGTATCAAAACATAAATATGCACTATGAGATAATGAATACCCAAGAAAGAGGTGTAGACTGGGAACCAAGTTTGTGAGAAGTGTACGGTCGTAGCCAAGGATAGTAGAAGCACCCAAATATTCTAAGCTTGGAATAATTCGGAGTGGTGCCAAAGATTTTTTCATATGGTGAGGACATATTTAGTGTGGTGGTTAGTAATCGATTAATCAAGTAGACGGCAGTAGCAAAGGCATTGGACTAGAAGGTTAAGGGAAGAGACGCATGAGAGAGTAAGGTGAGGCCAGTTTCGACTATGTGGCGATGACGTCTTTCTGAGTACCCATTATGCTCAGGTGTATGTGGTGGTGTAGTGAGATGACAAATGCCTTGTGTTGCTAAAAGGCCTGTGAGAGCCACATATTCACCCCTATTGTCACAGAAAATGGTTTTAATTTTGTTGTTGAAGTAATTTTCAACAAGGGTTTTGAATCTAGTGAAAACATCTTTGACGTCAGACTTGTGATTGAGTGGATAAAACCATATGAATTTGGTATAGTGATCCACAAAAATGACATAATATTTGAACCCATCATGTGAAATAATAGGTGATGTCCAAACATCTGTGTAAATAATCTCAAGGGCTTGTGATAACACAATAGAAGATGTAGAAAAGGATAATTTATGCATTTTATTGCAGTGACAAGCATTACAAGAAAATTCTTTGGGAATGGGGGAAGACACATCCAAATTAAAACCTGAAATAATATGTTTTAAAATAGGAGTAGCTGGATGACCCAAGCGACGATGCCAATTTGAGGAAGTAGTTTTGACACTGGAAAAGGCAAAGAATGGGGAAGACATAGACTTCACAGTCGGCCATTCGTAAACTCCATCTTTAGCATTGCCCTGTAAAAGAATTTCACTTGCGCGAAGATCCTTCACCTGAAAGGATGTTGGTAAGAATTCAACAGAAACATTATTAGTTGAGCAAAATTGAGAAATGGAGATTAAATTTGTTTGCATATCAAGAACACAAAGTACATCACATAAGTTAAATATAGCATTAGGTGTGGGAAGAGAAGTGGAACCAGTGTGAGTAATGGAGAGACTCGTGCCATCCCCAATCATAATGTCATCAGTGCCATGGTAAGGAGCATGCAAGGAGAGATTAGCCAAGTCTGCAGTGACATGATGAGATGCACCACTGTCAAGTAGCCAATTTTGATTGTTGGATGCAGTAGTGGTAGTGAGATGAGCCCGTGGTTGCCAAGATGTCGTTGAAGTGTTAGGTGTTGGTGCGTGGCCAGAGTTAGAGGTCTGAAGTGGTACCAATTTAAATGATGGACATTGTTTGGCCATGTGTCCTTGAATAGCACAAATTTGACAATACCCAAGGTATGGACGGTGTGGTCGGTTGCCACGAAGTGGACTGCCTGAGTTGTTGTTGGTCATTGGTGATGGAGCAGCGGAATTAGGGGGCCAACCATTGTTGAATCGCTGAGTCAAAGTACCTGAAGGAAACCGAAACAAACACGCAGCGGAATTTAAATCATTCGGCCTCCACCAGGATCGATTCGGAGAGTTGCCTGATTAGGGTTTCAAGATTTTACCTAACGTTTTCTCTGATTTTCTGTTGTTGGTCGAGTCATAAGCAACAACTTTTCGTTCCTGCCTCTATGGTATCCACACGAACGGATCTCACGACTCTTGAACGTCTCACGATCAGAAGCCTTAAAGAGCGTTTTTGATTCTTTATAATCGAATTGCTAGCTTCGATTAAAAGAATACCTTTTCTGTTTTTTTAATTGTGCGGCTATTTTTTAGAAAAAAAAACATCCTTTTATAGACAGTAAATTTAACCCTAAAATTTACTGCCAAACATAACTCTAATCCTACTTAGAATAGGATTAATTATATCCTTAATCCAATTTAGAATAGGATTAGATATATCCTTAATCCAATTCAGAATAGGATTAATTAAGCTCCTCATTGATCCGTTCTAAGTGTGTGACCCAATCGGTTCTCAAAACAATGGCAATGACAAAATTGTCACAGGCAATGAGCGGTATCTAGCAACACATCATTGCTACCCATGTAACGAGAATGTCAATGACTCGACATAACCTTACTCGTGATAGATGTTACCGTGTAGTCTAATCCCTTTATCCTTTGATGTCTTGATTAGACACAAGTCATGGAATGTGTCACACTTGTATAGTCTAATCAGCGTTTCTTTATTCCTGAGTAGACTAATTAAACAAATAAAATCAATATCTCATATTGACTTATTCGAGCACGGCCATGCATTTCTTAGTCTCACTCCATCAAAGGGCCTAAGACATCACTCTTGTTATATAAGAGGAAAAATTCTTATCTTGATCACTCAACATCCCTCTACATAGATCAAGGCATACCCAATTACTACCTTTATAGTCCATCCTGTTACAAATGACATCTAGCAGCATTAAAGTATGCAATTCTCTATGTTGGGATCTCTGATGATCTCAAGTTAAAGGATCACATACACCATTATCACTATGAGAATCGCTTATGACACTCATATAACAATCCATGTAGCGTTCTCATGGAGGGTCGATCCAGTACATAGTTCTCTAACATGTACTTATGTGATGACTTGATATCCTATATCCATGACAATGGTCATCAGTCAACCACATACTAGTCTAATCGTACATTGTTATCCTTGTTCACAATAATACTTGACTAGGGATATTTTAAGAATAGTGTGTTATTACTATTCTAAGGACATTATCATATAAGATTACATTACGCAGTTATAAGACAAAAATAATAATGAGCTATAATAAATAAAATGTCATGATACATAAAAAAATGCCAAAGTCAATCATCTAATGAATGGTTCTAAGAGCATAATCCAACAGTACCAGGGGAGGAGGAACGCCAATTGTTGGCTGAGTTTTGTGGACGTCAATGTGAGGATGTCCGATTTGTGGGATTGGCAGTGGCCGGGAAAGGAGTAGAGGATTTCCCTTGGAGAGAGGCTTCAAAGGTTAGGAGTTTCTCATGGAGTTCATCAAAAGAGATAGGGTTGTCACGAGCTTGAACAGCACGTACCAATTCTTTGTAGTCATCACCCGTTTCCTCCAAAATTTTATCAACAAGATCTTCTTCATCCATTGGGGCACCAAGAATAGCAAGTTCATCTGCACGAGCTTTGACAGATTGAAGAAAATCAGTGATATTAAGAGTGCCTTTGGTGGAGTTTTTGATGATGGTTTTGAGTTGTTTGATGTGGCCTCGGGATGGTTTGGCATAAGTGTTAGCTAATATTGTCCAGGCTTTCTGCGATGTTTTAGATCTTGCAACAAATGGAATAATGGTCGGGGAAAGCGAACCAATGAGGGCGTTGAGAATGAGCTGATCCTGACGAATCCAGTTGTTGTAGGCTGGATTAGAGATGGTGGTATTATTAACCGTGAGAGTGGCTAGTGGGCATGGTTTTGAGCCATCAATGTACCCAAGGAGATCATGCTCGATGAATAAGGTTTGGAACTACAATTTCCAGGAAACATAATTGTTGGTGGTGAGTTTGAGAGGGGCTTGAGCCGAGATGTTGATGGTGATGAGTTGAAACTCATTGGTATGAAGATTGATTGAGTGTGCAGGGGCTGTCACATTTGGGTTTGATGTGGTGAAAGTAAGAGTTGTGTTGCTTTCAGTGGTCATTCTGGGAATGGAGAAAAGAAAAGAAAAAATTATATGGGTAGAGCGTTCCTTCTTGCTCAGATACCATAAAGAGGAATTAGAATAATTTCCATTATTTTCTGATAAAAATATACAAGATATATATAGCAGAAAATGTAAGACTGATTTCCTGAGAATAAGGATACAGATAAGAAGACACCTAAGATTATGCTAATCTCCTAGACTCCTATGATTAAGGTACAGATATACACACATTTGAATACAAATAAAAATAACTTGTTATCTAATAATTTCCTCCTTGAAATCTGCCAAAAGATGATTATTCATATCATCAGTTATGCAAGGATCTACAATCTCAAGAATATCTTCAAAGGAGTTCGGCATCTGAGATTAAAAAATATGTTCAAAATATTGAGTGGGTATTTTTTGAATGTCACCCTCCTCCTCCTTCCACTCTACTTCATTATTTTCCAGTCCCCTTATATTGTTTTTGTTCCTTCTCTATGTGGCTTGAGCATGAAAGAACTTGGTGTTTTTGTCTCTTTCCCTGAACCAAGTGATCCGTGATCTTTGCAACCAGTAAAGCTCTTCCTTCTCCAATAGTATATTGAGCTCCTCTTTGACTTGCCTCTGCTTATCTAGTAGTTCATCCTCTACGCCCATACTATCAAGCAGTTTTAATTTTGATTGGAGAGCTTTCATCCTCTTCCTACCAATATTGAACTGAGTCTCATGCCAATTAGATAGAGCATGTCCAACTCTCTCCAGCTTGCTTTGTAATCGATCTTGCTCATCTACTCCCCATGCATTTTCAACTATTCCCCGACAGGCCTCCTCCTTAGCCCATATTGCTTCGAATCGAACTTTTTTTGTTTAGTCTTTGTCGTGCTTTAAAATTCTCCCTCTTGGTTCTCATCATTACTGGCCCATGGTCCAATACAAGAGCTGGCAAATGGATCACTGCACGGGACGGAAACTTATCACTCCGACTTGCATTCACCAAACATCTATCTAATCTCTCTCGGATGCAATTCGCCTGTGACCTACCCCTTTCCCACATGTACCACTCCTCTTTAAACCCCAAGTCATAAAGTTCACATTCCTCTAATGCTCTACGGAATACTTGCATCTGATTTTCTCTTCTTAGTTCACCTCCCTCTTTCTCATACCTCCATAGTATCTCGTTGTAATCTCCCATAGACAGCCAAGGTTTGTCATTTTCAGCTCCAAGTTGGCGTAGCAAATTCCACTAGTGTTCCCTATTGTTTGGGTCAGGATCCCCGTAGATGCCTATCAAACGCCACGGTTCAACCCGTAGTCTTTCTTCAACTTATGTGTCTGTTAGAATAACTCCATAGTTTAAGTTAAAGCTCTCCTCTCCAAAGCATTGCTAGGCCCCAACTACTGCCTTCAGAGCTCATTGCAAAGCATGATAACATCCTGCATTGTCTTCTTATTCTGTCTAACTTCTTTTCATGTAGTTTCGTTTCACTAATGAAGACTGCATGGGGATCTTCTAGTTTGATTAGCTCCTCCAGAGCTCTAATTGCTCGTGGGTTCCCAAGCCCATAGCAGTTCCATGTAATACATCTCATGGCTGTCAACGGGACTGATAAACAGTCTCTGTTGTTTCTTCATTGTTGAACCCGTCAGTATTATCCTCCTTTGTGCAGGCTTCTTCCCAGTCTGTTGAGTGTCTTCCTCAGAGTTTTGCTTTCTTTTTCTGGATTCACTTTTATGCCTTCCTCTTCTTTTCCTACTAGTCAAGCTTTCCTTTTCCACCTTGACTGTTTTGGCTTAGTGTAGACCCCGGTCTCCACCTCATTATTTAAATATGTTATTTTTTATTCCAGGCCCCTCTCCATTGAACAGCTTCCTTTTTCTGCATGTCCTGCTAATTCTGTATGTTCAAGTAAATTGCTCTCCATTCCTGCACCGACTCTTTTTGTGGGGGTTCTGGATTCTCAAGACATAACTCGTGGGACTCTTCCTAATGCCCTTGATCCTCTATCAATCCAAATTATCTCCTAGCAACTGATTTTTGACATTTTGAAACTTATCCCAAGAATCACGTTGATTGTGATCATCCAGATGTTGCTCTCCTGAATTTTCGTCAACTCTCAAATCCAGCTTCCAGTTTGCGGGCCATCCACTTTCTGCCACCGATCCCTGGCTATCTTTGCTGTCATTACCATCATCACCTTGTTGTTTCGTTTGGCTCCATCCTTTCGATCACTCCTCCTCCCAAGCCGAATAGCTCTTTTTTTTCCCAATATCTCGCTTGATATGATGCCTTACGATTTGGTGGAGAAGCCCTCAACTAGTTCCCGTACTGTCTCCCGTTACCTTCATTATTTTCATTATCCATTCCTACTGCACAATCTACCTCTGTATGACCTAATCGACCGCAAACATAGCAAAAATTGGGAAGCCTTTCATAACTCAATTTACACCATAAGTCTCCATTCGTTTCATCTTTTGACAACTTAACAAATCTTCTTAATGGTTTATGTTAGAAAATTTCAAAATATAAAGTGAAAAGATTGATTAAAATGTTGTTTAATCAATGTACAAGTAAAACTAGTGTTTGGTATGACTCCGGGTGAAGTAAAATCATGTTAAAATGATTTTTACTAATTTTATAGGGCAGTCAACTGCCCATATAGGGCAGTCAACTGCCCTTGCGCAGTAAGTATTCTGTCCGAAAAATGCACTTGGGCAGTCGGATGCCCTGGGAGGGCAGTCGGCTTCCCCGGGATGGCAGTCAACTGCCCAAATAGGACAGTCAACTGCCTATACAATGTGAATACTCGGATTTTAAGTTACTTTAAGGCAGTCGACTGCCATATGAAGGCAGTCGACTGCCCTCCTGGAAGTTGCATACTGTTTCAAAAATACACTAGGGCATTCGGATGCTATTTTCGGGCATCCGACTTCCTTGCCTGGAAATCTAAGGGCAGTCAACTGCCTTTTATGGCAGTCAACTGCTCTAGTGCAAAATGAATTGTAACGACTAGTTTTCTTTGAATAGGTACAACCTCATTCAAAGGGTAATCTTTCACTACATAATGGTTTAAGGACATAACCATTGAATTTGAGAGGTTGTGAACAATCTGAATGATGTGTTTGTTTAAATGAAACAACACAATTGAAAGGTTGTGTCATTCAAACCAAAGAACACATATCTTGAAATTATCTCTATAAAAGAGATGACAATGTTCATTCAAGAAGAGATATAGAAGACAGAAAAAATATAACGAAAATATTCTGAATTCTTTTTCCTCTCCCAATCTCAAAATAGAAAACAAGTCTCTTAGACATTGTTTGCTGCAGAAAACTTTGGCTAAGACATAATACTTTTGTATTTGTCTAAAGTGTTTAGTGGTTTAATATTACAAGTGCAAGGTAATATTAAACAAGTTGACTTCATTGTATCCTGAGGCTATTTCTATAATCCCTGTTGCATACCATAACTGGTGGGGGTGAAATAAGTCTTAAGGAAAGTGGCATTATAGCAGCACGCCTTGAAGTCTTTCTCTGCATTTAGTTCGTCACTGTTCGTGATCAAAGAAGTTCAGTTCCAGAAGTTGAAGTCCAAGAAGAAGTTCAAGTTTTCATCTTCATAGTACCCCAAGTGGACAAGTTCTGTAATCTCATATTTTGCATTTGTTCAACAATCTTAAGACTTATTTTTCAGAAACCATGAAGATGGAAACGTTGAAAGAATTGGCATTTAACTTTCAAAAGTTGGAGAGGTTCGATGGAGGGAACTTCCTAAGGTGGCAACAGAAGATGAAGATTTTACTTACATCCCTCAATGTACTCTATGTACTCACAACACCAAGACCAGAAGAAAAAGAAGATGACACAAATGAGGAAGTGCATCAAAGACAAAAGTGGGACAACGATGACTACACTTGTAGAGGATGCATCCTAAATGGTATGTCTGATTCTTTATTTGATACTTACATCACAATCAATACATCAAAAGAATTATGGGAAAAGCTGGATGCAAGATACATGAAGGAAGATGCAACTAGCAAAAAGTTCCTGGTAACAAGTTGGAACATTTTTAGAATGAATGATTCCAAACCTATTATGGAACAGTTTGCTGAGATTGAAGTCATCCTTAACAAGTTTAAGCAGTATTCAATGAACATGGATGAGTCAATTATAGTGTCCTCTATAATTGATAAACTTCCAGCATCATGGAAGGATATCAAGAGAACCTTGAAACACAAAAAGGAAGAAATCACTCTTGATTACCTTGCAAACTATCTTCGGATTGAAGAGCAATATCGCAAGGAGAATGACAAAGAAAAGGAGAAGGAGACTAACATCTCCAAAGTCCATGTGGTAGAGGATACTGTTTCCAACAAAAAATCCACAAAGAAGAAGAAAGAACTTTCCACCAAAGGCAAGAAGTTCAAGAGGAAAGGTGCATGTTTCCATTGTGGAAAACCAGGGCACTTCAAAAGGGATTGCTATGTCTTCAAAAAGAAGAAAGAAGCATCCAATGCAACCAAGGACAACTTTGTTGCTGTGATTTCTGAAATCAATGTCATTGAAGACAAAGAAGCATGGTGGATAGATTCTGGTGCTACAAAACATGTGTGCACAAACAAGGCTTTGTTCAAAACTTTCAAAGAGGAAGTAAATGGCAATGTGCTCTACATGGGGAATTCTTCTTCAACTGAAATCAAAGGCAAGGGGACCATAGATTTAAACTTCACTTCTGGAAAAACATTGAGTTTAACCAATGTTTTCTATGTTCCAGAAGTTAGGAAGAATCTGGTGTCTGTTAGTTTACTGAATAAGTTTGGGTTCAAAGTTGTCTTTGAAGGGGATAAGTGTATACTATCCAAGAGTGGAACTTTTGTGGGAAAGGGATATGCTAATGAAGGCATGTTTAAACTTAATGTATCTCATTTCAATATCAATAATAAGAAGAATGATTCAGCTTATATTGTGGATTCTTTTGATTTATGGCATAGTAGATTAGGACATATAAACTATGATAAAGTAATCATGATGTCTAAATCTAATATGGTTCCATATGTAGTTAGAAGTGATGAAAAATGTAGAACTTGCATGCTAACTAAAATAACAAAGAAACCTTTTTCCAAGGTAGAAAGAAATTCTAAATTGTTAGAATTAGTGCATAGTGATGTAGGAGATTTGCATGGAACCCCATCAATAGGAGGAAAGAAATATTATGTGACATTCATAGATGATTTCTCCAAATATTGTTATGTCTACTTAATGCATTCTAAGGATGAATCATTAGATAAGTTTAAAGCTTATAAAAATGAAGTAGAATTACATTGTAATGTTAAGATTAAAACCTTAAAAACTGACAGAGGAGGAGAGTACTATGATCCAACATATTTTGAATCTGTTGGTATTGTTCATGAGATTACAGCACCATATAGTCCCCAATCTAATGGTATGGCTGAAAGGAAAAATAGAACATTAATCGAAATGGTTAATGCTATGTTATTCTATTCAGGATTAGGACAAGGATTTTGGGGGGAAGCAATGTTGACTGCATGTCACATTCTTAATAGAGTTCCTATCAAAAGGAACAATATTATCCCATATGAATTATGGAAGAAAAGGAAACCCAACTTGAGTTACCTTAAGGTATGGGGTTGTAGAGCAATTGTAAGAATTCCTGAACCTAAAAGAAAGAAATTAGGTGAGAAGGGAATTGAGTGCATCTTTATTGGTTATGCACAAAACAGTAAGGCATATAGATTTTTGGTTGTTGAACCAAATAATTCAATATCAATTAATACAGTTATTGAATCAAGAGATGCATTGTTTGATGAAGGAAGGTTCAAATTGATTCCTTCACAAAAAGAAGTTGCTCAAACTAATTCTAAGGAATTAGAAAATTCCACCATAATTGAAGAACAAAACCTTGTACCAAGAACAAGCAAAAGAGCAAGAAAAGCTAAGACTTATGGTTCAGATTTTCACATGTTTCTTGTAGAGGGATCAAGAGAAACCATAAGCAATCACATTGAATATTGTTTCAATATTGAATCTGATCCAAAATCATTTGAAGAGGCTATGAAGTCTCAAGATGTAGTTTTTTGGAAAGAAGCTATAAATGATGAGATGGATTCAATTATAGGGAACAATACTTGGATCTTAGTAGATTTACCTCCAGGTTGCAAACCAATTGGTTGCAAGTGGATTTTCAAAAAGAAAATGAAAGTGGATGGTACTATAGACAAGTTTAAGGCTAGACTTGTTGCTAAGGGATTTACACAAAAACATGGAATCGATTATTTCGATACATATGCACCAGTAGCAAGAATTGCTACAATAAGAATGCTAATAGCATTGGCCTCAATTTATAAATTGGAAATTCACCAAATGGATGTCAAAACAGCATTTTTATATGGTGAATTGGATGAGGAGGTGTATATAGAACAACCCAAAGGGTTTGTTATTCCTGGACAAGAAAGGAAAGTGTGTAAATTAATAAAGTCCTTGTATGGACTTAAGCAAGCACCTAAGCAATGGCATCAAAAGTTTGATGAAGTACTCCTAGCAAATGGATACATTATAAATGAATCCGATAAATGTGTCTATAGTAAGATCATAAATGGAAAAGGTGTCATCATATGTTTATATGTAGATGACATGTTAATTTTTGGTACAGACTTGGAACAAGTTGAAAATACCAAGAAGTTTTTATCGAAAAACTTTTCCATGAAAGACATGGGTGTTGCAGATGTGATTTTGGGAATAAGAATTCATAAAAGAGAAAACAACTTAATCTTATCCCAATCACATTATATTGAGAAGATTCTCAAAAGGTTTAACCACTATGAACGTGCAACGGTTGCAACACATATGATCCAAATTTGAAATTGAATTCAAATAAGGATAAACCAATTGCACAACTTGAATATGCAAGAGTGATTGGTTGTTTGATGTATGCCATGACATGCACAAGACCGGATATTGCTTTTGCTGTTGGAAAGCTTAGTAGATATACAAGCAATCCAGGTAACATGCATTGGAATGCCATTTCTAGAATATTAAGTTACTTGAAGAAAACTATGAATTATGGCATTGCTTATAGTGGTGAACCTTCTGTTTTAGAAGGTTACACAGATGCAAGTTGGATTAATAACATGGAGGATCATTCATCCACTAGTGGATGGATATTCATGTTTGGTGGGGGTGCAGTTTCTTGGGGATCCAAGAAACAAACTTGTATTTCTGATTCTACTATGGCGTCAGAATTTGTGGCATTAGCTTCGGCAAGTAAGGAGGCTGAGTGGTTGAGAAACTTACTCTATGAAATTCCTTTATGGCCTAAACCAATGTCACCTATATCAATACATTGTGACAGTGAAGCTACACTATCAAAGGCTTATAGCCAAGTATATAATAGGAAATCTAGACATATTGGTCTAAGGCACAGCTATGTTAGACAATTGATTAAAGATGGGGTGATCACCATTAACTTTGTCAAGTCAAGTGAAAACTTGGCGGATCCATTGACAAAAGGTCTCACAAGAGAGATAGTGTCTAGAACTTCCAAGGGGATGGGACTAAAACCCATTTGAATTAGTCACACATAATGGAAACTCAACTCAACGCTTAATTGGACATTAAGTCTTGAGTTCAATGAGATCAAGTACATTATCTGAATGTGGCTGCAAGTATTGTGCTGATTAACATCCCAAAGGTTATGAATACTTGAAATCATATGAAAATAAGGAGGTTGAGTTGTTACTCTTAATGAACCCATAACACGTAAGTATAAGTGTTGGAATGCTTATATGATTGCATTTCTGATGAGTTCACCTATATGAGTGGAAGTGGTGCCGCTTCTAGGAGCTTAGGGTTTAGCTCTTAAGCACTCATGAAATGATACAAGACACATGGCCAGTATAAGTGTCGAAGTTCTACTAAATGACTTTGGACAAATTTTTTGAAGTCTCATGTGAGATTTAGTCATTAGTTAATCATCATAGAACCGTTGGTTTAAGACTTAGTCCACCATACCGTTCTGATTAACTGAAAGCACTTTTTCTCTAAGGTGATGGTTCAAGACCTAGTTCACCATCATTTTATGCATGAGGATTCCTCAAGTATTAGACTTGTTCTATTTGAAATTGGTGGGGGATTGTTAGAAAATTTCAAAATATAAAGTGAAAAGATTGATTAAAATGTTGTTTAATCAATGTACAAGTAAAACTAGTGTTTGGTATGACTCCGGGTGAAGTAAAATCATGTTAAAATGATTTTTACTAATTTTATAGGGCAGTCAACTGCCCATATAGGGCAGTCAACTGCCTTGCGCAGTAAGTATTCTGTCCGAAAAATGCACTTGGGCAGTTGGATGCCCTGGGAGGGCAGTCGGCTTCCCCGGGATGGCAGTCAACTGCCCAAATAGGGCAGTCAACTGCCTATACAATGTGAATACTCGGATTTTAAGTTACTTTAAGGCAGTCGACTGCCATATGAAGGCAGTCGACTGCCCTCCTGGAAGTTGCATACTGTTTCAAAAATACACTAGGGCATTCGGATGCTATTTTCGGGCATCCGACTTCCTTGCCTGGAAATCTAAGGGCAGTCAACTGCCTTTTATGGCAGTCAACTGCTCTAGTGCAAAATGAATTGTAACGACTAGTTTTCTTTGAATAGGTACAACCTCATTCAAAGGGTAATCTTTCACTACATAATGGTTTAAGGACATAACCATTGAATTTGAGAGGTTGTGAACAATCTGAATGATGTGTTTGTTTAAATGAAACAACACAATTGAAAGGTTGTGTCATTCAAACCAAAGAACACATATCTTGAAATTATCTCTATAAAAGAGATGACAATGTTCATTCAAGAAGAGATATAGAAGACAGAAAAAATATAATGAAAATATTCTGAATTCTTTTTCCTCTCCCAATCTCAAAATAGAAAACAAGTCTCTTAGACATTGTTTGCTGCAGAAAACTTTGGCTAAGACATAATACTTTTGTATTTGTCTAAAGTGTTTAGTGGTTTAATATTACAAGTGCAAGGTAATATTAAACAAGTTGACTTCATTGTATCCTGAGGCTATTTCTATAATCCCTGTTGCATACCATAACTGGTGGGGGTGAAATAAGTCTTAAGGAAAGTGGCATTATAGCAGCACGCCTTGAAGTTTTTCTCTGCATTTAGTTCGTGACTGTTCGTGATCAAAGAAGTTCAGTTCCAGAAGTTGAAGTCCAAGAAGAAGTTCAAGTTTTCATCTTCATAGTACCTCAAGTGGACAAGTTCTGTAATCTCATATTTTGCATTTGTTCAACAGTTTATTGGTATCGATCTCGACCCTGACGCGCATGTACCTCCCTCTTATTCTTGTGGTATACCTATCAACCCCAATAAAAGTGCCTATTTTACTGCCTATCCTTTCAGCCACCTCTGGACACATGAGTTTCAATGGTCCTCATTGCACTCTGACCCAGAAATTCACCTTATCAAAGACATAGTCTGAAGGCCTAAGATTGCCATCGTATTCCTTGAACAGAATGATATGCTTATCGAACGCCCAGGGTCCCCCTTCCAACACACGCTGCTTGTTTCGAACAGATGCAAATTGAAACAAGAATAGATTGGAATCCAGGACCTTGACTTCTGCTTCTCTAGACAGCCTCCACCCAACCTTTAACATTGAAAGCATTGCTTCGTTGTTAAAAGGTCTTTTTGTGAACAAACTTCCCATTAGCCATTTCTTTTCTTCTTCGACAGTAGCCATATTTCCAACACCATCAGTTCTAATGCTATCCTGCTCCTCCTCCGTTAAGTTCAAGCTGCGCCAAATATCTTCTAAACCCTCTGCGATTATCTATTCCTCTCTATGCTACACAAGAACTCCACTCCGATCTCAAAGAAACTGTAAATAATCTTGAGACTAAAAATACCTTGCAAACTAACAAGACTGATCTAATCAACTCCTACAGATCCTTAGGATTAGACCCTTTTATATCTTTTTATACGATTTTTAACTTCACGTAGTATTGATATTTTTTGCAAACCAACTATTAAATTTACCAATCTACTTGTATCTATCATATACATAAATTTTTGAATTAATTTGATATTGCTATCATTTTAATCAATAATAGTATTCTTTTAATCTATATTAACAGTTAGAATTTTATTGTTATGAAACAAATAGTTAGATATTTTTTATTACCTTAAAATTTCACATTCTTGATCTATGTGATTAGAGCATAAAATTCAACAGTCCGATTAAAAATTGTATAAAAAGATATAAAAGGGCATGTATTAACATGCTAACTGAATACCTCTTTTTGATTAGATAATAGAACATACATTGCATTAACCTGCAAAATAAATAATACTGGCAGGCAATAAACTGACGCTCGGAAGTCGGAACAGAAAAGGGGCAACAACGGAAGTGAAAGCCCCGCGCCCCCCCACCCCCCCATAGTAAAGCATATAATAGGCTAAGTTTATTGATTTGTTGTTAAATATATATAGTTTATATTCAATCAAATGTTTATCTTCGTTACCTTTTGATCATATTAAATATGTATGTATTCACCCGATTTATAAATAATATGAAAGCACAGTAAATATCATTTATATTCTCATGATATAGTTAACAATATATATATATATATATATATATATATATATATATATATGTTGAATTTAATTAACTCTTAAAGGGGTTACAGATTGATGATATTGTAAGGTATTGTACTTTAATGAACCATTGGTACAATATTTTTTTTTTTACCTTTAGCCTTGTAATCGTAAATCCTATTTTAGCACTGCAAGTTTGGGCACAACTAAATTACCAACATAAAGTCCAGCATCTCACTTCCTTTCCTCAGCATTTCAACAGGGATGGCTGGAAATAACAGCGAGGTTAACTTTACTATGTAACAAAGCTGCCACCCTTCACTCCCCTCAAAGAAGTACCCACTCTGAATCCAAGACATCATGAATTTGTGATCTCCTCATATCCTCTCTTGCAAGAGCTGACATTGAACTCCCCTCACATTCTTCATCAGATTTTGCTTCATCTCCATACCATAGAGCAAGTTGTTCGTATTCCTTGTTCCCTGTCAACCTCATTCTCGAAGAAATGGCATCTCGAATCTTTTTCTGGAAGACAAGGAAATAGTCAACTGAATATCACAAGAGAGAGAAGTGGGAAGGAGCAGCATGAAAAAAACAGCAATGTCAAAGCACCTGGTAAGGTTTGTGTTTGCCTTCCCTCTGATGATGAAAATGAAGTTCAGCTCCATTCACCATGATACAACTTTCATCAACTCCTGCTTTGTCTAATTGTTTAAAAGTTTCAATTTCTTTCCTACCAACAGCATTGCTTGCGCTCCCTGAGGTATCCATGGTCCAGTTGTTTGATTGTCCTACAAAGTTCATGACACCAATTACAGCATGCAGCTTGGCATATACAAACAAGTCAATAACCTTGTATGTGTGTGTCTGTGTTCAGATATATATATATGAACAGAAACAGAAACAGAGAGGGGGAGGGAAAGAAACTGTTTTGCAGAAATGATTTGTTCCAGTAAGATAAATGACAACAATAGGCAGCAAGTAAGAAAATAACAAAAGAATGGAGAGGAATATAGATGATCAGAAGATTCCTCAAACTTTTACTTAACCTTTTTTTTTTTGGTTCATAGGAGGTACAAGGAGAGAATGAGAAATCGAACCTTGGACCTAATCCCTCCTAAAGAAGGGTAACAACCGCTAGACCAAGCTTTGGTTGTTAATTTTTACTTAACTTTGCACCTCCATGTCTACAGTTGTTTTGTGTCATCAAAATATCGGAAAGCTCTAATTTATAGGACATTAAAAGATAATAATTAAACTGATTCAATCTTGGCTAAAACACAACAGAAGAATAAAAATATTCTTTTTCTTAGGATTAAGGTGAACAAAGAAAAATAGTTCACAACAGTATTAATAGCTGTCTGCTATTCAAAGTTGGTCAGGCAATAGCTGGTACATCAACCTAACCTTAGATCAGTTTTACCCAAACCCCTTCCCCTGTTTTCAGCAAATCCAAAAAACAAAAAGAAAACGAAACCAGTGTACTAGAATCAGAGGTTCTACTATTTGAAAAGAAAGATTCATGCAAAATCAAACTATCTGGAATTAGTGCTATTACAAAACCAGTGTATTAGACCTCAGGCTTCCTAAATGCAATAGACAGGAATACCTGTAATATAGTTGGGTGTCACAAAGATGATGCAATTTGTTGTCTAAGGTATCTCTTATGGGGAAGGGTTCTGTTGAAGTAAAACATGCTGATAATAATCCTTTTGTTCTACAATTCTCAACTGTAAAAACCAGAGATTTGGTTTTACGAGCTAGATCTTGGCATACACAGAATCAATCAATTGTTCCCCATAAATGGGAACCTGGACTGCGTTTGAAGCCTTCTTATTGTCCACATTGCTTTGATGGTTATTCTTGACAGCCTTCCTACAAAGCAAAGAATCAGCTCATGGGGGTTTCCCTCTGCTAACACAAATTGTGTTTTCAGTGATGTGAAGATGGAAAGCAAAGTTAATTTATTCATTTATTGAGATTTCCTGAGAAGGTTTGATTCAAATTGTTCAACTTTATGGTGGTATTCATAAACAAGTTAGAGATTGGCAGAGTGAATTCAGATTGGTGCAGCAGAGACTCATGCGGAAAGCCTATACTGCAGTTGAGCTTAAGCTAACTTAAGTGCTTAACTACTTTGTTTGGATGGAGAGAAATAGTAGACTTCATTGTAAAGAGGCTAGTATCAATTCTGCAATACTCAACCTGTCAAGAAGGCTGTTAGATGCAGACTAGTAACAACAAGATGCTCAGAAAAATTGAAGGCTCAAGGAAGAATCCTAGTGTTATTACTACTGTGCTGCTTGGTGCAGCTTGTTCAATTTGTAGTAGGCTTACCTACTTTGGATGAATACAAATCTCCTTTACCCAAAAAAGATTGTTGATTAAGAATCAAAAACTGACTCATGAATGCAGATCCACGAAGTATATCTGGTCAGTGACTGTTCTTGGTACATTTAAGAATCAAATTTTGGCACAACATACTTGCCCTTGCCCAGCCTGGATTGGTAGAACTTTGTTCATCAATTTGCACCCAAACCTAACAAGGAGAAGAGAGATGCAAGAGCCTATCCGTGGGATTTTGTTTTGTTTCACATGAATAATCCAAATCCAATACCTCTACCCAATTAGAAATGAATTCCTTTCTGCCAAGACATTTATCCATGGTAAAAAACTGAAGAAGAAGAAGAAACTAACATAAATCAAATTTCTGAAAGCCTCCAGCACAACAGTGAAAAGACAAAATGAAAACAATAATTTCATCCTCTAAACTCCACAAAGCACATTCAAATGTACTTGACCACACATAAACTAGAGAGCTGACTAGTGTGACGAGTGAAAACCAAAGATATGTTTCTGAACAAGTAAAGCTTTCAACTTAAAAACCATCAGTAAACCTAGATAATTCTAATATTCTTACCAGCCAAGTTAAACCTATAATCCCAAGAATCCCCAAACGGTACCAGCTTCAGCTGTACTTTCCGCTAGAACTTTGAAACCTTGATAGGAGATCCAATGAGTGAAAACGATAAGAAGGGGAGAGAATAATGACCATAATTTATAAATAAATAAATAAAAGAAGAAGTATTTAATCTTTGGAGATATTTTCAAGACCTAATCAACTGAGAAAAATGCAAAGAGCAATGTTAGAATTCCAATACTGAACTAAAGAAACAAGTACAATTTACACAATTGATCATTAACACAGATTGATCGGTTGAAAAAACGGCTTAAACAAAGCATGTTTTAGCTTCTGAAGAAAATTGGAAAACAATTAAAATAAACCTACTGGAGAGTCATAAAAAATTTAAAAAACCTATGGTACATACGCAGACAACTTCAGCCAGCCACAGGTACAAAATCCACCTAACATAACCAAATTTCAGTATACAGAAGATACCAAGATGCAATGCAACAATCACAATTTACATCAGTAAAATCAGTACTAGGAGATTCTATTCAAACAACAAAACCCATAACAAATTGAACCCCTTATCTTTATATAAATTCTAACATACAAATTCCAGTTTTACCATTGTCCCATTGATGAATAGAAGTTCCCAATTATAAAGAAGAATTTTGTTCTTTTTTTTTTATTTTTTATTTTGATGTGGGAAGAGGAAAAGGGAGAAGGGCAGCAGGGGGGAAGACTTCTCAAAACTAGAACCAAACCCTTTATTCTTCATCACAAATTCTACATGACCTATTTGAGATAGGTGTCTGCAAACCATTTTAGCTAAAGCTTGCTAGATATAGAATGCACCGTATGCAATATTAAATCCTCTAAATCATTAAAAGAAGTGTTTTGAAGTAATCGTATAAGCTTCAAGTCAAAGGCCATGATGCACAATTAAGATTTCTTTATACGTGGAGACTTAAACCAGTTGGGATTATACTAAATTTTAAAGACTACAGTTTAGTAAATTCAGCAGAAATAAAACAAGGAAAAGTAAAGCAAGTCTTATGAAGGAAAACTATATTCTGGAATCACCAAAAGACAGTATCCACAATGGGGTTAACACAAACACACACACAAAAATAATAATAATAATAAAACCCTGATATGAAAATGGAAATTGGCACAGCTTTAGATCAAACAAAGATGGAATATCAATTATTCACTAATGGTCATGTTCTGAAAAGGAAAATGCTAGTAATAGAATTGCTAATCCTTTTGGCAGAACTCCACTAAAATTATAATTATCAATGCTAATAAATAAACTTTGCTAATCTTATTTACAGGAAAGTTTATAAACGGCAGCTAAATGATATATAGATCCTGGACAGGATGCAAAGCAATTTTATAAGAAAATTTGCTGTGTTGAATGTAACAATTCATGGAGCATCCTATTAAAGAAAACATTCCAGATTTTGAACAACTTCCTGCAGTTGCTAATCTAAATCAAAAATAGCAACAATAAAAGAAGTATGAACAATTTAACACAATGGGGTCAAGAAATTCTCACCATTTGATTCTGCTGATCCAATTACAGAAGATGAACATCTCATCTCCATTTCCATCCCAATTGATTCAACCAATTGTAAATCATCAATTAAAATTTCTGGTATAGACTCACTTGCACTTTCAATTTCATTACGATTTTCTTCTATGGAGTCAGAACCATCTTCTTCAACTGCAACTGGGGTTAATGTTGTGGGTATCTGCTGACATGACACTTCATCATTTGCATTACCATTTCCAGAAAATGATGACATCCTGCCGAACACATTCTCCACACAAGCAGCTTCAGAAGATGCCCCAGCCACAGCTAAATTCTCAACATTTGATTTAACAAGTGTAGAACTGTTGTTATGTTCCCTAGAAAGCAAGTCAAAAGATGCTCTTTCCATAAAACTTGCAGGGCATGCTTTAAATATGTTATCTACAATGTGAAGCCGGCAGGATGAAGGCACATTAGCAGCATTTTCATTAACATCAGAAATTACTTCTGACTCTTTGGTTAACAGCTCATCCTCATCCTTTTTGGCAGCCTCCTTTAAACCTATACTAGGCTTTTTTAATGTCTCAGCATATTTCTCTAATGGCATGTCAGAAGAAGCCACTGTTTTCACAGGCTCCGATGAAGACGGAAGAAGCAAATCCTGCATCACGTCTTGCATCACATCTGAGTAGAACTTTTTGACACCAGCACTTACAGTGTGCACCTGATCCTCAACATATTTAACTGTGTCCTGTTCCCAAAGATAATGAGTTAGTGGAATTTTGTTACAAACTTATATTAGAGTACGTTGGACTGAAAAAAAAAAAATCAAAGGCCACAGTTGAATATCAAACACATCAACATCTCACAACAATCAGGACTCCTATATGGATACAAGTCACCTCAAATAAGAAGCCCAAACCGTAGTAATACATGATTTGCAAGAAAACTGAGCCGTAAGTGTTATTTGTATGGAACACCTCAATAAGAAGGGAGAAGAAGCAGATGTTGAGAAGGTGTGACTGCCTTCTAACCCAAGGTTCTCATGAATTGAGCCCATAGAACCACATTTGGACCTGCAAAAGGTTGGGGAAGATTCAAGAATAGATTATCGAAAGGGGCATACCTGGTACATAACTTCTTCTGCCTCTAGGCACATGGCTTCAAATTTCTCATATACATGGCCCACCCAGGTTATACCTTTTAAGTCCATAGCAGTCATCAATCAACCTTACCAGAACAGCAGTTGGATTTCTTCCACTATCTTCTTTTTGCAATTAGCATTAAATTTCGAGCAATTATCTGTACATAAGTAGATTTAAATTCAGTAAAGTCTTAAAAGAACAGAATGACAGCATTAGGAAGTTCAGTTGAGACACATATATCATAGCCCAAGAGGCATATGATAAATAACTTATATAAAGTATAATTAGATTTGGCAATCACATTCACATGTTGCCAACCCTGACCCAAAAATAAAAAGAGTTATTTGGAAAAGAGCCCTTTATCTAGGAAGAAAAGGAATGCTGGCCAAGATGACCAATTTTAATGGACAAGGTCTTGCACTACTTCATCGAAAACGATCAATCATGTAATGCCAAGTCTGACAAAAAGTCATAGCCCTAATCTTTTATATTACTCTTACACAAATGACATTTGTCTCTGTGGGGATCACTCTGTGGTCTCCTCTCATGATCAGATAATGTAAAAGAAAGAGCCAAAATTTATCATTTAAAATGTAAGCAAAACAGCTGTACTCATGGAATCTTCTTCAATACTCTATTAGTTCTTAATTTCCTATCTTCGTTCTACCAAGCTTCTGTTAGATGTATAAACTGTTTAAGTTTTAACCAAATGATACAAAACAACAAGCAAAGGAAAAAGTAGGAAAATCTGATGAACACACAGGATTCCAAAACCAGGAAACATGTATCATTGAAGACATTAATTCTGTACACGTAATCAATGATATGACACTTAGAATGCATAAAAAATCCAACTATTATACATTGCTTTTGAATCATGACTATTATAAATAAATTGTCAAAGATCATAACTAGATTTTTCATATAAATGTTCACATAGACCAGGCTGCTAAAAAATTACTCTATGGAAGAATTTCATGGATACATTAGGGATTCTTGGATGTATTTTCCACTGAAGTAAGAATAAGAAAGGCAAGATCATCTTAACTTTAACCAAAAAAAAAGTTAGAGAGCATCCATTATCTTAGTAGAAAAGAGTGAAAACAAAAACAGACTTGCCCCTTAAAAAAAATACTGCTTTTAGAATCCATTATTTGAAGCGAACAACTTAACATTATAAGCACAAAAAACCCATTAAAGCATTAACAGCTTCAGCTTACATAATTCAACCCCATACCACAAACTAAAAAAGAAACATATTAATCCACAATGATCATAAGCTAAGTTTGCAGACAAAAATTGGAGTTTCTAAGCAAGCTAAAAGACATGAAAAAAAAAAAAACAGAACCAAATTTCATAAGACAATTAAATTAATAAAACAAGCAATCTCAAACATACAAAGCAGAACCCTTTCTGGCAATTATTTAGATAGTAAACATATGTATAAAAGGAAACAGAGATTTTATCTGAAGCAAATTTCAGAAAAAGAAGAACTTCCCCCTCTTTTTCCTCTTCAAAAACTGATTGAAGCCGAAGAACTTACGTGGTGTAAAATGATAGAGCAAAAAGCTTGACCGAGTGATTGTTACCCTCTTTAAGAGAGAGTAGGTCCAAAATTCGATTCTCTTTGCACCTCCAATGAACAAAAAAAAAACCGGAAAATTCTTAGATTATAGAACACCAGAATTCAGCTTTCTTTCTTCTTTTGTTTGAGGAGAAATCGAAAAAACAAATAGAGAAGACTAGGCAGGATTATTGTTGTAGGAAAGAGTTTATATTATAGGCGCTATCGGTCGCTACATGTCAGCTCAGCTGTCTCCCCGTCTCGCAGCTTTGCTCGACTGGAAGAAAAGAAAAGAAGAAAGTGAAAATTTTTAATTAATTAGTGCATGTGAGGATTAATTTATGAAAGAGTTTATCTATTTTATAAGTAAAAATTAAGTGTTTGGCTTTTAAATTTTTAAAAATTTTAGTTTATGTAAGAAGCAAATTTGAGCTTTTTGATGAAATTATAAATTGAAGTTTTTTCATGAAGTGCTATTATTGATTAATAATATGTATTTAGTGAAATTTTTACATTTTCATTTTGTTTTTCAATAATTTATAAAATTATAAAAAAGAATTCATATTATTTTACAATAATTTATTTATTTTGTGCCATTTTTTTATTTATTTCATTTGTTTAATTTTAATTAACAAAAATTTTTATTTAGTTTTATTTTTTTCATTTATAAAAAATATACAAAAATTCTAGTAGATAGTTTTTAACGTTCTACGGTACACTTATACTAGATTTATCAAACACTAATTTAATTTCTATTAATAGCATTTTTAAAAAAAATTCTACTTAAACAATACTTTTTATTTGAAAAATTATCATATACACTGTCAATGGAGTTTTTTTAACTTCACAAGTAGGGTTAGGATGATGACATGTGTCCAATTTTATTTATTTTTTATTTTCTTAATATTTTTAAAAGACACATGTTATCATCATAACCTCGCTTATGGAGTTAAAAAACTTCATTGACAGTGAATAAGATAATAATCCTTTTTACAATAGCTCTAGCTAGGTCAAACAGATCCTTAATCATAAATACATATAAATATATATTATATTATAAGTTACTTGCTTAATTGTCAATTAACGCTTTTGTGATCATAATGTCTCTGTCCGTACTTTCGAGTTTTTTTTTTTTTTAGTTTTTAAAATTTCCTTTAGAAGTTCCTTATTTTCTTTACAGTTTTTCTCGCAAACTTCTTTAATTTCCTCTATTTTTCTTATAATCAACACTCTTGTGGTTTAAATTACTACTTATATTTCAAGTTTTATTTAAGTTTTTGGTTACTTTCTCGTAGAGAACAAGGTTTTATGGTTATGGGAATTCAAAGGTTGAAAACACTCCTCCATTGTTCTTGTGATTAAACTTTTTTCAAACCAATTTTTCATTGAATTTCCATGGCTGTTTTGGTATTTAATTTACTTCTTAAGTTTGGTTTTTGCTGCCTTATGCTTCCCCTTCATTGCTTCAAGCTCGGTTTATGAAATTATTATTTCAAATGTTAGTTTGGTGTTTAAAAATGATTAAGACTTCTTCAAACTCGATTTCCTCTAGCATTTTCTTTGTGATTCGATTTTACTTCTTGTTTTCTTGTATTTTGAGGATGATTTTAGTTAGATTTTAAAGTTCTCGGTATAATTATATAAATCTTAGTTTTGGTTTAAAGAAATGTTAATGGGTGTTTAAATGGCTCGGTTTTCACGTTTAGTTTCCTCAAATCCTTTTTGTTGCAAGGAGTTCTTCCGGCCTCCGTTGGATACAATTCAAAATGGACTTGCTGGTTGAAGGCCCGTTGTCTTTCACAGGGTGGAAGATTAACGCTAAACAAATCGAATCTTAATTCTCTCGCTATCTAAAACCTATCTTGCTTCAAGGCCCACAGCTCCATCTACAACAAAATTGACCAAATAATTAGATGTTTTTGGTAGGGCTGGGGACATGATATAGTGGGATTAGGAAAGTGCAACTTATGAATAAGGCTCTGCTGGGAAACCAAGCCTGGAAAATTTTGTCGAACCTAAAGTCTTTAGTGACAGCTGCACTCACAAGGAAATATTGTAAAATAGCTAATTTCAATAACCTTGGATCTGGAAAAGCCTTCTTGCCGGTAAGGATGTGTGCCTTTTGAAGAATTTGTAGGATTTCAAAAGGGAATTTGAAATGCTCAAATTTTCTTTTTGAAAAACCACCTAAAGAGGTGATTTTTTAAAATTTCTTTCACTCTTTCTTATTTTATTGGACATGGTCCACTATTAAATATAGAGTTAAAAACAAAAAACATGTTGTTTTATTTAAATTTAATATATATCTTTATTTTTTATATTATTAACAATATCTATACATTTTTACAAATATAATGATAACCATATTGCATATTTTATTTGATATTTTTCTTTTCGTAATATATAATATTATTATTTTTCTTTTATAATTATTTTTTATTTAATCAAATTTTAGTATCCAAAAATTCTTTCTAAATTTTTTTTATCCAAACAAGTCAATTATAAATGCCAGTATTTCAAAATGATAAATTTTGAAATGCCTTCATTTTAAAATGCCACAAGATTTTAAAATTTCTTATCCAAACGCAATGTAAAGGAATGAATGTTCAAATTTGGGGAGGATATCAGTCGTAAATAAAAAAAAAACAAGGAAGATAAGCAATACCACACAGAGGATTAACAACCAGAATCATTTAGCAGTCAAGGATTTTATTGTAAAGTTCACAATCAATGGCACCTGACACTCACACAAACCCTTCTTGAGCCCATTGTTGCACAAGAATTACAAAGAAGAACCTTCTCTTGTATTAGGGGAGAGGACAAAGTAATTTGGAAATTTAACTTCAACAGTGAGTTCTCTGTAAACGCTGCCTACCACATTTTAATGAACGAGAAAACAGTGCTAATGAGAATGGGGAGGATACCTTACCATGGAACAAGTTTTGGTCAGTAAAACTTCCCCTTAAAATGATCAATTTCATATGGAAGATATGCAATAACTGCCTCCCAGTTAGCAGTGAACTCTTGAAACAAAACATTGGAATCTCTGGAATATGCCCCCTTTGCAGCCAAGAAGAGGAAATAGCAGTGAACTCTTGAAACAAAACATTGGAATCTCTGGAATATGCCCCCTTTGCAGCCAAGAAGAGGAAACAATGGAACACTTTTGATGTGGGGTCCAATGCCAGCAAGGGTACTTCAGTCTTTCGGCTCGTGGGACTCCCGCAGTAACGACAAAGGGGGCGTGAACATGACAGCGTTGACCTCAATCAGTTCACCCTTCATGCTTATGTCAGCGGTTCCAGCGGTGTCATCGTTTACCTCGGGACCAAGGATGAGATTGGGACAAGCACGCGTGAACATTTTAGCGGGAATCGACCCAAGGCATCTACGCTGACCTGTTGTACAGGTCAGCTTGTCCTACATTTCCTATTCGACCACGTGTCCGTCAACCATAGGGTCTCATGACCTGACCTTCTCTATAAATACCTCTCCTCATTAAGAGGAGAGGGATCCCCTTTTAATCCTCCGAACCACCCTGAGTTACGACAGTTTTGGCGCGCCAGGTAAGGGAGGCTTTTCGTCATCTTCACGTGTTGTGGCTCAGGATGGCACCTAAGAGGAGACCAATAGAAGAAGAAGAACCCGTAGCACCTTTAAGTCCGAACACCACCCCTGAAGACCGCCCAGACAGACGCCCTCCACCAACCATGGAACAATTCAAGCAGCTTTCCCAACAGTTGAGAAACCTGATCGAACTAGTCCAACATGCCTTCACCCCTTCTCTCGTTCAACGCCAACCTTTTAGAAATGACACTAAACAACCCCCTATTTCCTCGATCCAACCTCCACCAGAGGAAACCAACGCTAGTTCCTCTTCGACCCCAGAGGCAGTCAGAAGGTCCAAACCTAAAACTAACTAGGAGCCAACTCCAAAAGAGCCTAGAAACGCCTTTTCCTCGGCACCAGTGACAGATGACAGTGAACGCAATCAGCTGGAAGCAAGAGTAGAGGCGATGGAAAAGTTGATGTAGGAAAAGGAGCAAATCCCAATGAAGGAGTTGAAGTTGCTTGAAACTTCACCTTTTACTGAAGAGATTGACCGAGCTCAACCGCCCCAAGGCTTCAGAATGCCCACTATTGAGCCATATGACGGTAGTACTGATCCTTTAGACCATTTAGAACTTTTTCAAGCTAACATGTCTATACAGGGGGCGGACGACCCTTTATTATGCAAAGCATTCCTGGCCACATTAAAAGGAGCAGCACGGTCTTGGTACACAAGCCTTACACCACAGTCGATCCATTCATTCAAAGAGCTTGGACACTCTTTCCTCACACATTTCGTCAGTAGCAGACGAGCGAAGAAGACCACTCTCAGCTTAATGTCCATCAAACAAAGGCCCGGGGAATCGTTGAGAGAATATGTGAGGAGGTTTAATGTTGAAGCTCTGCAGGTCAAAGACCTAGAGTAGTCCGTGGCTGTAGCCGGACTAATGAATGGCCTTACGGATGAAGAGTTCCATTTTAAATTCTCCCTCTCCCTGGAACCCTCTAAAACTCTACCCGAGCTCTTGCACAGAGCCAAGAAATATATAAACGCCGAGGAAACTATGGCTACAAAATTGGGTAGAGATGAAAACAAAGATGGCCACAGAAGTTATAAAAAACAGGGGAGAGAGGTCGAGAAAGGTACGGAGGGTAAAAGGTTCAACAAGATGCACGGCTACCCGACGAAGAGAAGTCTAGAAAAAAGATATGACTACTATACTCCCTTGAACTCCACCAGGGAGAAAATACTGATGCAAATCGAAGGGAACCCGTAGCTAAAATGGCCAAAACTGGTGAGACCAAACCCCCTTAGGCCAAGGAACAAGAGGTGCGCGTTCCATCGCGATCACGGCCACTCAACAGAAGAGTGCACAGACCTGATGAATGAAATTGAAGACCTAGTGAGAAGAGGTCGGCTGCGAAAATTCATACAGACGAGTCCGGCAAAGGAAGTTGGAAGAGGGCACCACCAAAGAAACACAACTGCCTACAATGACCAAACTCGAGGAAGATATACCGCTCCTCGATCACGCTATAATAGATCCAGCCGAGATGATCACCATGGCGAAGTAAGAAGGGACGAGGTGAACAACCAACCTACGGTCGGAGTGATTAATGTCATCACGGCAGGTGTTTCGAGCTCAGCCAGAAGGAAGCTTGACCGAGCCGCAGTGATGACCGTGGGTACTCTAGCCAAGAAACCGAAGTCATGGAAAGATGAGCCTGTATCATTCTCGATCGAGGACTTGGAAGGGATCGAATTTCCTCATGACGACGCCATAGTAATCAGTGCTGTCATCTATAATCACGTAGTAAAAAGAATTTATTTTGACAATGGAAGTGCCTACGATGTGCTCTATTATGAGGCGATGAGAAACATGGGAATAACGGAGGACAAGCTAAAGCCATTCTCGGCACCATTGGTGGGATTTGGAAATGAACAAGTTCCCGTGGTAGGAACCATCTGCCTTTCAGTCACTTTGGGCACTGAGCCCAGGACAGTAACCACAATGGTGGATTTTATGGTTGTCAAAATTCCTTCAGCGTATAACGCCATACTGGGGAGACCTAGTTAAACAGTCACGAGAATAGTTGGATCAGGCCCGCACTTGAAAATAAAGTTCCCAACACCGAACAGGATCGAAGAAGTCAGAGGAAACCAATTAATAGCTTGAAGATATTACTCAACAGCACTGAAAGTAAAGAGGAAATATCAAGAAACCTTCACCATTGAAGTACCTGACCAGCGGCCCGAACTAGATTCCACCCGGCCAGAACCAGTGGATGAGCTTATTGACGTCCCCTTTGACGTATCAGACCCATCCAAGTGCATGAGAATTAGTCAAAGATTGGAAAGGAAGGATGAGCTCGTACAACTGATTCGGGAAAATGCCGACCTCTTTGCATGGATGCCTAGAGATATTCCCGGGATAGACGTTGCTGACATGGTCCATCGCTTGAATATGGATCCGGATGCCAAGCGAGTACGGTAGAAAAAAAAAGATGTTTCGCCACAGAAAGGCAGGAAGCAATCAATAAAGAGGTATCCAAACTACTGGACGCCAGCTTCATAAGAGAATGCTACTATTCGGACTGGTTAGCAAACATGGTAATGGTGAAAAAGCAAAACGGTAAATGGAGAATGTGCGTAGACTTTACGGACCTAAATAAAGCTTGCCCCAAAGACAGCTTTCCTTTACCTAACATTGACAGGCTGGTAGACAACAGCGCGGAGCACAGACTGCTCAGCTTCATGGACGCCTACTCGGGCTACAACCAAATCAAAATGGTTGAGGAAGACAAAGAGAAGACGTCCTTCATAACAGAAAAAGGCCTATATTGCTACAAGGTCATGCCATTTGGCTTGAAAAATGCCGGAGCCACGTATTAAAGGTTAGTTAACAAAATTTTCAAAGATCAGATCTGGCGGAGTATGGAAGTATACGTGGACAATATGATAGTTCGAAGTCCGACGTTAGAAGAACACTTGGAAGACTTGAGAGACACCTTCAAAATTTTGAGAAAACACAAAATGAGGCTCAACCCGACAAAGTGCGCCTTTGGCGTCACCTCAGGAAAGTTCTTGGGCTTCATGGTGAGCCAAAGAGGAATAGAAGCTAATCCGGAGAAAATTCGAGCCATCCTGGAAATGAAGGCACTAACCTCAGTCAAAGATGTACAAAGGCTCACAGGAAGGATTGCGACTTTGAGCAGATTCATGTCCAGATCAGCAAAAAAATGCCTGCCTTTTTTTAAAACTTTGAAGAATGCTCACCGATGGGAATGGACTGAGCAGTGCGAGAGAGCCTTTGACGAACTCAAGACCTTTTTGTCCTCACCACTGGTCTTGTCAAAATCCCGTATGGGGGAACCTTTATACGTGTACTTGGCCATAACTAACCAGGCAGTCAGTTTGGTACTGGTAAGAGAGGAGGATGGGATTCAGAGGCCTGTGTATTTTACCAGTAAAGTACTACAGGGAGCCGAGCTGCGTTATCTGAACATAGAAAAGCTAGCCTACTCACTCGTGACATCAGCCAGAAAGCTCAGACCCTACTTCCAAGCACACTCCATCACCGTTTTGACCGACCAACCACTAAGGCAAGTCCTTCAAAAGCCCGAACTCTCTGGAAGACTGATCAAATGGGCCGTGGAGCTCAGTGAATTCGGCCTCCTCATCAAGCCTAGAGCAGCCCTGAAGTCCCAGGTTATTGACAATTTCTTGGTGGAATGCATGACCCATGCTGAAGAAAATAAGGAAGAGTCAAAGGATGAAACCAGAGCCCACGAGGACGTGTGAAAACTATACATTGATGGCTCTTCAAACAGCAGAAAAAGCGGTACAGGACTCATTCTAATTAGCCTGAAAAATGAAAAATTTCAGTACGTCCTTAGATTTAAATTTAGGGCATCTAATAACGAAGCCAAGTACGAGGCTCTCATAACCGAGCTAAAGTTAGCAAAGGAACTGAAGGTCGACAATTTGCTAGTATTCAGTGATTCTTAGTTAGTCGTGAATCAGATTAGTGGGGAGTTCGAAGCCAAAGATGCAACGATGATGAAGTACCTGAAGAAGATCAAGCTGCTCCTACAGAACTTTAAGCAGTACGATATAGTAAGAATTCCAAGGGCGGATAATACAATGGCCGACTCCTTGTCAAAGTTGGCAACAGGATCCAGCCCGGACCTCGTCTCTAGAGTCTTGGTGGAAGAAGTAGAGCAGAAAAGGATAGAGGCAGAGAAAGATATTGCTCATATTGATGAGGAGGAAGAAACATGGATGAGCCACATCATCAGATACTTAAAGACAGGAGAGGTGCCAGAAGATAAAAATGAAACACGAGCTCTGAGAAGAAAGGCACCTAGGTACACCATCATTGACAACAAGCTGTATAGGAGGTCATTCAGTTTACCATACCTGAGGTGTCTAAATCCAATGGAGGCCGAGTACGCACTAAAAGAAGTCCACGAGGGAATCTGTGGTAATCACCTCGGCCCAAGGGCCATCTCCTACAAGATACTAAGGCAGGGGTATTATTGGCCCACAATGATTAAAGACGCCACCTAACTGGTAAAGAAGTGTGATAAATGCCAAAGGTTCGCTCCCATCCAACATGTCCCATCCATAGACCTAACCCCGATTCTCAGCCCCTGGCCTTTCATGCAATGGGGGATTGACATACTGGGACCGTTCCCTATAGCCCTAGCGCAGAAAAAGTTTGTCCTCGTCACCGTCGACTACTTCACTAAGTGGATCGAAGCTGAGGCCCTAGCAACCACTACAGAAAAACAGGTGGAAAACTTTTGTTGGAAAAATGTAGTATGCAGGTATGGGCTCCCCAAAGCAATTATAACTGATAACGGTAGGCAGTTCGACAACCCAAGGTTTAAAACCTGGTGTGAGAATCTGGGCATAACCTTGCGATTCACCTCGGTAGCCTATCCTCAAGCGAATGGCCAAGCCAAATCTGCAAATCGACTGATCCTGGACGCACTGAAGAAAAGACTCTACGAGGCCAAAGGAGCATAGGCAAAAGAACTACCCGGAGTTCTATGGGCATTAAGGACAACAACTAAGGTTCTAACTGGGGAAACACCTTTTAATCTGGCCTTTGGAACTGAGGCCGTGATCCCCGTGGAGATCGGCATACCAAGCCCAAGGACGGAGTTCAACATCGAGGAAAAAAACGATGAAGTACTAAGGAACAATCTCGACTTAATTGAGGAACGAAGAGATCAAGCCTCGATCAAAATGGCAGCCTACCAGAGAAAAATTTCCAAATACTTTAACAAGAAGGTCTGAAGAAAAATGATCGGGAAAGGAGACTTGGTACTCAGAAAAGTTGAAGCCTCAGGAAGAGGTAAAGAAGGAGGGAAGTTGGCCCCGAACTAGGAAGGTCCTTACGTGGTTAAGGAAGTCGTCAAAAAAGGCACTTTCAGACTACAAGACTTGAATGGAAAACAAATCCCTCGAACTTGGAACGCTGACAATTTGAAAAGATATTATCAGTAGCTCTGCAAGAAAATCTGTTAGCTCAATCAAATTGACACTTTTGTAGACCAATTAAGGTCATTTTTGCCCAACCCTTATGCTAAGGCTGAGGTGTAAAGACCAACTAAGGTCATTTTGCCCAATGATAATGTTAAGTCGAGGTGAAGACCATTTACGGTCATTTTTGCCGACAGATGAATATGTAAGACTGAGGTCAATTCCAAATCGCATATTAATTTCGCAAGCACAAAAAAGTTCAAAACGTCTTTCATAACATAAGAGTAGAAAATAACTAACAACAACGTTCAGATTAAAAGACAAAAAATTCTAAACAGTAGCATCATCCTCCATTTCAGGGTTTCCATCTTCGTGTTCTCCTTGAATAGCAGTAGTAGTAGCCTTTATATTAACATCGCCCTCAGTATCCCCGGCATCAGCCTCCTCGACCTCCTCGGACTCCTCGGCAACCTTGGCCTCATACCGAACCGTCTTGAGATTCCCCAAAGAAATCATCGATACGTCCTGGTCGAGATAGACATGGGCAACCTCATCAATAGCCAACTAAAAAGCCCCCTAACTCCCTCAGCATTGGCTCTTTTAGCTGCAGCTGCAAACTCTGGAGTGTCTTGGAATTTGGAAATCGCTTCTTTCGCTGCTGCACGACAATCCTCCTCTCTTCTCTGCTCAACATGGTCCAACTCTCCTCTCAGCTTCTCCACCTCGGACCTAAACCGAGCTGCAAGATGCTTGGCCTCACGTTCTCTAGCCTCAGATTGATCCAATTTTCTTTTTAAGTGAATGGCTTTTTTCACGATAGGAGTTGTACTCTTTATGAAGCTTTTTAGCTTGCTCCTCCGCTTTTGTTGCATGAGCCAAAGCAATCCAAGCATGGTGAAGGCTTGCGTTGATGTTCACCGAGCAAGGAGAATTGACTTTGCTCTCATCTGAAATCAACCACAAACCAAATGGTTAAGTAAAAAAAAAACCTGCAGGAGGGAGCGTGGACTTTGCAATTTTTCGAGCAATAAATGAACTTTCAAATGCACTTTCAGCTGGGGCCAACTTCACCGACAACAGCACTTCTTGGGAGGCCTCAGCGGTTGCTTGAACCAGATCTGGGATCTGCTCCACTTCCCGGGTTCTCTTCGGCGAAGGCTCGCAGGTTTGAATAGCTGGAGCCTTCCTCTTAGACTTCCCGGACTGACCACGAGTCGTACGAGGCTGAGCTGCTCGAGGCTGACTAGACCCAGCACCAGGACCAGATTGATCTCTCGATTGAATATAATTGAAAATGTTGAATGTACCTGCCATGCCTGCATCACGACATAACCTCAGTAAAGACGTGAATTACAAAATCAACAAAAGTAAAAAACCATGCAGATTACCAGGTCTTTCAAAGAACCCGAGGTTTAGAACCCCAGGAGAAGTTAAGAGCTTAGCATCTAAAAGGACCCTTCATAATCCCTTACTTTATTTATTTCCTGATAAGCTCTACGGTCCTCCCCAACAACCTCAACCATCTCATCTGCACCCTCATTCATACAACCTCAATTATTATTGACCTCCCACTCCACATGACTGACCAAACTGAAAAAATTAACTTTCCACATTTTATTTGAAGAAGGGATATTTCTAAACAACTTTTTACGAGGCCGAGTTGTGACATAGTGCCAGCTTTTATCTACAGGGCTGACCTTTATTGAGAAAAAACACTTGAACAATGCAATGGAAAGAGGAAGTTTTAAACCTGACAAAGAACTATAAATCCGATGACATGAAGCCAACTGTTGGGAAGGAGCTGAGAAGGAGCTAACTTATAAAAATTTAAAAGTTCCAATGACAAAAGGATGGAAAGGGAACCTCAAACCCAAAAGAACGGCGTCTCAATAAACCCACAACCTACTTTTACCATGATCCTGAGTAACCCTATCAGTCTGACGAGGAGGATCTATCTGAAACTCAGGGGAAATGTATTGAGCGCCTCGCAACTCAGTAAAATCTTTTCTGGTAAACAAGTTCGGACAAGCCTCAGGAAGAGCCCCTCCTTTCAAGGCCCTCATTACATCCAGAGAAGCCTTACGGGAGGAGGCCGCCCTAACCTGAACCTAACCGAGGTCTTCGACCTGAACCCCAACGGCCCTAAGGCTTTCATCTAAGGCCTGCTTCTCCTCAGCTGACATTGGTTGGAACCAACGCAGTGCTTTAGGTAAAGGCTCTAAAGGTACCTCGGTCGGACTAGTTGAGGTGACAGACGCTAAGTCTTCTGACTCCCTGACCAGTTCGGCCGAATCACCCCCGCTCACGAGACCTAATCTGGCATCTAGCTCCCGCATGCTGCGAGAACTGTCTTCAGAGGGGGGAGAAATTATCTCTATCGAAGGGGAAGACATGAGAAAGAAGACTTACCTAAAAGCTCAGATGACGGGATAGCCTAAGGAAGCAGAAGCAGAAAATGACAATGAAACCAAAAAGAAACTTTGAAGCCTGAAGCAAGAATGAGAAATATCGCCACTCGCCACCCCCTTTTATAACCAAGCCATTAAAGGCTAACCCACCTCGGGAAGCCCAAACGTCCGCCAAAGCCTATTTAATAGGATGCCTAGGTCTGCAAATCTGTACCTGCCATCAGATACAATCCGGTAAAACAATATACCACACTGAGGAACGGTCTGGATGAGGCCACGACAACGAACAAAGATCGTGGATAGCAGAATTTAATGCTCATCAACCACTTCTTGGAAAACCTCCTGAACCCTCAAACCTCTCTCTTGGTAAGCAAAACCAAGCTCTTGGGTTAAAGTTAACTCCAAGGTTAACCAGGGTCGAGCTCTAAATTTCTTAAAAACAGAAGAACGCCATCAAAGTAACTAAACAGGCAACAAAGGCAAAGTTCACCTTGAAAGAGAAAGACGAACACCTCACAAAAATCCCAACTCTGAGGATCCCTACGTGTGAAATATGGCTCGTCAGCACCAACTCGGCTTAACCCTGAGCAACAAACAAGAGTGTTACACCTGACTCTGATCGGCCCATACTCACTGTGCGCTTTTAGAATCAACTCGGTCGCTATGTGTTTCAAGTCAGAATCAGCTCAGCCCTAATCGGAATGAATGGAGATGTCTCAAACCGATCCTAAAAAATGACTGAAGGGGGGACAAACTGATGTAGGGTCCAATACCAGTTAGGGTACTTCAGTCTTTCGGCTCGTGGGACTTCCGCAGTAACGACAAAGGAGGCGTGAACATGACAGCGTTGACCTCAATCAGTTCACCCTTCATGCTTATGTCAGCGGTTCCAGCAATCTCATCGTTTACCTCGAGACCAAGATGACCTTAGGACCGAGCACGCGTGAACATTTTGGCGGGAATCGACCCAAGGCATCTACGCTGACCTGTTGTACAGATCATCCCGTCCTACATTTCCTATTTGACCACGTGTCCGTCAACCATAAGGTCTCATGACCTGACCTTCTCTACAAATACCTTTCCTCATTAAGAGGAGAAGGATCCCCTTTTGATCCTCCGGACCACCCTGAGTTACAACAACTTTTTTTTTTCATTGTCCTCTAGCACGGGCAATATGGTTTACTTTAGATCTTACACTAAAGGTTAATCATTTCAATCTTGATAGATTAACTGATTTGATCAAGAAAGTTCTAAACATCAAGGTAGACCTGGTAATCTTAGACTCGACATGGTGACACATTAGCAAAATAACATGAATAAAAGGCATGAAGTTGGCATAGGCTAAAATTTGATAAAAAAATGTATATAAATATGAAAAAGCTAAAAGAATGGTTTTGTTTTCAGTGTGTTAACGCTAATTTTAACATAAAATTTTCATGTTTTACGTGATACGAACATGACTTTACATGATATAAACACAAATTTTATACATTGATTCCTAGATCTACACCATGGACCTTCACTCAAAGAAAGCCTGAGTTTATAGCTAATTTATAAGCATTCTCTGGTCTGTATGAATTTACCGGAATGAGGCCACTTTTAAGACACTACTCCTAACCCTATGAAACTGTAGTTCCACTCTAACTGAGCAAATCTTGGTTCATTCATCCCAAGCATTTAAAAAACAACCAACAACAGTTGGTTTAATTCAAGTGCTTTACTTAAAAGCTTGAATGGGCTTACAGTGACTTTTTGTAGAAGTTTCGATGTTCCCTCCAGATGTGCCACAAAATCTTCTTCATATAAGACAGGTACTCTTAAGACTGAGTTTGAAGCTGGCTTCATTGTATGAATGAACGATAAAAGTACAGAGAAGAATATCTTTCAATGATGCATTAACGCACATGGGAGTCTAAAAACTAGCCCTGGAAGACATTCTCAAAATAAAGACAAATGGCATGTACTTCATCTACACGTATGAAAGGCACTCGCTAGCAAAAGAGGTTAACATAATGGCGAAAGCTGTAGCCCATCACAGAAAATCCTTTATCTGGCCTTAACCTTTCACCTTTAAAGCATATTCTTTGTTCTTTTGTTTCTGTCATAATTCCTTTCTTGTCTCATTACCAAAAAAAAAAAAAGAAATCGACCTACCATTCTTTTATTCCAAAATTGTTAAAAGGCACACCATTAGGGTCTGTTTGGCTTTCCGGCACGGTGCGATGAGGCATAAGGCCGGTAGGTTTTTCCACAAAATGACAAATATATTTTAAGGATAAATTACCATTTGACCTTTAATATTAAATTGTTTTTATTATTTTATTAAAAAGTATATATCATTAATGATCTTTTTATTATTTTTATTTTTATTTTTATTTTTATTTTTACTGTTCATCCAAACTACTTTTAGTAAGGGATACAAATCAACTAGCCATGAATGTCAATTTCTTGAAAGTATAGAATATATAATAGCAAATATCTTTTTATTGAAAGAGTTGATGTATCCTAATATTTTATGAAAATTTTTAATGTGGTATATGTATTTTTAAAATATGTAATCTGATATATATGTATTAGTTTTGGATAATTATTCTATAAACTGTCAATCGAATATTTTTATTTTACAAGGGTGTTAGGATCGTGACAGGTATTTTATTTTATTTATTTTTTATTTTTTAAAATATTTTTATAGGACACGTATCACGATCCTAATATCGCTTGTAAAATAAAAATATTCTACTGACAGTATATGAAATAATTATCCATTAGTTTTATGTCAATTTATCATACAAGATTAATACAGTTAAATGAGGTAAATGACATAATTATCATCTAATGAGGTGATAACACATAAGATATTTTATCACTTCATTATTCGAAATTATAATAAAATGTGCCTGTGTAATCGACGTGTGGCACATGTGACACAAATGTAGTACTCACATAGACGTCTTGTGTCATTTATCTAAAAATATGGAAAAAAATTAAAATAAAATTTTATTTTTAAAAATTTAAAGATATATATTTTATTTTAAGTAATAAAAATACAATTTTTATCAAATATTTTTATTTCAAAATAATTGAAAGCTATTTAAATTACATTTTTAAAAAAAATGAAAAAATGAAAACTTTTTAAAATATATTTTTAATTATTTTCTCCTTTTGATTCTTTTTTCTTTTCATTCCTCTCTTTTTTTCTCTCTCCTTATATAATGGAATCCAACCAACTCCAAACCGAGTTTGAGCATACATGGTCATATATAGTGTATGTCAAAAGTCGAATTAGCTTGACACAAATTGGGTCCAAAAGAGATGAGAGAGAAAAATTAATGATATGACAAAGTCTACCTACGTTGAGCCAGGCCCAATAGCGTCAGAGATCACCACGTGGCAAAGGATCACTAGGCCACGTGGCCTTCAGCGACAGAAGGCAAAGCTGCGAATGACACCTATCGCTGGGCGACAGACTCTCGGTCTATCGCCTATAATCATAATGCGACACATGGCGTCACATTCGACTCCCACTGGCGATAGACCCCTAACGCCACAACGTGCCCGCGGTATGTGTCTCTCGCTGACGACAGGCTTCGATTTCTCTCGGTTTTCGAGGAACTTGTGTTATATCGGGACACAAACTCTCAGCAAGATAATGGACTTATCCTCAAGTAATTAACCTAGAATATTGGCCTATAAATAGGCCCCAAGTACAATCTTACTCTCTAATTTTTAACTACTGGCTTTTACGCTTCCCAATATTGAAGAACTTTCTGCTGACTTAAGCATCGGAGTGTCTACGTAAGGAACCACCCCTGCGTCTCTCTGACTTTTCTTGTTTTACAGAAGCTTCTTAGAGACACGTGGAGACTAAATACGAACATCGACGTCAGCATACTTTTATTGTTGTTTTGTGCAACAACAATTGGCGCCGTCTATAGGAAACGTATAAAAAGCCAATCAAGATTTTCTAAGATGGTGAGAACAAGATCGACAAACGTAAGGACCGGAAGTGAGGAAAACTCTGTGAGCTCCCCTGAACAGCAGATTCGCCAGACGAACTAGGTGAACAGGGAGGAAGAAAGAATTACTGTGTCGGCATCAGAATTCGAAGCTCTGAGGCGACAGAGTGAAGAAACTACCCAGGCGCTGCGAGCCATGGTGGATCTGTTCCAAAGAGCTCTCCCGACATTGAATCTACCGCCTGTCGTGCAGAATTTGGTAGGAGGAACAAATCAAGGGGTACCGCCGCAGGTGTTTGGGCGATAGGAGGATGCGACGGTGGTAGACCCCTTTCGGCGTCAAAAGGTTCCCCTTGTGGAAGAGAATGACATTCAACAGGATGTGACAGGATAGGGGAACATGGAGCCTATCGCAGGTACCCAGCGAGAGACTGAGGAAGCAGCAGGCTTAGACCCTACGACAGGGGTCAGGCGACAAGCTCCACATGTAGGGCGGCAGATGTCTGGGCGACAGGACGTTGACCAGGTGACAGGGTCTATCGCCCACCACCATGACTTGTCAAATTTTGATGGTACTAACTTAGACCATGGTGTTGGAGGTATTAGAAAGAACGATGTTGAAGATCAAAGCACTTGGGGAGCCGGGTCGGAGTTTGACCCCACTTGGTGCACGCAAATGGTATGGACAAACGCACCTCAAGCAAAGGGCAAGGAAATAGTCGAAGACCTACCTGATTCGTCTCATGCCAGAAATCATCTCGCTCCCTCTGTGGACATGAAGAAAATGATAGAACAAGTACTAGAAGAGAAAAAATTAGTGTCTGCAGAAGAGAGCCAGAGAAGAAGAATACCGTTCTGCATGACCATCATGCAAAAACCGCTGCCCCCAAAGTTCAAAATGCCGTAGATGGCCGCATACACTGGAAAGATGGACCCTTACGACCACATGCAAAACTATGAGGCCTTAATGTTGCTACATGGATGGGAATATGAGATAATGTGCAGGGCCTTTTCCTTAACTCTATCCGGACATGCGATGAAATGGTTCAATAACCTACCTGAAGGGTCCATTGTCTCTTTTGACCAACTGCGAAGCGAGTTTCTCAACGCGTTTGCGGTGAATAGTCAGAGAAGGAAGGAACTGACATATTTACTCACTATTAAGCAGGGAGCTAAGGAGTCATTGAAGAGTTATGTGGATCGGTTCAGAGATGCTACTTTAGAGGTGTGAGATTTGCAAGTCGGTATAGCCGTGGCAGCCATGTTACAGGGGATAAGGTCTGAGAAATTGCAAGAATCCCTGTCGCTAGACCAGCCAACTACCATCTCAGACCTACTTTCCCTCGCACATAAGTACATAACCCAGGAGGAAGTAATGAAAATGGTGGCGATAGGAGAATCCAAGGATGGAAGGAAACGAGGAAGAGAGGTCACTGAAGCATCTTTTAGCCAATCGAGAAAGTTTGAGAAAGCTCCCGCACTAAAATACACTTCCTATACCCCACTCACTGAATCTCGGGCTTCAATGTTGGCAGCTATTGAAGGATCAGGGCTTATATAGACTCCAAAGAAGGCATCAGGGAATCTGGGCCATGATTTAAGGTCATATTGCGATTACCACTCAGCGCATGGGCACACGACCGAAAAGTGTAGGGAGTTAATGAATCAACTAGAAAAGCTAGCGCGAGAGGGAAAAATAAACTGTTTTGTGTGGAGGGGTGACAAAAACAACTATCCTACGCGGAACAGAGGAAACCAATTTAAAGACAGAAGAGGTGAAAACAGGGGACCTGTGGGACGAAATGAAGGTGACAGGAGAGATAATGACAGAAGAACAGAAGGAAGAAATCGAGAGGAAGATAATGAACCCACAGGGCCAGCTATTAACGTAATATTCGGAGGTGAATCATTAGCTGGTACTTCTTCCTCATCTCGAAAATCTTCGCTCGATAGGCCCACCAAATCAACTCAGTAATGGAGGCAAAGTAGGATGAGGAACCCATTACTTTTACACCAGCCGATAGAAGAGATGTAGTGGTTCCTTATGATGACCCGATTGTAATTACAGCCGCGGTAGCAAAGCACCCAGTGAGTCGAATCTTGGTCGACAATGGGAGTTCGGTGAACTTAATCTTCTGGAACTGCTTCAAGAGGATGAATATCACGGAGGACAGGTTGAAGCCAGTACCTACACCCTTATATGGTTTCTCTGGAGAGAAGGTAAAGGTAGTAGGCGCCATTCAGCTACCTGTTACATTGGGGGAGAGCCTAAAAGATGTCATCCGACAAGCGTTGTTTATGGTGGTGAGATCAACGTCTGTGGCTTACAATATGATCTTCGGGCGGCCGTTGTTAAATGACATGAGAGCGGTGGTGCATCCCTGCTATTTGTTAATGAAGTTTCCGACTCCCCACGGTGTTGGACAAGTGAGGGGAGATCAAAGGAAAGCCAAAACGTGTAATGTCACATCTACCACTTGTAATGAGTTTCAGAGGAAGGAAACCCTTACAATTGAAGAACCGCCTAAGCCAAAACCTGATGAGGAGATGGAGGCAATCCGGTTGGATGAGAAAGATGAAGAAAGAATAGTGTATGTGGGGAGCCAGTTGCCTGAAGAAGTGAAAGGGGAAATAATCCGATGCCTAAAAGAGAATAGTGATGTGTTCGCATAGACCCCAGCCGATATGCCCGGAATTAACCCTGAAGTTGTTTGTCATCGGTTGAACGTAGTCTCGAGAGCAAGGCCGATAAAGCAAAAGAAGAGGAATTTTGCTCCAGAGAGGCAACAGGCAATAAACGAAGAAATTTCGAAGTTGTTGCAAGCGAAATTCATTGGAGAAGTTAACTATCCAGAGTGGTTGGCTAACGTTGTGATGGTGAAGAAAGCTAACGGGAAATGGAGAATATGTGTGGACTTCACAGATTTGAACAAAGCTTGCCCTAAGGATTCGTATCCACTACCCCAAATTGACAAGTTGGTAGATGAAACTTGTGGGTATGAATTGCTTAGTTTCTTGGATGCCTTTTCGAGGTACCACCAAATCATGATGCATCCAGATGATGAGGAGAAGACTTCGTTCATTACCGATAGTGGAACATATTGCTATCAAGTAATGCCATTCGATTTCAAAAACGCGGGGGCAACCTACCAGCGCATGGTAAATAAGGTGTTCCAAGACTTGTTGGGCAATACCATGGAAGCTTATGTTGATGATATGATCATCAAAAGCCGACAGGGAGAATCACATGCTGAGAAAATGACTAAGGTATTCAATGTGCTGCGACAGTACGAGATGAAGTTGAATCCCAATAAATTCTCATTCGGGGTGAGATCTGGAAAGTTATTGGGATTCATGATTACTAATCGAGGGATAGAGGCTAATCTCGAGAAAGTTCAAGCTATTTTGGACATGAGGCCACCTAATACTGTAAGAGAAGTCCAAAGGCTGACAGGGAGGATAGTAGCCTTGACTCGTTTCTTGTCCAAGTCAGCTGAAAGAAGTCTACCATTATTTAAGGCAATAAAGGCAGGAAAGAACTTCAAGTGGACGGAAGAGTGCAACGACGCCTTTGAAAGGTTGAAAGTCTACTTGAAAGAGTTGCCCCTATTATCTCGGCCATAGCCCGGAGACCACCTCCTCATGTACCTTGGTGTAGGAGAGAAAGCTGTAAGTGCAGTCTTACTAAGGAAAGAAGGGGACAGGGATTGCCCGATCTATTACGTGAGCAAAGTCTTGCTGGATGCCGAGACAAGGTACCCCTTAGTTGAAAGAATAGCTTTATCCTTGGTAATGGCCACTCGGAAGTTACGACCTTACTTCCAAGCTCGCTCGGTGACTATCTTAACGAATCAGCCTTTGAGGCAAATACTGCAGAAACCAGAACACTCCGGACGTCTAATCAAATGGGCTATCGAATTGAGTTAATATGACATACACTTCCAGCCTCGCCAAGCAATAAAAGGGCAGGCGTTGGCAGATTTCATTGTAGAATGCACTGGCCAAGAAGTCCGAGAAGAAATAGAATTAGTCTGGTGGAAATTATTTGTGGATAAGGCTCGTAACATGGATGGCAGTGGAGCTGAAATTGTGCTAACCTCGCCCGAAGGGGAAACCTATGAGTATTCCCTATGTTTCGAATTTCCAAGTTCGAATAATATAGTCGAGTATGAGGCCTTGATAGCTAGGTTGAAACTTGCTGAGAAACTAGGAGTCAGCAACTTAATGGCCCATAGCGATTCGCAATTGGTGGTAAACCAATTCTCGAGTGAGTATGGAGCACGAGAACCTGCTTTAGTCCCTTATCTGCAGAAGGTGCAATTATTGGCACAGTCGTTTAAGCACTTCCAATTGACTCAGATAAACCGGTCAGAGAATAACCATGCAGATGCTCTTTCAAAGTTAGCTTCTTCAAAAGAAGTCAAAGGGGGTATGATTAAAGTGGAATCCCTTGCTAAGCCAAGTATCGAAGAAGAAGGTGTCTGCGATATCGAGATCAGAGATGATTGGAGAATCCCGATCAAAGACTATATATTGGGAAACACACTCCCAACTAACAGAGACGAAGCTCGAAGGTTAAAATTGAAAAGTGCCAGGTTTACCATGGTAAATGGAGAACTCTACAAGCGGGGATTCACAATGCCCTTGCTGAAGTGTCTAGGGCCCCAACAAGCTGAATACACCTTAGCCGAAGTTCATGAGGGAATATGCGGCGAGCACTTAGGGGCTCGTGCCTTGGCCTCGAAAATACTGCGAGCGGGGTTTTATTGGCCTACAATGAGGAAGGATGCCACAGAAAAAGTAAGAAGATGCGAGAAGTGTCAGAAATTCGCTCCTATAACTACCGCGCCTGTCTCGACCCTTCAGAACACTCTCCAACCAACTCCATTCGCACAATGGGGATTAGATATCCTGGGACCTTTTCCCCTAGGCTTAGGACAAAGGAAGTACTTACTTGTGGCCACGGATTACTTCACAAAGTGGATAGAGGCTGAGCCTTTGGCTACAATTTCTTAAAAGAAGGTGGAAGCAATGGTGTGGAAGGACATAATTTGCTGATTTGGGATCCCTCGTGTGATAAATGCAGATCATGGGAAGCAGTTCGACTGTGATGCTTTTTGGGATTTCTGTAAAGGCCTGAATATTCTCTTAAGAATATCTTTCGTGTCTTACCCACAGGAAAATGGGTAGGCAGAGGTGAGTAATCGAACTATACTACACGGGTTGAAGACCAGACTGGATAAGGCAATGGAGCATGGGTAGATGAGCTCCCGAGTGTCCTATGGGCCTACAGAACGACAAGCAAAGTGTCGACAGGAGAAACACTGTTCAATTTGGTGTATCGGACCGAAGCCCTCATCCCAGTAGAAGTTAGAGCTAAGTCACCCAGATTGGTCCCTTACATTGAAGAGCTTAATTCTCAGGGATTAAGGGAGAATTTAGACCTGATAGATGAGCTGAGAGACAAGGCAAAAATGAGATTGGCTGCTTACCAACAGAGGATAGCCACTTATTACAATGCACGGGTGAAGAACAGAGAATTGCAAGAAGGAGACTTGGTATTGAGAAAGTCGACAATTACAAACACCCATAAGGAGGATGGAAAGCTCCGGGCTAATTGGGAAGGACCATACAAAATTAGAAAGATGGTCGGACCTAGCACATGCACCTTGGAAACCTTGCAAGGAAAGAAGATCTCAAAGACTTGGAATGCCAACCATATTAAGCTGTACTGGCAGTAAACATTGTACTTTTTCTGATTGTTATTATTCTTGTCTTTACTTTTCCATCTATTACTCCGTTACTTTACAGATATTATTGTTTTGCAATTATCTTATTCATGAATAAAGGCCAGCCCATCATTTTCTATATTCTCTAATGCAATGTGTGAGATAGATTATGTGTTACAGGAATTGAAATGAGGCAACAGCTGGCAAACATAAAAGTCCCTAAGCGAAAAATGCACGAGACGGGCAAACTAAAGTCCCTAAGCGAAAAATGCGCGAGAAGGGCAAACACAAAAGTCCCTAAGCGAAAAATGCGCGAGACGGGCAAACTAAAGTCCCTAAGCGAAAAATGCGCGAGACGGGCACATCTAAAAGTCCCTAAGCACAAAAAGGTGCGAGACAGGCAAAAACCAGTCCTTAAACATGAAAAGTGCGCAGAAAAGGCAAAACCGCAAAATTATCAAGCAACGAGCAAACGGACACGTGCGATACCCAAGTAACACAAAAGGTACAAACTATATAGCATGTTACGAGGTACGTTAAAATTTTCAGACTATTATGTTACAATAAGTTGACAAATTATGGTTAACACCTTGACATTTTAGTCATTATTCAAAAAAGTCCTTAATCGAAAAAGCGCGAGATAGGCACAACATTCGAGAAAAGTTCATCTTTGCACAGGAATAAAAATGCCGTTTCAAAGTAGAACTTGGAGAGCAACATGGTGTAAAGGTAAAGGTACGCTTTCGCCGCAAAAAAAAAAAAGAATTATTCGATCTTTCTAATATCACTTCAGAACTTTGTGATGCAACAGTAATACAAGTTATTCTACTGAATTCACATGAGCAAAAGAAAGAGCTACAGAATGAAAAGGTACTTTTCATTAAAAATGAATCTGTACATTGGAGTTAACAAACAAAACAAAAAATACTAAATTCTAATCTACAGCAATGACCGAGTTAGCTGGCTGAGAAGGCGCTACATCAGTACTAGCGTCTTGAGAAGCTTGAGGCTCAGGAACTGGAGGAGTCGAAGAATCAGGATCCTGGGGAGCCGAAGAAGCCATCCCGGAAGAAGGAACATCACCTGAAGGCCCTACCACAGCCGCAGAGTTTGGCACAGGATCAACGGCTGTAGAATCAGAAATTTGGAACTCGTCGCTGTCTAACCCCAACAATGCCTCGATCGATTCAGGCTGATCGCCTGCCTCGATAGACTCAGAAACGTCACGCACTGCTGGAGGCTCAGATCGATCAAGTGCCTCAGAAGACTCAGGCTAACGTTGTGGCTGTCGAGGAGGCCACGGACCCTCAAGATTGTCCAGTTCATCGACAGCTCCCTCCGCTAAATAGGCCTCTGGACTTTGCGAGTCAGGCTCATACTTGGTCCAAGAAGGAGCTTCGTAGTACTTGGCCTCCTCAGTAAAGAGCAATTCAGGGAAAGCCTCACTAGGTCGATGCTTCTCCAGCCAAGCATGAGCCAAGTAGAAACCGTACTTAATAAATCTCGTCGCGAACTCTGTTTTCTTGTCAAAGCAATGCTCAGACAAGCGGTATTCACGAACAGCCTCGATTCGAGCTTCTCTTTGATGATCTAGTACGTTGTGCAGCTCCTCAATGGCCTCATCTCGCTGCCTCTCCATAGCCCCCCGATCATTGACGGCCTTATTGTAAGCTTCCTGATACCCCTGAAGGGAAGCCACCTTTGCTTGCTCTTCTTGGAGCCTCTGCTCGAGATCGGCATTCCTTTTTGCCAACTCCTCCACCCTTTTGGCGTAAGGGCGAAGCTGGCCAACCTCGTTTAAAAGCTCCATTCTTTGCTCTCGAAGCTCGCGAATGTCTTTGTCAGCTTACTCCCGGAGAGCCCTGTGTTGAGCATTGACAGCCGCAATTTGTTGAGCCAACTGATAAGACGAAAAATAGAAGTAACTCAAAAAACTTGACGGAAAAGGTTAAAACGGGGAAATTAATTACCAAACGAACACAAAACTCTTACCTTCATAGCGAGATAATCAGAATTATCCTCCGCTTCTGGGATGTTTGTGAAAAGCCTCGTCTCGTCACGACGAAGGATGGTGCTCCAAGCCAGTCGAGATGCTATCCCGGCATCCTCGATACTGTCATTGTCGTTTACTCCGGGATAGGTCTGGAAATCTTCTCCACCAACGACAACCCCGCTATCGACTGTATAGCGCCTCAAAGTAGGATCGGCCACCTTAGGCAAGATTGGTCTTATAGGCATTGAGGCTTCAATAATCAACCTCTTCCTATATTTGCGCCTAGGCTGGAAAGGAGTGACCTACCCTCAATGACACTAGAGCCACCTTCTTGAGGGGTTGAATCACTCCTTTGATACTCGGAGCTCTTGCGATCGCCCGAACCACGATCATGGACAAGAGGCCTCTTCCGTTTATTTCTCCCGACCTCTTGTGTAGGACAGTTGGATTCACCAGTGGCCGGAGGAGGAGTAGGAGCACGAGCCGGTCTAGATGGGCTCTAACCTGCGACTAAGGAGGAGGAGCCGCTCGAGCAACAGCATTGGCATCCCTCCTACGCAGTAAATCTCGAAAATTCATGCCTGCACAATATAAAAAGAAAGGATTAGCCGACCAAGTAAAACGCCATGCACATGCATACAAGAAGTAAAAAAGGATTGGAAACCTAGAAAACCACCAAAGTCCTCTAGACTATCCAAGTTTGAATCCAACGGAAAATCGACGAAAGGACTCCTAAAGGCTTCAGCCTGAGCCCACTCAGGGTTCTCCTCTATTTGACCACTAGTACCCGCAACCTCAGGGGTCTCGTCCTCCGAATCTGAAGAGGATTCATCTACAAGGCGCCCTACGGGGGTGGATGCTTCAGCTACTAGTACCGGGGATGGCAGACTAAGACCAGCATTAGATACACGTGGAGTTGTAGGGAGGTCAGATGGAGTAGCAAAAGCCCCAAGAACGGCCCTGCTCACCCCCCAACCGGCTGCGGCAATATTCTCCGGGGTTGAAAGGGAAAATAAATTACGCTCCCCAGTAAAACAGATTCGCCGAATTGGCTCACCAAATTGGTCTCTTAAAATTTCTGTTTTGAACCTTTCCGAGCGCTGTGAGTGGTCAGAGGTATCACGATTCCATCTAGAGCGAATCCGCAAGTCACTTGGAATCTCAACAACGACCCACTCGCTCTCAAAGCCACGCAATTTATTGGGGAGATCTGAGTAGATTTTATTGTTAGGAAACTCGTCGACCTTTAACCATTGAAAGGAGAACGTTACTAACCCTTTTAACCCACGAACTCTGAAAAAGGCACTTAAGAAAGGAACTATCGGAACAATACCCAAGTTATGACACACTATGGAAAACGCTACCAGCTGAGCCCACGCATGGGGATGGAGTTGACCCGGGACGATGTCCTTATATCTAAGAAATGCTTCGCCAAACTCCGAAAGAGGGAAGCGAAAATCGAAAGACAAAGAAGCCTTATGAACGGCTACACCGTTTCTAACCAAGTCGGGCGTAACCTCCCCTTGAACTGGAAGTCTATAGCTATAGCCCGAAGGAAGAGGGAAACGAGTCCTGATATCCTCTAAGTCAGCATTTGTCAAAAAACACACAAGACCACCCGTTCTAAGTATTTTACCCGGGCGTAGCAAAGACATGGCAAAAAGGTAAAAACTACCCGGCGACAGACCCTACAGACCCTACAGACGACAGACCCGATAGGCGACAGACCTGTTGAGCGACAGACCTGTTGGGTGACAGACCAATTAGGTAATAGATCTGCAGAGTAAGACACTTGCGGGAGACCTAAAAACTCTACGCGAAAGACTAAGTACCTGCGAGAGACCTAAATCTAGTTGCGAGAGGTGATAAATAAGGCGACGGAGGTATACTTACTGTCACTGAGGTAAGCGAGAGACTCCTGGTATAAGAGCGAAAGATTCTTTTGGCGACAGACTCTTTGGTGAGAGAGCTGAAAAATGGGCGACAGACAGCTGTTTAGAGGTTTTCGTGCACTCTCTCGTCGGGTCCCAGCAGTTTATATAGCCGCGACAGGAAATACCAAACGTCGTGCCTGATCGCGTCTCTCGCGAAATAGAGCTTTTTCCACCTACAAAAAATACCAGAAGAAATCACAAAAAAACAAAGATGACTATTCACGGTGGGCTAAGGCCCAAAAACATATTTATACTCTCTTAGTTGGAGAAATCCAACAAGAGAGTGGGGAGCAATTGATATGACAAAGTCTACCTACGTTAGGCCAGGCCCAATAGCGTTAAAGATCACCACGTGGCAAAGGATCACTGGGCCATGTGGCCTTTGGCAACAGAAGGCAAAGCTGCGAATGACACCTGTCGCTAAGCGACAGACTCTCGGTCTATCACCTATAATCATAATGCGACACGTGGCGTCACATTTGGCTCCCCCTGGCGACAGACCCCTGACGCCACAACGTGCCCGCGGTATGTGTCTCTCGCTGACGACAGGCTTCGATTTCTCCTGGTTTTCGAGGAACTTGTGTTATATCGGGACACAAACTCTTAGCAAGATAATAGACTTATCCTCAAGTAATTAACCTAGAATATTGGCCTATAAATAAGCCCCAGGTATAATCTTACTCTCTAATTTTTAACTACTGACTTTTACGCTCCCCAATACTGAAGAACTTTCTGCTGACTTAAGCATCGGAGTGTCTATGCAGGGAACCACCCCTGCGTCTCTCTGACTTTTCTTGTTTTACAGAAGCTTCTTGGAGACACGTGGAGACTAAGTACGAACATCGACGTCAGCATACTTTTATTGTTGTTTTGTGCAATAACAATTAAAAATAAAATTGATTGATTAACATATAAATAATAAATGTGACAATCATGTGTTATGTAAGCAAATTGAATTAGTTTCAATTGATGATGTAATAATTTATCATGATTTGAAACATCATGTAATTAGATAACAGTCACATCATTTATTTCATTTAATAATGATATTAATCTTAGATCTAAATTAATATGTAAAAAGATAATATAAGACATATTGCATTTTAAGAGCAGAGATATAGTATTGAAAAATTTCTTAAAATAAAAAGATCAAATATGCCTTAATACTAATTAAAATATCAATCCAAATCCAATAAAAAGTTGAAAATGAAATGTCTGACCAAGCTTAAAAAAGTGGAAAGAAGTACCGTTTATCAATTCTATTATTAAACTATTGTTTGAGTAAGATGAGGTCGAATTTGTATGAAGGAGAATTTATTTACATTTTTTCCCAAAAGTTTTAGAGTAAACTAAATCAGGGTTTTATTATTTGTAAAGACTAAACTAAACAATAATTGGAATTTGCTTAAGATTTTTTACTCTCCTAGATAATTAATATTTCCTTCTTAAATGCATGGCGGAGGTGTAGTAGCAAAGAGTAACTCCAAAAGTACCATCTCTTGTCTGATTCATCCAAATCTAAATGTTAGTGCTTAATAAAATGAATAAAAAAACCATAATTCGATTTCGGATTACTCGAAGCTCAAATAACTTTGGGATATTGAAAAAGTTTCGACTAAAAACATAATTAAAAAAGAGTCATTATAAACGGTTCTTTGGTTGAGTACGATAATATAAAAAAAAGTCATAATAAACCAGGGTTATATTATTCGTAAAGACTAAACAATGGTTGGAATTTGCTTATGATTTTTTACTCTCCTAGATAATTAATTTTTCCTTCTTAAATGCATGAAGGAGGTGTAGTAGCATAGAGTAACTCCAAAAGTACCATCTCTTGTCTGATTCATTGAAATCTGAATGTTAGAGTTTAATAAAATGAATAAAAAATTCACAACTCGATTCTAGATTAATTGGAATTCAAAGTAATTTTCGAGAATAGAAAAAGTTTTGATAAAAAAATAATTAAAAAAATGACATGTTTATTACCAAAAAAAAAAGTCATTATAAATGGTTCTTTTGTTGAGTATGACGCATGCTCCACATGTTTGGTCTATTTACCAAATATTTACCGATGGAATGCCAAATTTAACAGAGGATATTATTTCAATCACAGTACCCAAACCCATAAAAGCACAAGAAAGCATTTTGTGTATTCAAGAACAAACATAACACTTAGAAGCCTCTAACTCGCAGTTTGAAAATCCCCAAAATCATCATCCGGTAAGTCTTGAGTGCTCTGACTTTCTGGAGAATGTTGTTCATCTGAATGTTCTTTCCCTGAGTCAGAGGCCTTCTCTTTAGAAGTGCCCTCTAGGTTGAGATTTGGTGGTGAACTTGTTGGAGATATCTGAGTGCTTGCTACAGGTGAAAGTGGCGCTGGTGGAGGCGGTGGTGGTTTGATGCTAATTATAGACTCTTTCCGCTTGCCTTTGTCCTCCAACGACAGATTGTCAACATGCAGCTCCAAAGCCTTTGACTTCACATTAGAACCACCTCTCTGAGCAATAAGCATAAAGAAAAAAGGGAAAATTGTTGAAAGTATTAGAATATAAATGATGAATTATTACAAATTGTTAACATGTGGAGAGGCCTACATTCTTTATTTGAAGTACAAGAGTCTCTCCTTCCTTTAGACTGTAATCAACAGAAGAACTTTTCTGGAATTGCTGCTCCATCTCTTCTGCTGTTTTCTTTTTGTTCAAATATCTTCAATATGATTTAAAAAGTGCATGGCTTAATAAAACTACAGTATTCATTCATAATTAGAAGACTATTCTTTCAAAAAAACAGATGCATGAGCTATAAAGAAATCACAAAATAAAAAGAATATGAAATAACAGAAACTGCATAAAGATATATAAGAACCTACTTCACATGGTCATGCAGAGCTGCTTGGAAATCATAAGCCTCTGTTCTTTCTCGAAATCCAATACCAATGAAAGCATGCCGTAAGCGACCACCTGCATGATTTCTGAACTTAAACACAAGAGCATAAAAACTAAATACCAATGGCAAATAGTTAAGTGGAGCACATCAATCATCATCATCTCTTATGTCCTATAAAAATTTCAGGGGATTCTTGGATAATAGATACCAACACATCCAACCATATGACCAAGTCTCCTGTTTTTTCCATATATGATTTTGTGGTGATGACAAACCATTTTCGGTGGTTGATTGAACAGTTTCTCATGCTACTAGCCAGGAGACAGTCTTTCTTCCAAACTTGACATTGCAATCAGTTTTACATCTCCCTAGTTTTCAGTTTAATTTTTTTTATCTATCAGCAAGTTTACTAAAGATCTTAATTGTGTAGTGACATTTTTTGCTTCCCATTTTGAATTTCAAGATCTATCTTTGGCAAACATGATTGGCAGTGCTGAGGTATGAAATGGCCTTAGACTTCCTTCCTGGTTCTGGTTCTTCCTTAAGATATCAGTCAATTTGAAATATTTCATTGTCTGCTAATTCTAATTACGATGGTATGTTCTACCATAAATGCCTTGGGCATCCTAGTCTCACTTATTTGAAGATTCATACCCACATCTTTTTCTCAATAAAGACGTCAATTTGTTTAATTGTGAACATTGTACCTATGCCAAACAATCAGGAACAAATTATCTACCAATCATACAAACCTTTCAAACCTTTTCATCTTATTCATAGTGACATTTGGGGTCTCGCTTGATACCCAAATCTTACAGGTACCTAGTGGCTCATTATATTCATTGATGATCATACACGAGTTTGTTGGTTTTATCTCATGAAAGAAAAGTCTGAGGCTAGTGCAACATTCCAACAGTTTCACAAGTTGGTTCATAATGTTTTGCAATCATCTATTTTATATTTTTTGCATCAATAATGGCAGGGAATAATTTCCTACTAATCTTGATCAATATCAGTCTAACTGTTGGAAAGATTAGGAAAATCCCAAAATGATTGGGATTTGATTAGGGTCAACTTTCTGATTTTTTATTTTTGGTAGTTTCCTGATTTTCATTCTTAGAATTAATTGTGTCTATTTTAGGATAGTTCTCCTTCTATATAATAAAACCCTACTGTATGTCAAAGATATAGTGTTTCATGGTGTCAGAGCTGGCATTCCTGCTGGCATATTCTTCTTTCTGGCCCTTCATACTTAACTCAAAGACTTGTTAAGAACGCTGGCTGGTACTACCTAGTCCTCATCTACAGCAGAATCCCCTGCTGTTTATAACCATCAAAAAAATTCTTTACCTTCTTTATCATCTTCCCTAGACACTCATTCTCTTCAAATAACCCAACACAAACTCAATGGAACAAATTTCCGTGAGTGGTTTCAATCTATTCTTTTAGTAATTAAAGGCAAAGGGTAGATGGGCTACCTAACGGGAGCCGTTCATATGCCCTCAACTACTGCAGAAAATTTCAGTACTTGGGAGGCTGAAAACTCTCTAGTCATGGCCTGGCTGATCAACTCTATGGAACCTAGGATTGGTCGAACCTACCTGTTCTACAAGAGAGCTAAGGAAATCTGGAAGGCAGTCCAGGAGATGTATTCAGACCTAGAAAATACTGCTCAATGTTTTGAGATCCGTTCAGCCACTCGCACTACTCGACAAGGAACAATGTCAGTCACCGAGTACTATAATGTTTTGTCTGAATTGTGGCAAGAGATGGATTTGTTCTATGAGACAAGTTGGAAGTGTCCTGAAGATGGTGTGAAGTATAGCAAGATGCTAAAGAAAGAACGTGTGTTTGACTTCTTTCAAGGTCTCAATAAGGATCTTGATGAAGTTTGTGGATGTCTCCTTGGAGCCAAACCTCTTCCTACCATCCGAGAAGCATTCGCTGAGGTTAGACGTGAAGAAAGTCGAAAAAGAGTGATGCTTCACATGCCTTCCAGCCCAACTGCAGAGGTGACACAACAGAGTTCTGCTTTGGCTGCTAACTGAAGTGAGTCTTCCAATCCTCGAGGCCAACGGTCTAAGGATAAGCAGTTGTGGTGTGACCACTGCAATAAACCTTACCACACCAAAGAGATGTGTAGGGAAATTCATGGAAAGCCTGCAGATTGGAAACCCCGGAGTCAAAGAAAATCAAACCAGTCGGCCTATACTACCCATAGACTCTAAAAAACCAGGCAAACTTCCCTTCACGGCAGAACAGATGGAGCTCTTGAGGAACCTTCTGAACCAGTCAAAACCTCTTAAAGAGTCTGAACCTGCTGCACCATCCTCCACTGCCACTATTGCACAACGAGGTAACACCAAATCATCTTATTTATCGCACAAAGTTACAGGTGAAGGTTGGATAATTGATATTGGTGCCTCAGACCATATGACTGGCTCTTCTTCTGCTTTCTCTACTTATGAAACATGCGATGATGACCTAAAAATTACAGTTGCTGATGGTACTCTCTCAACTATTGCTGGTCGAGGGGATATTGAACTTTTTGGTCTGCGATTATAATCTGTTCTTCATGTTCCAAATCTTAAGTGCAATCTTCTTTCCATTAGCAAAATTACTAGGGATCAAAATTGTGCAGTAACATTTTTTTCTACACATTGTGAATTTTGGGATTTGTCTTCGGGGAGAATGATTGGCAATGCTGAGCAGCGAAATGGCCTCTACTACCTCTCTGGTGTTGGTTCTCCTTCAAGACCAAGATCACTTAGTAATGTTACACTGTCTACTATTTCAAATTCTGATGTTCTACTTTGGCACAAACGCCTAGGCCATCCTAGCTTTACTTATCTAAAGTTTTTGTATCCTCATCTATTTATCAATAAAGATCTCTCCTTATTTCAGTGTGAGCATTGCATCTATGCCAAACAATGAAGAAAAAATCATCCCATTCAACCTTATCAGTGTTCAAAGCCACTTCACCTCATCCATAGTGACATTTGGGGACCAGCCCGCTTTTCAAGTTTAACAGGCAGCCGATGGTTAATTACCTTTATAGATGACCATATCCGTAATTTTTGGGTTTACCTTATGAAAGAAAAATCTAAAGCCATATCTATATTCAAACAATTTCATAAACTTTGTCACCAATATCTTCCAATCTTCTGTTCACATTCTTCATATTGATAATGGTGGGGAATACTTTGCACATGAGATTAAAAACTATCTTGTTGAACATGGAATTTTTCATCAAAGCCCATGTGGTTATACCCCTCAACAGAACGGAATAGCTGAACGGAAGAATCGCCATCTTCTTGAAGTTGCCCGATCCCTTATGTTTGCTAGCCATGTCCCAAACTCCTTTTGGGGCGAAGCCATTTTAACTGCAACTTATCAACTGGCTTCCCTCCAAACCACTCTAATTTAGAACTCCACTAAGTTGCTTACTAAATTTTTTTTCCCCAAGTTCAAATTCTTAACTCTCTTCCACCTCGAGTATTCAGATGCACTGTCTTTGTTCATAATTCAAGTCCTAACCGAGGGAAGTTTGATCCAAAAGGCTTCAAATGTGTTTTCATTGGATACTCTCCTACACAAAAAGGTTACAAGTGCTATTGCCCATCTTCCAAGCGATTTTATGTTTCCTGTGATGTAACATTCTTTGAAAATCAAACATTCTATCCCAATGCTTCTCTTCAGGGGAAGAAATCTAACGAAGAAAATCATTGGGATCCTTCCATTTCACTCCCTATTTCTCTTCCTCCCTATCCATCCTTTTCTCCATCCTTAGATCCTCATATTACTCCTTCACTAAATCATTCTGAGCCTACTCAAGTGATAGGTCAAGGGGGGGAACCAACTCCTACGCAAAACCAGATTTTGGTTTACTCAAGAAGGCCACGAGTTCCTTCTCAAAGCCAGCCATCAGAACTGGAGCCAAGTCCTTTGGAAATCACAAGGGAAGATGTTGCCACAATTGATGATCTTGAAGTTCCAATTGCTTTCAGGAAAGGGGTAAGATCTTGCACTGAGCATCCCATTTCCAATCATCTAACCTACTCCAAGCTGTCTCAAGATTACAAGGTGTTTGCTTCAATGATTGATAATGTGAAGATTCCTTAAACACATTCAAAGTGCCATGTGAGATCCTAGATGGAAAGCAGCTATTTTGGAAGAGATGAAGGCTTTGATTGATAATGAGACATGGGAAATTGTTGACCTACCTGAAGGAAAAAAACTTGTTGGGTGCAAGTGGATATTTGGGGTGAAGTATGGGTTTGATGGGAACATAGAACAATATAAGGCAAGGTCAGTTGCTCGAGGATTCACACAAACCTATGGCATAGACTATGAGGAAACATTTGCACCCGTAGCAAAATTAAATTTATTAGAGTTCTTCCATCTCTTGCTGCCAACCTTGATTGGGAATTGCATCAGATGGATGTGAAAAATGCATTTCTTAATGGGAACCTAGAGGAGGAAGTTTATATGAAGATACCACCTGGCTTTGAGACAACGGAGGAAATGTGCACGGTGTGTAAATTAAAAAAGTCCCTCTATGGTCTGAAACAGTCACCAAGGGCATGGTTTACAAGGTTTAGCACAGCCATGAAACAGTTTGGATACAAACAGGGGCAAGCTGATCATACTCTTTTCACTAAACAAGCTAAAGATGGTAGGAAGTCAATTCTAATAGTTTATGTTGATGATATAGTAATCACAGGTGATGACATTCAAGAGATTGATGAACTTAAAGGGCAGTTACAATCTGAATTCCAGGAAGGATCTAGGGAAGCTTCGGTACTATCTTGAGATGGAAAGAACTAGAAGCAAACAAGGTATCTTCATCTCCTAAAGGAAATACACTCTTGAACTCCTAAAAGAAACCGGAAAACTTGGTTGTAGACCTGCTGGAACTCCTTTAGAGTGAAACTGGAAACAGAAAATTACTGAGGAAGATCCACCTGCAGATAGGGAAAGGTACTAGCATTTGGTTGGAAAACTAATATAACTATCTCTCACAAGGCCACACATTGCCTTTAGTGTGAGTGTAGTAAGTCAATTCATGCACTCACCCACAAGAAGGCATCTAGAAGTAGTGAACCAAATTCTTCATTATCTAAAGGGAACTCCAGGTAAAGTACTTCTATTCAAAAAAAAATAAACTAAGGGAAGTTGAAGGTTTTGCTGATGCTGATTGGGCAGGGTCGGTTGAAGACAGCAAATCTACCACAGGATATTGTACTAAACTATGGGGAAATTTGGTGATTTGGAGAAGTAAGAAGCAAACAGTGGTTGCTCGAAGTAGTGCAGAAGCGGAATATAGGGCCATTGCTCAAGGGGTTTGTGAGCTAATCTAGTTGGAAAGGATATTAAAAAACCTAAATATACCATTATCAGGTCCTATGAAGTTATACAGTGATAGCAAATCTGCCATCAGCATTGTTCACAATCCTATTCAGCACGATAGAATGAAGCACATGAGAATTGACAGAAGTTCCATAAAAAAAGAGATTGAAAACGGGACTGTTAGCTTGTCTTATGTATCAACTAAGTCACAAGAAGCATATGTTCTCAGTAAAGCCATTTCAAAACCGGGATTTGATTCTTTTGTAAGCAAGCAAGGAATGATTGATATCTATTCACCAACTTGAGGGGGAGTGTTGGAAAGATTAGGAAAATCCCAGAATTATTGGGATTTGATTAGGGTCAACTTTCTGATTTTTTATTTTTGGTAGTCTCCTGTTTTTCATTCTTAGAATTAATTGTCTATTTTAGGATAGTTCTCCTTCTATATAATAAAACCCTACTGTATGTCAGATATAGAGAAAATTATTTTCTAAACCTCTTGTTTCACTAACCACAATATTTTTCATCAAAGTTCACGTGTTAATACCCCAAAAAATAGGATAGCCAAATGAAAGAACCAATATCTCCTTAAAGTAGCTCAATTGATTATGTTTGCTAGCCACGCTCCAAATTCATTTGGGGAGGAGGCATCCTCATAGTTGCGTATCTTATCAATCATCTCCCTTTACAAGAGTCTGCAGTTTTGAACTCCTTTGAATGTCTGACTTAAATTTCCTCCTCAAGTTTATCTTCAAAACTCCCTTCTACCCAGAGTCTTTTGTTGTACTATTTTACCCACAATCATAGTCCTACCTGAGGTAAGCTTGAATCCCAAAGCTCTTAAATGTGTGTTCATTGGTTACCCTCCCACTAAAAAAGGATACAAATGCTACTGTCCATCCCTTACAAGGTTCTTTGTATCATATTGTGTTTTTTCTAGAACACTAGCAATTCTACCCCAAGGCCTCTCTTCAAGGGGAGAAACAAAGTGAACAAAACCATTGGGATCCTTCGATTTCTCTCCCAATTTCCCAAGAACCACCTCAAGTGATCCATTCAGGGGAACAAATTCATGCACTAAAGGAGTTATTGTTTTACTCCAAAAGGCCGAAAGCTACTCAACAAAGTCAATCATCTGATTTGGAGTCAGGTCCAGAAGTCACAAGGGAACATGTTGCACTGATTAATGACATGGATGTTCCTATTGCAATCCGAAAGTTAAGATCCTGTACTCAGCATTCCATTACTAATCATTGACCTATTCAAAGTTGTCTCCTCAACATAGGGTGTTCACTGCAAAGATAGAAAGTCTAGAGAATCCCAAGAACATTCAAAGTGCATTACAAGATCTCCACTGGAAAGTTACAGTGTTAGAGGAGATGAAGGCGTTGATGAGGAATGACATATGGAAGATTGTTGAACTACCCAAGGAAAAGAAAGTTGTTGGGTGAAAATGGGTGTTTAGGGTGAAAATGGGTGTTTAGGGTGAAATATAGGTCAGATAGAACCATAGAGAGGTCCAAAGCCAGATTAATAACCAAAGGGTTTACTCAAACTTTTGGCATAGACTATGATTAGACTTTTTCTCCAGTTGCTAAGTTAAATTCCATTAGAGTATTATTGGGCCTTGCCAACAATCTTAATTGAGAGCTACACCAGATGGATGTGAAAAATGGTGAAACATGCATTTTTGAAGGGGGAGTTGGATGAAAAGATTTACACAAGAATTCCATCAGGCTCTAAGACTAAAGAAGGATGTAAGGTATGTAAACTAAAAAGGTCTCTATATGGGTTAAAACGACCTCCAAAAGCGTGGTTCAAGTTTAGCATGATTATGAAACAGTTCGGATATAAACAAGGGCAAGCCAATCACACCTTGTTCACGAAGCATTCAATTGATGAAAAGAAGTCAATCTTGATTGTGCACGTAGATGACATCATAATAACCAGGGATGACACTCTAGTGATGGAGGATCTAAAGAAATATCTGAGAGCAAAGTTCGAAGTTTAGGACCTAGGATCATAGTTATCAATATCGTACAATACGTGATACATATCGTACGATACGATTCGATTCACTATAAACTTTATATGTATCGATACAAAGAATTGGTTTTATCATAAATCGGTTGCATATCTATTGATACACAAGCGAATCGATACGTATCGTATGATACACCGATACACTTCGATACACTTTATAATGAAATTGGGCTAGACCCAATAAAAATCTGATTTGACCCAATTAGTTAAAAATGCAATTTTAATAGTTTTTTTAACCTAAAAAACACTTCAAAACATGTTCTTTATATAATTTAATCTTGAAATATTAAAAAAAAATTAAAATTTTAGTTAGTAAATTAAAAATAAAAATATTATTTAAAAAATATATTATTAATGATCATATTAAGAGTTTGAAAACAATCATACTTCTTATTTTTATCATATACTTAATCCTATTAATATGTATAATATTTTTTATTTTTTATTTTTTATTTATCTTATATGTGTATATATTATTTATAATTAATTTTAAAACTATTTACCGTATCTTACGATATGATACGATATTCGATACTCGATTCTTAAAAATAAAATTTCGATTCACGATACGTATCTCGATTTAATAACTATGTCTTGGATCCCTACAATTTTTCCTAAGTATGGAACTGACAATGAGTAAACACATATTTTCATCTCTTAAAGAAAATACACACTAGGCCTCTTGAAGGAAACCAGATAGAATGGGTTGTAGACCAACTAGAACACCATTAGAGACAAATTGGAAATCGAAAGGTATGGAAGAAGATGCCCTTGTGACAAAGGTAGATATTGGAGCTTAGTAAGGAAGCTTATTTACATGTCTCTTACTAAACCCAATATTGCCCTTGTGAGTGTAAGTCAATTTATGCACTCACCTACTCAAAGACACTTAGATGTGGTAAGTCCAATCCTTAAGTATGTAAGGAACTCCTAGTGAAGGCCTTATGTTTAGAAAGAATGAACAAAGCGGGATTGAAAGCTTTGTAGATGCTGACTGGGCTGGCAATAAAAGATAAAAGATCCACCGCTGGCCACAGACTAAGATATGGGGTAATCTAGTCACATTGAGAAGAAACAATCAGTGATAGCTCATAGTAGTGCTGAAGCTGAGTTTAGAGCCTTTCCTCTAGCAGTTTTGTGACTTACTTTGGCTGAAGAGACTAATGAATGACCTGAGAATTCCTTGGTCTAATCTTGTGAAACTCTACAATGATACTAAGTCTGCAATCAACATCACTCACAATCCAGTTCATCATGATAGAACCAAACATGCAGAAAGTTATTGTCACTTAATTGAAAAGAAGACCAAAGATGGAATTATCGACCTTTTCCTACGTTACAACAAAGTCCCAAGTAAGTAGATATTCTCACTAAGGCTATGCCTAAACCGGGATTTGAGTTCTTTGTAAACAAGCTAGGAATGATAGATATCTATTACCTAGCTTGAAGGGGAGTGTTGGAAATTCGAGTGCAATCTCGAATTTTACAGGATTTAATATCAAAAGTCAAAGTTTCCGGTTTTTTTTTCTTCTTCTTCTCCTTAATCCTAGGGATCTTTCTAGTAAATCTTTCTCTTGTATGTGTACGTATGTACGTACGTACGTACGTACGTACGTACGTACGTACGTACATACATACATACATACGATGCACTGGCAGTGTATAGCTTCTACACACTATCAGTGAACCACATAGTGCAACTTCATTAAAGAGCAAAATTTAAAAATTCACAGGCCCTTAAATATAATTTTCAAAACTTCATTAATATTTACATTTAAGGGCTTATGCAATTTTAAGTTTTGCACATTAATGAGGTGGCATTATTTGGTTCACTGATAGTGTATAATTTTTATATACTGTCAATGCATTATATATACACTATATATATATATATATATATTTCCAATGAATAAAAGTGTATGAGACCTTAATTCTTGCATTTAACTTACTACTTTGCTGCATCAGAAAGGCATAACAGAATTGAGAATATACGTACAGGTCTGGTAGCCCAGGGCAAACATGACGTACTACTTAGCTGTTCTTATGAGATTAGCTCACTATTCATCCATATAACTTCCTTTAAAATATGTCTCTGTCATTTTATCCTTTTTTCTTCTAGGTTCAAGAAAGGGGAAAGAAAAGAAGGCAAAGAAAAAAGGAAGGCAAGAGAAGTTGCAACAAGAAAACAATAAAAAAAATGGCATGAAAGAAATAAATTGAATTCCCATTCAAAATTAAACTTGAAAAAGAAGAACACAAAAATTACTTACCAATATTCTCTTCAATTCGAAGAACAAAATATCTGCAGAATAGACACCATTGAGATAATGGATTGTATCAAAATTAAAAGAATATAAAATCACTGCATATGCGTGAAAATCCAATGTAATGCTTTTTTGCACGTACCTACTGCTATCAATTACAGGTTCCACAGGATGGGGCTCTCCATTTCTTAAAAATGCTCGAGCATACAATTCACCTATGAAGAATTACTAAGTTCTAGCAGAAGCCAATCATCTAATAGTAATGACAAGCACAATATACATATTACCAAGGAAAGAACAAAACTAAGTTTACCTGTAGACCTGTCTTCAAGCCTAATAATGCACTCTTCTCCCTTGCTAATGACTTTCAAAGCTCCCTCCCATGCCCATTTGTTGACATTCCATTCATCAGCCCTGGAATAAATTGCGGACAAATAAATATGCATCCCCACTCCAGCAAGAAAAAGAAAAAGCCATCTTAATTATTGGCAATTGATCTAACAAGAATGTTACGCCACAGTAATTTCAGCACATAACCTAATTGTTGAATGAATTTGCTTACACTATAGTGCTGTCCCTGATAAGATTTTTTACACCTATCCCCTCTTTGTGGTGTAAGGAGAATTTTATTCATCAAGTGGGGCAGTCAAAGACTTTGCATTATCCTACAACTTCTTAGCTTATAAAAACACAATTGTTTTCACCGAGAAATATCTATTTATTACATAATGACATTTCTTTTCAGAAATTAGGCTGAGTTCAAGCAAGCTACACCAACACAGAAAACAAACCAAAAAGAAAAGAACAAAGGTTCACCTAATACGAGGACAAAGAAAACAGTTTCTAGTATCAAGTTCTCAATAGAGTTCCCACAATTTTCACCTAACTTCCTCTAACGGTATTGACATTGCAAGTTAAAAAATGGATGAAAATAACAGTTACACAAATAGAAAAAGAATAATACATGAGGTTTTCAACTTCATCATTGCAAACAGTACATGGTAACCACATCATAATACAAATGATATCATTCACATTTGTTTTTATCGCACACTGGGTATCATATATTCACAAGTTGGCCAACTACCTGTATGAGGCTGCACTTTTTCTTGGAGGTATCTGCAGAAGTAATGTGCTGAATTAGCTTGATAGAATAGCGAGCATAAAAAGGAATGGGAATAAAAGCGAGAAAAGACCACAAGGTTGAAATTTCACTAAAGTAGGACATCTAGGTGATTAGGATTTGAGGCAGTATTCTGATCTGAATTTTAAGAAAACAGAAAATTTTGAATAAAGAAAAAAAATAGCAGAAGTAATCCACAAGCTTCAACCTGGGTTCCTTAGAAGTAACAACTAGGGATGATTGCATCACACAAGAGAAAAGATACATACATAAACACAATGCCAATAGCATAAATAAAACCCAAACGAAGATTTGAGACTCAAAAGCTGAAATATCAAGCAATCCAAAAAATTCTAAAATCACACCTAACACTTGAAACTCAAGAAAACAGAGAATTAAATAAGAACCTCAGAAGCAAAAGCAACAAATAAATCCTACTCAAGCTCCCTATTATGCTTCTCATCACTGGAAATCTACCAAGTCAATGCTTGGCCACTAGAAGCGTTAGGAAACCTTCTAAACACCTATGGAAGCTGCTGCTACCATGCTCTCCCATTTACTCCATCAACAACTTCAATAAAGTCAGCAGATGCAAAATATTTTTTAAAAAAATTACATGATTTGAAGTGTAAAAGACATACTACCAAAATATCTGGTTGGTTTTTGCCAACTAAAACATGCGAAATAGTTTTTTTTTTGTTGGGGGAAGAGAGGGGGGGGGGGGGGGGGTGTGCGCACAATATGCAAATTTAGATTCAAAGGCAGTAAAATATCGTATCAACAAAGAAAAACATTATTTGTCTTAACAACTTAGCCTAATGCGAGAGAATCCCTTCGACAGTTCAATGATCCAGAAACATGCAAAATGGCCATCATGTTGGCACGATATGCAAACATAGATCCAAATGTGGTAAATTATTGAATCAACAATGAAAACCATTCTTCTCAGAACAACTTATACTGACAGGAGATACAGTTCAACTATCATGCTTTCCACTTTGAATATATACAATCTTGAGCTTATCAATGAAAGGTTATGCATTACAAATATTGGAGTGGCAGTAATTTTAGACTTCTGTGTCCAGATTGTGTAATCTGAAGGTCAAAAACTACAAGCCATATGCGGAAAGAGAGCTTGTTAAGTCAAGTTTTCGATGAATTAAATTTTGCAGGAATCGGAGCTTCCTAGTGGGATTTTTGGCCGTTTAACCAAAAGGTATTCCCAATTGAATCCATCAGTTTTCTATGCATTGTTTTCATTCTTTATTCCTAGAAAAAGTTGTGCTTTACTATTTTGTCTTTCATTGATAGTTTCTACGGTACTTTGATTTCAACAATTAACCATGCCTGGAATGTTTGCTTCTTGGAGAATTTTGACTAAATAAATTGGACACTTTATTCTTTTGAGAAGAAATTCTCTTCCTTTAACTCTGTATTTCTTTAGTTTTGAGTGGTGAATTCTTGACCTATATCTGTGGGGTGGTAAAGTGAATTTATATCCTCAAAGCGATTATTTACTTTTGATATGGGAGCATGTATAATCATTTTTCTCAATGTGGCATCAACTTCATTATTTTTATTTTTATTCTATTAAGGTACAAATTTTGGAAGAGGGATCCACACCCAGCTTTTTGAACCAGGAAATACACACACCTTCTTGGGCCAAACACCCAAATCCTTGTATTAGAGCTCATGCTATAATCAGTTGGGTATAAGATTTCATTTCAGCATCATAAGCTCAAGCAAGGTAAATTATCAGCTTTAGATGGCTTTATTCAAATCCTAAAATATTAATGAAGCAAACTGGACTTTTAAACTCCCCTTGTTTGGTAAAGACAAAAAGGAAAAAGTAGTAATAAAAGGCTATAAATGGCATTGGCTTGTAAATATTGCAGTAACACCTATCACCAAGGGAACAACATCAATGCTTTTAAACTTTCTCATGCAGTCTGTGACCATCTTCAAAAAAATTTCACCCACGAATACGAAGTTGAATTGCTAACCTTCCCAAAAAAACTTAAATTCCTTGATCTTATGGTCTCTAGCTCTTCCAATGCACGTAGATCAAATAAACAGGATATAAAGGCCATAATTTCCTTCTGTCACGAGACAATATCAAACCTTTCCTGCTTTATGAGATATATGATACAAGGCTAAGGTTTATCTTGGGGACACAAGTATAATCCATCAAATATGACATTATGAAATTGAAGATGCAACAAAAGCAAACAATACTCCAGTCTGCTATCTATTTTCTATATCAAAAAAGATTCCAAACCTACACACCTTAAATTGCAGTACTACAAAGAATTTACATTGAAGTTGAGAATAGAAAATTGAACCGCCCTACAAACCAACCAAATGGTTTAAAAAATCGGAAAGATCACAACAACTATTTTGAGTTTCATTACAATCATTCTCAAATCTAATTTTTTTTACCTTGCTTATTTGCAGATACCAACTCCATTTAAATAGGGTATTACTAGCAATCCATTAATTCTTAGTCAGCTCAATGATTCTATATATACATGCCCAAATTTATTATATCTCAATCTTGATCTAGTACTAAAGCAATTAAATCGGGTGAATTAGCCTGATCCCAAAAACCCACCAAGAAAAACAGTTGAAATATTCAGTTCATATGCAAGAGATTGAGATTCGAATATACATAGAGTTGACGTAAAGAGAGGGAAAGAGGACTGACCAAATAAACATAACATTCAGAGACATTAAAGAGAACAAATTCTAATGCTTCCTCGGTCTCATCGCTCTCACCAACTTTGCTTTCCTCGTTTGCTGCCGGCTCTTTTCCTTTCTCCATAATCGACGCTTCGAACTCAATTTGGCTACCCGATAAGGCAAAGCAAGCAAACTGAAAACTTTACTCCCCTTGGGACTTAGGGGCGTTTTCCAAATTTTGCCTCACAGTTTTTCTTTCTCCTGTACAGCACAACAGGCTTTCTTTTTTTTTTTTGGTCAAATTATGCAATTGATCTTAACTGTCAAAAAATTTGAAATTTTGTAAGTGTTGTATGACTAGCAATGTAAACGGGTACTATTTAATAGGGTACTTGAGATTATCCGCTTCGATTAAGTAGGATTCGGGTACCTTATAATCAGGTTTTAATCGGATTAGGATAGTAATTTCACTATCCGTGTCGGATTCGGATAGGGTTCGGGTAATGCCCATAGGGTACCCTAAACCCGAATCCGATTAACTTTTAATTAAATTTATTTGTGTTTTTTTATTAAATTATGTTTGTTTTTAGTTTCATTAACATATTTTCATGAGTTTCAAGTTGTTGAATTATTAAAATTTGTTGATTATTATGGAACTTGTATTTTTTTTTAATTTTATGTTTTTAATTAATAAAAATTATATATTAGAATAATTGATTTTCTTGCATGAGTCGGGTTCGTGTTTGGGTATTTAACGGGTTTTTCAAACTTTTGGTTGATAATCGGGTAATTAAACGGGTTCGAGTAACAAACGAGTAGTATGAAATTTATTAAGGTATGGTTCGGGTAATGTATTTAAAAAATAATCGGATAATTATAGGGTTCGGGTTCTTTGATCAATAATCGGGTTCGGGTTCGGGTACCTCAAAATTAACGGGTACCCGCCCCGTTTACATCTCTAGTTGTGTCCCTTCACTGAACAAAAAAAGCATTTATTACTAGCATTTACATGTGATGTGTTTGTGTGTGGATTAAAGCATTTGCTTGCTTGCATGCGTGTGTGTTTGCATATGTGTGTGGTGTGGGTTTACCACCATCCCACATCGGTTGCATTGTGCGTGGTGTGTGTATTTTTAAGGGATTTCAAACTTAACAAAATCACCATGATTTTGTTAAGTGTTGTGTCCCTTCACTGAACAAAAAAAAATCCTAATTAATCATAATTGTTAAAAATGTTGGGGTGGAGTTGATTTTTACATTAATTTTGCTTAGTGACATTCTATTTGAATTATTTATACATTTAATACTGACATGACCTGACATCTTTTTTTATCCACATTATTAATCATATGTTACATGAAATGTGATTCCTTTACACTCATGAAATTTGAATATAATTCATAAAAATTAAATCTCTTTACTATCAAATTTTTAAATACTAATCCAATCAATAACATTATTAAACATCTCCATAAAAAAATCTTAATGTGGTGTTGATATTTATTGACATGGTGTTAACTTTGCTTACAATACATATATTTTTGTTCATGTAGTAATAATGTTGCTTTTTCACTTTTTTTTTTCAATTTTTTTCATTTTTCTCTCTCTTCCTCTTACTCTTTTTTTCTTAATTTCTATATCATAACCATCAGCGGCATTCAAAAAGACCCAGTTTTTGGTGATCAGTCATTGTTCACTAACAATGGCTTACTTCCAAAATTAGCTCTCTTATTCCTATTGAAAATTTAATATTTTGCAAAAAGTTTTCTCAATTAACAAAGAAAATTATAACAAAAGACTAGCAAAACATTTTGATGTTCTTGAAAAATCTTTGCAGCACCAAGAAGCATAAAAACCTAAGCACCATGCCCACAAGCATGCATCTTTCCAAGAACTTTATTCTTGTGCTACTCCACCTTTTCTTTTAACATCAAAACAAAACAATATCCTTTCAAATTGAATTCATATAAATACAACTTTGGTAATATTCAAACATTAGTTTGACATGATATTTTTGTCTTTATTCATCCAATAATAGGTATTAGTAGTGATCTAAGTCTTGAATTCCTCGAACTCATGTTTAATGCATGTCTAATCCTTTACTTAAGTTGGCTAGAGCATCAGACAACTCCTTTGGCTAACTTGATCTCTCTCATTCAATCATAACCAACCACATGAGGTTTCAAAGTGGTCACTGCAACCTGAAGTTAATCGATCCTCAATCAATCTTTTGACCCACCTCAAGTCATCACTATTTTCATTTGTTTGTTAACACATCTAGCCAAGCTCTGATATTAGTTATCATAGAATAAGCTTTCTTACATTCAAGCAATAAGCCGTACAACACTTAGATGGTCTTGTCCACACAATTAGTCGAAAGATCTCAATAATCTGAATAAGCAACAAGCAAGCAATAAGTTACTTCTAGAAACACAATGATATAACAGGGCAAAAAAGGTTTATACTGAGTCAATCCCCAGTACTTTTATAAGAAAAATGTTTTATTAATAATGTATAGATTACAATTATTACAAAAGAGTGACTAGTCTTCCATACCATTGTTGGGGAGAAGGGGGCAACTCTAAATGAGTGGTCTAGCACGTATCTTAACCAGTAAAACAGTTCAATATTTACCGACTGCTCACCCTCTATAATAGTAAAAGAGTTTTTACAAAAATGCTACGTACCAAGAACCATTACAAGTACATGAGTTTTATCCTAAAGGCACTTCTACCCAATTATGGCTCTCTACAGGGTTGGCTAATGACATCTTTGCTGCTGCCAGGTGTTAAGACTGAAGCAAAAATAGGACTGCGGTTGTTGAGGACTGGTGCTGCTGTTTGGAGCATACTCGTGTGCTGCTTTGCCTAGAGCTGTAGTTCTTTGGAAATTTCTCGTGGTTGCTGGTTGAATCGATGAAGGTTGAAGCAAGGTAGAATCGAGCTGACTCGCAGGAAAGCTGGTGGCGTGACACAAACTGAAGGAAGGCTGACGCATGGCAGCGTTGGCTAAAGGTGCGTAGCTGTGGTCCAAGCTAGCTGCAACAATACAGCAAGGTGGCTTTAAGCGTAAGGGCTGTGAACAACTTGGTTGTGTAATGTAACTTTAAATTTTTTCTCATGTACGCTATAGAGCAATGGTTTTATAAATTAAAATTGTTTTGTATTAGTTAATAGGATAGTAATATCACTTAATTTAGTATATTTTAATAAAATTAATATTGTCTATTAAATGGTAAGTTATAATTTATCTAGTTTAAATTAGCAAAATAAGGCCTTTGATAAGTAGAAATTTAGTTTAAAATTAAATTGCATAATCTTTAGGACTAGACAATTATATTTAAAATTTTAATTAGTATGTTAAAATTTTTATATCTTTATTTTTGCAAATTAGTTTTATTTAATTCACTTGCTGGTTATTCTATACTTGTACTTTCTTAAGATTAAAAAAATGGTTTAATTTGAATAAAATTAGAGTGATAAAATTTTAGTACTTAGGAAAACAATTTACAAACTCAATGTCGCCTTACTACTATATTACATGTTACGATCTGTGCACTTGCAATACTCATTCAAATTTGGTCACACTTTCCATCCAATGAAAATACTCATACATGTGGATAAGGCACCGTTGCAGTAATGGTCATGTGCCTCGGATCCGTAAGCCTTGTTTTTATGTTGACAAAGCCAGCTGCTCTCAATCTTCCTCCCAGATCAGTGAGGTAGTATTCGTCCAGAAATGGTTCCGTACTCCTCAGTAATGTGAAAAGAGCTGGAGGCAATTCCTGAAACAAACAAAAGGATCTAAATGAATAGAGTCATAAATTTTCATTGGTTTTCTTGTTCAAAGCAATTCACACCATATTCGTAGTTTTCTAGCTAGGAATGACATTCATATACTAATTCCTGCATGTTTATCTTGTCAATATATTTCAGCCAAAATAAGCTTAGGAAAGATTCTGTTGTATTTCTCAAGTTTGAAATGCTATTGTACCTGAATGATCTTTGACTTTGGCTGCAAAGGAAAAAAGTTAAAATGGAAGAGTTAGTAGAAGCAAAAATGACCATATTTGTAAACGATAGTGTGGTTATGTTACTTTACCGCCTGGTCAGTCAAAGCAAGTGTGCCTCCAGGTCTAAGCAATCGGAATGCTTCAGCCACTAAAGCAATTATTGCTCTTTCAGGACATTCATGAAACTGCTCATATTTAGATATAGAGTCTCATTTTCGCTATCTAAAATATTCCAGCTCCACTTCATTGACAGATAAAAATCTTCAAAAAAATACTAGAGAAACAAAGTGGTCTATAGAAGGTCATAACGATTGTCAGTTCATTTAAAGGATATCCCAGACAAATTTTTACTAGCTAGGTTAAAAGGAATTCCTTAACCGGGTTGGCGAAGAGGCATACCACATAAGCAAAAGAAACAAGATCAAATGATTTTGAGGGCAAGCCAGTGTCTTCTCCAGCTGCGTGTATCCATCTGATGGGATTCTTTCGAGGGGCTCTTTTCTTTTCCTTGAATTGAGCTACAGAGAGGAAGTAAGGTGATAGATCTAGTCCCTACAGTATACCAATTGCATATATTACAAACTGTAAAATACGTTATTGTGATGATCATTTTCTATAAATGATCGAAGATATGGCGCTTACAGTGACTCTAGCAGAAGGGAACCTATCAGCAAGAAATCTTGTACTCACGCCAACTGAACACCCAATGTCTAGAATAGTTTCGATAATTCCATTTGCTGAATGCTTTATATGATGTTCGTTGATAGCTTGAAGCCAATTTCCACGCAATTCTCGAGTTGCTTCTTCATTTGATGAAGCATATGGTATAGCTCGTAGGGTCATAGACATAGTTGCAACCTCCGCTTCAGCTGCAGCCTGTATCAAACTACAAAGTTAAAAATCCTTCTGTTTTTTTTTTTTTTCCCTTAAACAAATCAAAAGGAAAATCTATATTTTCTATGTGCAAAATTGGGTTGAAGACAATTAATAACGATCACTAAACTCGAAGTTATTATGATAAATGTTTATTTGTTTAATTGATAATAGTAGTAAATTCTTTTTAAATATTATTTTATGGATAGTATTAAAAAGTTTTTTGTTAAATGTCTTTTGATGATTATTAATTGTTTTTTATCTTTTATTTTATTTAACAAAATGTCCACTTTAATTCTAAATTAGGTTATTAATACTTAAAATGATCATTAAAATCATAGTTTATATTCTAAATGTTTGTTTTTAAACGATAATGACAAATTATTTACTAAACTATTTGTTATTTTTTTAATTGATAATATCAATATATATAACTATTTGCAAAAAACTATAAATGCTTAATTGCTTTAATAATTATGTCTTTTTAACTGTTTTTTGGCTTCTGATTTTATAAAAAATTGTCTATCTTAATTGTACAATTTCATTGATAATAATAAATTAAGGCTGATCATTGATTGTCTTGTTTTTGCTTTACTTGGCTTTTTGCTTTTTTTCAATTATAAAATTAAGGTCGTCCTTAATTGCATTAATTGATATTTTTTCTGTTATTTTTTAATTTATAATAATAATTTATTAGTTAAATGAGTTTTAATAGTTATTGTGATCACTTATTGTGTTTTTTTGTTCCATTTTTTTTAAAGTTTTAAATATAATGCCTACCTATTTTGATATCTAGTTTTGTCTTGAAAATTTATTTTAATTTAGATTTTTTTACAATTTTAAAAATAATATTTGTATATTTAAAATTTGAATTTTTTTTTTACAAATTTTTTCATCATTTTTTAAGCATTTGAATATGTGTTTTCATTTTCATTTCAAGACTAGAGAAAGGAGATCGGTTACCTTTCACAAGAAGATACCAAATATAAGCAACCTGCAAAGCAAACATAAAACCAAGGTATATTCTAGTGGTGTTCAAGACTCGAGCGCCCTTATGGCATAAACATTGAGTTGGTGACATGACTTCTATGGAATTAAGTCTTCGCTATAGTAGCTTATTTCAATATTCCTTAATACAATGACTTTTTCTTTCTGTGGATCAATAATCTATTAAACAATCTCATAAATTTTCTGATACAAAAGATCTATTATTGTTGCAACTGAAAAGCAAACTACTTATGTCACTACAAACCATGACAAAACATTAAGTGAATTTGCAGTGACATAAGTAATATGCTCAACAGTTGCCGCATTAATGGAATCTTTGTATCAAAAAACTTATGAAATTATTTAAAATATCATAGATCCACAAAAAGGAAATGTTATTGTCCCTGACCCAAATTTCACACTCATTCAGAGAAATGCTCAAAAAGGAATTCCTGGGTCTTAAAAACAAACTAAATCAATTAAGATTCCAAAGATTAAGTTTTTGTGACGCTATTAGATTGGTGGATTAAGGTAGTCAAAGCTTATCATAATCATGGATCAACCCTGAACTTCTAGATATTCTTTTTGTTTACTTTCCCCTATACTTAGAAAATTCTCAGCCTCTAATCAGGTTTTCTATATAAAGTTAATTATATCCCAAAAATAGAAAATTCCTAGAAATAGAATTTCCTCTTACAAATTCCTATAATGCTTTCCTAAAAATCATACTTCTCTTGTCAAATCCATAAAAGCACTTCTTTTTTTTGAGTAGTACATTTTCATTAAAAGTTACAATCACAATCAGGATATTACATTCCATGAACAGGTAACTATGAAAATCACATTACTCAAATTAGGTAAACTAGTAAATAACTATAACAAACTAGTAAATAACTCGACTACCTTAAGCTCACATTTGGTGAGACTCGAACTTGAGACCTCAAAGTCTCAGGACTTCCTCTTTGCCACTAAGCCAAGGCCTCATTGGCAAGCTCTTCTTAAACACACCTCAAGCTCCAAAAGAATATAGTCAAGCCTCAAAGTTTGATTAGTACAAATCCATAAATGCTGTTCTTAAACACATCTCAAGCTCCAAAAGAAAATGTTCAAGTCGCAAAATTTGATTAGTACATTCTTTAGCACGATCTCAAGAGCACTTTATTACTCTTTAGATTCCTCTAGAATTTCTTGTACAATGGATCAAACAAGGTTACACTCACATCCATAGCATTAAGCTTTCATGTGATAAATGGGATTCTTGTGTGTACGAAAATGGCCTTACTAGACACAAGATGCAAAGAGTTCAACTGTAACACCCCAATTCTATATTAGGAGTTTGTAAAACTCAGCAATGCTATATATATAGAGACTTAAATTCATACTTGTGAGATACCTTTTGTGAGACAAAACCATGAGACCTTCGGGTCAAAGCGAACAATACCTTATAAGTTGGGTGCGGGTCTTAACAAATGGTATCAGAATGGTCCACCAACTCGAGCACGAGACCTAAGTGCTACACTATGAGAGCCACCTCTAAATTCTTGCGGAAACTAAGTACTACACAGTGGTAGCCACCACTAAACTCCCAACGCCTAGTATGATCCTGGTTCTATTTTGATTGGACTTGACGAAAACGTCAAGTTTTAAAGTGGGAGAGTTTGTAACACTCCAATTCTACATCGAGAGTTTGTAAAACTCCGCAATGTTATATATGTAGAGACTTGAACCCATACTTGTGAAGCGCCTTTTGTGAGATAAAACCATGAGATATTCAAGTCAAAGCGGACAATACCTCAGAGGTTCGGTGCGGGTCTCCACAACAACCATGTTGTCCCTGGATTAGTTGAGAAGACTATAAATGCAAGAATTTTTTTCTTTACAATATTTTACAATTACAGCATGTCTCTGCATGATCTATCTCCCTTAGATGCTCTTAAGGTTCAAGTTCAAATTTTTGGAACCTAGATGAAAGGATGCAAAGCAACACTCCATTAGCATATGGCATACAAAATCCAACATCATGGCATCAATCTACCAATACCTAACTTTGGTGAAACTGATTTCGTCAAGCTTGAAGCAACATGCAAAATTCCCAAATGTATTCAAATTCCCAAATGTATTCAAATCCCAAAACATATTCAAAATAAAGAACTTATTGCCTTGATTCTTGAATCATGGGTAACAAGATATCAACGACTTTGGAAACAAGATGAATCCATCCAAAACTTTGATTCCACCTTACATCACAAATCCACATGGAATTATCATTATCAAAATTGACTACAAAGAACAAACATCAAACCTGGCTTCTTTATTTCCCACTCAATTTATGATGCAACCCTTTTAGTCAGAACCAAATATAGCAATTCAACATTTCAGGCTTGACAGACAAACTGTATATGCAAATAGATCTTCGAAAGGACATTGCTATATCAACTGCATCCGTAAAGGTGCATTAAAGACAGAAAAAAGAATCTTCTTTGAAGATGAATGAATTTTTAACAAACAACAATTGTTATGGTTTTTTTTTTCAATAAATTAGTATCACCATAAATGAAAAGCATTGAAATTATCATCTTATCTGAGTATTAAATTTCAATTTTTTTATATTATTCTAGTTAAATTTATTAAAAATAAACTTTTGGATTTTACAGTTAATGAAAAGCAGTATCTTCCTTAATTTTTATTTAAAAACATTTCTATTAAAATATTACAAGCATATTAGTTTCAATATTTCCTTTTAATTTTTTAATAAAGTTTTACTAATAAAAAAGTAGAGTATGAAAAGTTATGATATTAATTCGATTCTTGTAAATATATTAAAGGAATAAATTAATATGAAAAATTATCATATCTATAAATTGGTATTCTCCTATTAAGAATTTGAAACTAAAATTTTCTAACCATTGAAGTTGACTAAAATGGTGGGCAAAGAAAAATATTAGATAATTTGATGTTAGTTTAAATCTTTATATATTATTTCAGTAAATAATTTAAAAGATAAAATTTTGGAATTAAATTCAATGTTAACATATCTCATCAAAAATTAGAGAAAGGTTATTAAATTGAGGACTTACCAGCCACGAAAGATTGCCATCCTCATATGCATGAAAAGGACTCAGATAATCTGTTCAAAATACCCAATAGCTTTGGGGATTATTTGTTTGATTCAACACTTGAAACAAACTTCCAATGTTTCGTAAATCATACGAGAAAAAAAATACAAAGAAGAAAAAGAGAATTGCATACAATCTGGGTATTGGACAGAGGGGTTCTCAATGCTTTGCAGCTCCTTATAAACCTCTGATTCCAGAATCTCCCTCGTCATCTCCCGCCAAGGAATGTTCTTCTTCTCCGCTGTACTGTTGGATCGATAAATCAGAAACAGAATTGTCAGGCACCAAGCTTAAGCACAGAGTAAAGTCTAAAAAGCTGACATTAATTCAATGAAAATAGTCTAAAAAGCTGCAAAGAAAGGAAGAAGAAACCTGATGAGGACTCGTCGGGCACCAAGCTTAAGCACAGAGTAAAGGGGCTTAAAGGAAACAAGAGCTTTAACAAGGCGAGAGAAAGGGGTCTCTTCTGCCCACTTTGGCCTTTCACGTTCTCCCTCCTCGTATGCTATTGCTACTGCCTCGGTCTCTGACTCTGCCATCCCAACGCGAACCACATAATCTAAATCTCTTCTGCCATTTCTGCTTCTCCTTCTTCCCTTTCCACCTGAGGATGTAAGGAAATGCAGCTGAGAAGAAGAAGATGCCCACATCGCCATTGCAGATAATTTGCAGTTGCAGTGAGATAAAAAACTTCAATGAATGTCAATCTATAATCCAGTACTAAACTGATTTTGTTGATTGGAAACTGTAGCAGTTCCGCGTTCTTTTTATCTTTTATCGCCACGTCATTAACCTGAATCTTCTCAGCCTATTGTATAGCACCACGTGGATGAAAAAGACATGACTTTATCTGGTTCTTTGAGTTCTCTGTTTCGTTTTGTTGGGTCTTGATGATACATTGCAATGCTCGGTAGTTATGTATGAGCTACTAATTAAAATGGTAAAGAAAAGTGTGTGTCTGTGTTTTCTTTTTTTGTAATAAAAGAAGAAATCTTATTATTAAAGGGACAGTTCAATAGGATTAATACAAATAAGTTAATATAAAAATCATAATTGAGAAAAGTATGTGCTCAATGATTGGGAAGAGATGTCTTGTTCTTCAGTGCCCTTTTAGCCATTTGGAATGTCTTTTTTTTTTCAATTGGGTGATAGACATCAAAGAAGTAGAATGATATACCCTTGTTGACTAACCTTTGAATGTCATTCATTCCTGGTTAGATTTTCTAGTGAACTTGAGATGAGCCTATTAAAATTGTTTTCCATCTATTTTTATCATCCTTAAGTACCACTATTCTAGCCTTCAGGTTGTAGAGTATAAGTACCACCATTATAGTTAAAAGGATTTTGGCTAATTCGACTAATTGTCCTTCCATTCTTTTGCAAATTACAACTGCACCATTTTGCGAATGTCTCAGTAGTGCACCCATTCCAATGCAATTATCGCTTTTGGACTAGGAAAGCCCCATAAAAACAATCTAATTATCACTTTTAGTTTCTAGCTTGGCTGTTATCTTTGTAAGGGTGTGTTGATAAGATACATGGGGAACCTTTCTTCTCCCAAGCATTCTTTTGCAATGCTCTTGAAAAGCTTTGGAGATTGAAGTCCTAAAGTTTCTTTGGTGCCCGATGACTTTAAAGGGGTTGGGTTCCTCCTCTTTGAAAGTGCATTCATTTTTGTTGATCCAAAAGGCCTAAAAGGTACTAAAGAATTGGTTGCAAACCTCTACTTTCTCTTATGACTGGTTGTTTCTAATGTTAACCAGTTGCTTAATCCATTTCGCAATTTTTTGTGGTCTAACATTATCCACTTGGATAGTTAGGTCAGAGGCAAACCATATAGCCTTAGCCAGTTAGCATTTGAGGAAAAGATGATCAATGGTTTCCTTCTCTTCTTCACAAATTAGACACAATGCTATGTTGCCTATAGTTCTTCTCCTTAGCTCTGTACGAATAGGAAGAAGATTGTTACAAATTTTCCACAAGAAGATAATTAGTTTGAAGAGATAATTAGTTTGAAGGGAAGCTTCATCGCCCATAATTGTCTCCAGAAGCTCTCATGAATTCTGTCCTTGTGCTTTGGTTTTCTTCTTCCCTATTAAGAAGACAATACGTCAAATTAACTAAGTAGTTTCCCTTGACTGTGAATTTCCAAACAAATTAGTCTTCTCAACTCAGAATGGAGAACCTTCTATTATTCTAGTCCTCTGCTAATTCCTGGTTTAAATTACTGTTCGTGCTAATGTGTTGCCACCAGTCTAGCGATTTGTCCATTAAGCACATAATCAGTTGTTGTAATTGGGCTAATTTTGTTCTTAAATTTTCAATGCAAAGTTTCCCCCTTCATTGAAGGTTTGGTTTCCATCTCCCACTTGAACATCAAGTCCCTTCAAACAAACATCTCTTCCTACTAAGATGCTCTTTCAAATCCAGGAGCATCTTGTCGTAGCTTTCGTTTCTTCGAAACTCTGCCGATTACAATACTTCTTGGTGAGAATCTAACTAACCATGGATTGTGGTTGCGAGATAATTTTCCATGCTTGTTTTTCAAGCAATGCCCTATTCATGATTCCTATTTTTTGCAGTCCAAGACCCTTTTACGTTTTTGTCAACACAAATGGTCCCAATTCGTCATGTGCAACTTTCTTTGATTTTCATCGTGCCCCCACCAAAAATTGCAGTCCATTTGATTATTGTTTTTGCAAATATACCCCAAAGCTCGGAAACAAGCCAGCGTATAGATAGGGATAGCACTCAGCGTTGACTTTATAAGAGTGAGTCGATCTCCTTGTCCCAAAACTCATGCCTTCTATCCAGCAAGCCTATCCAAAATTTTATCAAGCATTGGCTGGAAGAAAGATCTCTTAGCACATATTTTGCTAAAATGTGTACCTAAGTATTTGCCCGGCTCATTTGTGATTTTCATCCCAAGGATGCCTTTAAACCATTTTTTCCAATTTGGCTTGCAGCTTGGGCTTATGTGGAATTCTGATTTGTTTTGATTAATCATTTGGCCCGAGTGGTAACAGTACTTTCTGAGAATGTCTTTAATAATTTGTATTGATTTCACTGTGGCATTAAAAAACAGATAGCTATCATCGGCAAACAGCAGATGGTTGATTGGTTGTCCCTACGACATATTCTAATACCTTGGATCTTTTTCTCCGCTTTTGCTTTCTTGAGAGCCTAAAATAAGACATTCTAGCAAAGGATGAAAAGATAAGGTGAAAGCAGATCATCCTGTTTGAGCCCTCTATTTGGATTAAAGGGTCTAGTTAACGAACCATTAACAAGCACTTGGTACCTGACTATGCTGATACACTCTTCAATAATTTTTACCCACCTGTCAGTGAATCCCATGATGCGTAGCACCGCCTTCATGAACTCTAACTGACTCTATCATATGCCTTATTCATATCAATTTTCAAAGTGCCCAGACACCCACTGTCTTTCTTTTTTCTTTTGATCGCATGAAGAATCTCACCTCCAAGAATAATATTATCTGTGATTGATCTACCTTTTATGAAAACATTTGAAAGGGGGATGTGATTTTCGTCATGATAGGCTTCAGTTTATTCACCATAGCTTTGCCAATGATCTTATAAGCCACATTGTATAGGTTGATCGGCCTAAAATCATGCATTGTCTCTAGGCTTTTATGCTTGGGAACGAGGGTAATTAGTATTTTATTGAGCTCTTTTAGCAGGTGTCCTGAATTCAAGAAAGAGAGTGTTGAGGGCGTGGTTAGAGTCCCACAATATCCTAGTATTTTTGATAGAACAGCCCTGGTTTGCTGTCAATAATTGGGGCTTTTAGGGACCCAATTTGAAAGACTGCTTCTTTAATATCCTCAGTTGTGAATAGTTTATTGAAGATCATGTTTGATTCTCTTGTTAGGTGTGGAAGCCTAAACTCTTTAAGGTACAAGTCAATCTTGTCTTCTTTGGCCTCATTGATCGAGTTATAAAGGGAGTAAAAGTAAATATGGAACACTGCTTCAATGTCTTTTTGTGTTTCTTCCCACTTATCCTCCATTAAAATTCTATTAATTTTGATCCTGAACCTTCTTCTTGCCATTGTTGTGTGGTAGAACTTAGTATTTCTTTCTCCTTGCACAATCTAATTTATTCTAGACTTTTGCATCTAACATAACTGTTCCTACTCTACTAATAGTTCCATTTTTTTATGCAACTTTTGTTCCATGTTACACTCTTCTCGGGTCTTTAGTTCATTTTGTAATGAACTAATGTCAACTTCAAGTCTTCTTTTCCTTTCTTGTATGTTACCAAAGACCTTCTTGTTCCATTTGTTTAAACAGTGCTGTGTAATCTTAAGCTTTTGGACCAGGGGCAAGCCCTTAACCACATTGTACTAAGCTTGGTCAATGATTTCTCTACATTACGGATGGAAGGACCATATTGCCTCAAAACAATAAAGTCTTCTTCTTAACTCTATGGTTACCTCTGCATCAAGAACCATGGCTCCGTGATCTGAGAATAAGACCGGATAGTTGATGAGTGATGCCTTATCTAACCTTTGAAACCATTCTAGGTTAGCAAAGGCCCAATCAAGTCTTTCCCAGATCACTTCATCCCCTTCATGGTTATTTGTTCATGTTAGGTGTTGTCCTTTAGTTTGGACTTTTGCTAACCATAAGTGTTTAACACACCCTAAAGACTCTCAAACCCTTTGACCTTTGAGTTTTTAAAAGAAAGTTTGTATTCACCCATCAGCACTTGTTGAAATCTCGAAGCACAATCCATGGTTCCCCTTTCTGTATAAAGCTCAGAAGGCCCAACAATTGATTCCAAACACCTTTCTTACATTGGACATCCAGATGCCCATAAAGGCAAATTAACCAAAAACTACGACCACAATTAACCACATTTGCAAAGATAATATTCTTATTCATATATTTAATATTTTTGGTATAATTATTCATATATTTAATTGAGACATTAACATTGTTGTTCCATAACATCAATAAACCACCACTTTTCCCCTTACATGAAATCCTATCCCACATATCAAAACCCTATTTGTTAGCAAAAACTAATCCTTTATTTGTTGAAGTTTTAGTTTCCATAAAAAAAATGTCAGGCTTAACCTTCTGGGTTATCTCCAGAATGTAATTTGATGTTAGGGGTTTACCTAGCCCCCTAGCATTCCAATTGAAAAGCTTCATGGTTGTTGGGGAGCCTATTGAGGGATAGCCTGCCTTAACCCTACAGATGAGGTTTCCTTTGCAACTACATTGTCTTGACTCTGGGCTTCATCCTTAACTTCTAACATTTTCATTAACCTCATAACCTATCTCCTGTTCTCTGTCTCATCATCACTTTCCTCATTTTCCCTCTTTCTTTTTTGTTCTCCCAAACTAGTTGGTGCTTGGTGCTAGTTGGTTGTTGGATATTGTCCCGTTCTTCTTCTTCCTCCTGTTCCCCTATATACTTCTTTAAGAATTGACAGTAATCATTATCAAAGTCTTCCGATAGGTTAGTCTCATGACTATCATCATCACTGTTTCCTTCCTCTTTTGGTCGTTGTTCCTCGTTGCTATTACTATGCTGCTCATTTTCTACTGACTGAACCTTTATCACCAATAATCACATTGTCAATACCCGCATTGTGTCTTCCTTCAAGTAGTACCTCCTAGTTGTTTGTGGTGACAGGCAAGGTTTCACCATTTGTGTAAGCTACTCCCTTGTCCAAATTCATAATGTCATCAGTTCTTGAGTTATGGTTCTTGAGTTATGGTTGTGGTCTAGCCTATTCCAAACCGTAAACTGGATCTCTCATTCCTGATTTTTTTCCTGAATTGTTTTTGTAATTTCAATGCTGAATCCTGGTTGATCATGAGGTGTTGAGTTCTTGCTTTCGCTCATTGCACTACTCTTTGGTAAATCATTGATCGCTTGTTGCTCCATAATCCTCCGATTAGTAAAGAGTATAGATCACCTGATGCTAATACCACCCATTTGCTAGGTTTACCCACCTTAGTTGGAAGTCCTTTTATTTGGGTATAATACTCTAAGATTATGTCTCGTTGTGCTTGTTGTCTCCTCTATTCATCTTGGAGTTACACCAGTACCTTTGTCTCCTGCAGTGGGGCCACTTCTAGCATACTTAGACTGGTAAGGATCTCTATTGGGGCAAGGTTGTCCTCATTCCCTAGAAATGCCTCGCTATTGGGTTGACTTCTACAGGTGGCTCCATACTTTGGGCAAGGGGCATTGGCAATGTCAAATCAATGACTCCCAGCTGGAATCCAGTGTTGGTCCCTCCTTAATCCTCAAGAAAGGTATGAGTTCGCTATGCCATTACTTTCTGGATTGAGGCTCTGGTAACATATTCAACTGTCATGGTACACCTTGTTCCTCTGTTGTGGAAAGCTCGAAGGTTATTACTGAACAATACATTTTGTAAGTCGTATCCAGTTGCATATCCAAACCTGAGTGAGATGTTATCCATGTGCTCATTAATCATTCTTTCAATTTTCGTATTCTAGTGAAGGTAGTTTGGTGGTGTATATCAATGATGCCACATCTGGTGCAGAGCCTGCAAACCCTTTCATATCGAAAGTCAACCCAAATCATTACCCCTATCATCCCTACACACCATACATCTTGCAATGAATGGATGCCAAGGGCTAATCCAAACTTTGACTCTCATGAACCTTATATTTTTGGAGGCTACATTATTCTAATCCACTGATGTAAGAATGCCCACAATCTGTCTTAACTTTTGTGTTATGCTTGGTCTTTGATACTCAAGTGGAGTCCCCAAATCTACATCCAGATTGGCATCTAGACCAAATTCATGGTGCTAAGAACTGTATTTGGTCGCCTAATATCCATTATCAACAATGCCCTATCCAATGACCATGGTCCCTCTTGTTAAATAAATTAAAAATCCAAAGGATTTTCAAAATGTAGTATGTAGAAGTTTTCATTCCTAATAATTATCGTAACCTTTTCCCTTAACCTCCATGTTTTGTTCACCAATCATTGCATGTGCCTGTTGGAGAATCTCATGAGGTAATGCATGTAGCCAATAAGGCAATTCAGCTAAAATTTCAACTCTCATTGAGTTCTTCTATTGTGAACTCCATAATTAGTCCTCTTCTGGCTCTGGTTCTAACTTGTGAATAAGGGGTGATCCCAGTTTGAGCTTTGACAGGCTATGGTGTGTCGCTTGTGTTGTTACTTTCGCTACTCTCTGTGTAACTATAGTCTCTCTGGAGATTCATGGCTTTATGGTCTCTTTTAGGTACCTCAAGGTTGATTGCTGTGTCTAGGATAGTGGTTTTCAGTTTCTTTTCATTTGAGAGTTCATGGATCTATTGTGGTTTCCTTATATATGGGTGGAATCATCTCTTCCAATTCTCCAGATGGTGGTGATTTTCCTTCTACATGTTGAAAAGATAATAAACGAAAGATTGATTGGTAAGTAAGGATCACTCCTAGTGGCTGGAATGGGAATTGAAGGGTTTTGTAAATGCCAAGAATGATTAAGATAATATCACAAAGAAGCAAAAGTAAAGCAAAAAAGAAGGTAATTGATGGCAGAAAACGAAGCGTCTTATGGGGGTAATCGGCGCCACACTTCGATTGGGGGAAGGCTTGTAACTTGATAAGAGAATTGATTGGCATACAACTGAGGTGAAAGATGTACAAGGTCGTTAAGGATGATAGCTCCCAAATTAGGGATTTGCTTGTGAGAAAGAAAAGTTCTCTAAATGAAGAGACAAAAGTTCGGTGTGTTCAGACACTTTATGTTAAAGAAATATAACATTATATTTATCGTCTATGATAATTTAAAATTTACTGGAAATGTAATTTTTTTCAAAAGTGTCTTTAAATTTTAAAAAAAAACTTTAATAAATTATTATTATATTTAATTGTTTATAATGTTCTTTCATTTTTTATTCAGAAAACTTATATTAGAATGATCCTAAAAAGTTAGTGGTTTTGGCACCAATAATATAATGACATCTCATAGTCTTTTAAAGGCATTTAATAATTATATTGCACTCACTTGCATCAAATGAGCTTTGATTAAATTAATTTACTCGAGATTAAATATTTGTTAAATCAATTAATTTACCTATTTAATTTACATTAATGAAAAAAATTTTAAAACTCAAATAATTAACAAAGAACTATTAACATCTGACAAAAAGATTAATTTAAAAAATAACAAAAAATTAATCATGTTACTTTTCAAATTAATTTAAAAGTAAAAAATTATGAATAATCAAATTAATTTTTTTGTTAGTTTTTTAAATTAATATTTTTGTTAGATGTTAATAGTTATTTGTATTATATGAGTTTTTAATTTGTTTTATTAATTAGAATTAATTAGGTAAGTACATATATTTAATAAGAGTTGACTTTGAGTTTAATTTAATCAGAACTGATTTGATGAAGATGAGTGTAAGATAGTTATCACATTCTTTAAAAAAAAATATGAGTTATCATTATATTATTGATACTTAAAGCAATAACTTTTTAGGATATCCTAATATAAGTTATTCTTTTTTTTATTATTTATATTTTTTAATTTTAATAAAATAACATTTAGTTTAAAAAAATTCATTATTGCTTTTACTTCTTACTCTTCATTTTTTATAAATAAGAATAATTTAAGTAAAAAAGATTCAACTTAAAATATTTTAAATTTTATGCAAAATTTAACTTAAAAAATAGTTGAATCAAACTTTGTCTTTGGCATGGTTGAGTCAAATTTTGCCTTTGTCTTATTTATCCAATTCTTCAATTAATTTTCTTATTTTCTTTCATATATTTCTCATTAATATATTTATTATAATATTATATTTTTTAATTCACATTACATTCTCATAATTTTTACGTTCACATGTCAAATGCAATTATATAACCAACAATTCAATATCTAAAAAATAAAATGTGACGCCTCGGAATATCATATAATTTACTAATTTCATATAAATAAACACATATGGTTTGGCTCGTCTGTAGTGTTAATTAACTTCCAAGTAAAAATTTATTATTTATATATATAAAACCTAGGATTCGGAATATAAATTTATATAAACAAAATACAAACGTTTAACATCCCAAGTTTAATATATAATGAAAGTAGTATTGTACAAAATTTGAATACATAAAATAAAATCAGTATACCTTGACGAGTCCAAAAAATCACCTAAGGAATATCGGAATCAAGTCCTCCAGAAAAGCAAACCCGATCTCACTGCGAGTAATCTAGCAGTGAAAAATAAATGGTTGAGCGAACGAGCTCAGTAAGGAATATCTACACGAAAGTTGATATAACGTAACATATATGTAGATTTCATAAACAGATATTTATACAAAACCATGAATTTAAAATATGAGATAAGTCTGGTACGATCTAATAAGAAGGATACTATAGTTGGTTGGGTAACCGAGTAGAGTATGGGAGGTACTTTGGAGTACCTGTCGTGTTCCGGTATCCAAAGCCACTATGGGGAATTTATTTGATTTAATTAAATCACAAATTCAATTATAATTCTAATGTTTGAAATACAAACATAATTATATCGGAAGTTAAACAATTTCTCTGTAAACAGTATAAATCATATTGATGGTAATTTCTAACTGATAAATCAAGTAAATAATTTCACAAACTATCATATTCATATCACGAAACATAAAATACGGATAAATTGAAATCACGAACATATCAAAACTAGGAGTGCCTGGATCTAAGTTAACCAGCGATTTACCACCCCAGTATAATTTTATTAGAGACTAGGCTACACCCAATAGACACATGCACTATAATAGACATATGGCCATAATCAGGGTACCACAGTGTGTGCACTAGCCAGGTGACACCTGTGGGAGCTAAAAGACTGGGTTAGAGTCAACAGCAATCAAAATGGAACGAAAATGTATGTACCCTCAGGCAGCTACGGGGCCATAGTCTCAAAACATTTACATAAATATTTTCAGAAACAGTTTACGGAGATGACTTTATTAAAATATTTCACAAATATATTCATAGAAAATAATTCCATAAAATCAATAAATTCAGCATATAAAATACAATAAAATTTAAAACAATATTTAATCATCCAAATTTATTTATTTAAATTCCATGAAATACATCAACAATTTCAAATATCCAAAATAAATAAAATACCACCAAAATCATTTTAATTATTGAATTTGTGATTTAATATTTATTAAACCATACTCAAATATTTAAAATTTGGATACCTAATTTGATTTCCTCTATTTTTCAAAATTTAATATCAAAGCATAAATTTCATGGATTTCATAAATTTAAGGGTTGAGGTTAGCATAGAAAAATTTTGGCAGCATAATAGTTTATTCAACCCTAACCCTCTTGCATAAAAATCCATCTTTTCAACCACAGTTCACAGTTCCAAAATTCAATCCAAAATATTTATTTGATTTCCACAATTGGTAATTCTCATCAAAACATGCAGCGCTATATCCCTACGATTCATACAGATATCCCTTACCTTTTAAGTTCTCGGAATCTGATCCTCCAACACCAGTATTACCCTTATGTTTAGAGGCTGCAAATTATTATTCAAACTTGATAAATTTATCATATTTGATCTAAAATAATATTAACTATTTAAATATGAATGCATTGTCTGTAGAAATTGTCTAAACGCAGTCTAGTTTCTACTGGTGAAAAATTGTAACTTTTGCTACATAACTCCGATTTCGATTCCAATTGCGCCTAAATTCTCAAAATAATTTATACATTATTTTAGGACCTAAATTGCATTGAAATGGCCATGAATTCATCCTCCACTTCATCAAGGCTGAATCACCCTTTTGTGCCACACTTTACTTAAGCACCTTTATTTAATCAAGTTTTGCTTATTTAATTTTCCACATCATTCCTACATATAATTCACATTAAATAACATAAGATTCCAGCCCATTCATGCCTTGGCCAAACCTCATCCTTCACTCCGCTTATAGAATTTCTTCCAATTTAATTAAATTAACCTTATTTTCATGCTTGTTATAATGCCTAACATATTTTTTACACTTAATTCCCATTAAAACACATGACATGCATGAGGAGTGGAAGGTGGCCGAAACCCTCATGTGTCCCTTTACATGATTTATGCATGATTTAGGCTAGAAGAAGCATGGATACATCGTGAACACATGAGATGAAGCTTGAATTTCATGAATGAATTTAGAATTCCTTTTAGATTTACCTTGGCTGAATGGTAGGGGAGACCTTAGGGTCTGATTTTTTCTGATTTAGCAAGTGATTTAGGCAGCAAATTGAAGAGCATGTTGAGTAGAACAAAATTGGTGAAGGAAGTGTTTGATTTTAAGGTGGTTTTCCTAATGTTTTTTTCACTTTCTCTCTCTTCTCAAGCTTGGCTATGGAGGTTTTTCTCTTGCTGCTGATTATCAGCAAGGAAAATGCTGGAAATTTCATGATATAAGGATATTTTACGAAAAATTACCATTTTACCCTTAACTTAAAGATTTCTTCCATAATTACCCCTAAACTTTGACTCAGTTGAAAACAATCTGTCTAACGTCTAAAATATTTTATTTAATCATAAATAAACTCTGTTTAACTTGCTCTAATGTTTGATAAAGCTTTTGTTGAGGTTCGATTACCAGTTTGTGTGAAATTACTAAAATACCCCTAACTATAAAATCGCGTAAATTTCTGTTTTCACATCTAGTTTCTTCCATCTGTCAAGATATTCTAAAACTATATTTTATGAGGAATTATTTAGTATAAATCATAGGTCCAAAGTCCTCTTAATTTGACTATTATTTTCGAAAATTCTGACGGCCTATGGACTAAACTGCATTTTCTAAATTGTTGCATATTTTTCAAAATATGCAAAAATAATTGAGATGGAGGCTAAGACTCTCACCATCACATTTCCCTACTCCAAATATTGAATACCTAAAGTTTCACCTTCATCCGGACCTTTGAAAATCGGTAAGGCCCACTTACTATTTAACCGTAAACCTAAAATAAAATCAATTATTTATTAATTATAATTATTCCATAATTCTCAATCATATAATTATAATTAAACCATATTATAAATTACGAGGTCTCACATAAAAAGCTCGTAGTATTTACAAATTTATTTAAAATTACATTTATATAAAGACTTTTGTAATTAATTAATATATATAACCATTTTTTAAAAAATTTATGTTGACAGTGTCATGTTTCGATTTTGATATTCAATGCTAAACATTTTTTATTAAACTTTAGGGTTTGTTGGGCTGTTTGCTGTGTCCCCAATCAATTTTCCTATAAACCAATTCTTATACTTGATATTCAATTTATATTTCTATGTTGTTCATTTCTAAAACAAATATAAGTAACTATAAAACTTTATTTCCATATATTACTATTAACACCAAACTTATGATTTTACATTCAGTACTCTACAATATAATTTACATCCCTTGTACAAAGAATATACAAAGTAGTACTGTACATTAACTGTCTGAACATATAAAAGGAAAATAGTATACCTCTACAGTCTTTGGAAAACTTGCCTGAGGGATACCATTGAAAACTTAACTTTTGGTAATGGAACGGGAAGCTACTGTAGAAAATCTGGAAGGAAAGTAAAGGGTAAGCTTACGCCCAGTAAGAAATATATATAAAAGAGCTGATACTATGCATACTATATCCAGTATCATAAAACATGCTCTTATATTTCTTAATTACTAATTCTTACAGTATTTAAGCACTCTATTGGAAGGATACTATAATCGGATAGGTAACTAGGCTGAGTACAGAATGATACTTTAAAGCACTTCACTTGTCTCGATCCCTAGCTTCGACTATAGGAATAACAGTAGACAGTTTTCTTAGTAAATAATATACTAAATAGTTTAAAGAAATATCTCAGTAAATCGTTCAATAAACATTATACAATTCAATGCAGTAAAACAGTTTAGTCAATAAATCCGAAAACAATGTAGTAGCAATTTAGATAAATAGTGTATTAAACAATTCAATAAAACTTAATCGATAATAGCACAGTAATTTAGTTCAGTAAAATCAGTACAGTGGAGACTAGGCAACACCTAGTAGAGATTATGTAGTATCAGTATCCCAAAAGGGAAAAATAGTAACAATAAGACATATGGCCATAGTTATAGTGGCGTCTTCAGTGTGCACTGATTAGGTGACATCTAGGACGATTGACGATGTGATAAAGATTAATAAGCAAATAGTATAGTATGATCAGTCAGTATAGAATGATATACTCGAAGGTTTCTATGGGGCCAACAATCTTAAAACAGTTCATAAAACAATAGAAACACTTTTTAGAAATCAATCCAGTACTAATCAATCTTTAATCAGTCATAGTTCAATGAAATTAGTAACAACGACAGTTAAAGTATAAAAATTCGACAAATATTCTCAGTTCGAATTTTTATGTTCAAAATATTTTATTTACGTACAAGAAGGATAGTTGTACTCGTGTATATCTTAAAAACTAAAATAATCATTAAAATCGATCTCGGAGACTGAGTTACAAATTTGGTGTATCTTATCGATTTATATGAAACCTTTGAGTTCCTTTCACCTTTAACTTCTTTACAATTCCATATGTAATCTATCTTTGAGATTCTAAGGTTTAGGGTTCAATCTATGAAATTTCAACAGCATAATGGTATGATCAATCCTAACCCTCCTGTACTAAAATATAGTTTAATAACCATAACACAGTTTCCCAATATCAATCAATTCATAGTATCCAATCACATATCATCTCAATTTAATCATTATTGATACAACACAGTATCCCTACGCCTCTTACATATATCCCTTACCACTCGATTATCATCAATTTGTGCAGTTAACACCAATACGTGTACTTCACTTCAAAGCTGCAAAACACAACACAAACACAGTCAATTCACCACACTTCAGTTATAAAGAGTATTTAACTCTTTGAGACCTGGTACATTGCCTATTTTGGCCTTAAATCCTATCTACTTCATACCTTGCCAACATTGTAACTACCATCAAATCACCTCCATTTTCAATTTTGACTGCGCCAGTAGTCTTGTATTAATTTGTACAATATTTTAGGATCCATATTACGTCAAATTGAGCATGGGTTCAATGTCCCCTTCACATGGCTGAAATGGTCTCTGTCCCCTACACTCTCCGTTGCAAAAATATAAAGCTACAAATGTATTTTACGCAGACTATACATTAATTCTATATCACTTTTGCATGACACAACACTGTATTCATGCATACACAAAGTTAGCTAAAACCCTAAGGGACAATTTCGCATGATTTTAATTCAATCCAAGCTCAAATAATGCTTAAACACCTTAAACACATAGCTTAGAATCATTAAAATATAAAAAACTAAACTTTCTCCCACCTTGTATGCTTGGCCAAAAATAGAAGGGCTCAAACACTGAGAATTTGACCTCTTCAACGTTGGAATTTGGTAGTTGGTTGTAGAGCTCGAAGAGATGGATAGGTTTAGTGAAGACAAGTTTCGGTTTCGGTTTCGGTTTCGGTTTCAGTGAGTTTTTACTAGGTTTTCAAGGGTTTTCTCTCTCTTCACTAAGCTTTTAGAGTGAGAAAGCTTGGATGAATGGTGATGGCTAGTCATGGTGGAAGAGAAGTGCAGAAAAATCTATTTAAAATATCTTTAGAGCCAAATTACGAAAATGCCCTTATACAAATTTAAAATTCCAACTACGTTCCTTTCTTTCTAATTTTTGTTTAAACATTCAGTCTAACTTCCAAATACTTCATTCACTCATAAAATATATGTATTCAACATATTCTAATCATTGAATAAACCTTTGAAGAGGTTTAATTGGTAAAAGGATAAAATTACCAAAATACCCCTAACAGTTCAATTACGTAAATTTTGACTCTTACGTGTGATTTAGTTACTGATGAGCATAGTATGAGACTATTTCACACAAGGATTTATCTATGATTGTTAGTTGGTCTTAAATCAATTTAGATTAACCCTTATTATCAATTGCTTTTCTGGCCTATGGACTTTCGTCATTATTGAAATTGTTGCACGTTTTTTGAAACATGCACAAATAGAGGATTATTAGGATGTAGATTCTTATAATATCATTATTTTACTCTGGATATTAGTATTGTAGGATTATATCTCCTTCACAACATTAGATCTCCTAGTGGGGCCTACAGTCCAAGTCTTTGTTACACTTACTGAAGATGAGGCATATAAACAACTATGAGATATCTTAGTTATCCTAGCTTTATTAATAGTATAGAACAGAAATAGGAGGTGTGAATCTCACATCCTCCCCACCTTAGGAATTTGGTCCTCCAAATTTGATTGGACCTATTAGTTGAATAACTCTTGATACTTTTCCCTTATCAAGCTTTCTAATTTCCATGTAGCTTCCTCTACTGAGTGGTATTGCTAGAGAACTTTAACTAGAGGAATCATCTTAGACCAAAATACTTTCTCGTTACGAACCAAGATTCGAACTGGTTTCTCAATGTAACTCATATCTTCTTGGATTTCCAACTGCTCGTACTACATTATGTGAGACGGGTCTAGATAATACTTCCTCAACATTGACACGTGGAAGACATTATGTACCCCATATAACTTTGGTGGCAAAGCTAATCGATATGCCATATCCCCACTCAGTCTAAGATCTCGAAAGGCCCAATATAGTGAGGACTTAACTTCCCTTCTTTCCCAAATCTTATGATGCCTTTGGACAGTGAAACTTTCAAGAATACTGAATCCCTCACTGAGAATTCTAAATGCCGTCTTCTTGTATCAGCATAACTTTTTTGCTAACTTTGAACAGTCTTCAATTGTCACATATAATTAGAACATCCTTTGAAACTTGCTCAATAAGATCGGGGGCTAAGATCTTTCGATCTCCCACTTTTTCCCAACCAATAGGGGAACGACATCTCCTACCATACAGAGTTTCATAGGGTGTTGTACTGATGCTAGAGTGATAACTATTATTATAAGCAAATTTTGCCAGTAGTAAGTGGTCGTCTTAGGAGCCCTTAAAGTTTAGTTCACAAGCTCTCAACATATTCTTGAACGTCTGAATTGTGCGCTCGAATTGACCATCGATATACAAATGGAAAGCTGTGCAGTCGAGATCCCATGGCATCCTGAAAATGCTCCTATAAATGAGAGGTGAACTAGAAATCTCTATCAAAAGCAATGCTTACTGGAACTTTATGTAGTCTGACAATCTCTTTGACATAAAGATCAGCTAAGGCAGTCAAAATATCGGTAGACTTGATAGAGAGGAAGTTGGCTAACTTTGTCAATCTATCAACAATGACCCAGATTGCATAATGGTTTCTCTTGGTCTTCGACAAACCCATTATGAAATCCATTGTAATATGCTCCCATTTCCACATCAATATCGATAAAGGCTATAGCAACCTTGCAGGCTTCTAATACTTTACCTTGACTTGCTGACAAGTGAGACACCTTGCGACAAACTCTGCGATGTCTGGATTTACACTTTACGAAGATTATAATACATCTTATTAATGTAAGGATGTAAAGTGTACTTTGAGGTATGAGCCTTTGTCAAAATCAATTCCCTCAACTGTTTATCTTCCGGAATACAAATCTAACACCTAAACCTCAGAATACCATCTGTGCTAATCCCAAAATCAGATTTAATACCCAACTGCACCTAATTGGTAATCTCAAAACAGTAAAAATCTTCTCTCTAAGCACTTCTAATTTCATCCATCAGATTTGGCTCAATCCGAAGACTAGTTGTCATACTATACCTCTCAGAAGAAGTAGCATTCAAACTGAGGCTCGTAAACTGCTCTAACAAATCGTATTCCCGCACCATCATGTAAGAGACCATACCCATATGTTTTTTGCTCAAAGCATCTGCCAACACATTTGCTTTCCCTAGGTGGTACAGTATCCCGTAATCATAATCTTAAGTAGCTCCATCCATCTACGTTGCCTCATATTCAATTCACATTGTGAGAATAAATATTTGATACTTTTGTGGTCAGTATATACTGGAACTTCTTACCATACAGATAATGTCACCATATCTTCAATGTAAACACCACGATAGCTAGTTCCAGATCATGGGCAATATAATTTCTCTTATGATCCTTCAGTTAATGAGAACCATAAGAGACCACTTTTCCATTCTGCATCAGCACACAACCCAAATCTAGTGAGGAGGCATCATTGTATGCTAAAAAAACCCCTGAACCACTTGAGATGGTGAGGATTGATGCTGTAGTCAATCTCCGCTTCAACTCCTAAAAATTGGGCTCACAGGCATCATTCTACTTAAACATAACATCCTTGTATGTGGGACACATCAAAGGAGCAGCTAATCTAGAGAAACCCTTAACAAATTGACGGTAATACCCGACTAGACTCAGAAAGCTCCAAATCTCTGTCACTAACTTGGGCCTTTCTCACTGTACAATCGCTTCTATTTTAGACAAATCAACTGACACCTCGTCTTTAAACACCATGTGTTCCAAAAATGTAATCTGATCTAGCCAGAATTCACACTTACTGAACTTAGCATAAAGCTTTCGATCTCTGAGGGTATGTAGAACAATATAGAGATGCTGTTCATGTTCTTCTCGAGATTTAGAATATACAAGAATGTCATAAATGAATACGAAGACAAACTTGTCTATATAAGGCTTGAAAACCTCATTTATCAGATTCAAGAATGTTGTAGGGGCATTAGTAAGCCTAAATGGCATAACCAGAAACTTGTAGTAGCCATACCGAGTTCTGAAGGCAGTTTTAGGAACATCTCCTTCCCGAATTTTTAACTGGTGATATTTCGATCTAAGATCAATCTTAGAGAACACCTGGGCACTCTTGAGCTAGTCAAACAAATCATCAATCATGGGAAGTGGATATTTATTCTTGATAGTAGCCTTAGTCAATATAGATTCGCAGGCTACCATCCTTCTTTTGGATGAAAGGAACTGGTGCACCCCGAGAAGAGACGTTGAGGTGAATGAAGCCCTTGTCTAATAATTCTGGAGCTACCTCTTGAGCTCATCAAGCTCAACCAGTGCCATTCAGTAAGGAGGATTTGAAATAGGTTTGGTACCGAGCACTAAATCAATAGTGATTTTGATTTCTTGATTAGGAGAAAGTTTTGGTAATTCATTCGGAAACACCTATAGGAAATCCCTGAGCACAAGAATCTCGTGTAATTATGGATGTTTCTTTTCAACATCCTTCACATATGCAATAAACCCTTCAATAACAAATATATTCTTTAGATTTCAAATTTAGACAACTTTTGACAAAATATTTCAATTTCATTTCTAAGTAAAAAGTTTTACAATATACTTTTTGGGATAAGAGAAGGTTATATACTTAGTGTAACAGTCTAAACTAACATGGTTCGTAGATAACCAATCCATTCCCAAAATTACATCAAAATCATACATATCTAACAAAATTAGGTCAGCTACTGTTTCTTTTTCTGCTATCCTTAGTTTACAGTTGCAATACATAATATCAGTCATTTGAGATTCTCTAAAGGGTGTATTGATATGCAATAAATACCCTAAATGTTTAGGTTCTATCGGTATCTTAGCAGCACACACAAAAGATATAAACAAATGCGTAGAACCGGATCAATTAATGCAAATGTAGTTATATAAAAAATAGAGATCTTACCCTTGATAACCTCAGATGATGTGTTGTAGACTCCTTATCGATGGTATACACCCTGTCTTGTGTCATAGCCTTCTTCCCTTTTTCTATGGTTGTAGCTCTCTTTAACCGTGATGGTGCAACCTTCTTTGGTTCCTTAATAAGTGTTGACACTACTGTAGCTGACTCTTTATTAGCTGGACAGTCTCTAACTAAATGTCTGGTCTATCCACATCAGAAACAAGCTCTAATGAGCAAGTCGCAAGGCCTAGTACCATGCAACCTTCCCCAATGCTCACAGCTCATTGGGGTACCCTTCTGAGTGGTGGTGGAGCTATTAGTAGTAGTAGACTTAACCAGCTTATCTGCAAAAATCTTAATTCCAGTAACCTTGGCCTTCATAGCTGGTTTCCTCTCAAATCCATCATCAAAACTTCACTTTGCCTTTTCCTTGCCCTTGCCTTTAGCTTGGGCTCCAAACTTGAGTTGATGAAATTTATAATCCTATTCGTATAACTACGCTTAGCGAATGGCTTCATCATAAGTGGCTACATTGAATGGGGCTAGCCTAACTCTGATAGAAGGCCTCAATCTAGCCATAAACTTGTCAATCTTGAGCTCCTCACTCCAAACAGTCTCTGGGTTAAATCGGCTTAAACCAGTGAACTTAGACTCACACTGATCTACAATTATACTTCCTTGTGTCAACCCCAAATATTCTGCCAGCAATCTCTTCTGAGCCGTACGAGGAATATATTGCTTATTAAAAGCCTTTAAAAAGATGCCATAAGTGACCACCGGATTTCTAGCAGCTAATATTGTCTTGGTGGATTCCACCAGTGCTTAGCTTCATTAATCAACAAGAATGTAGCCAGAACTACCTTTTCAGTCTCTGTACATCTCAAGTACGTGAATACTTTCTCCACAGCATTAATCCAATTCTCTCTCGCCATCAGATCATTGTCACCCTTAAACTTTGTGGATCCAATTTTCTAAACTACCGTAATAAATTAATATCACAACTAATAATTGGTTTTGTAGGTTGAGGCTATAGTGGTAGCAGTGGCACTAGTTGTGGCCATGGTACCAGTGGTGGCACTGGCTATGGCTCGGGAGGAACGTGAACTGGTAGAGGAGGAGGCAGTTGTGCCACTTCTGGTGCTCTTCCATTATTACCATTATAAGTGGCGATAAATTCTATGAATATTTGTTCTAGCCTGGAAATGCGAGTACTAAGGCTCTCAGGCCGTGGAGAGAGTGTAGGTACGGGTTCTGGAGAAGGTTTAGGTGATGGCTTGTACCATCTTCGTCCTTTGCCTCGTCTAGTGCCCCATCGTTTATAACTCATTTTGTCAAAACAACATACAAACACCTTCAGTCATTTCAAACATTATATATATTCAAACAAATATAGTATTACAAGGGATGTAAACTAATTTAACAATCTAAGGCACCAATAGACATTAGACCAACCTTGCTCTGATACCAATCTTACTGTTATGTTCCGATGTTGATATTCAGTATTAAACATTTCATTAAACTTTAGATTTAGTTGGGCTATCTGCAGTGTCCCCAATCAATTTCCTTGCAAATAAGTTCTTATATTTGATATTCAATTTGCATTTCTATGTTGTTCATTTTGAAACAAATATAGATGACCACAAAACTTCACTTCTATATATTACTATTAACACCAAACTTATGATTTTACATTAGCACTCTACGATAAAATTTACATCCCTTGTACCAAGAACATACAAAGTAGTATTGTATATAAACTGTCTGAACATATAAAAGTACAATAATATACCTTTATGATCCATGGAAAAACCACCTGAGGGATATTACTGAAAACTCAACCTCCGTAATGGAAAGGGAAGCTACTGCAGATAATCTGGGAGAAAAGTAAGGGGGTGAGCTTACGCTCAGTAAGAAATATATATAAGAGAGTGGATACTATGCATAACTACATGCAGTATAATAAAACATGCTCCTATATTTCTTAATTACTATTCTTACAGTATTTAGGCACTTTATCGGAAAGATACTATAATCAGTTAGGTATCCACATTGAGTACATAAGGATGCTTTAAAGCAATTAACTTATCCTGGTCTCTAGCTCCAACTATAGGGAGTAATAGTATATAGTTTTCTTAGTAAGTAGTATACTAAACAATTTAAAGAAATATCTTAGTAAATCACTTAATAAACATTATACAATTCAATGCAATAAAGCAGTTCAGTTAATAAATCCAGAAATAGTGCAGTAGCAATTTAGATAAACAGTGTATTAAACAATTCAATAAAACTCAATCGATAACAGTACAATAATTCAGTTTAGTAAAAATAGTATAGTGGAGACTAGGCAACACTCAATAGAGACGATGCAGTATTGGCATCCCAAAAAGGGGGAAATAGTGATAGTAAGACATATGGTCATAATCACAGTGGTGTCTTCAGTGTGCATTGATCAGCTGACATCTGATACAGTTGATGATGTGATCAAGATCAATCAGCAAAAAGTACAGTACAATCAGTCATATAGCATGATATACCTGAAGGTTTCTATGGAGCCAACAATCTCAAAACAGTTCATAAAACAATAGAAACACTTTTTAGAAATCAATTCAGTACTAATCAATCCTCAGTTAGTCCATAGTTCAATGAAATCAGTAACAGTGACAGTTAAAGTATAAAAGTTTGGCAAATATTCTCAATTCGAATTTCAGTGTTCAAAATATTTTATTTACGTATAAGAAGGATAGTAGTACTCGTGTATATCTTAAAAGCTAGAAAAATCATTAAAATTGGTCCCAGAAACTAAGTTACAAATCTGGTGCATCCTATCGACTTTTATGAAACCTGTGAGTTCTTTTCACTTTTAACTTCTTTACAATTCCATATATAATCTATCTTTAAGATTATAAGGTTTAGGGTTCAATCTACGAAATTTCGGCAACATAATGGAATGATTAATCCTAACCCTCTTGCACTAAAACATAGTTTAAAAACCACAACACAGTTTTGCAATTTCAATCAATTCATAGTATCCAATCACATATCATCTTAATTTAATCATTATTAATGCAACACAGTATCCCTATGCCTTTTACATATATCCCTTACCATTCAGTTACAGTTGAATCGTACAGTTAGCACCAATACGTATACCTCACTTCAGAATTGCAAAACACAACACAAACACAATCAATTCACCACACTTCAGTTATAAAGAGTATTTAACTCTTTAAGACCTAGTACATTGCCTATTGTAGCCTTAAATCCGGTTTACTTCATACCGTGCCAACATTGAAACTACTGTCAAATCACCTCCGTTTTGATTTATGACTGCGCCAATAACCTTATATTAATTTGTACAGTGTTTTAGGATCCATATTACCTCAAATTAAGCATTGGTTCAATGTCCCCTTCACTTGGCTGAAATGGTCTTTCTCCCTTACAAAAATATTCTACGCACTCTCTATGTTCATTCTACATCACTTTTGCATGGAAAAACACTGTATTCATGCATACACAAAGTTGGTCGAAACCCTAAGGGACAATTTCTCATGATTTTAATTCAATCCAGGCTCAAATACATATTTAAACACCTTAAACACATAGCTTAGATTCATTAAGACATGAAAAACTAAACTTTCTCTCACCTTGTATGCGTGGCTGAAAATGGAGGGATTCGAACACCAAGAATATGGCCTCTTCAAGGTTGGATTTTGGCACTAGGTTGTAGAGCTCAAAGAGATGGTTAGGTTTGGTGAAGATAGTTTTCGATTTTGGTGAGTTTTTACTAGGTTTTCAAGGGTTTTCTCTCTCTTCACTAAGCTTTTAGAGTGCGAAAGCTTGGATGAATGGTGATGGAGGGTCATGGTTGAAGAAGAGTGGAGAAAAATCTATTTAAAAATATCTTTAGGGCCAAATTATGAAAATGTCCTTATACAAATTTAAAAATTCCAACTTCGTTCCTTTCTTTCTAATTTCTGTTTAAACATTCAGTCTAACTTCTAAATACTTCATTCACTCATAAAATATATGTATTCAACATATTCTAGTAATTGAATGAGCCTTCGATAAGGTTTAACTAGTAAAAAGGGCGAAATTACCAAAATACTCCTAATGGTTCAATCGCGTAAATTTTGTATCTAACGTATGATTTAGTTTACTGATGAGCGTAGTATGAGACTATTTGACTCAAGGACTTATCTATGACTATCAGCTGGTCTTAAATCAATTTAGATTGACCCTTATTTACAATTGTTTTTCAGGCTTATGGACTTAATTGTAATTTTTGATATTGTTGAACGTTTTTCGAAATATGCACAAAGAGAGGAATTTTAGGATGCAGATTCTTACCATATCATTATTTTACTCCTGATATCAGTACTGTAAGATTGTATCTCCTTTATAGCACTAGATGTCCTAGTAGGGCCCACAATCCAAGTTTTCGTTATACTTACAAAACATGAGGCATATAAATAGCCATAAGACATCTTAGTTATCCTAGCTTTATTAACAGTATAGAATAATAATAGGAGGTGTGAATCTCACAAACGGTACATAAAATAAATATTTCTAAGATAAAATTTTATTAAATTTGATAAAACATAATCATAAACTATAGCGTAGGGTTTTTGTTTGGAAGAAAATGAGGTGTGTTAAGATCTTAGTCTAAAAGGTAACTAGGGAAGAAAAAAATGCTTTACTTTGCATAATCACTACAAAATTACTTTACAAAGGGGAAGGAGTGTAATCACATTGTAACCTTCAATGAAAATTGGAAAATGATTACAAATGCAAAGTAATATTGCACGCTAAATAGTCTAAACAAACACTGCAATCACTTTATAGTCAATTAAAATACCTGCAATGTGCTCAACATAAACAATGGGTGTTTGGTTTGCAAAAAATTAGATTATCTTTCCAAATTTGATTATGACCAAAACACTGTACATTTAAGAATCTTCGGAATATTAGATTTCTACGTTGGTTTAATTGGAAGGTAAGTAAGATTTTTGTGTTTGGTTGAGAGAATGCAAAAATACCTAATAACATATTTTACTATATTACCTTAGTTATATATTAGTTATATCAAGTTAATAAGATGTGACATACTTTTATATAATTACTTATTTATTTATTTAACATATTAAATTGTTTAGTTATTAAGTATGTAATTATTTATCTAACATGTAAATAATAATTAAAAAGTTTTAGTTAAACAAATTTCTTTTATCATTTATGTCAAATCAAATTTAAATATAATTGTTGTCGAAACTTTTTAACATAATAGATAATCATGTATAATTGTAATATAAACCATAAAAATATTTAATTCGAAGATACAACTGAAGAAGCAAGAATCCTTCACCGTATCGGAACAGTGTATATTCGTTTGCTCTGGAACACAAAGAGATGAAAGGTCCACTTCAACAAAGAAATAAAAAAAATAATATATTAACAACCAATCAACGACTAAACTTTAATATTAGCATCACTGTACATTTGAACTAACCATCAGGCTAATAAACTTCGAAAAATGAACGAGGATAATGAAATCAAAGACAATAATTCATAAACAGATGCCTTGAATGCAGCTTATTCAGTTCAAGAATATGCCTAAGAAATGGTGTATCAAAAAGAAAAATCCTCCAGATGCGTCGTAATAGTGTTAGATCAAATAAAATGTTTTATTTGCATTTTCATTAAAATAAAACGGTAAAAATGCATTTTCCTAACTAAAATAACATACATACATACATACATAAACACCTATCTTAAATCTCCATTAAAGTATTAATTATGTACAAAAAAGGCATGTAAATTAGAAAAAGGAATTAAAAGAGGCATGCAAATTAGAAAACGGAATTAAGAAAACTTATCAAAACAAAATAACAAAAGAAAAAAAAATGGAGATGAACAAAAATTTGTTTTAAACAAGTTCCTAAATTAGAAAAAGAACATAATATTAGTAAAGCCAGCTACAATTTCAAGAAAAGGATTATAGAGCCAAAAATGAGAATCCAAAGTTGGTACGTGCATGAAATAACCTCGAATCACTTGGCTACATAATCTACCTTGTACTCAATATGTATTTAATTATTGAATAACAAAATTTTGATTTATCGTGTGGGTCATGGAAGTATATGAGACTTGTGTGAAGCCATGTCCGTCTCGAAGTTCCATTAGCACAAGCAATTTCAATGATAAGTAAGGTAAGACAATTTAAATTCTAATAATTATAGCTAAGTTGCTAATTGGATTTATTCGAATTAAGTATGCCTAAATGTTTATAGGTGACAATATTATTTTCCCACATTAAAAATTATAATGTTAAGACATTACAAGATTTAGATTAATCATACACAAAGAATTATTCTAGCGTTGTGAATTCAAATACATGAGTCATATGATTAATTATGTCCTAATATATGTTAGTGGAGAATTTTAAGAACTATATTGCATTTTTGATGCATTAAATATGTAAATATATATTAAGTCTGAATGAGAAACGAAACTTACGGCACATGTAGGAAATTGCATGGTAGTGGAAATTAAGGAACATGACAAAACCATGAGGAATTAGGATGAATGATAGGTGTCTTAATACATGGCATTCCTTAAACACATACATCATGAACTAAACAAATGTATTACAATTGTTAATTAGGATGCCAACAGAGCGGGTACTCACTAATTTTGAGATATCCGAACTCGAACACGATTATATCCGAATCCAATTAATTGCCCAAATAGTTTGATTTTCACTACCTGAACCCCACCCATTTAATATATGAAATATTGGTTAACTACTTGAACCCGATTAACTATCCGTTTATTAAGTCATAGTTAGACTTTCAAATTTAAATTCAAAATCAATTTTAATGTATATTATTAGAAAAATAAATTAATATACATAAATTAACTTATAAAAATAAACTAATGTTAAAAATCATAATTAAAATAGTTAATGAATTAATTTAATTAAATATTATATTAAAAATAAATGATTTATAAATAAAAATGTATATAAATAATATTTTAAAAATATTATTTATAATCAGGTTCAGGTAGTAGGGTACCTTAAGGTCACTACCTGAACTCGTGATGGGTAGTAAAATTACTACTCGATCCCTACCCGAACCCGATTATTAAATATCCTAACTCTACTTAATCGCGTCGGATAGTACATGATACCTGTTTATGGGCACCTATTTACACTGTTAATCCCAAGTAAGTGGTCGGCCATTAGTGGAAAAAGGTGTAAGGCATGCATGCTTAGTTTATGTGAATAAGGCAAGCAATTCACAAGTGTATTGCGGACTAAGCTAATCGGCCTAAGTGGGGAGGAGTAAGGCATTTTCCTCTTCATTTGTGTTATCCAATTTAATAAAAGAAAAATCAAGGAAGAGTGAGAAAAAGAGCAATTGGCCTTAGAGAGAAAAGAGAGAAAAAAAGTGTCACATCCCGTAACCGCATTTTTCACCTTTTTTTTCACACATTTTATATAGTTGGGCTGTCTGTGATGCCTTACTTTCCTTTTTCCATATACAGTAATTATTTAACAAACTATAATTTATTTTATCATTTACATCCCCTGTTTAATTTACAACACTGTAGTACTGTAAAATATGTCTGAACATATAAAATAAATTATTGTACCTCCAAGATATAAGCTCGCTACCTCGGTGCACTATATGCATAGCCAATAATCCTTGGATGCAAATCACGCTGTCACTAGAAGTACTCTGTAGATGTTAGAATAAAAAGGTGAGCAAACCATAGCTCAGTAAGAGAATTGTATGCAAAATTAGATATCCCGAAATCTATATGCATTAAAATCCTTATTTTCCTATAGGAGCTCTAAGGACCACTATAGGAATGATACTATAGTCGGCTAGGGGATCCGGATACAGTAAAGAAGGTATTTTGAAATACTTGTCTTGTTTCGGAACCTAGAAGCGACTACAGGGAGTAAATACTATTTGTTGAGATAACTCATCTTCCATATCATTTCATATCCTTTTCAAAGTAATGCTTTCATAAAATAAAGCATTTAAGTAAAATAAACTAATATTCATATATTCTTTAAAAAGAATATTAGTTTAAGTAAATCATCATTCTCATTTAAACTCATTTCACATGTCACTGTATACATCATAAACAGTACGATACTCCATGTAGTACAGTAAACTGTTAGAAATCATATTCCTTTTCATATAAACACATATTCATATACTTTTTCATTTAAACTCATTTTCTATGTCACATATCATTTCATATTTCATAAAAGTGGAGACTAGGGTATCAGCCAGAATATATCATGTTAGAGAGAAAGTACCTCGTAGGGCAATAATAATCATGTCAGATCTATGGCCATAGTCTAGGGTAGTCCTCCGTCAAACACCGATTAGGTGTCAACGGGACTAAATACATATCACATTTCACATATCACATATCACGTATCACATATCACATATCGACATGATATGGAGCCTATTAGTCTCAAAACAGTATCTGTGAAATCTCATTACCTTTATGGAATTAAGTAAAATCAATAATATCTTTCAGAAAATCTATAAAGGTATAAATCACAGTATTTCGTACGGTGAAAACAATGTTATAAAATAATTACACTGTAGTAATAAATCTCATAAAAATTTTATTTCACCGTAAACACATATACTCATATTTCCACTTTTTCTTTTCAAACATTTCACTTTTAAGATTACTGGAAATCATTTTCTGGTAATTTTCATAATTTATGGAAAATGGAAAATTTAATTTCCAAAAATAATAATAATAAAATTTCATGAACATATTGTTCACTGTGGAACACATGTAGAGACATTTTAGTCTCAAAACAATATTTTCATAATCATATCACCTTTATGGAAATAAATAAATTCAATAATTCTTCAATCATTCCATAAAGGATTTTGTTAAATCATAAAGTGAATATTATGGAACATAATTTATAAAATATTCACTTTTCATTTCTTCATCTCCAAATCAATGTCATCTGCTATAAAACATGTAAGAGAAATATTTTGTATTCTCACTTTCAGCCAAATTGGCAACATGAAATTTAAATGATATTTTTTAGTATATTCATGTTTTATGAAAAAAATCAATTTCCTATTTTCAAAGCTAGGAATTTATCAAATCATGTGATTAAATATTTTCTCATATTTTTAGAACATATTTCTATAAATTTCAGCGGCCGTTCCTAGCCTTCCTGCAAATTAAACACAATTCCATATACAGCAAACAACCTCAATTCCACAGATTTCCATGCATTTCATGACCGGTTCAGACCGGTCAGCCTCCCCTCGTCACCGGTTTTTCTCCAGCGGCCGGTTTTCTGTAGTTCGACAGCTCTACAGTTGGCCGAGGTGGCGGCGAATTTGGATCTGGCCTTCGTTCAGCCTAGCTCAATGGCACGGCGACGGATCTGGCTGGAATAGGTTCGGCCCTTCTCCTCCTTCGTTCTTCCTTCCTCAGCCGTTTTCCTTCACCGCCGGTGGCTTCTTTACCTTCCTCTCACCTCCGTCGAGGTCGATGGTGGGGTGGTGGTGCCCGGACCGGCCGGCACCGCCGTTTCCTTCCTCTCCTTTTCTCTTTCGGTTTCCGTCAGTTTCTCTCCGATTTTTCCTTCTTTCCCACCGTTTCTTTTTCTCTTCCAGTCACTGGCTTCTTCTCCTCTCCTCATCGGTGCCATCTTTCTCTCTCCCTCCTCCTCTTTTGGCCGGCCGACGGTGGTCGGCCTCACTTGGGAAGGAAATCGGGCTCCTCCCGATTTTCCTTCTCTGTTTTCCTTTTTTTTTTCTGTTATCATCATCATCATCATCAGAGCCTTTATCCCAATAGATTAGGGTAGGCTATATGAACCAATATCTAAATCACGTTAGATCGTCCATATGTATTCTTTGCCTCCATAGATTCTTATTCAAGGCCATTTGCTCATCTAATTCTAAAACCTCAATGTCTTTCCAAACTACTTCCTTCCAAGTCTTTTTCGGTCTTTCTCTAGTCTTAACCCTTCTCTCAACATCCATAGCCTTTATTCTCCTAACTGGAGCATCTACAGGTCTACGTCTTACATGTCCAAACCAACGTAAACGATTTTCACACATTTTGTCTTCGATAGGTACCACTCCAATCATCTTACGAATATCATCATTTCTCACTCTATCCTTTCTTGTATATCCACATATCCACCGTAACATTCTCATTTCTGTTACACTCATCTTTTGCGTATGTAGCCTCTTAGTCGCCCAACATTCACTACCATATAACAATGTTGGTCTAACAACTGTCTTATAAAACTTGCCTTTCAACCATGTAGGAATTCCTCTATTGCACAACACACCTGTAGCACTTCTCCACTTACTCCATCCGGCCTGGATCCTATAGGTCACATCACTATCAATCTCTCCAATCATCTGTATTATTGATCCCAAGTATCGAAAATGATCCAGCTTAGGTATCGCCACCCCATCTAACTTCACTACATCATGCTCTTCCGGTCGGTTAGAACTGAATTTACACTCCATGTATTCAGTCTTCACTCTGCTTAGTTTAAATCCTTTTGATTCCAATGTTTGTTTCCATAATTCCAACTTTGTATTGATCTCCGCTCTAGTTTCCGCACATAGGACAATATCATCTGCAAACATCATACACCAAGGCACCTTATCTTGGATGGATTTTGTCAGTTCGTCCATAACTACCACAAACAAGAATGGACTCAACGCTGACCCTTGGTGTAATCCCACCGTGATAGGAAACTCACTTGTTTGCCCCCCACCTGTCCTCACATGTGTCCTTGCGTCTCTATACATGTCCTTAATTAGTTTAATATATTTCAAAGGAACTCTTTTCTTCATTAAGGACCACCAGAGTACCTCCCTAGGCACTTTATCATATGCTTTCTCCAAATCTATAAAGACCATATGAAGATCTTTACCCATTACTCGAAAGCGCTCCATAAGTTGTCTAAGCAAATATATTGCCTCCATAGTTGATCGACCCGGCATAAAATCAAATTGATTTTTCGATATCTCTACATTCTTTCTTAATCTCCGTTCTATCACTCTCTCCCATAGTTTCATCGTGTGACTCATCAATTTTATGCCTCGGTAGTTGACACAACTTTGAATATCTCCCTTGTTCTTATATAAAGGTACTAAGACACTCTTCCTCCATTCCTCTGGCATTTTGTTAGTGTGCTAAATCTTATTAAATAGATTTGTCAACCACCTAACTTTTACATCTCCAAGGCATTTCCAAACTTCAATTGGGATGTCATCAGGTCCAACAGCTTTTCCATTCTTTATCATCTTTAGTGCCTCTTTTACCTCTGTCTCTTGGATTCTACGCATAAAGCATCGATTTAAATCCTTAAGAGGCACCGAAATATTATCCAAAACTTTATTTTGTCCGTCATTAAATAATTTGTTAAAATAATCTCGCCAGCTGTCCTTAATGTCATTATCTTTAACGAGAGTTCTTTGATGCTCATCCTTAATACATTTCACGACTCCTAGGTCGCGACTCCTCCTTTCTCTTGCTCGCGCCAATCTGTATATCCTTTTCTCTCCCTCCTTTGTGTTCAACTTGTCGTAAATCTCTCTCGCAACCTTCGTCTTAGCTTCTGCCACAACCTTCTTTGCCTTCTTTCTTGCTACCTTATATTCCGAAAAACTCTCTTCTGTATTGTTCTTCTTTAAAGCCTTGTAACGCTGTCGCTTAGTCTTTATAGCATCTTTTACTATTGCAGTCCACCATGTTGCGTCCTTTCCAGTTGGCACTCTTCCGTTTGATACTCCTAATGTCTCTTTGCCTACCTCCCGAATGCATTTTGCCATCTTATTCCACATTACATTTGGGTTCTCTTCTGTTGTCCAAGCCTCTTTTTGAATCCAACTATCTCTACATGTTGTATGACAATCTTCTTTTAGCTTCCACCATCGAATCCGTTCAATTCCTTTTTGTTGGTTCCTTCGATGTCGTCTATCTATCTTCATATCTAGAACTAAGAGTTTATGTTGCACGATAACACTCTCACCTGGGATAACCTTACAATCCAAACATCTATGTCTATCCCTACTCCTAGTTAAAAAGAAATCTATCTGACTTGCTCTTGGTCCACTTCTAAAGGTTATAAGATGAGAATCTCTCTTCTTAAACAATGTATTTGCTAGGATTAGGTCATAAGATAAAGCAAAATTTAAGATAGCATCTCCTCCCTCGTTTCTTACACCATAACTAAAACCCCCATGTACTCTCTCAAAACCTTCTCTACTTGTACCTACATGTCCATTAAGATCACCGCCAATAAAAAGGTTTTCTCCTGTGGGTACTTCTTGTACTACCTTATCTAAATCCTTCCAAAACTGTCGTTTACTAACCTCATCAAGTCCTATATGGGGTTCATACATGCTAATGACATTCAACACCTCTTCTCCTAAAACTAGTTTAACCAAAATAATCCTATCCCCTTGTCTCTTAATCTGTACAACATCCTTATGGTACTCTTTATCTATAATGATACCTACTCCATTTCGGTTTCTATCTTTCCCTGTGTACCAAAGCTTATATTGCCAAGGTGCTATCTCTCTAGCCTTTTCCCCAACCCATTTGGTCTCTTGGAGACACAAGATGTTAACCCTCCTCCTACTCATAACCTCAGAAATCTCACCTAACTTACCACTAAGCGTACCTATATTCCAAGATCCTAACCTAAGCTTATGGTTATGGACTAACTTCTTTACCCACCCCCGTCCATTGTGGTGTGGGAACCTTTGCCTATTTAACACCACATCCAGGCGTCGATGTGGCGCGTCACTTCTGGACGACGACCTAGCAATCCTTGCCCACTTTTCACTACACCCAGGCTCCGATGCAGGGCGTCGCTGTGTAGGGGACGCCCCAACGATGTTTTGATATTGGTTCATTTCATGAGATTGGACTAGTTTTTAAGGCTGGTTGTCCAAACCTACCGCCACCCTCCTCTTTTACCCGGGCTTGGGACCGGTTGCGTTAACTCACACAGGAGGAGTTTTTTTTTTCTTTTATAATTATACATATATATATATTATACTTATACTATATATTATACATATAATATTATTATTTTATATATAGTATTGTAAAATATATATATATATATATATTATATTGTATATTAACAAAATATATATCTAATATATATATATATATATATATATACTTATATATTTTAAATTAAATAACATTTATATATATCTTTATATAAATGTAGGAAATACAATATATATTGTATTTACAATATATATATATATATATATATATATATATATATATATTCAACTTTAATGTAAATTAATATTTACATTTCTTATATATGTATATATATATATATTTATATATATATATATATACATACGATGTTATATTTGTATACATATGTATTATTTAAATTTATAAGATAGTATATATACATATATATACCAATGTATATTAATATATACTATATAGCATTTCAATACATATGTATTTGTATAAAAATACATTTATATAATATATAATTATATAAATATATTTCATATTCACTTCTTATTTTCTTATTTAATTTGGATTCAATTTATCTAAATTAAATTTCCTCTCTTTGTTATTTTTCCATAATTTCAACCTTATTCTTATTTCCAATTTAATTTTCCTTCACCCAAATTTCCTTATTCATCACTTCCTCAATTCACGAAATTTTCACTAGTATTCCGATCTCATAATTATATTTATTTATTTCAACATATCTATTTTCTTTAATATTAATTTTCAAAATTAATTTGGATTCAATTTATCTAAATTAAATTTCCTCTCTTTGTTATTTTTCCATAATTTCAACCTTATTCTTATTTCCAATTTAATTTTCCTTCACCCAAATTTCCTTATTCATCACTTCCTCAATTCACGAAATTTTCACTAGTATTCCGATCTCATAATTATATTTATTTATTTCAACATATCTATTTTCTTTAATATTAATTTTCAAAATTAAACAGTGAAAATTTTACGATTATCACATAAACCTTCCTTTACTTTTAATGCCCTTTCTCTCTCATTCACCCTCACTCAAAAAACTCAAACAAATTTATTCAAAATCTTGAAAATCTTTTGAGTTTTGCAACAATTTAAAGTAAATCATTAATCTTTAGTTAAATTTGTTTTTCTTTCATTTGATTGCATTGAAATTGATTGCACTGAGGATTTTTGTGAAATTTTTGGGATTAAGGTTTGTAGGTTTAGGAAATTTTTTTTTCTGAAATCGTGTCGCATCAAAAAGCCTATTGGCAGTATGGAAAATTACTTCTAAGGGGCACTGGGGCATGTTGTTGTAGGGCACTAATGGTCAAAATTTTTTTATAGGTAAAGGTAAAATTGTATTTTTAATTAAGGTTATTTTGTTATTAAGAATGTTTAAAATAGGGTGTGGGACTTAATTTTGTGGGTATGAATAGAACCACTCGAGAGAAAATCCTAAAATTGGTGAAGAAAACTAAGAGGGTTAAAAGGAATCCAACCAACCTCTTCATCCATGCCTCCATACAAGTGCATTATGAGATATCTTCCACCCTGGAAGGCTAAGTAGGTTTGGGTCAAGGCTGGTTGTGAGTGTGGGAACTCTTGCATGTTGATGAATTTTGGAGAATTTTAGTGTTTGGGCTCGGTTTCATCAAGTACAAGGGTAAGGCTTAGTATTTTTGCCTTGATTTAGTTGTATGAGTATTGCATCATGAATCTAAGGTGATTTTAATGTTTAAAGTGTTTCAAAATTCCAAGGAGGAAGGAGGAAGCTTTTGGCCAACAAGAACTTATAAGGGTAAAAGATGTTGTCATGACTTAATTTTAGTGTATGAAAACCCTGTGATATTTCTATAATGATAAATGATGATATTTTGAAGAAAATTGTTGTGAATGTTAAGCTAGTGATTTCAGCCAAGTGATGATTCATAGATTAAATATTGTTTATTTGCTTAATTTTGAGATGAGTTAAGAGTATGGTGATATTAAAGTTATTGTTGATGTTGGCGTGAAATGTTTATAGCAAGAACACAAGGAAACACTTAGGAAGCCCAAAACTTGGTGGATGTTGTGGCTAAGCTTTAACATTTTTAGTAAAATTAGGTGTTAATTATGTAATTGAGATTAGCTAAAAGTGTTGATGTGTAAAATTGTAGAGAAAGTAATTGTTCGTGTTTGAGCAATTCGACTAAAGTGAAAAGCATTGGTAAAAGCTATTTTATTTTGCTAGTTTAAGTTATTAAGTGTTTGAGGATGCTAAAATGTTTAGTGGTTTTGATGTGCGGAGAAAGTGCTATTGTGGTGGATGTGCACTCGGTTAGGGCATTAAGGTGCTTAAGTGTATTAAGCATTGGAATTGAGCTTTGGTACAGCTAGTTGTTTACTCACTAGGCATTTATTGTAATATTGGTTCTACAACTAGTCGTACACATACTCTAGTTCATACATGACCAGTAGAACAACCATAAGTAGCCCCTTTGTTTTTAGGGGTGATGTTGGCTCATTGCTAGCTACAATGGGAATGTCTTTATTGATATAGTCTATATGGATGAATGCCTAATCCCAACAGTAAATAGTGCGTTGTTGTATCGTATTGTGATGTATTATCGTAATTGAATCGTGTTATCGAACAATACATTTTTTTATCGAACTATGATATGTTATCTTATGTGAATCGTGTTATTAAATAGTGCATTGTTTTATTGAATTGTGATATGTTTATCATAAGTGAATCGTTTTACCGAACAATGCATTATTCTAGCGAACTATGATATTTTATCGTAAGTGAATTGTTTTATCGAATAGTGTAATGTTTTATCAAATTGTGATATGTTATCGTAAGTGAATTGTTTTATCAAATAATATATTGTTTTATCAAACTGTGCAGTGCCTTGCTTTATCAAACATGTAGTGATATTGTAAAATGCATAAATTTATCATACTATGCATTGTTTTAAGCATCAGACATTTGTGACATGATCATATATTCTTACTTATAGAGTACCTCGTGTTATGATATATAAGATAGTGGAATTGTACATGTTAGGTTGCTTTTTCTAGATATAATGTCAATGGAAAAATGAGGTACTTCAAAGTGCCCTTCAGACAGATACATCTAAAAAACCTTGACTGTGTTATGTAGCCTTACAGTATAAGTGATATTAGTAGGGTGATAGTATACTAACCATGAAATTATTATGATAAGTGTGTGATTTGTTAATGAATTATGGAACTTATATAGGTAAAGTGTGTGCTATGCATATAAAATAATATGATTTTAACTTTACTCTTATATGGTTAACTTACTGAGCTTTAGCTCAATCTCCTCCGATGTTTTCCTTATAGGTTAAGCTTGAGTTAGATCATTTTGATTTAGTATCGAGCTTCACGGATGTATTCTCGGAGGCACTCGCTATACATTGTTTGGTATATATTTACTATATGTATATGATTTTTGTTTCAGCCAGTGTTTTAGCAATATTATAGCTTGGGATGTGTACTAGGGTAATAGACATTAAAATCGTGAAACATGTAGTGTCTGGGATGTAAATAAATTGTTACTACTTTATTACTCATTACCGATAAGTATGCTGATGATATATGCTGATGATCTTTTTTGAATTGGTAAATGATATTATTTTTTTGGCAGTTTCTTAGTTGTTTTGTAGGTTGATGTGTCTACTAGGCAAGTGGACTCTTCGGTTATGAAGCATACTCCTTTTGACATGTAAATAAATTCACTGCCTTAAATTGATCGTTACCGATAAATTAGAAGATATTGAATAAAATTGATATTTGTGGATTTTTGGATGAATTTGTGAGTATGAATTGAAATGGGACCTTAGGCAATAGCCTTAAATTAGGTCCGGTGGTCAACTACTCAAAGTTATTAGGCTATACTAAGTGAATGACAAACATAATGTAAAAGAAAAAGTTTGCCTGTAATTCCGCATTTCACATACGTTAAGTGTTTTGTTGCATCCTATGAGGCATGACACTGTAGGAAGAAGAAAGAACCCCACATCTTAAAGTTTGGCTCTTGGCTGGTGTTTGTAATGAACTCCATGGGCAGTTAATCCATGAATTTACTAAAAAATGTAAGAGAAAACTCCACTAGTTACTCAATTTTATAAGCAATTTGAACTTTAAAGCTCTAAAACAAATTACAATCAACAAGCAGTAAAACAACTAATAAACTTAGGGTGTGTTTGGATGGGATTTCAAAAAGGAAATTCACTTCAATTAGGATATTCAAAAATCCAAAATTCAATTTACTTGTTTAGCTAAAAATTTTGGAGAATTTCAAAATTTAGGAGGAATTTCATGAAGGAATTTGGGTGCTCAAATTTCCTCTTGAAAACCCACCTAAAGAGGTGGTTTTACAAAATTTCTTCAAAACTTTCCTTATTTTTTTACAAATGACTTACTATTAATATAAATTAAAAAAGAAATATATTATTTCAATTAAATATAATATATATTTTCTTTGTTATATTATTAATAATATCTATACATTCTTACAAATATAATGATACCCATATTGCATATTTCTGGATATTTTTTTGTTATAATTTTTTTTATTTCATCAAATTCTAGTATTTAGAAATTCTTTCTAAAAAATATTTATCCAAACAAGACAATTATAAATGCTAATATTTTAAATTGATACAACTCACTCTCAGTAATTTCTTGATAAGATGAACAACAATTAACTACAAAGACATTGATAATAAATAATATGAATAAGAATAGCTGTTTCCCTAAATCTTATCATCCAAACACATTTTGAATTTACTGAAATTTGAGTTTAAAAAACCTCTTCATTAGTGTCTAATTGATGTAATATTGAAATTTGAGAGCAATTGAAGTTGATTAAGGTTTAAGACCTAGAGAGAGAAAATTCAGGTTTAATGAGAAACTTAAGGCTATGGTGGACTTTGCTAGAAATTGAGTTTAGGGTTGGCTACCAGAATGTAAAGTTGATGTCATATCAAAATTTGGAGTTAATTGGATTTGAATTGGGGTTCCAAAAGTTAGAGAAAAGTTTTAGAGTTTGGAAGGGTTATTCAACCTAGAGAGAGAAAATGGGGTTAGGGAAGGATTTTTTAAAGTTTAAAAGCATAAATCAGGTTACTGACAAGGTTTAAACTAGGGGTGTAATCGAGCTAAACCGATACAGTGAATTGCTCCAGCTGGAGCTTGAATCGAAAACTCACTGCTTGATACTTGACTCAAGCTCAATTAAGTCTTAATTTTTAAGCTCGATCTCTCCTCGAAATAAAAATCGAGCTGCTTGAGATTGCTTGATTAGGCTCATTTATCTGAACTTGATTCTAGTGCTTGAACTCGAATTTATTTTTATATAAATAAACATATTATATATTAATTAAATATAATAAAATATAATATTTTTAAAATAATAATAATAACAATACTAAAAACAACAACCATTATAAAATCGTTACATAAAAATCATAATTTAGCATAGACACAAACGAAGAATTTAATTTGATTGAAAGAATCATAAAATTAATCAGGAAATTAGACATTAATTCTTTCCTATCACCCATGGAAACGTACAAACCTATAGTAAAACGACTTAATAATGTGAGGCTTAATTCGGTATTTGATAAAAAATAAAACAAGATCTTGATAATCAATCACATTATTCAAATTAGATATTTAACTCTTTTTTTTCTTTCACTACAAAAAAATAGAGCATTAGAGACGGAATTGTGACAGAATTTTCGTCACAAATTTTCTAATTTCGTCATTGATAACAATTAGTGACGAATTTGAGACGGAATATTCTGTCTCAAATTTCGTCTCCAAATTTGAAGTGGCTGAAAGCCTTTCTGTCATAAATCATTTTTTCTGTTGCAAATTTGAGATGGATATTTGCAACCAAAATCCGTTTCTAAATCTATTTTTTCCGTCAAAAAAAATATAATAAAACAAAAAATAAATTTGTTTTTTCTACGCTTTTTGCATCGAATTTTGCAACTAATTTTCTGTTGCAAATTTTTGCGACAAAAATTCCATCTTTAAAACTATTTTCCGTCACAAAGAATTAATTTGTTCAAATAAAAAAATTTTCAAATTTTTAATGTTTGTGACGGAATTTTGGTAGGAAATTCTGTCTTAAATAAGTTATAATGGAATTTGTGACTAAAAATTCCGTACACAAATCCATTTTTCCGTCACAAAAAATATTATTAAAAAATATAAAAAATTAAAATTATATTTTGTGATGGAAAATCCGTTACAAATTGCTATTTTCTGTTAAAAATTTTGTCACAATTTGTGACAAAAATTCCATAACAAATTCCATCACAAAGCTGTGACAAAAAAATCAACATTTAAATTGTTATTTCATAGCTATTTAAATTGTTGAACTTCATTATAAAAAACAATTAATTTTGTAAGTTAAAATCTATTTTCCAAGTACACCATTAATGAATCTAATTAATTTACAATATATATAGTTTAACAAAAATCTATACATTTAATATATACATAATCAAACAAAAACCTTAAATATACATCTAATATCCACAAAATATGTACCAACATCCATAAACATTATGTTCAATTCGAAAATATATACTATGTTCAAATACAAAAGTATGAAGATAAAGTTGTACAACAACGTAGTGCTTCATGAAGCGGTCTTTGCTTCAAAAAGTGAACACCTAAAACAAAATAAATTTTTTTTTTTAAATATGATTCAACAAAAATCCATACAATTAATATATATATATATATACACACACACACACACACACGTACATAATCAAATAAAATGTGCAAAATATTTAGAAAATATCCATTCAACATCCGAAACATCATGTCCAATTCATAAATGCAAATATATATAACATTCAAATAAAATAGAAAGAAAAATAATGTCTACAAAGCAATGTTGACTCATTAGCATCCAACTCCACGAAGTGAACACCTAAAACATGATCGAATCTACTTATACTACAGTTTAATAAAAATCCATACATTTAATATATATACTTAAAAAATCAAATAAAAATTGTAAATATCTATAAAAGTATCCATTTAACATCCAAAAAAATTATGTTCTATCCACTAATAATGTTTTTAAATCAATAATAATAATCATATTATTAAAAATAAATTATGTTTATTTTAATTATTACATATTATTAAAAAATTTTTTAAAAGAATTTGCACCAATAATAGCTGTTGTCTAGCAGTTAAACAACAGCTACTGCTATTGGACTAGCAGCTGCTGCTACTGGCAGCTACTAGAGTAACAGCAACTGATGCTACAGGACAGCTGCTGTCCAAGCAACAGTAGCAGCAGATGATGTTGCCGTTGCTTCACTAGTACAATAAATTTAGAACTCTACAAGCATCACTAAGATAAGAATTGATTAATTAAATTGCTTTTGAGCAATAAGATATTGTATATTTAATGGTGCTTTCTTTCACTCTCTGCCTAAGAAAAAAGAAAGTTTTTTCTCTGCCATCATCTATATATCCAAGCATTGGGGAAAGCAATGTGTTTTCCTTTTTCAGTTTTTGACAATTTGGTTCTCTTTTACATTGCAGTTTAGAATTTTGATAGCATTGAAATGAATTTGCTTTCAGTTGAGACCACATCAAGCAAGCATGAGTCTTTTTGATCAATTGAATTCACCAACTAATCATAATTGTTACAGGAGCCACAGAAATGTAAGTGAACTGTAAAACATTGAAATACTTCGCAATCTGATAATAGTTAATTTTTCTAAACTTTTTCTTAGTGCTCTTTTGGCACTAGTTGTCTCATTTTGTTATCAATAATGTTCTAGAGTTAATTTGTGCAATATTGTAGAGCATAGGGATTTCTTATTCTGTTACATTTCATGAGTTATGATCTACTTAAGTGAATTAAATTGCTTGCCAATGAATGAAGTTTGAAAATTCTAATATTAGTGTCCAGCAAGCCTTTTGAGCATATCTGTACTAGAATCAAGAGTCAATGACATAATCCAAAAGAAGTCATAGAGATTAGCTACACACACATGTATGTATGCATGAATGTATGCATGCATGGCGTGCATGTATGTTTGTATGTTTTTAGTTCTTACATCATGTCAAAGAACCGTTGTTAGGTTCAATTGCTTGTAATTGAGATCTTGATATTTTTCAGGCATGGAGATTGTGGATGGACAAGAAGCCATTGGACCTAATCGATAAGCTTTTGCTAAACTATTATGTTGTATCAAAAGTGTTAAGATGCATCCATGTCAAACTGCTGTGTGTTCAACAATTACCTGAAGATAGACCAAACATGGTGTTTGTGGTTGTAATGTTAGGGAGTGATGGTTCATTGCCTCAGCCAAAGCAACCCAGTTTCTACACGAAAAGGAAACTTTTGGGATAGAATCTTCATTATATTCAGTAAATCAAATTACCTCTACATTCATAGAGACACGATAGATATAAGTAGTTTTAGAGGTTTCTTTTCATGAAATCTAAAGCCACATGCGAAAATGCTGAAATTTTTCTTTACCATCTCTGATAATTGAAAATAGATAAATAATATAATCATTTTTAAAACAAAAACTACTATTGGATTGTCTTAAGAAATATGATCATTTATTGAAAGTTTGTAATTGATATCTCTTTGGTATAAAATTAGAAATTGAGATGATTTTGTTAGATTTGATTAAATTAAAATTAACAAATAAGTACAGTGAAATGTATTCATTGGAGTTTAATAAAAGAAAAATAAGAATTCCAAAAAATAGCACAAACAACATTACCAAACAATTAACTTAGAAACAAAATCAATTTTTTTGTTAAATATGATTTAAAAAAATCCATATAATTAATATATATATACACACACGTACATAATCAAATAAAATCTGCAAAATATTTAGAAAATATTCATTCAACATCCCAAACATCATGTCCAATTCATAAATGCAAATATATATAACATTCAAATAAAATTGGAAGAAAAATAATGTCTACAAAACAATGTTGACCATTAGCATCCAACTCTTAGATGTGAACATCTAAAACATAATCGAATCTACTTATACTACAGTTTAATAAAAATCCATACATAATATGTGTGTATATATATACTTAAATAATCAAATAAAAATTGTAAATATCTATAAAAATATCCATTTAACATCCACAAAGATCATGTTCTATCCACTAATAACGTGAAAGAAGCTATAATAATAATAATAATAATAATCATATTATTAAAAATAAATTATTTTTATTTTAATTATTACATATTATTAAAAAAAATTTAAAAGAATTTGCAGCAGTAGCTACTGTTGCACTAGCAATTGAGCAGCAATTAGCCCTTTGGGCTTCATCTGAAATTTTCCTAACTTCGAAAACAATATTTTTTGCCCTTAGATAAGCTAAAATCATTCCTAAGACAAGAAATCAAAAACTCAAACTCATCTAAAAAATAGAAATCAAACTCCTTAAAAACTTAAACTTTTTCACAATATCTAAAATCAAAAGCAAGAGATACCAAAAAACAGAAGCTCTAAACAGAGGTGCTACGAGAACAAATGCAGATGGCCCTAAGTTAAACCCATTTAATCAAGATCAAGAAAAAGTGTAAGATCATTACCTAACTTTTGGAACAGAACATTTTTCGGGAAATGGAATTCGCCAATCAAACGGAGCCAAAATAGTGCTTGATTTGATGGTTCAACACCAGGAAGTGAACACCTAAAACATTAGAAAAATTAATTTACAATTTTATAATTTAACAGAAATCCGTATATTTAATACACATAAACATGCATGCATGCATCCATCCATCCATGCATACATACATAAAAATCCATTTAACATCCACAACAAATGCATCTAAGTTCAGTCGACAAATATATATGCATGACTTCAAATAAGATAAAAAGAAAAATAAAGTCTTACTTTACAGTGCTTCATGAAGACGATTCAACTCCAAGATTGGAAGGACCAGCTCTAGGATGAGAATGTCTAGCTCCGGGATGTGAATGTTGCATCTGAATGATTTGGGTCAATCTAACTAAAATATCTTTGATTTCATTTTGAGTTTGAACAACTAGATCTTGTCTTTCCATCAAAGTTTCCATTTGAGCTTCCATATCATTCATTTGTTGACTAATTGCTGATGAGGCACAAATTGAGGACATAGATCTCGATGAAAAGGGTACTGATGAGTTAAACAAATGCCTGCTATGTGGCCTAGCTCCAAAACCGTAGACATGTGTACGGGTAGTCTCTAATTGTGAAGACCAAGAATTTTCGAAATAAATATAAGGTATCCGAGAAATTTAATTTGGATAAATGGAAATCCAAATTACATAAGAAGATGGAGAAATAAATTTGGATATAAAGAAATCCAAAACTTAATAAGAAATAAAAATATATATTTTGATAGATTTATATAATGATATTATATGAATACGCTTTTGATAAATATATATTTATACATGGAATAAATACATATGTATTTTATTATACATTTATGTATATATGTAATATATATGAAAAATATATATATAGTACTTTAAAATCGAAGTGTATATATATATATATAAATGGTTTATATGAAAAATATATAATTATATATATGTTTAATATTTTGATATATATATAATTATAAAAATATATATAAAAAAAAAAAAAAAGAAAGGAGGGAATCGGGATATACCCGATTCCCATGTTTTCTCCTCTGTTAAAACAGAGGAGAAAACGTAAAAGCAAAAGAGGAAAAAGGCGAGCCGGCCGGCGCCGGGAGGAGGAAGAGACGACGTCGCCGCCGGTGAGCCGAGGAGAGGAAGCTGATGCCGGTGCCAACGGCGGGAAAGAAAAACGAAAAAAAAAAAAAAACAGAAGCGAAGCGGAAATGGGAGAAGAGAAAAACCGAAGGAAAAGAGAAAAGAGGAAAGTGGCGGTGCCGGCCGGTCTAGGCACCGCCACCCCAACCCCGAGCTCGGCGGAGCTGAGGGGAAGCAAAGGAAGACCGCCGGTGAAGAAGAACGACGGCGGAGGAAGGAGAAACGTGGAGGAGAAGAGGTCGAAACCCACGGTCCAGATTCGCCACCGCCGGCGCCGCCGCTGGGGAAACGGAGACCAGATCCGGCATCCTCGCAACTTCGGCAAGCTGTGGAGTGGCTGAACCGCCGGAATGGGTGGCCGCCGGTGACCGAACCGGCCAGCAGAAGCTTGAACCGGCGGAACCGGTCCGACCCGATCCGACCCGCCTGACCCGATCCGACCCGATCCGACCCGCCTGACCCGACCCGACCCGACCCGACTGACCCGGTCAACCCGAACCCGACCCGACCCGGTTCAGAAAAAAAAAAAGAGAGAGAGAGAAAAGAAAAGAAAAAGAAAAAGAGAAAGGAGAAAGAAGAAAAGAAAGAAGAAAAGAAAAGAAAAGAAAAGGAGAAAGAAGGAAAGGAAAAAGAAAGGGAAAAAGGAAGAAAAAAAATGGTAAGGAAATTTAGAAAAAAATAAAATGATGGTATTTATTGAATAATTTATGGTTATATTGATGTAGTGCATTGATATTGAAATTGTAGTAAAACGGAAATGAGACGAATGGTGGAATTCGGCCAGGCTCGAAAAATCGGAAAGTACGCTAAGCTTTGGCAAATAGGTAAGATACTTTTATAAAGCATTAGTAGTATCATATTGTATGTGGGATTTATGATTTTTATATGATGCATTTATGAAATGATTTTTAATGGAATTGTGATATTTTTATATATGATCCATTGATTAAATTGATATTAAAAATGCTAAGAGGACCCACAACTGATGGTGGGGGTCTTAGTAGAGACGTAGGAATTGTGAGAATCAACGGCTGTGGTATAAATTGTGTTTCCCTTGCAGGAGGTTAGGGAAAATTAAGCCGTTATGCTGCCGAAAATTTTAGGAAAATGTTTGAGGAAAAAGATTTAGTTTCTCCCATAAATGGAATTTTAGAAATAATTATTGAAAATAAACATGTGAAGGACTTTATTGTATTACCGGAAAAGGTTGATATTAGAATCGATAAATCAAATTATCTTAATATCTCAAAGTGATTATCAAGCTGAGATTGAGATGAAATAGATATTTGGAGGATCAACTGATAAGAGTAACAATGGTTATATAATATAAATTAAAAGAGAAAGATTGAAGTTATAAATTAGATGGTCGAATGATAGAATCGCGGAATTATCAATCGAGTGACGATTATTGGATTGATAAATTCAAATAAATGGACCGTCTTAGTGGTATGAACTGAGATTTTTGGCAATAATACGGATAGTCGCAAGGCGACTTAAATGATTAAAATACTGTTGATAGTGGAAATTGGCAAATTCTTTTAAGTGGTGAATTGCCAATCAAAAATTGAATTGAGGACGTTTATGGATAATTTTAACATGATATTACATTCTACAGGCCAGATGAAAAGTGAATTGAGGATTGTGATATGATTTTGATGATAGTGAATGAAAAATGAACCGCAAGTCGAAAATTCTGAATATGTACCAATAGGTCAAACCATAAATGGATTTGATATGCGATTATTGATCTTGTGGTTCTACGATCCTCGATGTCGACTCTGGAACAGATATTGAATGATAATATTATTATTTGCATGATTTTGGTAACTTGATGACTATTTAGAAATTGATGTTTAAATGCTTATAGAAACTTAGAGGATTCATACAAATGAAGCGATCCTAATATTGATGATGAGATGTATAAATGATTATTATAATAGTCGATGTGATTGAGAAAGGATATTGAATACCAAATGGTCTGAATACCAAGTGATTCGATTTCCGAATGAATTGAGTACTGAGCAAGTTGAATATTAAATTAAAGGAATAGTGAACGAAATAAATAGTGATTTACTGATTTGACAGAAAGAAAGTCTTGAAATCGAATAGTTGATGGCGATAAAGTTGAATGAATCGCTTCTCTGTATTTGATGAAAATATTACCGAAGTTGCATGCTGAAATGTTTTACAGCATCGCATTTAAGCATGCTTTCTTGCAACTTGAAACATTTTAATAATGTTTATATGAATACTGAAAAGTATTGATTTGTTTTGAAATGAAAGTATATGGTAGATATTTATATATATATATATATATATTTTGATATATGAAATATCATACAGAATTTTACCATATGCTTTACATGATATTGAAAACAAAGCTATAGATTTAAATGTTTTATGAGACTGTAGGCACCCTAAGAGAATTAAATTCAATAAAGCATAGTGGAAACCGCCTAATTGGAGCTTTGCTCATTAGGCAGATATGCTTGTCCGACAATAGTCGTGGACAGGTCTCAGTCTTGCCTGATCAGTGGGATTGAGAGATATGAGGTCTATGGCCATAGATAGCGCCCTAGTTGGTTTCCAGGGGACGATGATATGATTTCACTGCTAGCTACAGTGATTTAAGTCTTTATTGATAGAGATGATAGGGATCTAGCCTAGTCTCTAATTGATATGATATGAAGTCTAGAGTATGATTTTATTGATATGAACTCTAGACTTGACATGATTTATACTGTACATGAAACAGATTTGAAATGAAATATGTTTTGAAACAGTACATGTTTTAAACATGTTTTAAAAGTCCATGAGATATGATTTCGACACTTATATGATTTATACGAAAATTTGTGTCGAACATGGCATGATATGCGGTCTAGAGTATAGTTTGATTTGATATGAACTCTAGACCTGATATGATTTACAGTATATGTTTTAAAAGTATATGATAAATGATTTCGACACTGATATGATTTATATACGATTTCGTGTCGAATTTAAAATGATATGCGGTCTAGAGTATAAATCGATTTGAAATGAACTCTAGACCTGATATGACTTATAGTATATGAAAAATGTTTTAAAACCGCACATGTTTTAGACATGCTCTGAAAATGAATACATGAATTGAAATTGAACATGTTTTTATCATGCCATAAATGTAGACTTGAATGAATTGAAAATTCATACGTGGAGCATGTTCTAAAGTACATATGACACGATTAGAGATGATAGCGGTTTATACAGTAAAGTTACATAATTGGATATTAAACCTTGACATGATAATATGCTTTGTACACGAGTTTCATGATAAATGTCATGACTCGACATAAATGATATTTCATCTAGACGCTGACATGATATGATATATGAACATATGATAGATATGAAGAGAATTGTGAACTTACACTGTGGTGATCATGATTTCTCTATAAGGAAAAGTGATATGAGATGATAAATTACAGGAGTACGATTATGAAATATAAAGTGAATTGATATGGTGCTTCAATTGGACATGATGTACTCCGAGATAGAGGAAAATATATACTAATAGTATATGACATTCAATTTGGATACGACAGATTGTTGTGCGATGCACTATAGTGTAAGGACAAGAAGACTGAAAAGTGATTATGATGATAATTTTAAAAGTATAAGTGATAGACATATGACAAGAAATGAGATAATGATATGTTATCGATGAGAAAGGATTAACTGTGATTGCAAATTTGCAAGTTTTAAGCATTGCAGATTAAGACAGTGTAATCCTACTCTTGTATTTATATTAGTATCTTACTGAGCCGTGGTTTTGCTCACCCCCCCTAAATTTCATCTCTTTCAGATTTTTGAAGTTAACATCTGCCATGTGAGCTGCTCAGTGGGCATCGGGGACTGTATATGGACTTGGTACTAGTCTTCTGAGGTATATGTTTCTTATAAATTACTTGTTTACATGTAAGACTTAAATTGAAGCACAGTACATATTCTGTTTAACAAGTCGGGATGTAACTAAGAACCGTTTCCGTGTTTGTTTAATATTTAAATGGAAGGACTATAAGTCACCTAGAGAGTATAGTAACTACACTGACACCGAATACAAACCTTAAAATGAAAAAGAAAAATTTAGTCCATAAATTTGTAGACTAAGAAAAGTATAAGAATCAAGTGAAAGTCGCGGTCTTCGGGTCGTGACACTAATCCTCTAATGGAATTATACCAAACTTCTGCATCAAACTCGAGATGAGTAGAGACATCTTGACCATGCTTTTCACACAATAAAGTGGTATATTTTTCCTACAATGAAAAAAAAAGAAACTATTATAAAACATTATAAGAGAAAACTAGAAAATATAATAAAAATTAATTCATGTACACTGACGAATTTGGATTTATTTTCCATAAATTTGCCCTCTCCACCACCTTGTTTGTGGGTTCGATTAAAAATTTCTTTGTATGTTGGTTGTCGATCCAACTTTTTTTCCTGGACGTAAAATGTTTAAACCAATCAACCGTAAACAAAATATAATAGGCACGAACGATTGTAAAAGTTAAAAATTTGTCATTACTTACCAGCCTATGCACATGAACTAAAAATGGAATTGAACCACCTGTATGCTTTGTAATTGTACCTCCTTTCATTGTCAATCGATTTTGTTTTGCTTTTTGCGATTTAAGTTCCCATTCCTCTGTCCCCTACACATTAATCAATTGATCACAGACCTGAACACTAATCCATGGTGACAAATTATAACCTTTGTAGTCTTTTATCCGATTCGTGCCAAAATGTTGCATTGCTTTTTTCCTTTCTAACTACTTTACGTTCTTGAAATGTGATTTGCATGTGGTATCAAATATCTCATGCACAATCTCTATGTCCTCTAGGGGCCATGAAAAAAAATTCTTCATTAAGGAGTAAACATTATGGTATAAATAAATTTAGTAAAAGAAAAAAAATGAATGCCATAAATATATAACCTTAGATTAAATTGACATATATAACTGAAGTTTCACCCACATCCGGGTTTTCACTTCTTTTGGAACTTTCTTCCATGTCGCCACGGATCAAAATAAAACTCTTTAATCATTGTTGTAATGACTCGAACAAGTCGAACCTCCAAAAAATAAACTACACAAGATAATTAAATAACTTTAAAAATCATTAGGTATTAATAAACTTAATACAACAAAAAAATTAAAGAACACGTTACCTGTTACATAGACAAGTAATCGATCATTTGCGGTATGGATTTCTTGGAGTAGGCATTCTTTGATTTGGACCTTTTGTTCGCTTTCTACCTCTCCCCCACTACTTGTACAAGTCAGTGAGTCTGTTGGATGTGGCTCAACGGGAGTATGCTCAGCCAATATTCCATGATTGAACTCTAAATCCTCAGTTAGTGGTACCTCAACTGATGCACCCTCCAATGATGGCCCCTGTGTAGATATGCGTTGAGCAGATGTGCACTGGGCAAGTGAGCCCTAGGTAGATGTGCACTGGGCAGATGGGCCCTCGGTAGATAGGCGCTAGCCAAGTGAGCCCTCAACAAATGGGCGCCGGGGAGATGGGCCCTCCGAAGATGTGCACTGGGTAAGTGGGTGTTGGGTAAGTGGGCCCTCAACAGATGTGCGCTGGGTAGGTAGGCCTTTGGTAAATGGCTGCTAGGCAGGAGGGTCTTTAGCAAGTGGATCTATCTTGTCATCATCCGACCCTTTAGATGGAAACAACCTTTTCTCTAAGTCAACTACTGGAGTTTGAGAACGGGAAGTTGGAATGAACTAGGTTTCCAACCCTGATGAAGGAAACCCTGAGTGACGAACATTCTTATTGGTCGACTTCCCACATCTACCCTTATGACTGCAATGCAAACAATTGAAATGCAATATCATTATATAATATAAATAAATTACTAAAAAAATAAGTAATAAAGACTATTAACAATAATAAACGTAAAATTAAATCAATGCTTAAACTTATATTAAACTAATTTAGGAAAACCCTGAAATAATAACAATATAATTAATTAAAATAAACCTCATCACCATTGTCATCATCATAGTCATCTTCTACTTCTTCTTCTTCCATGGAATTAATCTCTTCACAATCACCATGAACCAGAATAGCTGGATTGTTAAGTTCATCTGAATATGTAACAATTGTTGGATGTGACATGTGAAGTTTTTGGTAAACTGATAAGTCTCTAAAATATACATTTTTTAGAGTATTTTATTACTTCAATTTTGATTAAATTTTGGAATTTCTATTGTAATTTCTTCGCAATTTAATTAAATTGTCTTCATGTATAGGAAATTCAAGAATAATGAGGAAGTCAAGAAAATGACAAGAAAATCAAGGGAAAATGGTTAGATTTGGTGTTTAACCCCTAAAATCCATAGACTTAGCTTTCTCCAAACCCTAAATCCTATTCCTACCACCTTACTCCTAAACTATTTTTACACCATAAACCTTACCTAAACCAATTTTCCAAACCTTTTTTAGAAAACATAAACCCTTCCCTACCATAACCCTCTTAAAACCCTATCTCATGTAAGCACCTTAAGCCCATATTAAACCCAAAAAATCCAAAAAAAAACCCAAACTAACCATTTTTCTTAAATGATATCTTGGCCTAAAAAGAATTTTCAAGAGGCTGGATTTGAAGAGCCTAAAGTGAAGGAAAGGAGGGAGCCCAAGACTTGAAGGGAACCCTACCTATAACAACAAAAAGAAGCAGCCGCAAGGCAATGGTGTGGAGAGGAGGCTGGTGACAGGAGTTAATTCTCACCGACGTACACTTGCCATTTTTTTTCTTTGCTATTTTCTTCGAAGATTAGGAGTAGTTTTCTTTCATTAGTTAATGTATTGGTGCCACAAGGGTAATGCGAGAGGAAGAGGCTAGTGACAGTGGCCAAAGCTTCTCCAACGTTCTTGCCATGTTTCTTTTTATTTCTTTAGTTTTGGTTTTATTTATTTTATTTTTCTTTGTTTATTTAGTTTCAGTTGAAGCAGTCAAGTTTTACATCAAACTACAAATTGTTTTAAATTTAGATTCAATGAAATTACAGTTTCTCTTCTTGTTCTTTCGATGCTCTGTTTCATTTAATTACTTTAATGCTATTACGTTTTATTAATTTTTGTTTTAGTTTCTTCATGTTTTTGTTAAAAATTCATGTTTTGATTTAAAATCTTTTCACTGTGTTATTTCTTTCTTTTTTTGCATTCATAGTTTACAACCTGTTTGATTATTTTTACTGGTTCGAAGCTTAAGCTCTTTACTTCTCTGCTCTGCTTCTGATATTGTTACTTAGCAGCTGTTAAGTGTGCTATAGCTGCTGCTCAGAACCTTGTTGTTTGCTAAGTGTGGCCTGAAGCTTGCGGTGCAGTTGCTGGAAGCAGCTACGTGTGATACACTTGAGAGCTGAAGGTTGAGTCGCGTGCAAACAAAAGCTGCTGTGCGTATCGCGCATGAACAGAAGCTACTGTATCGCTGGCGGCAAGGTGGCTAGTCAGTGTGTGCATGGCTTGCGGGCAGAGATGCACTTTTGCTTGAGCGATGCAGGGCTGGGCGTGGCCATTTGATGGTTTGGTGTGTGGCAATGCAAGGAAGCAAGTGCTGGCCAAATTTCATACCAGCCACGGTTTCTGCACATTTTATTGATGTTTAATATTTTAATATTTTATTATTTTAGTAGTTTAAATTCATTATTTTAAGGCAAAAATTGTTTAGATATTAATTAGTTTACTGATTCATTAAGTCATGAGTTTAATAGCTTTATTATAGTTTGAATAGAATTAATTTACGTATTTGGTTATTAATTTTTTTTTTATTTTTTTATTCATGTTTTAGGTAATTTAGTTTATGCCATCAATTTATTTTATTTTATTTTATATTTTTTGCTCTTTACTTGCAATTTAATTTTATACTCTTTAATTTAATTTCTAATGTTAGTTTAAGTTTTATTTTAATTCTTTTAGTAGTTAATTGACTTCCAGAAAATGCTCAATTGCTTGAATAAATCTAGGATGACCAATTTTAGTACTTAGCTATTTCAGTTCTAACTAATCCTCGTGGGAACGATACTTTACTCACTCTTTATTACTTGTCGCGACCCGTGCACTTGCGGTATAGGTCTTAGAGTGCAACATAAACCCCATCATTTAAGTCAAGTATGTTTAAATCATGGTTCCGAAGTTGAAATCTAGATCTTGCTTTTGTCTTAAACACAGCCCACCAATCACGACGATCTCGTCTTCTAGATGGAGAAGGACTAAAGCACACTTGTTGACTTTGTTCAGCTAATATAAAAGGTTTATTGCTAGTAAGAATAGACCTATGCCTGATTTCAACAAGACCATGATGGGGATGAATGTGAACACCTCTTTCGGTATCAAACCAATGGCACTTAAAAAGTACAACTTGATTTCCAATTCCAAAGTATTCTAACTCGACTACATCTATCAAGATACCATAAAAGTCACATTATAAATCATTGTAATAATTGCCTTTCACACAAATATCACTATTCATTGTTTTTCGAGATCTCCCATACTCTAATGTATGAAACTTAAAACCATTTACAAAATATCCTTCATAAGTCCTTGCCCTATGTGAAGGACCTTGAGATAGGTCAATGATACACTGATCCATTTCGTTACCCTGTTCATGAACCTAAATCAAATTATATCATACCATTAGTGAAATGCATTCTTATTTTATAATAACCAATATTGATATATTTAAATTATTTACAAAATGTTTAAACCATTTCGTAAAATGAGCTTGATGTGTTTTCTCCAATTGATAATCGTCGATGTTTGGCTGATCTCTTTTGACCATCTCATCAAATATCCTACATTTTAAAATAATATTAAAATTGTAATGCCAAAAAATGTGCGAAAAATTAATTAACTTACTTCTATATACTTACCCAATGTACGAGACTATTTCTTCACAATTCATTAACACGTATATGGATGCAGCATCATATTCATCTTCACTCAAATATCGAGCATTGTTCTTTGTTTGCCCAAGTGGTCTTCTAGGATGTTTGAAAATTGACAAACTCCCCATAAGATCCACATCTCCTCCATCATTATTACATGGCGGACGAGTTAACCTAATTGTAATATCGGGTTCGAAATATAAGGCACAGAGTGATGCAATCTCTTCCCTCATATATGCCTCACATATAGACCCTTCAACGCGTGCTTTATTTTTCACCTTCTTTTTTAGATTGTGCAAAACCTATTTAAGGAATAAAACATTAATATTGAATGATATAGAAAGTGTTCTACTGATGTCAACATAATCGCTCAAATAATAATGATTGTTTATTACCTCTCAAATGGGTACATCCATCGATATTGCACAAGTCCTACTTTTACCTCGTAAGGTAAGTGAATTGGTAGATGCTCCATACAGTCAAAGAAAGCCGGAGGAAAAATTTTCTCAAATTTGCAAATGGTTTCTACAATATTACTTTGCAAATGTTACATGTGAGCTACATGTATTTCAGTGGAGCACATGTCTCAAAAAAAATTAGAAAGCTTAGTAATTACATCCCATATTGAGTTTGGGACCAGATCTTGAAAAGCAATTGGAAGTAAACGTTGCATAAACACGTGACAATCGTGGCTTTTCATTCCATAGAACTTGCATTCTTCAACATTTATGCATCGAGCAATGTTTGATGCAAAGCCATCAAGAAGCCTTAGCTCTTTTACCCATTTACACACTCTTTTTTTATCATCCTTGCTAAATGTGAACAAAGCTTTAAGCTTGAGTGTTTTTCCATTTGTTTTCACTAATTCCAATTTGTTTCGTCTATAAGTCAATGCAAAATCCAATCTTGCCTTTGTGTTATCCTTAGTTTTCCCCTTAACATCCATCATGGTATTGAATAAATTGTTAAACAGATTTTTTTCAATATGCATGACGTCCAAGTTGTGACGAATAAGGTTGGTATGCCAATAAGGCAACTCCCAAAATATGTTATTCTATGCCCAATTATGAGTTACTCCAAAACCTTGAGGTTTTTGTTGATCACATCTAGCACCGAATGTTAATTCTTCAATGTTATCTAGCTGGCACAATAATTCTTCACCTGACAATCTCACAATCGGAGGATCATGATCAACTCCTTTAGTAAATTTGTCTCTTTGCCTTCTAAAAGGATGATTAGGAGGCAAAAATCAACGATGACAATAAAAAAAGCAAGGCTTCTTTCCATTTTGCAATCTAAAGGCTTTTGTATGTTCCATGCAATAAGGATAAGATAATCTGCCATGAGTACTCCACCTAGACAACATCCCGTAGGTAGGAAAGTCATTAATTGTCCATAGTAATGCAGCCCTTAACACAAAATTTTGTTTTCTATGAGCATCATAAGTCTGAATACCATCTTCCCATAAAAAAATTTTAACTCATCTATCAAAGGCCTCAAGAAAATATCTATGTTTTGTGATGGATTATACCTTCCCAGAATTATCATATTTAAGAACAAGTATGATTGCTTCATACACATCTAGGAAGGTAAATTGTAAAATGCAATCATTACTGGCCAACAAGAGTATGACCTTGCTGCTGGCCCAAATGGAGAGAATCCATAAGCACATAAACCCAGTCTCACATTTCAAGGTTCGAAAGCAAAAAATTGATGAGTATGATTGAAATGCTACCAAGCCTCACCATTAACAGAGTGATTGAGCACTCCAAACGAATTTTGATTGTGTGCATGCCAAGTCATAAACTAGACAATTGCAGTTGACATGTAAAAACTCCAAAGTCTTGGGATTAATGGCAGATAACGCAAAACCTTGAAGGGAATCTTCTTCCCTCTTGCCCAACTAGATTTATATCTAGGATGCCTACATACTAGACAAGACTTTAACTTAGCATATTCTTTACAATATAATATGCAGTTATTCTTGTATGCATCTATTTTAGCATAACTTAGACCAAATTTTCCATTTTCTTCTTCATTTCATAAAAGTTTGTCAGTAAATTATTATTTTCTGGTAGCATACCCTTCACAATCTCAATCATACAATTAAAATAAGATTCACTCACATTAAACTCCGACTTGCAGTTTATAAGTTGTGAAACAACAGATAAAGTGGTGTGCTTTGTACCACTGGAACATAAAGATTCATTCGCATCATTTAACAATGAATAAAAGTATTCATTGGATGAATTTGGTTGTTGCACATCGAATCTTGACTCATTAGCATTTGAGTCAAAATTCGAATAAAAAGCATCCAAAACCATTCTACCATATGAATTTTGTTCTTCATATACTTCAAAAATTAGATCCCAAAACTCATCTCTACTTCTTGAAGACTATTCATGTCGAACTTCTCCATGTTTATCCCAAATGGTATAACCAATACAAAAACCTTTATAAAAAAGATGTTCCTGCACCTTATCTGCTTCTAAAAAATATCTATTTTGACATTTTGCGCAAGGGCATTTTATTTTATTTCCACTTGCAAACTCCACATTAGGAAATGCAAAAACAATGAACTCTTCAACCCCATTCAAATACTCCTCAATAATATAACCATTTTCATCTAACTAACAATTCATCCAAGATCTATCTTTATCCATTTTGTAGAATTAAATAAATCACTGCAAAACAAATTACGACATGTATCTTAATTCAATATAACTACAAAACAAATTCCAACAAATTCAACTAATCAATCCCATAATCTATTATAACGCATATCTCAACCAAAATTCTAAATTAATCCTAACTATTATATTTTCATCAATTCAATAACCACAATCAATTGTCCTAAATTTTTAATACATATATATAAACAAATTTATTTAATTATAAACAAAATAATGTAAGAAAGATAGAATTTTGAATTTACCAATAATTTCAATGTAGAATACTCCTTAATTTTAATAATGAAATTCTTGCAATGATGAAAAATCAAATATATTAAATATTTAATAAAAAATAAAAGGCATTTAGGTAGCAAAATGTAAATAATTATACATTATTATTAATGTAAAATTTAACATCAAATTTTAATATCCTCATTTTTAAGGTAAAATTTAATACTAATGTAAAGTGCTCATCATTTTTAATATCAAATTTATATACATTGTTATTAATTTAAAATTTAATTATTAGATTAAAATGTACAAAATTAAAAATGCACCAAACCATTTGACTTAAACAAAATATATTGAAGTAAATAACTAAATCGTTAACAATAAATACAATATTATGGTAAATTAGAACACATACACCAATGCTACACCTGTCCCCAATCTCATAACACTTTCTTTTCCAAATGAACTATTTATATCATACATTGTAGCCTCCGATGCTTTTTGCTGGAATTCAAAATTTTGTATCATGCTGTTGGTTGCTGCATATCTTTTAGTTTATCCTAAACCTACTTTTTGTGGAATCTCATTGGACATAGAAATTGCTAGCTGAATTTGTTAGGGATCTCTGAATTTATCCAAGTGATTAAATAATCTCCTCATTTGACTTGACTACTAGGCAGATTTTCTAATAAAAAATTTGGAAACACATCTGGGATGCACGTATATAGTGGGCCTATTATCTGCAGGCACTATGAACCTAATATGTGATAACTACAAATTTTGAATCATAGTAAATATAAATCAAAATAGGGACTTGGAGCAAATAAATTATTAGCGAATTTTTAAAAAGAATTAAGAGAACTATAAAGTAATAAATTAAATGGAAATGTCATGAGGAATTAAAGAACTAAATTTTTATATGTACATAACAAGTATACATGAAAATATATAATATTGAAAATAAATCAAATTAATGTATAAAGCATATTATACATTAATTAAATAAAAAAAAGTGACTATATTTAATAATATATTTACTTATCAAGTATAAATATATTTATAACAAATATATTTGTGATATATATATTATGTAAAAATATTTTTAATGTACATTGACTATTTAGTAAGTACAAATTTTTATATAAGATAGATATATTTAATATATGTATAAATATATATTACTAATATGAAATATATGTCACACACACACACACACACACACACACATATATATATATATATATAAAAGAAAGGAGTTTGCTCAGCAGAGTTTTCAAGTCTGTTGAGCAGACCATTGTTTGCTTCAGAGATGCAGACCACGTGGTCTGCTGAAGCAGATTAATAAAAAAAATAATAAAATAAAAAAAATAATAATAAAAAAAAAGAAAGAAAAGAAATAAGAAAATTGCAGCAAGCTTCTTGTGGAAGCTTGCTGCGAAGTAGAAGGGTCTGCACAGCAGACCCGATAAAAAAAAAGAAAAAGAAAAAGAAAAAGAAGAAGAATGAGAGAGATGGGAAGAGGGGCCGTCGTCGGCCAAGGAAGAAGAGGCTAGTGATGCCAAAGAATGACAAAGGAAAAAGGAAAGAGAACGAGTAGATCGGAAAGGAAAAGATGGAAAGAAAGAAAAGAAAAGAGGAAAGGGGAAGTAGGCGACCGTCCGATTTGTGCACCACCACCGCCTTCGTCGCCGGTGAAGGCAGATCTGGAGGAAAGGCTAGTCAACGGTGAAGAGAGGGAGAGAAAAGAAAGGAAAAGAAGGAGAGAGAGAAGCTTTAGCATCGCCCTACTACCACCGCCATTGCTAGTAGCTGATTTGGAAAGGAAGCGAAGGGAGCAGCTCCGCCACACCCTCAGCTACTGTAGGAGTGCTTGAACCGGGAGTGGTGAGTGGAATAAAAGGCTGAAACAGCCAGAACCGATCTTAGCTGGTTCAGCCAAAAAAAAGAAGAGACAGAATGATAAAAAAAAGAAGAAGAAAAGAAAAGGAATATGGGAAAATTGTGGTGTTTGGACTAAGATTTTAGTGAAACCAATGGTTAGGAAGAAATAGTATAATTAGCCTTGAATTTTATAAAGATTATATAAAGTTTTAATTTAATTATACTAAGTGATTTTTGCAATATTTGATTGTGTAGCAACGTTCCAATGCGATTGATCGAGGAGTTAGCTAAGATTTGCACATAAACACTAAGCTTGGAGTTGGTAAGATACTTTTATAAGATTGCGTTAGTATTATATTGTGCATATAGGAAATTGTGATTATATAATTGTTTGATATTGAGATATTGTTAAGTTGTTTATAGAATGTTGATTATTGGTATTAGAACATGAAAATGTTGTTGGAATATGTGTTAAGTACTATGAGAATGTTGATAGAACAAAAGAAAAATGTTAAGGTAAGGATAAGGGGTTATGGACATCGTGAAAGGATGCTAGGATAAATTATAAATTTTGGAATTGTGTTAGAATATAAAAGTTAAGTTATGATAGCACATTCTGAGAATAGTATTAATCTGTGATTAAGTATTGAAATAAGAAAGGGACTTATACAAAAGAGAGCTGTAAGTTGATATCCTTAGTAAACTGCAAGGGTTCAATTTTGACTAAGGTTTTTAAATATTTAACAACTTAGTTTAATATAGAATCGATCGGTTTTAATCGAAAGTAGAGTCTAGAAATGTACTGAATTGATTATTTGAGAAATGAATAGAATTGAAAAGTTGAAGTATGGTTTTATTGATTTTATTTTGATTTCCTTTGATAAATGGATTGTGGGAGAAAGTATTGAATTGTGTGGAATTAAAAGCACTTGAGCTATTGTTATACTGAAATGAATTGCCTGAAAATTTTGAATTTTTGGAATGGTTTGGATTGGTTGAAAATTTTGAATTTCACTTGCTGGAGGTTCCGATTTCTTAAACGTTATGCTACCAAATTTTAGATAAAATTGTCCTATGTAAAAGTTATTGATTCCCTCGTAAATGGAGATTTAGAAAGAAGGATTAAAATGATTTATTGAGAAAGATTTTAAAGTACATGGTTGAATTTGAATCTATGCTATGAGACAAATAAGACAATTATGAGACAATGGTATTAGCATAACGTTGGGATTATGTATATGTGAATTGGGATGATTATCTCACAATGAAAATGGATATTATTCTTGGAGTCATAATTTTGATTTCGGTCTAATAAGATGATTATGAAATATGACTTACAGTATCTTGTGGAAGTGAAATAGATAATAAAGGTTGTATAATTAGTGATATGGAATATGAAATGTATTTTATTAAGTAAATTACTAATTATATATGACATGGTGATTGAGACTGAAGAAAATCATTTTATGGTAATATGTGACTGTGCATGCTATTGAAATATGGATACTATGTATTGATGTGGTAATGTGATATTGGTAAGAGATATGCGATATTAGTATTTTAGAATATTATCGAAATTATATTTATATACTTGTGAACTTATACAGATATTCATTATTAATTATGGATTGTGAGACAGATGTTGGAGAATTGAAAAGTGAATTGAGATTTGAATTGTGTGGATGATATTTGGATGTGAAAATTTGTACTTACGCAATAGTGCGACCTAAATAAGAGAAGTGTGATCTTAGTAACCTATAGATGTTATTGGAATATATCTAAATGTACATTTATACAAATATATCATAGATGTTATTGATGCCATTGGGGGCTTGGTAGACGTGTGCAATTGCATAATGAATGATAGATGACATATGTGATATGATCGTGTGTGAATGAGAAATTAAGGCTATTGCAGATATACCATAGTCTAATTGCCTAATATGCACCATATCAGATTGAATAATTATTGATTTATATCTGGGTGTACTTGGAATTCATTCATGCATAGCATGTGATCTCGTGTTGTTTTAAAAGAGATGCATTGAAATCTTTTAAGTGAAAGTAAATGTTTGAAATGACTAGACAGCCACAGACCTTGATGTTTAACACTCGTTTGACATCACTCATGACATGAATAGATTGAGCATAAGATTTAATTATGCATTGATTTGAGAAATGATTCAGTTTTAAATGGTTTATTATGTGAACTGTCTTAAAAGATTTGAAAAGAAATTTGAAGCAAAGATTTCAATTTAGAGACGACAAGTACCCTATGGAATGCCTGTGTGGCATATGCCTTTGTGGCACAGAGTATGTATATATTGTGTGGTTCTGCCTGTGTGGCATGGAACCCAATTTATACATAAATGATATGTACATGTAAATGTTGCCTGCTGAGACCATTTCAGGCTGTCCGACAATAGTCGTGGACACATTCCTCAGTTTCCAACTGATCAGTGGGACTGGGACAATCTATGATTATAGATAGATGCCCCTCGAGGAAAACTATCACATTGATAGCTACAATGGGTTAGAGATGATATGATAAAAGATAGGGATTCTTGCCTAGTCTCTCACTAAATGTTAAATGTTGTCTAGAGTATGATTTACTATATGCGAACTTTAGACATGATATGTTTTTACAGTATATTTGATATGATTGAGACTGAATATGATTTACACATGGTTTTATACCACACGTGGTATGATTTGAGATTGCATATGTTTTGAAATGTGTTTTAAAGCATATGTTGAATGATTCTGAACTACATGAATTTCGTACATGATTATGTACTACTTGAAGTATGATTTGAAATTTTATACAGCAAAATTTTCATACGTTACATATTGAATTTTGTCATGACAGTACATGTTGCATTGATGCATGATTTGCAATGATACAAGGATACTGAGTATCATTAGGGCATGATCGAATAAATACTTAAAGAATATTGACCTCTAAATGATACTGGGAGACACAGTTGCAGGATTTCATGCATTGCATTAGGAATGATATAATCCTAATTCAATTATTATATTAGTATCTTACTGAACCGTGGATTTGCTCACCCCTCTTAATTTCATCTCTTTTTAGACTATTTGAGTTAAAATCTGCCATGAGAGCTTTTAAGTGGACCTTCAGAGACGATATCTAGGCTTGGTACTGGCCCTTGTCCTCCGAACCTGCTTTGTTGCTTTAGAGGTATACATTCTTTGTAAATCGCTTGTTTACATGTATAGACTTTAATTGATACACAGTACGTATTTTGTTCAATGAGTCAGGATGTAACTTAGGACCATATTAAATTATTATATAGGTTCATATAATCATCGAATGCTATCTGAGATGTGATTATGTTGGATTGGCCGTATGTTTTGTGGAATATGTAAATGTAATTGAGATGATTCTGAAATTGTGTGAAGTACATGAGGTATATGAATTGTGGATTGTGGATTTCTTGTAGGTAATTAATTAGGGGAAATGATAAAATATAAAGGGGAGGTTTTCGACCCGTTTCTTTGCTAGTTTAATATTTAAGTGAAAGGACTATAGTTCATATAGATGGTTGAGTAAATATGCTCATAAATTAATGTTTAAGTTATCAATGCTAGAGTATAAAGAAAGGATCAGTGAAATTAGTTTAGTAATAACAGTGACACCGAATACAAACCTTAAAGTGAAAAGAAAAAAATTTAGTTCCTAAATTTGGGTAAATGGAATAAGTGTTAGTGTTAAGTAAGTATACGTCACAACTTCGGGTCGTGACATAATATCATGGTGCCTCTCACCTCTCTGCAACTAACATAGGCTTTTCTTGGTTATTATGCAGACTTTTTGGTGTATTAACTCCTAAGTTTTGTTCTTTTTCTTCCCCTTTATATGCTACTTATAAATTTTTTACACGCTAAGGTTTGCCCCTCATTTTGGAATATCTTACTTATGAGGGAATATGCAAAAAGGATATAATCTAATGCGTAATTAAGAATAATGTAAAATATTTTTCTTTTCATTTCAAATGTCCCAGAAGATTGTTTGGTATTCTTTTCTGGTTTCCTACTAAGTAGTAAATACTTGTGTTTTAGTTTCTAAAACTTTTACATTAAATTTTATATTTGTTTTATTTATTTTAAGGGATGTTACAAGTACAGATTTGCTTACTAGATTTGCTTCTACATTTTACTCTTCTTTTTGTATATAACATTAAGCATCCAAAATATAACATTAATATATCCAAAATTTTGTATATAACATTAAGCATCCAAAATATAATAAATGTCGTCTAGTATATTTAACAAAATGCCTCACAAAGTGAGTGATAAGTTCATGAATAAAAACAAAACAATTGCAGTTAGAACTTTAACTGATACAGCAACATCTGAGGAGAGAGAACTTGAATGTGCATGATTCAACAAAAAAAAGGGTGATAGATTCAAGCCATTTGCAATCATTTAAGATTATGCATGAAAGGAAATAATTGCATAATATGAAATAACTATTAGAAAAAAAAATTGAATGTTGGAAAGGGTATTCATTTTCTATAATTAAGCATTAGTAAATATCTCAGGATTCTTTAAACTGAGATGGGAAACTAAAAACAAACCAGAAGCATGTTAAGCAGTAGATAACAAGCTAAATTTTCTAAGCTCCTGATTAAATGACATTGCCAATACTAGAAGTCAAATCTATAAATTGAAATATTATGTCTAGAACACATGATTTGCATAATGGTAAATTCAAACATAAGAACCACTTAAATATTAGAGATAACAAACAACAAAATCATACCAACCATCTTGATATCATATTCTAAACAACAAAAACATCCCTTTCACTTACTAACTATTGCATAGAAAAGAATTAATCTTCCATGAAAATACATGGAGATAGAATAAAAGAAAATGAAATATCAGAACAATGCAAGTGAAGACCGAAAAAATAAAAGCCATTTTTACCTATGAAAAAACTTGGCAAGGGAGTAGGTTGCCAATTCCGGATTTGTTGGGGGAGTGACCGGCGGCAACAGCTTGGTTTCACATTAGAGAGGCGCGGAAGGGAGAGGCGGATCTAGTCTAAAGAGGCAATGGGAAGGTGCGCGTAAGGGATATCCAAGAGGTGGTGAGGCACATGCAGGGGAGAGGAGAGGCGAGGTGAGGCGCACAGGGCAGCTGGGCTAGACGTCGGCGTTGGATTTGGGTGGGTGAGGTCGGCGGGAGGAGTCAGGGTGAGGAAGAGTTAGGTGAGGATGGCTGATTTTCCTTAGTGTTTTTCTTTTTTTTTTTAGCTAAGTAAAAAGTGATTGGGGCTGTCAAGTAAATATTTTTACCCAAGTAGATTAATTATATGCATGGGAATTGATGAAAAATTTTGAAACGGATTTGTGGTCGCAAAATCCGCCTCAAAATTTTAGTATATTTTTTTATATAAATTTAATAATATTATTTCATTTAGAAGATAAAAATTTTACTATACTTTTTGTTGGCTCTACCGAGAGGGGGGGTGAATCGGTTTTTCTAGATATTTCTACTTTTCCTAACTCTTAATGCACAATCAAATTCAAATAAGCAATAATGAAATAAATGCAGTAAATAAGAGTAAGGGAAAGAGAAGCAAACACAAGTTTTATAGAGGTTCGGCCAATCTCGTGCCTACGTCCTCTCTCCTTGAACTTCTTGTCAAGGTTTCAATTCACCTCTTTCTTGAGACAGCTTACACACCACTTGAAGGTGTGGCAAGACCTCTTACAATTTTCTTGAGACTTTAGAAATCTCCTCTTAATCCTCTACCCTTGTAGTATTCCCACACTCTACAATTTTAGACCTTACAAGGATAGCTCACCCCTTTGAATAACAGAATTTACAATGAGTGGGTGAAGAACACAAAGAACTCTCACAAATGAAGTTTCACAATGAACAATTTCAGACTTGTTTTTTCTTTCTTGATGCTTGAAGATTTTGAGTGCTTGTTCTACTTTCAAACTTCATAAATGCCTCTATTTATAACTCACCAAACGGATAGAACAGTTGGTGAAGCATTTAATGCAAATCTTCCCGTTGAAACCCTCAAAAACTAGCCGTTACTGTCAGTTCCCGTGCGAAGGGATCGATCCCCCTACAGTAGGGATCGATCCCTTTTCTCCAGAATGCATTCCCAGTTTCTCCTGTATGGTCCTGTGTGGTGTAATGACATTCTGCCAAATTGGGATCGATCCCCCTACAGTGGGGATCGATCCCTTTTGTCCAGTAAGCCCTCCTGCACTTATCTTGTTACACAGTTTTATGGCTTTTGTGATTTTAAGTCAGTTCAAATTCTTCTAACACTTTTCTAAGAGTATTTACTGACTTTTCAGTTGAAATCTCAGTCCAAGAATTTGTTAAAATAGTTTCAATCATTAAGTTCATTCAAAGCAAATTTACTTGTATAAAAATCATTTCTAATCTTGCTTGAGTTTTGTCATTTTCAAAATACTTGTCAATTTAAAGCTAACAATCTCCCCCTTTTTGATATGACAAAACTTAAGGTAAATTTGCTTATGTATTTGAAAATTGAGGTTACTTGATTTTTTGAAAAACATTACTCCCCCTCAATATAACGTTTTGTTGAAAAACATTGCTCCCCCTCAATATTTGCTCCCCCTCAATTTAGTATAAGTTTACCACATTAATTCTCCCCCTTTTTGTCATAGCAAAGAAATAAAGAGCACGGAGAAATGGTTAGTGGTAGAAGGCAATTTAAAGCACAAAAGAAGCAATATGATTGGCAAAAAGATAGAGAGGAACAAAAAGCAACCCAATGTCATTAAAGCACAAGTAATATCAGAATATGACATCGTCATTGACAGAAAACAACTTAGCAAGCATAACTAGAAAAATCATTAACATAGTCATAGACATAGTATTAGCATAAAACAACTAGGAAGCATATCGAGCAAAGTCAGGAACAACTAGAAAGCAGGACACATGTCACAACAAGGAGGATCAACGCCTTGGAAAGGTCTTGTGATATTGCTCAACGAAGTCCTCATGTTGCATGCGAACATCCTGAAGTTCATCGAACAATGCAGCTTGGGTGGCCTCGATGCGATCAAGTCGCTCACCTACGTCATGCTGAAAGTTTTGAAGCATATGCATGATCTGGTCAAGAGATGCTGACGAGGAGCCGGAAGGTGCAGAAGATGTGGCTGCTGCAGGTGCTTCGGTGCCGTCTCCTTCTTCTTCTTCAACGTCTGCCGGAGCATGTGCGGGAGGTTCATCCTGACCATGACCCTTGACCCAGTCGAAGGTGTCACCAACTTGGTGAAGATACCAGCCCAAGTTATGGAGGGTGGTGAGATTGATGGTGGCATTGGCATCCGGAAGTATGCCAACCTCATATGAACAGTCAACACCTTCAGAGATTAAATAGTAGGCGAGAGGCTGAGGGAAAACAATGGTGTGGACCTTACCACGAACAATCTTCACCCAATCCTGAAGGATAAAGTGTAGTAGGTCTGGTGGGTGGCCGTCATGTTCATGAATATGATGAAGCCAAAAACGATCAAGTTTGCGAAGGTGAGAATATCGGGTGCCAAGAGGGCGAAGATTCCATGAAATTATGATATGGAGGAGGCGTGCGAAGACAGGAAGGTCACTTGCACGAATATCGGTAACGGGAAACACTAAGGGGACATTGAGATGGTCATGGATATTACCGCCCTCAGGAAGTCTAAAGGCATGGGAGAGGGATTCCTTGGTCAGTTCAATATGCTTGCCCATGACATAAGAGTTAATCCCGACAACCCGACAAGGGTCATTTGGAGAATAGATGATTTCGGCATTGGAAAAGAAGGCTCGAGTGATGTTCGCTGGGACCGGAGTATTGATTTTGAGGAATTGGGTCCAACCCCATGCATTGAACTTGGCAAGGTAAGGAAAATGAATTGACTCGAGGAAGTCGAAATCAATAGGACGCCAATGCTTAATGGGCATGTTTGCAAATTCGGCTAGAAATTTGGTTTTTTCATTTGCATGGCGAAAGCAGCGGTTAAAGGTAGTTGGTATGGAGGATGAAGAAGAGGAAGCACTGGTTTTGCGTTTTTGAGCGGAGTGCTTAACCTTAGGAGCCATAGAGGGAAGGAAAATGATAGGAATTTTCGTTGAGGACTTTTATCGAACAGGTTGTGGGCACAAGTTTGAGGAACTATGGATGAGTATGTGGGATAGATTTGATCTCACAGACAGCTGAGAGCCACAACCCAATAAGCATATAACAATTAAACAAGTGAATTCAGATGATAAATCACAGACAATCTAAGGAAAAACTTGAGAGAAATACAAGTGCCAAAGGATGGGAAAACCTAGATGGAGAAGAAATTGATGCAAGATATGCACATGGGTAGACAAGATATGATAAGAGAAACTAGAAATGCAAGAAAAAGTTAATGAAAAATGTTAGAAAAACTTACAATTGACATGTTGGGTGAATAGTGACCATGGTGTGGAAGAACAAGAAAAAGAAGAAAAGAAAAGATTTTGTGAGGAAATGAGGAGGGGAAATGAAAAAGAGAAGAAAATGAGGAAGATTGGTGAAAGAATGGAGTGATTTGGTGTAGAAATGAGTGAAGTCTTGTAGTTTGGAGGAGAGAAAATAGGCAAGGGCGTGGAGAGGGGAAGAAGAAGAGGAATAGTGTGAAAGGAAGGAGTGCCCGACGGTTTAAATGACGCGGGAGTTACAATCTGTCACGAGGGGATCGATCCCTACTGTAGGGGGATCGATCCCTTTTAGGCAGTATGCTCCCATCACCCAGAATTTTGGCCAACAGACTGGGAATTCAATCCTATTGGTGAAGGATTGTCCCCTCAGTCACTTGCCACTTGCATGATGCATAAAAATGATTTGAAAACAATGGAACTTATGCATTTTGATCATCTTAAAGTCAAAATCTGATTGTGTTTTACTTGGAATGCATGAAAGAGGTTTGAAAACTGCAGAAAAAGATGTAGAATACTGCAGAAAATTTGCAGAAAAATGCCAAGAATATGCAGAACAACTCTGAACATGACTTTGAAGGGGTCTTAAACATCAGAAGTAGGTTTTTGGCTTGTGAGGAGAATTCAACATAATCAAAACACACATAATTCAACAATTCAACCTCAAAGCTAAGATCATGAACAGTAACATGGCAAGTTGAGATTATGAATTGCAAGTGTAAATGATATTTTCAAGTTTCTTTCTTGCAACCATATCAAACTAACTTATGACATTCATGCAATATTAAATCACTTCAAGGAGCATTCATTATGCCTAATTCACCTCTAAGAGTGCAAAATCTCTACTTGTCCAAGGGTTTTGTGAAGATATCAGCTAATTGGTGCAAGGTGTCCACATACTCTAGAATTATGTCCCCTTTTTGCACATGATCTCTTATAAAATGATGTCTAATCTCAATGTGCTTGGTTCTAGAGTGTTGGATAGGATTTTTTGTAAGATTGATGGCACTAGTGTTGTCACACCTAATGGGAACTTGGTTCATTTCTATTCCATAGTCTCTCATTTATTGCTTAATCCATAACACTTGAGCACAGCAACTGCCGGAAGCTATATATTCAGCCTCGGTTGTGGATTGAGCTACGCTATTTTGTTTCTTAGAAAACCATGAAATGAGCCTACTTCCTAGGAATTGGCATGTTCCCGAAGTGCTTTTCCTACTTACTTTGCATCCACCAAAATCCGCATCGGAATAAGCATGTAGATCAAGAGTAGAATCTTTAGGATACCAAAGTCCTAAGGAAGGAGTGTCTTTGAGGTATCTAAGGATTCTTTTGACTGCTTGGAGGTGTGATTCTCTAGGGGATGACTGAAATCTTGCACATAAGCATACACTAAACATTATATCTGGTCTACTAGCAGTTAAATATAGCAATGAGCCAATCATAGACCTATATAATTTAGTGTCTACACATTTTCCCCCTTCATCCTTATCAAGCTTAATATTAGTGCTCATAGGTGTAGAATAAGGTTTAGACTCATCCATTCCAAATCTTTTGAGCAACTCTTTAGTGTACTTAGCTTGATTTATGAAAATACCTTCTTTACATTGTTTAACTTGAAGTCCTAGAAAGAAGGTTAATTCTCCCATCATACTCATTTCAAATTCACCTTGCATTAGTTTAGAGAAATTTTTGCACAATGACTCATTTGTAGATCCAAAAATGATATCATCTACATAAATTTGAACTACTAATAAGTCATGACCCTTAGATTGAATAAACAAGGTTGTGTCTACCTTTCCTCTTGTAAAACCTTTTTCGATTAAAAACTTTGAAAGTCTTTCATACCAAGCTCTAGGAGCTTGTTTTAATCCATATAAGGCTTTTGAAAGTTTGAAAACATGATTAGGAAATTTTGGATTTTCAAAACCGGGAGGTTGCTCAACATAAACCTCTTCATTTATATAACCATTTAAAAAAGCACTTTTTACATCCATTTGATATAGCTTAAAATCCTTATAACATGCAAAGGCAAGTAGCATTCTGATGGCTTCTAATCTAGCTACCGGAGCATAGGTCTCATCATAGTCTATCCCTTCTTCTTGTCTATATCCTTGAGCCACTAACCTAGCCTTGTTTCTAACAATAATGCTATTTTCATCCATCTTATTCTTGAATATCCATTTAGTTCCAATGATGGAATAGTCTTTAGGTCTTTCTACTAGGGTCCATACTTTGCTTCTCTCAAATTGATTTAATTCTTCTTGCATGGCCATAATCCAATTTTCATCATTCAAGGCCTCATCCACTTTCTTTGGCTCAAATTGTGACACAAAGGCTACATGTTGACATATGTTTCTATATGTTGACCTAGTCCTAACTCCAATGGTTGGGTCTCCAACAATGTCATTATCTCTCACATATCCTAGTTCTCTAGGGCACCTAGCTTCTTTCTCAATTAATTCTTGTTCCATGGACTCCTCATTTCTGTTAATAGTAAGATTTTCTAATTGATCTCTAACCTCCTTATCTTGAGATGGATCACTTATATGTTCATCAAAAATCTCAACTTCATCATCAAGATTGGTTCTACTAGTGATATTTGATTCATCAAAAATTACATGTATAGACTCTTCTACTACAAGTGTTTTCTTATTAAAAATTCTATAGGCCTTAGAATTTAGAGAGTAGCCAAGAAAAATACCTTCATCACTTTTAGCATCAAATTTTCCTAGGTTATCTTTGCCATTGTTCAAAACAAAACATTTACATCCAAATGGGTGAAAATGACTTATGTTAGGCCTTTTTCCTTTATAGAGCTCATAGGGAGTTTTCTTTAAAATAGATCTTACCATAGCTCTATTTATGACATAGCAAGAGGTGTTTATTGCTTCAGCCCAAAAATATTTAGGTAAGTTATTTTCACAAAGCATGGTTCTAGCCATTTCTTCTAATGTTCTATTTCTCCTCTCAACTACCCCATTTTGTTGAGGAGTTCTAGGAGCTGAAAAGTTATGGCTAATGCCATTCTCATTGCAAAATGTATCAAAACCCATGTTTTCAAATTCTTTTCCATGGTCACTCCTAATACTAGAAATAGAGTAACCTTTTTCATTTTGAACAATTTTTGAGAAAACAGTGAATTTTTCTAAGGCCTCATTTTTAACACTTAAAAAGAACACCCAAGTAAACCTAGTGTAATCATCAACTATCACAAATCCATAGTGTTTACCTCCTAAACTAGTTGTCCTAGTTGGTCCAAAAAGATCTAAGTGAAGAAGTTGAAGTGATCTAGAGGTAGTGACACACTTCTTAGGTTTGAATGAAATTCTTTTGTGTTTTCCTCTTACACATGCTTCACAAACTTTGTCATTCTCAAATTGAAGCTTAGGCAATCCTACTACTAAGTCTCTTTTGGATAACTTAGACAAAACATGCATGCTAGCATGGCCTAGTCTTCTATGCCATAACCAAGGTTCATCTTCTCTAGTAGCCATAAAGCATACATTTTTGCTATTAAGTTCATTTAAATCCACAATATAGATATTTCCTTGTCTATGTCCAATAAACACAATTTGATTAGATTTGGCATTAACAACATTGCAACACAAATCATCAAACATAACTTTAAATCCCCTATCACACAATTGACTAATACTAAGTAAATTATGTTTCAAACCTCTAACATACAACACATTTTCAATAGTTGAGGAAGAGTTACCAATTGAGCCAATTCCTTCAATTTGTCCTTTGGAGTTGTCTCCAAATGTGACTTCTCCACCACTTTTATGCTTTAGGAACTTGAATTGGCTTTTGTCACCCGTCATGTGCCTTGAGCATCCACTATCAAGGTACCAATGCTCCTTGGACTTAGCCTTGTAGCAATACTCTTCCTCCTACAAACACATCAAGCTTTTATCTTAGGTACCCAAATTTTCTTGGGTCCTTGAGAGTTAGTACTTATAATTTTTGATCCTTTAGGGATCCATTTCATTTTTAAGGACTCATCACTTGAATTTAAGACATGTTTAGGCACCCAAATCTTGACAGCCATTTTTCCTCTAAACATGGTCTTCCTAGAGATGCATGCTTGTGAAGAGTGTCCTAGTTTATTACATAATGTGCACAAAACAAATTTTCTATCTTTAACTAGGAAATTTTTAAGATGAGTCTCCTTGTTAGATGCATTGTAGCCTAATCCTTCTCTATCAAAGAATGCTCTTTGAGTCTCTAGCATTTGATCAAGTTTTTGTTGACCCATGTAAAATTTAGAAAAGGAGTTTTGCAAGTTAGTGTTCTTTCTATTTAATTCTTCTATTTCTAGATTTGCATTCTCTAATTTCTTCTCACATTCTAATTTAACATTCACAAGCATTTCATTCTCCTTTTTCAATTTAGAGATCATTTTCTTATATTTCAAATTCATGCATTCAAATTCGTTGGCTAACTCATCAAATGCATCTTGCAATTCATCAAATGTGTATTCATGAGTATCTAGCAAGTTAGAGATTACCTTCTCATCTTCAACAGCCATGAAGCAAAGGTTAGCTACTTCATCTTCCACATTTTCTTCATCGGAGGAGTCACTGTCACTCCAAGTAGCTACCATTGCTTTCTTCTTTTGTTTCTTTTCATTTTGCTTCCTATACAAAGGACAATCAAATTTAATGTGGCCAGGTTTTTTGCATTCATAACATATAATTTGGTCCTTATCTTTCCTACTAGTTTCACCTCTATTGAATTCTCTCCTAGGGGGTCTCCTAGAGTTTCCACTAGCCCTCATCCTCATGAACTTATTGAACCTCTTGGCAAACATGGCCATTTCTAAATCTTCTTCATCACCACTTACATTATGATCATCTTTTGATTCCTCACTTGTGGTGGATTTTAGTGCTACTCCAACTTTCTTTGGGGGATCTTGATTTCTCTTAAGTTTCATCTCATAAGTGAGCAAGGATCCCATAAGTTCATCTAAAGATAGTGTATGAGGGTCCTTAGATTCCTCAATAGCAGTGACTTTAGCTTCCCATGATTTTGGTAGGCTATTGAGAACCTTTTTTACCATCTCTACATTAGAGTATGTCTTCCCTAAAGCTTTAAGACCATTTATTATGTCCGTAAACCTAGTAAACATGTCACTAATTGTCTCATCATTCTTCATTCTAAATAGTTCATAGTCTTGTGTGAGCATGCCTACTTTGGTTTCTTTGACTTGTGTGGTTCCCTCATGTGTGATAGCTAGTTTATCCCAAACTTGTTTAGCATTCTCACATTGTGACACTCGATTATACTCATTTGGTCCTAATGCACAAAAGAGTGTGTGCATTGCTTTAGCATTAAGTTGTGCTATCCTAACATCATTAGAATCCCATTCATCTTCTTTCTTAGGCACATCCATCCCATCTACTTTCTTAATAGGGATAAGAGGACCTTTAACAATAACTCTCCATACTTAATAATCATTAGCTTGGATAAATAGCATCATTCTAGTCTTCCAATAAGCATAGTTTTCACCATTAAAGAGTGGAGGTCTCACCGTAGAGTGTCCCTCTCCTACCAAGGGTGTAGACAAACTAGTTTGAGCCATTAGTGATCGTTTATACTCGATAGATGTTAATCTAAGTCACTCTCGAGCCCAAGCTCTGATACCAATTGTTGGCTCTACCGAGAGGGGGGGTGAATCGGTTTTTCTAGATATTTCTACTTTTCCTAACTCTTAATGCACAATCAAATTCAAATAAGCAATAATGAAATAAATGCAGTAAATAAGAGTAAGGGAAAGAGAAGCAAACACAAGTTTTATAGAGGTTCGGCCAATCTCGTGCCTACGTCCTCTCTCCTTGAACTTCTTGTCAAGGTTTCGATTCACCTCTTTCTTGAGACAGCTTACACACCACTTGAAGGTGTGGCAAGACCTCTTACAATTTTCTTGAGACTTTAGAAATCTCCTCTTAATCCTCTACCCTTGTAGTATTCCCACACTCTACAATTTTAGACCTTACAAGGATAGCTCACCCCTTTGAATAACAGAATTTACAATGAGTGGGTGAAGAACACAAAGAACTCTCACAAATGAAGTTTCACAATGAACAATTTCAGACTTGTTTTTTTCTTTCTTGATGCTTGAAGATTTTGAGTGCTTGTTCTACTTTCAAACTTCATAAATGCCTCTATTTATAACTCACCAAACGGATAGAACAGTTGGTGAAGCATTTAATGCAAATCTTCCCGTTGAAACCCTCAAAAACTAGCCGTTACTGTCAGTTCCCGTGCGAAGGGATCGATCCCCCTACAGTAGGGATCGATCCCTTTTCTCCAGAATGCATTCCCAGTTTCTCCTGTATGGTCCTGTGTGGTGTAATGACATTCTGCCAAATTGGGATCGATCCCCCTACAGTGGGGATCGATCCCTTTTGTCCAGTAAGCCCTCCTGCACTTATCTTGTTACACAGTTTTATGGCTTTTGTGATTTTAAGTCAGTTCAAATTCTTCTAACACTTTTCTAAGAGTATTTACTGACTTTTCAGTTGAAATCTCAGTCCAAGAATTTGTTAAAATAGTTTCAATCATTAAGTTCATTCAAAGCAAATTTACTTGTATAAAAATCATTTCTAATCTTGCTTGAGTTTTGTCATTTTCAAAATACTTGTCAATTTAAAGCTAACACTTTTTTATATTTAAATGATATTATTTATAATTTATATATTCTAAAAATTATTATACAACATTAAACTAAAAAATATTATGATATTATATTTTATATTAGTATATTAGTTTATATTCTGTCTCCAAATTTTGAGACAGATTTTGCAACGAAAATTTCGTCTCAAAATCTTTGGGTTATTTTTTTTTTAATTTTCTTGAGACATTTTGAGATGGAATTTTTGTTGCGAAATCTGTCTCAAAATTTTGAGACGGAATTTGCAATTGAAAATTCTATCTCAAAACCTTAGATTTTTTTTTTGAGAGATTTTGAGACGGAATTTCGGTTGCAAATTCTGTCTCAAAATCTTTGGATTTCATTTATGAGATTTTGAGACAGAATTTCCGTCACAAAATCCATCTCAAAAATTTGAGACGAAATTTGCGACGAACATTCCATCTCAAAACCCCTTAGAGCTTTTTTTTATTTTTTTTTATTTTTTAGATTTTGAGATAGAATTTTCGTTGCAAATTCTGTTTCAAAATTTTGAGACAGAATTTGTGACGAAATTCGGTCTCAAAACCCTTAGATTTCTTTTTTTATTTTTGGGAGATTTTGAGACAGAATTTCCATCGCAAATTACGTCTTAAAATCTTTGGATTTCATTTTTGGATTCTAACCTTTAGATTTCATTTTTTATGTTTTTTAGATTTTGAGACGGAATTTTAGTTGCAACTTCTGTCTCAAAATTTTGAGATGAAATTTGCCACAGAAATTCTGTCCTAAAACCCTTAGATTTCCTTTTTTTTTCTTGGGAGATTTTAAGAAGGAATTTCCATTGCAAATTTCATCTCAAAACACTTAGATTTCTTTTTTTTGTCTTGAGAGATTTTGAGACAGAATTTCCATTGCAAATTCCATCTCTAAACTCTTAGTTTTCTTTTTTTGTCTTGAGAGATTTTGAGACGAAATTTTCGTTGCAAATTCCGTCACTAAATTTGAGACAGAATTTGCAACGGAAATTCTGTCTCAAAACCCTTAGATTTCTTCTTTTTTTTCTCTTGAGAGATTTAAAGACAGAATTTCCGTTGCAAATTTCGTCTCTGAATTTAGAGACAAAATTTGCAATGGAAATTACATTTCAAAACCCTTAGATTATTTTTTTGTCTTGAGAGATTTAGAGATGGAATTTTCGTTGCAAATTCTGTTTCTAAATTTGGGACAAAATTTGCAACAGAAATTCCGTCTCTAAACCCTTAGATTTCCTTTTTTGGTCTTGAGAGATTTAGAGATAGAATTTCCGTTATAGATTCCGTCTCTAAATCCAAAGACGGAATTTGCAATAGAAATTCCATCTCTAAACCCTTAGATTTTTTTTTCTCTTGAGAGATTTAGAGACGAAATTTCTGTTGCAAGTTTCGTCTTTGAAGTTAGAGACGGAATTTGCAACGAAAATTCTGTAGCAAAAAAACCCCTTTTTTTTATTTATTACAGTAAATTGTGGAACGTTGTTTAGACGGAATTTTTCGTTGCAAAATCTGTCTCAAAATTCAGAGACAGATTTGCAATGGAAATTTCTTCTCAAAATTCGTCGAAAAATATGGCAGGACATTCACTATTTACACATGCCATCTTTAGATTTGGAATTTGTGACGAAATTTATTCCGTTACAAATTTGCGACCAATTAAAATCTGTGGCTAAATTTGTTGCTAAAATTTTTTTCTGTTCCGTAATAAATCCGTTACAAATCCGTTGCAAAATCGTAAAAATTAGTGACGGAAATTTCCGTCACTAAAAAATACAATTTCTTGTAGCGTTTATCTAGTGAGTTACATTGGAAATGAAAAAGCTATGAAAAAGCTGTAAAAAGAGCAAAAAGAAAATCTATAAATTGACTACCTTGAACAAGTGCAAAGCCCTTGATCTAGACTTCTACTATTTTAGGCAAAGAGACAACAACCTAACCCTCCCTTCCAAATGCTCATCAAGAACAACTTTGCTAGTGCCTTGCTTCTTAGACAATATTTGATACGCAAAAAAGCAATGACAGAGCTACTTCTAAATCCATCTATGCATTGGACCAAAATTTGTAGATGACTTTTAGCTTTTTGTGAATATTAGTTTAAATAAAAAAAAACAAAAACAAATTCCTACTAAGGGTTTGAATAATGGATCTGATGGAAGGAGTTTGTGAACTAAGGAAGATAGGTGTTTACAGTTTATAGGAGAAGGAAGAGGAAGACGATCTACTGCATGAAGTAAGAAAGGACTGGTTTCTAATGCGTGAGGAAAAGGGATCCATTTGTGGGGCAGAAGTGCCGGTGATGTGGAGGTAGGCCACATCGTGTTGCGCTAGATCTGTGTTCAACAGTGCCGGATAGGAAGAAAGGCTAGGTTTGGGTGCGGGAGAGAAAAGTGGCTGGTAGGTTAGGAGAAAATGTTAAAAGTGAATGGTGTCAGTAAGGTTTCTTTATGATTAGGGTTTCTAGAAGTTAAAAGGGTTAGGCATAGGGTAAATTTGTAATTTTACATTAAAAGTAATAAGATATATAATAAAATAAAAAAGCTCGATAAGACTCTCGAGCTACTCAAGTCAGGTATCTTAGTACTTAAACTCGGTTCGCTCAATAGCTAAAGTAGCTCAAAGTCAAACACGGCTCATCAAAAATCGAGTCAAACTCGAGTTTTTTTTAGTCGAGCTTGAGTAGCTTGCGAGTATCAATGTATTGTTTACCCCTTAGTTTAAAATATTTATCCTTTAGTTTAAAATAGTTTGGAATCAATAAATAAGATTGGTCAAAGAAACTAAATTCAAGGTTTGACTTTTGTAGACAAGTGTTAACTTTGATCACACATTGACCGAGGAGCTTCTTTGTGAATTCAGACTTAGAGTTTAGTAATTTTGCTAGGAGATTGTAAGTATTTTAATCAAGTCTCTTTTGTTTTCAATTAGTACCATAAAGCATGTGATTTTGTGAGAATGTGACAAATGTGGAATATGGCTCATTTTATGTTAAACTCTATTTATAACTTGTTTTATAAACTCTATTTATAACTTGTTTTATAAATGACTTGGGATTATGATGTGTCCTCGGCTAATGCTTTAAGAATGATCTTGTTTTGTATGTGACTAGGCTATATATATATTGATTTGATTATGATATGTGTTTTGTATAATTTGCCGATCCTTGCTATATTTTCGTACATGTGTTTTGTGGAAATTATGGATCCTTTTGGGGACATTATGTCCTATTCAGAGATTTGGGTACTCCATTAGAATTGTGTATGATATATGATCTATGACTAAGATACATCCTATGAGCATATGAGGACTAAATGTCAATACGACTCTGGGTTATGATCTATGGGTTGCACCCATAAAAATTTGATGTGATACCGAATCCTAGTGCACAAATATGGGACCCATCGTAGTATGGCCATATTATTTTTGTACGTTCCCAAGTGGGATAAGTGACCAGAGTGTTTGAGTGACATTGGTAATTTATATGACCAATGATTGGAATAAATGTATATATTGCATGAGGAGATGAAGACTGTTATCCATCCAACAATGGGTAAACGTTGACGTACCGTTATTGTTTTAGGAGATTGTTAGACCCTATCTTACTTCCTTGGTAGGATAATGGTTTTTACATGTAGTTTTTGTACTTGGATTTCGGGTGTGGCTTTTAAGGCACACTTGTGATAAGATTTTTGTAACTGTTTGGAATTATATTGTGGTATGTATATTTTTATGATTTCTTATGGTTCACATATGCATACATTACAATCATGGTATGTACTTATCCTAGTTTTGTTTTTAAATATAACACTTGTCTTTTTTAAATTATGATTTTAAATCCATTCCGTGGTATCTTTTCTAAAAGACTCCTTTTAACATAACTTTTCATTTTCTATTCCTATCTGCCTCCTTATGGTACTAATTATGAGCGCTTGTATTAAATGCTTATTGAGTGTTAGCTCACTGAGTCTATTTTCGATTTTTTTTTATAATTGATCAAATCACAGTGCATTATGGCATAGCCAGTATTGGCTATTTTGTGGCACTCTCAATCTATCCTACAATCTTTTGTATTGTGGTTGCTATCCCAAGGCGGCAAATTTTGCAAACCTCTTTTAATATTTTTGTCAGTAAACACTGTAAAAAAGGATGTTAGGCTATTGAAGTTACAAAATTTGAGATATTCGGAATTGAACTGTTGAATCTGATAAGATATTCCGATTGTAATATCATTTTTAAATATTTTGAGAGTAAGATATTGAAGTATTATGTTAAGTATGAATTTTAGATGGCATGCCTTGAGGTACATGGATTGTATGAGATGGGAAGTTTTTGAAAATCAACCTATCTAACCCACGACAAGCTAAAGTGGTCTTAAATATGTCATGCGCCAGATAATAAGAAATAATGGAATTTGGGTCATTACAATGAATGAGCCAGATCCCATGCCATTGCAAACATACCCACAATTACATATGTGAGATCAACAGTGGGATAAGTGATGTTGGTTCCTCACCCATGATTGGCTGGAACAAGTCCAACTCTTCGTATCGCTCCAATACATGCATCCTATAGTCCTCAGCAGCCATCAGTCTAGTTGAAAATGCACCATGAGTACACACTGGGTAGCTCATGCTTGTTGCCTCCCCTGCCAAGAATAGGTTATCCGTTGGAATCCTAAGCCTTTCGTATACGTCATGGGGCTTGCCTACGATACCACAACTGTAGGAGACAAGTGTATAAATGTCTGTACCCCATCGAGAAACAAGATACTGAATCTGTGGGATCAAGAGACGTTAAAGTTTTACTTAATACCATTGGAAGCCTAAGGAGAACTGCAGAATTTCAATCAAATGACCAGTAATCTTGGATACAAACTATTGTGATTTTATAATATCATAATTGAATTCACAAATTCCACTATAACTCCATGTGAATATATGCCTAAAAGAGCAAAGCAATGTGAAACTACATGACAAAACTTAGTCTTTCATAATGTGGAAGTTTTTTAATAAAACATCTATAAATGTAAATGTAATGAAACACAATTCATTTATCTTCAAGAATCCCACGTATCATTTTTTAGGCAGGAGCATCCTACAAAATTTAGAACAAAATTAAATCTTTGAAAACTTAGCTTACCGGTGCAGATGCCTTTGGAGGGATTTTCCTCAATTGCATAAAAGCAAACTCCGCAGTAGCTTCATCAGACATTTTCTCAATGTCTCTAGCTAGTTGCCCAACAGACATATACACAAGGATAAAATGACTCGTAGCCTTGTGAAGATTTAGAAAGTAGTTGCAATAATAGGTTTTATCAGCAACTCCCAAAAACTTCACATTAGGTCAAAACACTTTGTCAAAATGCAATGCTATTTTGTTCTCAATCCCCACTCCAAGGTCAGTAATGGCTGCTTCCTTCCACTCTGGAAGCCTTGGTTCAAACTTGATGCTCTTGGGTTTTAGTACACCTGGAGGAATTGTAACAATAACAGTATCTTCCACAAATGTAGTTCCACACTCCATAGTAACCTTCACTACATTGTATCGCCTTACTATTTTTGTAACCATGAGGAAAAAATACATTAAGAAAATAGACATTCCATGCTACTGGACATACAAACTGGAAAACTAATTGTTCAAGTGAAATTACCTGTGGCTCAAACGAATGTCAAGAACTTTGGCAAGAGTGTTTATGATAGGAAGATAGCCCCTTCCCATGAGCCCATGACCACCAGGTAACAGCTCTTCCTATAGATAAAGGAAAAAGAAACAAAAAATAGTGAGAAGAGGAGTTGCAATTGCCTAAGCTGAGTGAAGCAATAGAAAGTAAAGAAGTCAACTAATGTAGTTGAGAACATCATAATTAAGCAAAACATATGGGAACATGATATAATGAAATTATAAGTTGAATACCTCAAATATCATTTCTTAATTTAATTTTTACTAATTTTCCTTGTATGATAATAGTTCCAAAATCATAGAAGAACTTTCATAGATATTAGTATTATGCCCGCGCGATGCCGCGGGATAGGAAGGAAAATAGCAAGAAAGTATCAAGGGCAATTATATTGGAATAAATCCAATTTCATCTCAGAAAAAAAATTAAATGTTCGATAAAAATAGAAAAGAAATGATAGCAAGAAAATGTCAATGTAAATAATGAAGATAGCAAGATTCCTATTTCAATAAATAATGACTTGAGAAAATTTGAGATTTTTGACATTGAAGATAGCAAGATTCCTAATTCAATAACAAAACTTGTAGCATTTGTCGAGCAGCTTATGATCCAAGTTACATCCAACAGCATAAAATAATTAAAGCACATTCTTAATCAAAACGGAAATTTGCTCCACACGCTTTCGTTTCTACTGCTAATCAGAACAATCCTACATATTATATAAAAGGATTCAATAAACACTGAAACTACCAATAAAACATCCAAAAGTTAACACAACCATAAATTCCAATTTACCATGTATGTAGAAAAAGTTCTGAAAGGCAGTAAGTCTTAACTTTAAGCATTGTTGCCAATTCTGAATTGATGGTAATTATAGACAGCTATGCCCATGAACCCAACGAATTTTGAAAATAATTATGAATAAAGGGAAATTCTTATCAAAAATCAACATAAAAAAAAAGCATGAAGCAAAAGAAATAACTGTATCATGACCTTTAAAAAAAACATGTTCTCAAAATGCAAAACAAAAAAGTAAGCAAATTGATTTCATCAAATATTTTAACAAAGAATACTATCAAAGTTTACAATATTTGAAATAAGCACTCATGAATTAATCAAAATTCTCATACAACTATAAAAGCAAAACAACTAAAATATAAACCTTGCATTTTCCTACAACTATCAATTGGTAGGAAACCATATGTGCATAGAAAATTTATGCCTCAATACATAGCGTTATTGTATGTCCATATAAGGTTTGAACAAAAACATTGCTTACCATGAAAACTGCCTTTTGCTCATATCAATTTTCAAATTCACAATGGTAGATTCCATGACTCAGTTACTTGTCTACTTATGAGAGATACTTTACTATCTTAAGCATGTATCGTTACACCCTTCTCCTTTTCCTTCCAATTTTTAAGATTATTTTTAAGATCCTCAACTTCTTAGACTTGCTCTAGTATGTCTGACAGTAGAGGGCAGCACTTGAGGGAAAGCTGTTAATTGAGGATCTCGTTAGGTAATAAACATTTTACATGTATTTCATGAGAAAAAATATTCAAGAGAAGTAGAATTCCTAGCCGATTTTAGAAACCTTGAATGCGATGTAATGTGATATGCATTCATGTAGAGATAATTGGTGACATGAGATATGATCTAAATGGGAAGCATGCAGATTAAGATGAAAAGAGAAGAAACCTAGGCTATGCGCATTATTTTTTATTTATCATTTTTTTTTGGAACTTAGGAGAGCGAATGAGAATTTGGATTTTAAGATTTTCTCCATAAGGCAAAAAGATGAAGAAGCAAACTTCATAATGATATTCTTTTGCTGTCCAAAAGTGGGAAGAGATCATCATCAATAAAGACCATTAGTGAGCAGACACTAAAGGCAGATATGTGTTTAAGCCAAAAAGAGGCATCTAAGGGAGCAAGTACAGAAAAACACATACAAAAGAGACATCCATTTGTAGTTCTTTCACCTAACTTGTAGATATAAGGAATGAATATCAAGCTATGAACAAAAAGAGACATGATGAGATGGCAAACATATCAACTGTGAAATGTGTTTGGCATTCCTCATGCCCACATGGCGGACAAAAGCTGCTTAAAGGTGAAGCTGGCAGGACATCTGGCTCCCAAGCAAAATGGACTGATTAGGAGATGATGCATCAGAGGAGCAATAAGGTTCATTTCTTCTTGATCTATTTGCCCCTGCAGAACACAAAGGTGAATGATTCAAATCTCTTAAAAAGTTTTAAAAGAAGGGAACAATGGTTATTCATGAGGTGTGCATGTCATAGAGAGAGCAATCATATCAGTAAGAATAATGCAGCAACAGTCTAGCCAAATGATCATATCACCTGGATTTAAGATGCATCAGAAGTACATTATCAGAGTCGGAATCAGATGCACTACTGGTTGGGGGACTTAAGACATGCGAAAGTTGAGCGGCAGGTTTCTTGTGTTTGGGGGAAAAAAAGATTTATTTAAATAAAGGGCATAATGGATAAATGCTTAGAGCAAATTAATAAAACTAAGCCAGACCACATGGTTTTTGGCTTCCCAGAGACAAAGGCAAGTTGGAAACAACCAAACAAAATTCATAGTGCATCTACAGGGATTGAATAATAAGAACTTGTAGTGAATGTTACTTAGTAAATCATCAAAAACCTGAAGGCTATTCTTTTCCGAGGAGGCTCTAGGCTTTTTTCTAGGGTATTAGCCAATAGAGTGGCAGGTTCTGTTGGAGCAGGTTCTTTGATTCTGCACAGTTAAGTATAAGTAATGAATGAGACAGCAAGGCAAAAAGTTGAAAGGTGAAAAATGTTGAAATTAAGTGAACTGTGAAAAAGACAGGCATAAATAATAGATGGGAAAATATACTTTATCCCTTGTTTTTTTGCAGGTGAGTCCTTTGAAAAGAGATTAGTTGGGATAAGTGAACTTTGCTCTGAGTTTGATTGATCAGCAGATTTGGTGTCAGTGGTTTCGAATGGATTCTGGGCAGCAAAGCTTTTTCCTGAAGATGTCGATCCGACAGCAAGAAGTTGATCTAGTTGTTGTTTAGAGGGGAAGAATATCCTGTTGACAGCAAATGTTGGAATTCGAGATTGATAGGAATTGTTGGTGAGGTTAACCTTGAAAATTCGCTCTTGATCAATAAGCGTCTTGACAGCAGCTGGTAATACAAATTTGTCAATATCTTCTTTTGTTGCGATTTGAGCAATGTCCTGTCCGATCAATTCTTCACCAACTTTCCCAAAAGCAACAAAATTAGCTTCTCCTGAGGAGTCTTTAACAATCATAACTATCTTACAATTGTAAGCAAAAAGTAGATGGTCAAATGAAAAGAATTATCAATATTTAATTGAGTGGATGGCTATTTTCTAGGGCAAAACAAAGCAATGACAAGGCTATAGTTTGAGGAAAAGAGACAGCAAATCAAATGGCTTACGTTAGTTTGGGTACTTGCTCCTCATGACCTGTGCAACGATACTTGCCAGCACTGAAACGTACGCTCTTGGGACATTGATTGCAACTGTTATAGTACCACCCCTGGCTGGAATCAATTTCAATGATTGTTGCTCAGCAGGTAAAAGTCTTGTCCTTAAATGATAGGAAACATGAAAACAGAAATAAGTTAAATCAATGGCAATGAGGAAAATAATAGATGCATTCTTTTGGTTGTATCTGTTTTGTTTAAATTTAAAATGGCAATATTGAGACCTTAGACCTTAGACTGCTGGATGTTAATCTTCAACAACTCCTTAATTGTCATAGGATTCTCATTAATATCATCGACGCAACATGACGTGGTTGTGTTGGATCAGCTAAAGCAGACACAATGATTGGGCGGTCCTCAAACCTTGTTAATTTTTTAAGGCACCCAAGTGAGCAATCCAAAAGAAGGGTAAAATCTTAGAGTCATAAGGAGATAAAAAAGATATGGACAATACCTACGCTTGAGGAGCTTAGCTTCCGTGATAGGCGGATTAACATAAATCTTGGTTGCGGATGAAGTGTAAAGGTTTGGTTGTGCTACGTGTGGCAAAACATAAATGTTGTATGAACAACAGTGATAAAGTAATCAAAGGACTTACAAATATAATTCAATACTAAAAAAATGGCATGGTTGAGTACCTAGGAATCCTCTAATTGTCATGCCAGCAAATGCAACAACAACGTTCTTCCACTTATCAATGAAGTCTTCTTGTTTTAAGATGCTTGCATTCTTACCCCATAGGGTTATATTGACAAAGTTCCCACTTTTTTAAAAGCAATCAAGTCAAATGAGCAAGAAAACAGCATGGAAAAGAAATAATGTGATTAGGAACTTGAAAAATGATAAAATTCAATAAATCATTCAAACCGGAAAATGTCTCAACTTACTTAAGATCTTTGAGCTTGATATTTTGAAGATCAACCTCTTCAGTTTTGGACTTAGCAAATCCCTTAAGTAGACGGCTGATTGCAGTCATGACACCAATAACATCTGGTCAAGCATTGAAACTCAACATTAAACCATAAAACTTACCCTTTCAGAAATATCACATAAGTAAAAAGCTCAGACAGTAATAAAGCAAACAAAAGTTGATATTAATCAAAAGTGTTGCAAGGGATGTAGATTAAGGTTTTAATAAATACAGAATATAGTTTCTAACATTTAACAAACTCAAAAAGAGCATAGTTTGTAGTCGTCACCAACCAAAACTACACAGTAAAGCCTTGCTTGATGATGAACTATATCTATCTGTATTAAAGGTTTTATTATGGATGCTAAGGAATAACAATTTAAAAGGGATTTCAAGTCTAATAGAATCAACATTTTTACAATTAAGCTTAAGCAATAAGTTCAAAAAAATTAAATAAAATAAAAGAAAGGGATCCAACAGAAATAATTTTAAATAAAAAGATTCAAATATAAGAGCAGAAATTTATCAGTAAAATTAGAGCTTTTGAGTAGTATCACAGAAGGTTTCTAAAGATAATTAGAATGAATAACAATACCTAGAAAGATTCGAATGCTAACAGTTCTGTAAACCAAGATTCACCCTAAGCTCTCAAACCCAAACGGAACATTCAATATCACCTTGATAACTCCTAACTTGAAGGAAATGAAACAAAATATTATCTGACAATTCCAAAATTTCTCTCAACAACACATAAAATGAAACAATTGTGAACAACAAAGAAGACCAAAATCGTTTCCATTTCAAATCAAAGGACTAAAAAACAAAGTTTCATATAATAGAAGAAAACAAATTTAACAGTTAAAAAAAATTTAAAAATAGCAATGTAGAAATATTCAACTAAGGAGTCAAGCAATCGTATCCCACACAATGAACCCAACGTGAATGACAAAAAAAGAATGTTTAGATAACTAAATAGATCAGCATAGAGCAGCAAGCATAGGTTTATCATGAGTGAGAAAAAGAAAGCTTTGGTGTAAAGAATTGTTAGATCGAGATATGGGTTGTGCCAAGGTAGACATGCATAGTTAATAAAGGGATGACATGAGACATTTTACCTATCAAGTATTTATCTTCATCTTTACGAATAGGCAGTGAACAGTAAGGCTAGAAGTCAAAAAAGTATCAGGGAAATTTTCTTCAGGATCAGTGACCTCAACAATTTCAATTTGCCTAGTAAGAGTGATCATATTCGGAGACTGGAGAGCATTAAAGTTTGACTTAGCATCACGAACATAGAATCTAGTAAGCTCATAGATTGAACCCTCCTTGAGCAGTGATCGAAAGAAATGTCAATCTCGTTTGTGTGTTTATGCTTGGATAGCATTACCCTAGATGAATATTAGATCAAAAGCAAGTTAGAATAATTATTTAAATCAGCAACCAGCAATAAAAATATATATAAAACAATAGTTGAGAATAAGATATCCAAATAACCTTTGTGTCAACTAATATCATGTCAATAGAAAGAAATTTAGCCTCATCGCCAGAAAGCATAGCGTCCCAAATCCGGATAAAGCGAACTCTTATTTTTTGATCAACTTCATCCTGTTGAAGTTGAGGCAGTAGCAAGACATCCATGGTGACCTAGAAAACAACACATGGCAAAAGAAGACCACATAAATGATGAGAGAGGGGTGAAGCTGACATAGATGATAAAGCAATAGGAGAGATCAAGCTATATCTTCATTGAGCCATGAAGTAACAATAAGCATGTAAAAGTATGTAAGTCTAAGCAGTAAATCTTCATTCAGAAATAAAGGCAAATCATAGAGGATTTCAGCCTTGGTGGATGACAACAACACCAAGAATGTAATGCCATAAAAAATTGGAATTGAAATTAAAAAAAATATTGATATAACTTAAGTAAAATTTAACCTCTTCTCAACGGAGCGAAAATTTCACGATAAACAATATTCGTCGTTTGGTTATTAGGTCGATCACCTTTATTTTCAATTAAAATCTTTAATCCTGAACGATGGGTAACCCTTGAAATAGCAACATACAGTTGACCATGTGTGAAGACTGGTTTGGGCAAATAAAGGCCAACATGTTCCAAAGTTTGGCCTTGGCTTTTATTTATTGTCATTGCATATGACAAACGTAAAGGGTATTGATTCCTCTTGAATAAGAAAGGCAGTTTTGGATTCTTATAAAGAAAGCAAATTCTAGGTACAAAGACTTTTTCCCCAACACGTGACCCACTTATAATTTGAGGTTCAATTACATTGGTAGCTAGTTGAGTCACAATCAATCTTGTTCCATTGCACAACACCAAATTTTGGTTCAGGTTTCTTAGTAACATAACAACCGAACCCAATTTCAATTGTAGTTCATGGTTAGGAATGCCATTAAACTTGAGAGAATTTAGGAATTCAGGCGGGTAAAGCATATCTTGATCAGCGACATGGCCATCAGCATTTGAAATGGAATCAAGGCTACGGTAAACATGGACCTTTTCCTAGTATCAAAGTCAAAATTTCAGAATTAATCAAGTCAACTGTCTCATTGAAAGGGGTTATGATAGCTTGATCTCCAAGGTAGGAGGGATCTTTGTATTTGACTTTGAAATCAACATAAATGGCTTCTATCAGAGCACGAAGAGGTTCTATAGTAGTTGAGATCAATAAATCAGCAGGAATTTCTATCCATGATCCATCATCATCTTCACATCTGCTAATAGCTGGGATTCTTCCATCACCAACAGCAAGGATCCACTCAGCAAATTCATTCATTTCAACCCTTGCGTTTGCATCAAGTCCATCACGCCTAAGCCTCACGTTAGTGCTCAATGGGTAAACAGAACATTTTCTCCAAAGGGGGGAATTATTGACACTTGCATGGATGATTTGACTTTTAGTCCCTGATGGTATGATTGGCAATATTTGACGGAAATCACCTCCAAGCAAAATTGGCTTGCCACCAAATGGAACCTCTTCAGTCCCACTAGATCCAGACATCATTATGTCACGTAAAGTCCTCTCAAAGGCTTCAAAACAATGCCTATGAATCATGGGAGCTTCATCCCAAACAATCAAGCTAGCCATTTCAATGAGGTTCCCTAATTCACTTTCGCGTTTTATTTGGCATGTCAAAAGCTCATCAACCTCAAGAGGTATCTTAAATCTTGAATAAGCTGTGCGACCACCTGGTAACAATAAAGAAGCAAGTCTAGAAGAAGCTACAGCAAGAACAATTTTACGATCCAACCGCACAGCCGAAATAATTGTATTCCATAAAAAGGTTTTACCGATTCCACCGTGGCCATGTACAAAGAAGAACCCTCCTTTTTCATGTAGGACACAGTCCAAGACAGCATCGTAAATGACCTTTTGTTTTACATTCAATTTCAAAACAGATTTAAAATGTTGAGTTCACGAAGCATCTAAGTCATAGCTCATTTCTTCCACGTGCAATCTACCTGGCATATAATTGAGTCCTGATGCATCAGGCAAAGGCAAACCAGGGTGAGATAATGAGGTCCCATTTTGGTTGAACACCTCCTCTAGGCATGATAAAACATGGTTTTTCAATTGAGCATCAGGGATTCGAATAGATGAATTGACATATAGACGTCGAAGTTTATATTCAACATCTTCTGCAAGCAACACCCAATTATTTTCCCAAAAAGACATTGGATTTTGTATCTCACAAAACAAAATCAATGTCACAAAGAGTTGTCTAAGTTCAGAGCCTATTGCCCATTGCGAAGCTTGGTGCAAGGCATCATGCCATTCTCTATCATCACCAAGCAACCCCAACGCTTGGCATGTTGATCGAAATGATTCATGTATAATACCATCAACTTCTCGCAAACTTTAGAAGTTAGTTGCACCCTTGATGACATTTAACAGAAGTCGAAGGTAGAAAAGTTCCCCAGACGCTGGATGTACAAAGTTGATGCGGCCAATAACAATGCCACGTTTTCTTTGTTTCCAAATCTTGTCCCTAGGCAACCAAACCCATGCTGTAGGGAAATCAGTATAGGTCAAGTTGCGAGCTTCTGGGTATTTCTTGTTAGCTTCCATCCATTCAGTAAGCATGGTTTTCTCTAACAAAGGTTGTCTTAAAACATTAGTCAAATTAGCATGCTTAGGAAATGTAATGACATGTTGATTCAGCAAATGCACAGGAAACCGAACAACTACTGGTTCTCTATGATGGACAGGGAAACCAAAAATTCACCAACATGTGTCATGCGCAGAAATATATCTGCAATCCAAGAACATTTTGATTTCATCTATTTGACCAACCCGACCAACCTGAAACCAAACTCGACAGATCTAATTTGACCAAAAAGGTCAACAACCTAAATCCTACCCGATCCAAATCCGAATTGATCCAAAACTAAATTGATCCGAATTTTCATTGATCCAAACCCAACCTGATTCAAACCTGAATTGATTCAAACCCTAATTCATCTGAATTTAAATTAACCCAAACCCAACCTGATTCGAACTCGAATTGATGTGAATCCAAATTGACCTGAATCCAAATTAACTCAAACCCAAAAAAAATCAAACTTAAATTTAATATTATTAATAAATATTTAAATGTTAAAATTAATGATCAAAGTATTTTACTATAATAAAAATATAATTTTTTTCAATAATACGAGTGTTATATTTTTTTAATCTAATTAAACTTAAATATTCACTTTTATATTAGATTCATTTGAACCTAATGTATAATTATTTAATGGTTAATCTATAATAGAGTACAAAAGCTATATCACCTACACTTAATGTCTCCAATTATTCTATAAAAATCACAAGAAATTAAAGAGATGTATAGTAGTGTATTATGATATTTAGTACGGATTATTAAATTACTTTGATTCATAAAGGTATTAATTATTATAGATAACAGAAATAAAAAAAAGTAATTAATTTATGAATATTGGAAAATATATTATAAAGAAAACTATCATACATATTATTAAATATTTAGATTTTTTCAATCCTAATTTTATTATAGGTCATATAAGAAGAAAATTTTATTTTCATGAGTTTTGTGTTTCTTAGAAATATGGTTTCAGTTCATTTTCATACCAAACAAATCACATCGAAATGACCAAAGCTTAACCTGAAAAACCTATTCGCTCGACCCGAATCCAAATCCGATCAACTCGAATTGACTAAAAATGCCAACAACCCAAACCCGACCTAATCCGAACCTGAATTGATCCGAACCCGAATTGATCCGAATTCAAATTGACCCAAACCCGACCTTATCTGAACTCAAAATAAATCAATTTTTTCTTGACCCAAACTCGACCTGACCCAAATCCAAAATGATCTAAACCCAAAATGATCCGATTTTTCCTTAACCCAAAATGATCCATTCCAAAATAACCTAACCCAAACCTGATCCTGTGAGAGTCGCATATTTAGATATTGTTATATATGTCAAACTTCTCATCACTGTTCAATTCCTGTATGTTTTACAGATAAAAGAGTAAATAGTTTAGTGGGTCCCACTAGCTCTATAGTAACCAGATGGAGGTGAGACTAGCCATACATGGAATGAGAGGTCAAATACACCTAAGGTATGAATTTCTAACCCAAAATCCCTTATTTGGATTATTTTTTAGAAGCGTGCCTACAATTTAGAAAATAACAATTAAGGACATAATTCGGTGGCATTTTTGTAAATTGTGGTCAAATTAAATTGACTTTTGACCAAGTGATTAAAGAATGATAATCTACATAAAAATAAGTTCTAGTCTATGTCAATAGATAGATTGAATCGGTAGCTAAAATAGAAATTTATGTGATTTGCCCAATAGGGGTAATTTCATAATTTCACCTTCACGGTAGATTGAACTTCGATGAAACCACCTTTATTCATCACAATATGTTTAATAATAATTTTTAGTAATGAAATATGAATTTTTGGAGTTTAACTAGATAGTTATAAAAATTACGGAAGCTTAAGGACACTTTTGTCCAAAAATTTCATAACCAAGGGCATTTTGGTCATTTTGCCCTATTCTAGAAGACTCTAAAATTTTCTTCCTTAAGCTGGCCAGCCACTATACATGCTTCTTCCTCCTCTCTTTCACACCACCATTAACAAAAAAAAAAGAAAAAAAAAATAAAACCTTGACAAACATCACTAAAATCACACAATTTCAACAAAGTTTCTTCTACAAACTTATCCTATTCATCATCCTCTCTTCATCCATACCAATATTTCATTGTAAAAGTGACAAAATCAAGGGGAAAGAAGGCTTGAGGAATTCGGCCAAAAAGAGATATTTTTATGTTTTTATTTTCGTTCAATTTTAATAGTAGAAAATGGTAAAATTAGATGTGTTAAGCATGACTTTAGTGTTAGATTTAATTAAATTGAATCAAATCTTGCTCAAGCATATACTTGGGGTTTCGGTTTTGATGAGAATGCCATGGGAGATGATGTTTGATGCATGGGAATGATGTAACATGAATGAAAAATAAGAAATGAACATAAATTAAAGGTGAAATTGTTGAAAAAGATTAGAAATCCTCCCATGGTGATTTCAGCATAGCTAAGGGGAGGGAGTTTTTGTGCTACATTTGATGAGTTTGAGATGCTAAAATACTGTAGAAATTATGAGGAGTCCACCGGTGCAATCGGAACTAAAATCGGACTTAAAATAGTGAATTTATGTTTTAGCACCAATAAAATTTATACTGGTTTAATATTTCCAGTGTACAATGTGGCTGCATTTAGTGAAGAAAAATAACTTAAAAATTTAAGTGAGGTTAATTAATAATGTTGGTGAAATGTCTTACAGCTCGGGAGAAATAATTTACGCGTGGTGCTATCGAGAAGGTTGCTTACATCAGATAGGTAAGGGATGAGTGTGTGAGCCGTAGAGATATTATGAATGCATGATTTTATTGAAAATAATTTATGAAATAATTTTGGAACTCAATTGCTTTGGAATTGTGGAAATTGTGGCTTCTGGTTGGTTTATTGAACTGTGTTTGAAGTGCAGGAAGGTTAGGCAAATAGCAACTGTTATGCTACTGAAATTTCTTAGAAATTTTATAAAAATATCATGAAATATTTTAAGTGCATGGCTTAAGTGAATTTTATAATTTTTAACATCTTATTTAATATTTTTCATAAAATAATGATTTACCGAAAAACAATATTTAAATATTTATGTTATCGAATTTAATTAAAGTGAAGCTTCCAATATGTTCCTACAAGTGTTTTACAGTGTAATAGAATGTTTATAAAAATTATCATTGAGATATGAATATTTTATAAAATGTTTTCACTGTATTGTTCACTGTGTTATTTAAATACCTTTATGGATTGACTGAAGATTTTATTGATTTTTAACAAATTCCTTAAAGGTATTTAGATTATTTATAAACTGTTTTTGAGACTATTAGGCCCCATATCATGCTCACGTGTTACTATACTGTTACTATTAATGTTGTTGATTGATACTGATCATATCATTAGCGTCCCAGTTGTAACCTGATCAGTGCACACTGAGGACACCTATAGACTATGGGCATATGTCTCACGTGTTACTGTTATTGTTCCCTTCAGGGATTACTATTATAGCATGATATATTTTGGGTGTTGCCTGGTCTCCACTCACGTGTTACTATTTACTGTACTGATTTATTGAACTGTTATTGTTACTGAAGTGAGTAATGTTTATTGAACTGTTTACCTTACTGTGTTTAGTGATATTGGTTATTTGTATTGAAAATGATTTTACAAATTGTTTGTTAAATGAAATCACATTTATATTATTTCATATCAAAATCAATAGCTATTCCCTATATTCGCTTTTAGGTTCCGGGACACAAAGGTATTTTAAAATACCTCTCATACTCCGTCCGAATCGCTAGCCTACTATAGTATCCTTCCTTTATCATCCCTAGTGCACCAATTAGGAAAATAATTGATTATAAGCATATAGATTTCATAATATCAATCTTGCATACGATTCTCTTACTAAGCACATTTCGCTCATCCCTTTATTTTTCACTCCACAGATCACTTGCAGGGATTTCTTGATATAATGTTCTGAGGACTAGGTTGCATTTCATCACCCTGACACAACTTATTTGTGGATCCTGGAGCTATATTAGTTTACTTTTATATGTTCAGACTTATTATACTACTACTTTATTTTGGTAAATTATAAATAGTGGATGTAAATATTAAATGAATACTGATTTTGTAAATATTTCTATTTCTTAAATTAAATAAATTGCTTTTGTAAATTGAGTAAGTGTGTGATAAAGGCATTACAGATAGCTTAACCATTACCGTATGTGTGTAAATGCGTTAAATACTGTTAATTACGGACTGTGACAGATCTGACCCGCCCATTTGCCACCTCTAGTTTTACCATAAATGCATTGTGATGAAACATTGCATATGTGTTGGTGATTGGAGTTAGGATTGTGGATGTGATGTCAGATGCTCGGAGAAATGAGATGCTTGAAAGTATCCTCCTATTCAATGCCTCAAATGCCCTTGATAGAGTCACCGAAGTTCTAGACTAGGAATACGAGATTGTGATATTGGGTTACATGTGATATGAAGTTTAAACGAGTTATTGATATGTGATTTTATATGAAAACACGTGTTGCATGCATTAGTAGTACTGTATCCTATTTGTTACTATCTTTGCACTTGTATAGTGGCTTACTAAGCTTTCCTCAAAGCTCACCCCTTCATTTTCCTCCACAGGTTAAGCTGAGATAACAATGCCTAATAAGAGCAGTATCTCATTTTGAAGTTGCAAGCTAGACGTCAGACTTCAATTCATAGCTCGGTATATGAATTTAATATTTATTTATACTTGGAATTGGATGATTTTGTAAATTATTGTAGTATAAGATGTGATAAGTTTGAATATGTGATTACTCCCGAAAACCGGGTTAAATTGGGATGTAACCAAGTACTTGTTGAGTTTTAATGTGAATAGTGTCAAGGATATGATAATATTTGGTTAGGAATTTTTTAACAAACTTCGGGTTATCCGAAAATTACAAAACTTTCTCGAATATTCTATTACACTGTATGAGAGTATGATAGGCCAGTTCGAGCCAAAAATGTTAGAATATGAATAGTATTTCTACTTGCTGTCTGAAATGTGTTACAAGGGGTTTCTCGTATTTAACAAAAATGCTATCGAAATTTAGTCTTAAGTGATTTTAAGTTAAGAAATGAACTAAGACTTGAGAAAATCAACCTTAAACCGAGATCAGGTGGATAGTAACCCTAAATTGAAAGATTAAGACTACTCGCTACACAAACCGTAGTTGAAGAAAAAGGAAAATTTTAGCTCCAAAATCCGTGCTTTTGCTAGTTCGTTAGTGAAAATGTCTCATGTTTCAAGGCTTGACATCATGTGTCCCATTCTTAGCATGCATATTTACACATTTCCTTTCTTCTTCATTTATATAATTCGCTAACTTAGCCATGGCTCATTATCTTATTTCTCTACTTGGCCATTAATAAGAAGGTAAGACCTCATTAGTTCTTGTCTTCCATTCACAACCAGAAATAGCCACTTCTCTATTCCTTACTTAATGGCTAACATGTAAGTGATGACTCACATTTCTACTAATAATGTGTTTTAATTCCCTTGTTTGATCTGGTATGTAATATATATACACACACAAAGTACATATATTCCAACTTTGATTTAATCATATGGTGCCTTTCCACCTTGTCCTATAATACCTTAGATTAATTTATGTAGCCTGGGTATTTTAACTCACTTCATATGCTAGGCTAGAGTTTAGTCTTATTTTCTACAATACCTTAGCACTATAATCTTTAATATGGCATGCTACATTTTGATTTACACAACCTAATCACACTTTCTCAATTCAATTTATTTAAAATAGCAACCTAGTTATTTTAGTTATCAATGATTAAATTATTTTACCTATTCTCAGCTAGGATTGTGCTCTAAAAAATGCAAAACAAATATGGCCTTCCGAGAGTCACGTACACTTCCATGTCCTACACGATAAATTGAGATTTCAATTAATCGACAAGTATATATTCATACAGCACAAGGTAGCTTATTTAGGGCTAAGAAAATCGAGGCTATTTCATTTTTTTAAAAACAAGTTGATAATAAAAATGGTGATAATTCAGACTATTTTATAATTAATTCAAAAACAAACAATAAAAAAATTATTTAATCATTAAATTTTACTATTTCTATTATCTTGGATATTTCTTTTAGATTTTTTTTAAGTTTATGATATTTTTATATTTAATATGCAATATAAGTAAAAACACATGATAAAAAATAGAATTTAACATTTTCCATTATCAAACATACATTTATATTCTTAATTTTTAGTAAAACACCAAAAGTATTTTACAATTCAAATTCAGTACCTTTAAATTCAGTATTACATATTCCATACTTAATTTTTCAGCACTTAAATTTTTAGTTTACCAAATAGTATCTAGGTTTTTGTTATTTATCATTTATGTAAATGAAATCTAATTTTAAAATAATTAGAATATTTCAAATTACATTTATAACAAGGTTATTATTCAATATATTGTCAGTGAAATTTTTAGATTCTACAAGTAAAGTTAGAATAATAACACATACCCTCTAAGAAATATTTTAAAAAAATATATATGTTTTATTATCTTAACTCTACTCGTGAAGTCTAAAAAAATCTATTAGCAATGTATTGAATAATTATCTTAAAACAATTAAAATTATCTAAACATTATATTCAAATTTTAAAAATAATTAAAATATTATATGATATACAATCCATTTAAAAATTAAAAATTAAAATAATCTAATATTTAATTAAAATTTTCTAATTATTTAAAACATTTAAAATCACCTAAGAATTATCTTTAAAATTAAAATAATAAAATATTATCTAATTTTAAAAATAGTTAAAATATTAAAAGATAGTGTGAAGTATTAGTTCACATAGTCTACCCTAATATTAGGATAAATACTCTAATGAACCAAAATTGTACAATAAATCAAAAAATGGCAATTTTGTTTATAAGACAAGGGATCACATCGGCCAAATATTTTAAATTAATTATAGCCATGGATAAGAAGTTAAATCCAAGCCATGTAAATGAAATTAATTTCTAGCCAAGTGAATTTTAATGCATGGTGGCCACATGATTTAAGTAAAGCATTAGTATTACATAGCGGAATTTCCGTGAGACATCTACCTTAATACTATCTAAACATATGAAATATAAAACCAAGTGGAAAGTGTGCGAAACGTGTGGCGGATGCATGGGTAGTGTCTAAGCTAGTAAGACACAAAAGCTAAGTGGAATTGTAATTAAAGAACCGGTCAAAGTGGGATGTAAGAGAGTTTTCTTCACAATTGACTATTACTAAAGGTTAAATAAATACAAAGTTGAAAAAGGAATAAAAGAAGCTTACGGTCTTGAAGGGAAAAAAAAGAGAGGAAGCCATTTTCAAGTGGAAACCGTAAGAAAGAGAAGAAGCAACCGGCCCTTTCACCCACATCCACATGCATATTGAATTTAAGTGGTTTCTCACGCTAGGAAGGTTGGGAAGGCTCGCTTCAAGGCTGATTGTGGGTGAAGTTGGGTTTGCATGTGAGGAATTTTTGAGGAACTTAGATGTATAGGTTAGGCCACTCCAAGGACTAAGGGTAAGACTTGGATTTTTGCTTTGATTTTCAAGTATTGGTTTAATGTGATGATGCTAAGGTGAAATCGAAATTTCCTTGGAGGAGGAGATGGAGATTCAACCGAGTGTGGATTCATAGGGTAAATGATGTTTTCATGCCTTGAATTTAACATATATAATTCTCAGGATAATTTTAAGATGATAAATGATGAATTTTTGAAGGAAAATTGTGTCGAGTGTTAAGCTATAGTTTCGGTTATGTGAAGGGCAATGATTGTTTTGCACTGATTTAAAGATATGTTAGGTGTATGGTGATATTAAAGTGATTGTTGGTTTTGGTTTATAGAGAAATTATAAATAGAGTTTTTGACATTGTACCCTTCCCTTGAATTAAGGGTAAGTGTATGAACGGCGATGACTTCTGGGAAGCAATTGTTGTATACATGATGTGTATTAAGTAATGGTGTAATTTTTGTGTAGAAATGGCACAGGAAACCCAAGGAATAGCCCACGGCCAAAGTGGTTACTAGGGTAAGCTTGATTTCATTTGATGTGATTTCATTTCCATCATGTATATAAACTCACTACTAAGCTTGTTTGATATGTGAAACTGTACAGATGTGAATCATTGTGATGGGTGTGCACTTGGCAAAGACACTAAATTGCCTAAGTATGTTGAGCTATGGTATGTTAATAATACAAGATTGAATGTTTTTATCTTATGGTGTAGGCTTGAATAATTAGAAAGCATATTGTGATTTGAGAATTATATGTGTGTAGATATACTTATGGTGTGCCAATACTATTGAATGAGGGCATAATAGCCCATTGTCGTGCATGTGATGTGTGTGTGTGTGTGTGTGTATATATATATATATATATATATATATATATTTATATGTGGATGAATTGTGATAATGCTAGGCAATACCATGATGCTTTATGTGGAAATAAAAATAGTGATGTTTATATTTAGGCTTGCTAATGGAGGGCTGGAAATTGAGTTAGCGTAAACTAGCCATGTGTTTTCAATCGAAGTGACTTGATATATTGTATGTGGTTATTAGGCATGTTATGCATGTGGCATTATTCGTACAATTTTAAAGTGCACATTAAACCATGCTTTTAGTGCAGTCATCATAATTGTGTATAGCATGGTATTGATGAGATTGAAAAGCTTGCATGATTTATACGTACATATGTAAAAGCTTTCGAAAATCTCCTATTGCATGTTTTGAAATACAAGGGCACATAGCAACAATTAGAGCTGGTTACGGGCCGGACCGGGCCGGTTCTGGGCCGCTTTCACCGGTTCCGGGCCGCTTTCACCGGTTCCAGCCCTAACCAAAAGAGAACCGGTCCGAACCGGTAGTAAACCGGTCCGATTATAAGAGGCGAACCGGCCCGATTTGTTGGACCGATTTGCCTCAAAACCGGGCCGAACCGGTTTAAACCGATTCGGTCCATTTTTTTTTTGCTTTTTAAAATTTTTATTTTTAAAAATTTATTTTAATATATATTAATATATTTTAATAATTTAATCTAATAAATTTATTTTTATAATAAATAATGTTAATAGTTTAATTTAACAATAATTTATTATAAAGTTATATTATAATTTATTTAATTAATGTAACAATAATGTAAAATAAACTATTATAAAATTATCTAATAAAATTATTGTTATAATAAATTAAAGTTATATTATGAATATAATATTATGATAAAATGATATTTGATTCAAAATACAAATAATGATATTATGAATATTATTATTTTATTCATTTTGCATATCTTTATTTATATTCATTTATTATATTCATTTTGCATTTAAAATAATTTATTATATTTGAAATATCATTTACTTAATATTTATTCATTTATTTATTTTATTCATTTATTTAATATGTTCTTAAAATATTAATTCATTTTGTATTTTAAATATTTATTTATTTTAAACATAGATAAGTATAACATTAATTAATTTGGTATGTAATAATAATAATAATAATAATAATAATAATAATAATAATAATAATAATAATAATAATAATAACAACAACAACAACAACAAAGGAGAAAAAGGAGAGAATAGGAGACCAAAGATTTTTTACATGGAAAACCCCTTCAAAAGTTAGAAGGGTAAAAACCACGGGACCGTAGTCCATAAAAATATTCACTATGACTAAACTTATTTACAATTTTACATACAACTTACAAAAAAAAAGATTATTCTCTACTCTTCATAATTTATACGGATTGCCTTGGAAATTTCTTCCTCCTCTTCTGAATTATTATCAGCAAATTCATTGGCCATTCCAAGTTCGACATTGCGCGATTCCACATCAAACCAATCTTTAAGGCATGTTAACATGCACAATGAATCCGGATTAAGAGTGGTTCGATGGTCTCCAATAATTCTTCCACACGTCGAGAATGCGGATTCCGAAGCAACAGAAGAAACTTGCACCGCAAAAACATCTCGGGCCATGGAAGCTAAAACTGGAAATTGTTTTTGGTATTCTTTCCACCATTGGAGAAAATCAAAGTTATCATCTACAGAAAAATCTTGACTTAAGAAAAATCCTAGCTCATTGAAGCTAGAACTTCGTCGAGCTGTTGATCCCGATCCGCTCGCTTTTCTTTTTAGCTTCATTCTCTTCTTTGCTGCTTCCTTAATTGCGTTTAAAATTCCTTTTCCTTTTTTGCTACTTTCGGTTTCTTCGTATGAATCTTCTTCTTCTCGATTAAAGTTGAATTGCTCCCTTTCTGTTTCATAAACATTAAACAATTCTCGAAAAAGATTGTTAATTGAGGACTTTTGATCCTCAATAGAATCAAGACCAAGAAATTCTTTATAACAATCAAAAAAAATTTCTATATTTACCTCACCTTGACTAGGATCTAGTAAAGTTGCAATACAATAAATAGGAAGAATTATTTCCCAATATTTTTTAAAATTTTCCTCCATATCATATACAAAAGAATTTAAAGTTTCATGATTCCTAAATTTTACAAATTTGTCAAACATTGTGTAGATAATAGGAACAAAATACGGTGTAGTTGGATAAAATTGAGTTGAAAATCTTTCGATTGCTTCTTTAAAAGTAGATAATAAATCAACACAATATTCAATAAAAGTCCAATCTTCTTCAAAAACTACTAAATGTGTGCTACTTGTATAATTGTTATAAAAAGGAGTAACAAGTTCTTTATAAGGTAAAATAGAAGAAAGCAAACGATGAAGTGAATTCCATCTTGTTTCCACGGGAAGTGGAAATGCTTTAACAGGTATATTATTTGTTATACAAATTTGCTTCCATTCACGTTTATTACTTGGTGTGCGAATCCATTTTGCTAAAATTTTAATTTTATCAATTGGACCTATGCCAGTACCAGTACCACTAGAACTAAAACCACTTTGAACACATAAATTTATAATATGACATGCACATCTTGCATGAAAAAATATGTCTTGCATAACAGGGTTTAAACTTTTAATTAAATGAGGAATAGCTGCAGCATTACTCGAAGCATTATCAAAAGTAATAGCAAGAACTTTATTATTTTCTAGTCCATATAATTTACAAACTTTAGTAATATATTTATAAATAGTATATGAATTATGTACTTCTATTACATCTAAAGATAAAATTCGTTTTTGCATGGACCAATCTTCATTTATCCAATGACAAGTTATAACAAGATAACTTATACCATTAGTACTAGTCCATATATCACTAGTTAAACTAACCCTAGATGAAATATTATTAAGTTTATTAATTAAAGCTTGTCTATATTCTTTAAACATATCTATGCAATCTCTTTTTAATGTATGTCTAGAAATAGATTTATATGCGGGTTGTAAATAGTTACAAACAAATTCTAAATATCCTGATTTTTCACAAATTGTGAACGGTTGTTCAGTCCTAATTACAAATCTAACTAAACCACGTCTAGCTTGAACATTATCAAAAATAAAAATTTTTTTCACCATCACGTGTATTAATTTGAGATTGTTTACCTTCTAAAATTTCATCTTCTTCGGCATCAGGATTAATTTTATGTGCAGTAATTAAATGTCTTTTATACGTACCTGTACCGCTAGCACCTCCACCGGACTTATAAGAGTAAACGCCTTGGCACAATTTACAGATAGCACAATATTTATTCATCTCACCTTCTTTTGCTACAATATCGAAATACTCCCATACCCTGCTTGTTTTTTTTTACTAAACTTCGACCTTGATGATGTAGCAGCAGTGGTGGCAGCTGATGATTGTGTTTGAGCATGACCTCCACGTCAACCACGACCAACCGATGGTGCCGCCAAAGGAAGCTCCTCCTCCGGATGAATATCGGGTTAGATTTCATTAAATGATTCGTCACCCAAACTAGGAATTTCAGTGGAACCAAGGTCGAGAAACAGAGCATGAACGACGAAAGAAATTTGACATTTTTATATTTTTTTTTGAAAATAAATATATGTTAAAAATTAAAAAAATAGATGTATGATATATATAATATATTGGAATTTGAAAATTGAAACTTGAAAATTAAAAGTAAAATTTTCAAAATTATAAAATAAAAAGAAAAATGAAATTTATAAAGAAAATGATGATATTATAAATTTGGAATAAGGAATATATATAATATATTAGAATTTGAAAATTAAAAGTAAAATTTATAAAATTATAAAATAAAAAGAAAAATGAAATTTAGAAAGGAAATGATGATATTATAAATTTGGAATAAGGGAATTTAAGTGAATTTGAGAGAGTTTGAGTGAATATTGAGAGAGTATGTGAGTGAAGAGAATAAGAGTAGATGAATATAGATAGTAGATTTGAGAGAAAATATAGAAGAAATGTAAATGAAAATAGTGCGCAGTGGCAGCCAAGCCTTTTTTTTTTAATTTAATTAAAATTAAAAAATAAAAAAAATTAAAAAAAAAAAGATTTATGGGCCGTTGCCCATCAAAACGCAGAGGCAAGTCACGCTCTGCTGCAGACTGCAATTGCACTGCAGTGCAACTGCAGTCAGACTTTTTTTATTTTTTTTATTTTTTTTAACCAGACCGGTTCGAACTAGTCCAGTTATGGGCCCGATCCTTAACGGGCCGGCGGTTTTAAAAATTTAAAACCGGCCCAGCCCAGTATGCCCAGCCCTGTTGGTTTTACGAAAGCATATACCAGCTTTTATGACTATAAGGCTAGGGAATTTCAAAGCAAATGAACAAATGCTTTTAAGATTCGAACACTCTTAGTGTTTATTGAATTCGATAAAGCAAATATCCTATACAGGCATAGAGGCTTGTCGATCAAAAGTCGTTAACAAGTTTCGGTCTTTACCTGATCAGTGGGATTGAAGTAGTGGATCTATGGCTATACGCATACCCTTTGTTTTTAGGGTACAGAGTTGCCGATTGATAGCTATAGTGAGATAAGACTTTATTGATAAAGTATCGGACATTCATGGCATGAGCACATATTCTTATATATAGAGTACATCATGTTATGACTTAAGATAGTGAAAATTGTATATGTTGCATTGCCCGGTCTAAATGTCATGTCGACAAGGAAATAAGGTACTTCAAAGTACCATTCCGACTAATACCTAAATGACCTTGACTACGTTATAGAGTCCAGTGTATAATTGATATTAGTGAGGTGATAGTGAATTAAATATGGAAGTGTTACATGATAGCGTATGATTCATTTGATGATTGTGGAACCTATATAGGTAAACTATGTGCTATGCATATAGGACAATATGATTCTAACTTTGCTCTTGTATGATTAACTTACTAAGTTTTAGCTCACTCCCCTTCATTATTTCTCCTACAGATAGATAGTTTGTATATCAATATCGAGCATCCCAAATATATTCTTTAAGGCACTCGCTATACTACATTTGGTATATATTTTCTTTGAATATGCGATTTTTGTTTGTCAATTTTTCAGCAGTATTGTAGTTTGGGATGTATACTAGGTTAATGAAGGTTAGAATTGCAAAACATGTTGTGTTTGGGATGTAAATAAATTAATACTACTTAATTCATCCTTAGTGATAAATATTTGATGATGTGTGCTTACGTATATAATTCCTCCCGATGGTTCAGTGAAAAACTGAAGTTTTTCTTTATGAAACAAAACTTGCTAGCAAAAGCTTATCAATGCTCCTTAAAAGGTTTACAAGAAGAGTTGGTATATGAATACCTTTGAAGCGAAACACTCGAATAGCTTTATTGTCTTGGCAATTCTCTTGGTGTTCAAGAATTTCAGGGCTTTTAAACTAAAGGTTATGATACCTTTAAGTTTTGGTACGATTCTTATCACATGGATGATTTATTTTGTTTCAAATAACAAGTACATTTGCAAGTATGATCCTACAAGATTTCTATATCTTTCTTACTTGATTTTGTTATTGTTTTGGCTACGTTTTTTTTTTTTGGTTAAATCAAGATTTCATTAATATTCATATCCGAAGAACAAAACAGGAAATACACCAACAAAAACCTCCAAAAAGAAATAAAACCCCAAACTTACAGCAGCCCACCACAAAAAAAAAATAACTCCAAGCAAATAGCAAAACACACCACAATTACAAGGAAATAAAGATCAATAAGATACTTACCGTCGGACACAAAACTAAAAAAAGTGACTCACAACAGCCACCACAAAAAAATCCTCAGAAAAATATCCTAAGACCATCAAGTACCGAACAAAACAAGACGGTCACAACAACATCGGTACATTAATCAGCCATAGTAATGGCTTCCTGTAAACCATCAGTCAGCCAGCTCTGCCACTTCCATTTCCAAACTCAACATTGTTCATCGCCTTTGCCAAACTCCACATCTGTCACCTAGCTTGCCAGCTCAACATCTGCCAATTCAATTGGATCGCCACAAACTGAACATCTTTTTTTGTTCTAGAGTCAGAATTCTGGTCGTCCCAAAACTATTAGAGAATTCAATCATTGCTCACCTCTTCATCAAACTCCTTATTTGTTTGCCATATATCCATGCATTTGAAAGGCTAAGGACCCAGCTTTACTTATAAGAAGGCAATGGTCCAAGATCTTCATTTTTCTCAACTTATGCTCTGTTTTCCAATTCCTTCAGTTATTCCACCACTTTGTCATCATCCCAATCTGCAGATATACCCAGCAACTTCCCCACCTCCCAAATATCCTTTGCTTCTCTGGTGTTTACCTTAAATCTATTCCTAAAATCACCATCTGATAAGGATTCATGAGCAGTCTCCCTTGATGATAGAGTATTATAGTTTTAGAATTTTTCTTAACTTTCTTCTTATTTTTCTTTTTCTCTACTTTCTCCTAAATTGCATCCCCCACATCCTTTAAGGTTTGAACTTTCCTAATTTTGTTTGAGGCTGCATCAACTCTCTTTGGACTTTTATGACTTTTCCCCGAGTTAATTTCGCATGTTTCTATAACTGTATTATCAATGATTGATTGGATGCACAGTTAAAAGCCTCATCTCCATTTTCCAACTCTATATTTGTACCTCATTTCCATCACCAAAAGTGGTTCCAAGCCTAGGCATAAGTGCACCTTTAGACATCGAATTGATAATCTTGTCAAAATGAATCCCAGCATCATTAATGCCCTTTATTGGGACCATCCAAATTTTCCTCTCTCAAATTAACATTCTTTCCCATGCTAGTAGAGGCACTCTTTCTCATGTCTTTAAATGCATCAAAGGATTCTGGAACATCTTCCACCTCTATCGAGCCATCCAATCTACCCTTAAAGGTAGAGGCTTACGCTTGAATATCTGCCAACTTTGTCAAAGGAGAAACCTGAACTGGAACCAACCTCTGAAAATTGCTTTGCATTAGCCGAGTTTTTTTTTTTTTAAAGAATTGCAGCAACAATAGAATAATGAAACCAAGTCAGAGCCAATTTCAGTGACTCTAACAGGAAACAATTTACCATCACAATCGAGATGGATCACTTCGTCAATCTTATCAATATGATTTGTCATGATAAACATTGCACCTCTACTAAAAACCTTTATAATTGAAAGTCTTCCCATCTATTAAAATAAGTTCACCCTAAATCTCAGCAATGTTCTTGAAAGTATCATAGTTCTAGGCGTGCAGAGGGGCATCAAAACAGGTCATCCATGTGGTTATAAACTTGAAAACAACATTTTTGGACCAGGGTACCACCTCCACAAACCATTCTCTAAGCCATGCCCTATCAGTAAGCTGCACTGTCTCCGTAGCACCTTCTTCATCAAACTCAATCGAGTACTGTTTACTTGAAATTTTCTTGACGTGAATATCAAAGACCCCTTGAATTCTGAAATTTTTTTGTATGGTGTTCGCTTCATAACCTCTTGCTGTACCCAAAACATAGTTCTCCAGTTTAGGTAAAGCTTTAACACCTATCTTTGCCTTGCAAGACTTGAGCTTGATCTGATTCTGTTACAATTTGCCTCAACGACTTAGGTCCTAGACCTAGCCATTAGGCATTGTTCAATGGAGTCGCCACCAATCATTCCAACTAATGTGCGATTGGATATCTATTCAAACCTAAAGATAAGGATCGGTCTACGTGTTAAAGTTTAGGCTCAGGAGTACGATTACGTGTGAGGAAAGTACTAGCACCTTCACAACGCCCGTCTCAAGACAATACCATCTAATCATAAATTATCCTAAAAAAGCCTAAATTAAATAATTTCCTATTTCATAATTTATTTCAAAATTTATTTATATTTTATTTTTAAATATAGAAAACTCATTTAGGTGTCTTTCAACACTTTGATCAAACACTTAATGAATTTTCTTACCTCAAGAGTATTCAAAGAAACACACTCGTTTCATTAAAGAAGCTTCGTCATCAGAACATATTATAATTTTAAATTTTTATAATTTTGTAAGAGATAAATAAAAATTCTTAATATTGAAATTATTCTTTCCAAACTTTTCAACACTTTGATCAAATTTGGAAAGAATATTTCTCATCTAGGAAATTCTTGTTTATTGCACTGTTGCAAAATCCGGAAGTTCCATCGTCGGTTAAATTTTATTGAATGTGCATATTAAATTTTTATTCTCAAATTTCTTATAAATTGATATTAAAATTATTAAATATTTATTTATTCATTCATTTATTAATTATTTTAAATTTAAAAAGAAAAACCCTTGATATCAAAATTATTTCTCTAAATTTTCCAACGTTTTTGTCAAATTTAGGAAATATGATTTCTCACCTAGGAATTTCTCAAACTTTGCACACTTGCAAAATTCAAAAGTTCCATCGTCGGTTCGATTTTCTTTTTTTTTTTTAATAAAAATCCTAAAATTTTATAAAGATTTGTTCTAAATTTGTGATTTCTTATTATTATTATTATTATTATTATTATTATTATTATTATTATTAGATAAAAACTTTAAAATTTTCTTCATATTCCCCATGCTTTGATTGAATATGAGAAAATCTTATCATCTCAATCTCTATGATATTTGCACGCTTGCAATATCATAGAGTTATATCATTCATTAAGTTTTTATCTAACTAAACAATTTATAATTTTTCACTCATTCATTTGTATTGACTAAACTATTTTTTTTTAGAAAAAATCATTTATAGATTAATATTAATGTTTTTATTTTTATTTATTCAAATTAATATTTTCTATTTATTAATATTTTTTAGGTATTATTATTTTTGTCATTATTTATTTTTGAAATAAATCGAAAATTCTTGACTACAATTCTCTATATTCCTCAACACTTTGATTGAATATAAAGAATTTTGACTATCAAAAAATTTTTAAGATACTTTCACACTTGCAATTTTCTTAAAATTTCATCAATGATTGAAATTCAATTATTAAAATTTCGATGATTACTTCACTACTACTATCTAATGTTTCTCCTTCAATTAATATTAACTAGAAAATTGCCCGTGCTTCGCTACAGGAAAATTTTTTTCTTCACAATTTTTTGTTCAAACTCAGTGCATACAAATGAAAAGCTAAAAATTAAAATACTCAAGACTTGAACAATCATGCTCGTTAATTTGTTACAAAACCTTATTAAAATTTTGGTTCAATGTAAACATGAAACAACAAAAGAAGTAAAAGTAGAAATAATATCACTATTGTTACATAGAGATTAAAGTTACCTTTTATTTTAAATCAATAAGAAATATACTCTAATAAAAGAGGCACATACTGCAGCAGCTCGCCAACCCACACAGCTTGCCAATCCACACAACAGCATAACAGCTTGGCAACTCATATAGCTCACCAATTCATACAACTGCACAACTGCTTGCTAATCTACACAGCTGTAGAAAATTTCATTTTCTTTGATTCAACTATTGATGTTATTGATAAACAATTTACCAAAACCTACCAGCATGCTGGGGTGGAAACCAAGAGAAGCAAAGGAAATTAATGAGGATGATGAATATGAAAAAGATGAGGATGCCATAGATGAATAAGTTGTTTGCAATCTCATGTGTTCCTGCATGTATATAAAGAAAGATTTATTTTTTCATTAAATTCCTTCCACAACTCAAATAAAAAACTTACTCTAATAGTCTGATATAAAATCATTTAATTATAGAACAAAAATATCCAAGATATTCAAAAAAAAGGAAAGGTAAGAAATGAAAAGGAATGAAAAGTGAATTTACCTTAATGGAATTTCTAGGATAAGGTCCCCGAAGAGTTGTAAATCCAAAGATACATTTAATACAACAACAAAATATTTAAATCAATAAGAAATACACTCTAATAAAAGAGGCACATACTGTAGCAGCTCACCGCCAATCCTCACAGCAGTATAACAGATCGCCAAAGCACATAGCTCGCCAATCCACACAACTGCATAACCGCTCTCCAATCTACATAACTGTAGAAACTTCCATTTTCTTCGATTCAACAACAAAATATTTTAAATCAATAAGAAATATACTCAAATAAAAGAGGCATATACTGCAGCAGATCGCCAACCCACACAGGTCGCCAATCCACAAAATAGCATAACAGCTTGCCAACACACATAACTCGCCAATCCACATAACTGCATAACTATTTTTTTTTGTTTTTTGTATTAATTAATAATTAATGCATATAATTGCTTAAATAATGTGAGATAGAAATTGACACATGAATTAGATGTTAATGGCTAAAATATAATTCCATGTAAGCAAAAGATGGTAGACCTCTCGGGTTCGACTCCTACTAAACACATTTTTGGGAGAAGTGAGGAGCCTTAACTGTGACAAAGCTCCTAGAAGATTAATCTCAAATTGTTAAAACAAATGAAGATACATGTAGTTTACATTAAAAAAAAAGATGACAGATGAACTTTTTTGACAACTTTATTTGAATAAAGTTGAGTTTGATTTAAATTTGACATCAAAATAAAATGTCAACAAATTGGCATCAACTGAATCTTTTCTAATTAAAAAAAAAACAATATTTTCCACCACTAGTCCTCATACTGCAGTAGTTCGCCAACTCACGCAGGTCACCAATCCACACAACAGCATAACAGCTCGCCAAAGGACATAACTCGCCAATCCACAAAACTGCATAACCGCTTGCCAATCTACACAGTTGTAGAAACTTCCATTTTCTTCGATTCAACAACAAAATATTTTAAATTAATAAGAAATATACTCTAATAAAAGAGGCACATACTACAGCAGCTCGCCAACCCACACAACAACATAGCAGCTCGCCAACCCACACAACAGCATAACAGCTTGCCAACCCACATAGCTAGCCAATCCACTCAACTGCATAACCGCTCGCCAATCTACATAGGCCAATCCACTCAACTACGTAACCGCTCGCCAATCTACACAACTGTAGAAATTTCCACTTTCTTCCAAAACCGACCAGCATACTAGGGTGGAAAACATGAGAAGCCAAGGAAATTAATGAGTATGATGAATATGAAAAAGATGAGGACGCCATAGATGAATAAGTTGTTTGCAATTTCATGTGTTCCTGCATGTATATAAAGAAAGATTTATTGTTTCATTAAATTCCTTCCACAACTTAAATAAAAAACTTAATCTAATAGTCTGATATAGAATCATTTAATTATAGAACAAAAAAATTCAAGATATTCAAAAAAAAGGAAAGGTAAGAAATGAAAAAGAATGAAAAGTGAATTTACCTGGTTAGAATTTCTAGGATAAGGTCCCTGAAGAGTTGTAAATCCCAAGATACATAAGTTCTATAGAGAAAAATACACCATTGAGCAGGAAAAGAAGGTGGAGAAAGTTTTCATAAAAGAAGAAGTCAAAGAAAAGAATGTCCTTGGAAAAATACAACTAAAAATCAAAGAAAAAAAATTAGAGAATTCAATCGACGCCAAAGAAAGGTAAAAAGAAGAGTTTTATTATTACCATTAGAAGGGCTCGAGAATCCTCAAGTACATACATTGATAGCAGAATTCCCAAAATTTGGAATGGAAACCCTAACTTTGGAGGAAAACCCAACTACATTGACCTGAGAAGAAGAGATAAAATCAACTACAAAAACCAAACTCCAACTATGATCAAATTAAAAAAAAAGTAATGATTGAAAAATCCAAAGTGGCTCAAAATATAAATCAAGTAAAATAAAAGAAATACTTTTAGTGAGAGAAATAAAAACCCAAATAGTAAAGAAATAATAAATGTTTTCAGGTGTTTGTTGATGAGGAAAGAAAAAGTAGATGAAGAAGGAAAGGGAGAGAAATACAGGATTTTATATCTGTTTTATATAGATGATTGATGCATGTTTGACATCTGTCAGCAGAACAACTTCAGCTATAAAAGGCAACAAACACAACTGTCTATACGTGGGTCTTTTTGCCGCTACACGTGCCATCTTCAGCTACTTCAATTCAACCCAAAATCAAACATACACGCTATTACGATAGTTGAATCGAAGAAAATGGAAGTTTCTACAGCGATGTAGATTGGCGGGCGGTTATACTGTTGTGTGGATTGGCGAGCTATGTGGGTTGGCAAGCTGTTATGCTATTGTGTGGATTGGCGAGTTGTGTGGGTTGGCGAGCTGCTGCAATATGTGCCTCTGGTCTAGGTATTTGCTGTGATATTTCTTTGGGAACTCTCTTGTAGCTTGGCGATCCAAAAAACAAACCACTGTCTCCCGCTTATCTTCAGAGGCTGAATATCGAGCATTGGCCACTACTACTTGTGAAATACAGTGGTTCCTTTATTTGCTTTGTGATCTTCAGATTTCACACCCCACTCCAGCGTTACTTTTTTGTGACAATCAATCTGCCATGCATATTACCAAGAATCCTATGTTCCATGACAGAACCAAACATATTGATATTGATTGTCATATTGTGCAGGAAAAGCTTACTGGTGGTGTTCTTCATTTACTTCTCATGAAGTCCTCTGATCAGTTGGCTTATATCTTCACCAAGGCCTCTCATCCTGCAACCTTTCATCATTATTTTCCAAGCTGCGAGTCCAAAACATATACTCTTCAGCTTGCAGGGGGTATCACACCAAACCTTAAGCAGAGGCACATACTAGATCAGCTCGCCAACCCACACAACTCGCCAATTCACACAACAACATAATAACTCGCCAACACACATAGCTCGCCAACCCACACATTTGCATAACCGCTCACCAATTCTTCGATTCAACTATTGTAATACACGGGTCACCACCAATTGCTTCAAATGACAAAACACTGTTCAAAGTTATCTTTAATAGTATGTATTAATTTCATTTATTTTAGCTTCTTACAAATTTTAGCAACTCGCTTTATAGTGTTTTTGGTTTTCTTAGAGACTTAATGAATTTTCTAAAAGAACTATTTGGACTCTATATTGATCATCTAAGAAAAGCCTATTTTTTAATTTATCCGTAATTCAAACTCATTAATTTAAATACCACCCACTACAAGTAAACAAAGTAATTAAATTAATAGCATTTCAAACGCCAATATCAATCATTTAATAAGCATATGCACATGTATACACAGGGAACGTAAATTAAAAAAAACACATCACATGATAAACCCAACTTCAAAATATATACCAAGCCATGCAACAAATATAACAGCCCAAACAAATATATTTCACATGAGCTCAGCCCATCTCAAACCTTTAGTCTACATGCAAAGACCCAAAACAAATAATAGATTTCAACCCACCAATTCACTTGTAAAGAAAAGAATAATCCCAAAATCAAACATATTCAATTATTCATAAGTGGTCAACAGGTCAGAGCATGGATAGACAAAATAATATATAAAATGAATAATATAAAACAAACCCAAAATGAAAGAATTCTTACTGTGATGTCGGGTTCCTTCCCCTTTACTATTCTTCTCCCCTTATTGCAACGACAGCAAAGAAAGCAAACCGCACGGCAGCAGCAATCAAGCAAGATGAAGAAGCGGTGGAGCGATGGAGGGCGTGCTGCTGCAGTGAGGCGATGAAGGGTGGTCTTGGCGTGTTGCAGTGCAGCGGTGGAACAATGCTGAAGAAGCGGCAAGGGCGAGGGACAGGCGAGAGCGACAAGAATGGCGGGGAGAATCTCTTGAAGCAGCAGCTAAAGTAACAGGGGTGCTTTTGGAGATGGATCAGATTGAAATTTTGCACTTGCCCGAGTCACCAGATGCTTTGAAAGCCAAGGTTGCAGAAGCAATGGAGGTTCTGAGGAGTATCGCTCAGCAGCAGCAGATCGGTGGTGCCACCGATCAGCTAGCTTTATTGTCATTAAATGACAACCTTGTCTCTTAGTTTTAATCCCTGCTAGAGTTGTCGAGATCTCTCTTCAAAACACCATTGTAGTGTGGCCTTTGTTCAGTTCCAATTCCTCTTTCTTTCTTTTTTTTTTTGTAAGCTCTCCCTTGTGTAAACCGCGAGTCGTGGCTTTTTAATCGCCATTCCAAAAGTTGTGGGAAGAAATATAATTCTTTAGTTTGGGTCCTATATCCATTGCATTGTTTATGGGATTTAAATTTAAAATTTCATTGATTTATTTTCTTTTTTTATTTGTTTCCTTCCACTTTCTTTTATTTTTATTCGTTCCCGTTTTTAAATTTATTTCTTTCCTCCGCAGCAGTTTTGATCGAGAAGTTCTAAACAAACTCCACATTTTACTCTTCCTACTCCACTATGTGTAACCCAGCAAAAAAATATTACAAACCCAAAGTTTTTTACCATTTAACCCTCCTACCACATTTTACCAAGAAGTTCTAAACAAACTCCTCATTTTACTCTTCCTCCTATACTACACTCCCGCCAAGGCCATCATCTCAAAATGTTCAGAGGCTTCCGATCTCCTGCCCGTTTCTAATCTTCTCCAACGGTTGCTGGTTCTTCCTCCATCATCGTCGTCAGGTAAAGCTCGCCTTGAAGCAGACCTACGCGAGACCCATTAGTCTCATGCATGCATACCAGCGTGCCACATCGTTGGTCTCGCACAAGCAGGGCGCTCGCAGAACCACTGTCCGCCGCTGGGTGGGTGTGGGTGTGTAGGACTGACCGTCCATGGAAAACCGATGTGCGCAAGACCACGAGTCTCGAGCAAGTCGATTTGTGCGAGACCGATATCCGACCCCTGATTTCATTCTTTTATTGTTTAATTTTTATTTTTTTACAAATTGTGTAGGCACTGCAGCATTTCTGTCAAATCTTTGGGTATTGTTTGAGACTTGAAATGTTTTTAGGGTGGCTAACGGTGATGATATTTGGATCTGCAGTTTGCAATCTTTTGAACAAGTTGGATTCCTAGCAGACATTCTACCCGAAATTTCCTTTGGTCAGCAGGTAATTCCTTCAAATTCATGTCTTTTCTTTTTTACCATCCACTACAGCACTACCAGCCTTGGAATACTGGGATTCTTTTTGTAGATTGATTGTAATGATGAACCTAGCTTGCAACTCTGTTTTTGTTTGAAACTGGCTGGTTATCTTCTGTCAATGCTTTCTTCTTCAAACTCAGTAAGATGCAATAATAGTAATTTTTATTTGTCTTGATTGGGTCTATGCACATTGGTCTGTGTAGTTTGAGAGAGAGCAGTCAAGCTCAGGAAGATGCAATAATAGTACCTTGGGTTTAGTTTTAGTTCTGTTTTGTGTTTTTTTTCATGCCATTTATTTTTCAATAGTTTAACTCTGGCCATGGAAGTGAAAAAGCTAACAGCAGCCTTTATTTTTCAAAAGTTTAACTCTGACCTCAATGTAAGAAATTGAACTAGATAATTTAGAATAAGCGAAATTTGTTAAAACAACCATAAAGACAGAAACAACATACAAAAAACTCACATGTGAATCCAAAATTTGAGCTTCCAGATCGGCAAATATCTGTAGGACAATAACCTTTCTGTCAGCTAAGCTAAATATAGAAGAAGGTTTGCATGATTGTTAAGATTTGCTGTGTTAAGTCTTAAGAGAAGAACTTTTTCGTCAGTTGAGGAACTAGGACTGTTTTCCACTTGGTCCTTGATGCTTCTTTGTTTTGTCAGTTAAGGCTTCTTTGTGTTAAGTCTTAAGGTTTGTCATTACAGTTTTACTTTAGCATTTTAGGATGGACTTCTGGCATTAAATGCATGCAGTTTTCTTTTATTTTGTTGTTAGAATATCAATAATAGAGTCTATATGGAAATGTATAACACTTACAATTTACAAGTTACTAAATGGACATACCTTAAAATCTAACATATTATGATTTATATGTTAGATAAACTACATTAAGGCGCTGCAAGTAACCAGAAGTAAGAGAGACACACAGAGAAAGGTACAATAATAATTCTATATGATTTAATTCATGAAACATGGTTTAAAAATTATGCTAGAAATTGTTCATGTTGATCTCAACTTCAGTTTGACCTGTGGCAACTGTTCTTTCTTGAGTTTCTGCTTTTTGCTCCTGGGTTTTTAATATTTGTGATTATTTTGTAGTTTGTTACTGGATTTGCTGGCTTGAGTCTTCGTCAGCTAAGCTAAATATAGAACTAGGACTGTTAAGATTTGCTGTGCTAAGTCTTAAGAGAAGAACTTTTTCGTCAGTTGAGGAACTAGGATTGTTTTCCACTTGGTCCTTGATGCTTCTTTGTTTCGTCAGTTAAGGCTTCTTTTTTTTTTTTGATAACCCAGTTAAGGCTTCTTTGTGCATAATTAACAAACGCAATCTGAGTCAGACTCAGACTCAGACTCAGGTACTTATCACTCTCATTTTCATTTAATTTTGCTACTTATTTACTAAGTTATTTATGCATTTTTCTTTAAAAAAAATTCTTAATTATTTAAAGTTTGTGTACTGTTTTCTCTTTTTTTTTTTTTTAATTTTGTTTGCGGTTTAATTAGGATATTAGCTGAAAATTCTATTGTTCACAAAATTTTCTCTTTCTTTTATTTTTTTTCGATCATTTTTGTACCCATAGCAATATTTCTCTTATTATTCTCCAGTATGAGTTGTTAAATTGTGTTCTTCTCTTCATAAAAAGGCAAAATTTTAAAAAATAAGACTATTTATTTACATTTGAGACTATATTTTCCTACTCATAAATACATGAATTATATAGTACATGTAAATACATGGATTTATAAAATTCCTCTTTAATAGGAATTCCTGATACGTCTTTTTATAATCTCTTAAATGTGATGATTACAATCATCCTCAGAAAAATGAACAACAAGTCAAATTTATAATTCACTCTCTCAAATACTTGTTTCCAAGTATTTTTCTGAAGGCAACAAAGAATGAGGGGCATTCTCTTATGTTGAAGAACATTGCTGTCATAAGCTAATTGACATGTTTTGTCATTTCAATGAAACTTGTGAATAATGAACTAATAAAGGGGGACTGCTTTGTTGCCTTTTGAGGGGCTGCTTTGTGTTCTGCACAAGGTCAAAATTAGAGATTGCAATATTATCGACTTTTTTTCTGACAAAAGTTCTTAATTGGTTGGGAAAAAGATTTTTGTACTGCATTTATGTTTTGCTAGTTGATTTTTCTCTTTCAATGGTTCCCCTGTTAGATGGAATTAAGTCTACAACTAATACTTAATTTATGGCAAATTGCTTTACTTTTACATGCTACCATCAACCTAGCTACCTCTAAGTATTGTTGCAAATTCTAATTGATGATTTCCATCAAAATGAAGTTCATCTTCCTTTGGTTGCATTAGGCTGGAGGTACGATAGCTCATTTTTATAATCTCTTAAATGTAATGACTACAATCATCCTCATAATTATCTAAATGACAGACAGTTTTTAATGGTTCAACACTTTACATCAAGCTCTGTGTACTTCATTTTAAAGTTGGATTTCCTGGAGTAGTGATGCCAATGTGCATAGGTTTTAAAGAAATAAAGAAAAATGACCTTTGCTCCTTCATTCTCTTGTACAGTGTGAAATCAATGACTACCATATTCTCTAGTTCATACCAGAATCCCTGTCTTCTTTTCTCTGATTCATGCAGTTCAAAGGCTACTCAAACAACTTTAACAGCTGTTCCTCTTAAAACACCTCTCCATTTGAGGGTTTTCCTGAGCAGTGAGTAAGGATCCTAACTTTCATGGATAATTTCTTTTAGCAACTAAGCCATGTAATTTCATGAAATTTTAGATTGCATTTGTAAATTTACATTTTAGAAGATGAATTTGGATTTCCAATACATTGGAACTTATACAGTAATACTAATGAATGTATGAGTTATATAATTACATTCAAATATATATGAATTTATAGAATGACTCAAGAGTAATGAATTTAAATTACCTAGATGACAAAGTGAATTTCAAATGGATTATTTTATACTCCCTCAAATGTAATGACTACACTAATCCTCAAAAAAATTGACAAAGCAGTAAGTCTATGCTTTTTGTTGGTTCACTCTACAAACTTGTGCTTCTGTTTGTAACATTAGGCTCACAACTAGTCCCCCATCGTGTCTCATCACTTGCTGTTTATTGTCTTTCTTTATCTCTTAAGCAAGTACAAACCAGAGGCATATGATTGCTGTCCAGGAACATAAGTACTTGCTGTAATGAAATACACAAGACGTTAGTCATTGAAAAAAGTAGCTAGTGAGAGTAAGAACCTATCAAGGACTTCCAACAGTAGGATCAACCCTAAAAAAGTACTAAACTTACAGCCAAAAATCTTATAAAGAAACTGCTTATAAAGCAGTCAAAAATCTGTTTTTTTTTTCTTTACAAAGAACATAGTTAATTTTCACAGAATTGCTAACAACTTACAATCAATTTACAATCTCCAAACAACTTCTCTTTTGTCATTGCATTTTTTTGCAATTGCATTTTGTTTATGGGTTTATAATTATTTAAATGTTTTTTTTCAGACATGACATTAACACGAGGTGGAGGTTCATCTCAAGGAAGACGAAGGCGACCCACTGCCTCTGAGAGAAGAAGACGGGCTGGGACAGATCATACGGAGCATGTTGAGCAGGCCGAGCAGGCTGAGCAAGCTGAACCTGTCGAGCAAGTTGAACAAGCTGAGCATACTGATTTAGAAGACCAAACTGAGGAGACAAATTCGGATGATGCAGAGGAGGAATCCGAGACTTGTCCTGGAGGCCCGATTGATGCTTCAATTCTTAAAAGTTTTAGATCGCATATTGCCTATGCAATATGGGATGGTCAGTTAATAATTGTGTAAAATTGAAAAAAAATTTATCTATATTATTTATTAAAAATGATCTTATTGTTTGTTGTTTCTGATATAGGAGCGAGGCAATTTGAAGGCTATTAATCATAGTCAAAAAATCTCTCAGTGGATTTTAGACAATGATCGGTCACGTATTCGCTCCACTGTTTTGCAATCTAGCTTAGGGTGTTTGGTTGACTGCAGTTACCGCATATGCAACAGCACCGTCATCTCTGCTTTTTGTGAAAGGTGGCAGCCGGAGACAAATACATTCCATTTGCCTTTTGGAGAGATGACAATTACTCTGGATGATGTAGCTACACTCCTAGGCATACCAGTGGTGGGGTGGATCATATCATTTCGGCAGATGTCTGTGAAGTGCGCAAATAAAATGTTAGTACGCTTGTTAGGCATCTCTCATACAGCAGCTAAAGCAGCGACAAGTACTGGTCGTGGATCAAGTGTCACATTGCATTGGTTGAGATCGAACTTTGGCGATGTGACTAATAGGAAAAGTGATGAGGAGATAGTCTATGCTACTCGAGCATACTTGCTCCATTTACTTGGGTGTACAATATTTGTGGACAAGAGCGGATCACATGTTCCCATATCATTATTGGCCTGTCTAGAGGATCTATCAGCTATCAGTGGATATGCATGGGGTGCATCTGCTCTTGCTTACATGTATAGACAGCTAGGTCTTGTGAGCAGATCAAAAGTACATGGGATTAGCGGATATATGACCCTTATGCAGGTATTATGATTTATAAATATAAAGAACTTGTTAATTGTTATTGGTTTGTAAAATTTTTATTAATTATTAATGTTTTATTTGATGTAGGCTTGGATTTATGAGCATTTTCCATCGTTGAGTCCAGAGGCAAACCTCAATTATGAAGATAGTATGCCTCTGGCTCGACGATGGAAGCCACGTGGTTACGGTCAAGATGTGCAGATCTTGCGAGAGCAGCTAGATGATCTCCAGAGTAATCAAGTGTATTGGGATCCATATGCTGATAGTCGAAGGCATCATCCATTGCCTCCGATCACATTTTTCACTATTTGTTTGAAAGTTGGAGATATTGTAGAGCCGCATCATCCGGAGAGAGTGTTACGGCAATGGGGCTACGTGCAAACCATACCTCCAAGACGTTTAGCACCATATAGAGCACAACGGGGTAGTACGAGTTCCACTTATCATGTTGCATATCAATTCATGGATCAATTATGGGAGAGATGGACTATGTATGTGCTCACTGAAGAAAACAGAGGTAGAAAGTGTGATATCCCAACTGAGACAGTTCCAGAATACATGTCTTGGTACGAATCGATTTCTCATTGATTTGTACAAAATCCCACACACAGATCGAGGTTTCAAGCTAGACCAGTTGATTCTAATTATTCTGATGTACGTTATTAGCTTTAAATCTTAAGTTATTCAAATTCTTATTCATATCAATTGATTTCATCAAATCTCTATTGCCTTGTCTTGCAGCGCATCTCAAGAGCCGTGTCTCATATTGGTATACTAATGAGTGGCAACAAAAATGTGGAGACATTGACAAAAGGACTTAGCGACTTGCATGCCTTATTATGTAGAGAGTCAGAGGCAGCAGTTACCACATCCACACCACTTATAGCGCCATCCGAGACTGCTCCTGCTCCAGCTTCATGCAAGACAGCTCCTCCTCCTGCTCCATTGGAGACTAGTCCTCTAGCTCCATCCGAGATTGCTCCTCCTCCAGCTCCATTCGAGACAACTCCTCCTCCAACTCCATTGGAGACTAGTCCTCCAGCTCCATTCGAGATAGTTCCTCCACCTCCATCAGTGACGGCCCCTCCTCCAGCTCCATCGGAGACAGCTCCTACCTCAACTACATGTCTACGTTATTTTACTAGGACTAGGAAGAGAAAGGGGAGGGTAATTCTACAAGATGACGTGGATGATTAGTGTTTTGTATAGAGGGATTTTTGTTTTCTAAACATACAGTTTATGTTTGTGACATCCGAAGATAATGTTATATTATTTGCTTATATTTATAATTACGTTTTCATCCTCGTTCATTGCTTTTCTTACATGTTACAAATATAAATTAAAATATATAATTTATAATTGGATAATACATTCATTTAAAGACATAAATATGAAAATACAATAATATTTTATAAAATATCAAGGCTCATCTAAGTTAATGGTTTCTCTAGTAGCAACATCCGATCTTGATAACAAATTTTGAAATTCCTCAATACATGATATATATGGAAGCTCCCATTCACGAGCAGAATCCCAACAATATCGATACCAGTTGCATGCAATCGGAGGTATTGGTGCGAATGGGTCCATAAATACCTGAAAAGTAGCATGTTAAGCGAATGTACAAATAGAAAACAAAAAAAGTCAACTATGACGTAAATATTATTATTATCAATACCTCAACAAAGTGCGAATCGTTAACAAATCCAATTGCAATAAATCCATGCTGTAGTGGTGGAGGTGGTGCACTTCTCAGTGGGAGATATGTCAAGCATTGTCTCGAAGATAAATGGACTAGCACAACTTCATACCGTGTTGCTATCAAATGACCCATATCGGGTAAGGTCATCCATTTATCATAAGGAGCTGGTGTGTTGAAATACGATAATGTCTCTATCAATTCATCAACACGCTCTACAGATCCATAGAGATTAGCATAATAAGCTCGAAATTGACATATCTCATGAATCAAATCTTGTCGCACCTTAGCCCATGCGTCAACGCCCATGCCTAGCAAACCAGCTATAGCTCGAAAACCACAATTTCCATCGATTCAACATCCATAATAGAGCATATGTGTTGGCGTATCTCTAAAGGGAAAGAATCAATATATTTGATTTTCTTTTTCCGATGAACTAGTAGTTTCATCTTCTTTGCCATTGAATTGACTAAGACGGGTGTTGAGGCGCTATCCTATTGAGATTCAACAATCTCAAAGTATGATGGGGCACGTCGAGTTGATTTGTCTGAATGACCTTTGGTCTTAGCTTTATCGAGTGGAGGAACAAGGAAGGTAGTTGCCGGATCACCCAGTTCCCTTAACTTTTTCTTCAAGGCTAATTTTCCTGAGAGATCACATGCATCGAAGCGTTTAACTATAAGCTCCCACTCAGCATCAAGATTCAGCTCAGACATGTAATCAACATTGATCTTCTTCAAATCCAACTTCGACCAGTAGGGATCCACAACGGATAAGGGAATTGGTTTTCCATCTCTTGTTAATTCAGCAATCTCGTGAGCACAAGGCAACCCATGTGTACTTCGAATGACGCAACCACAGGCAAGATGGTCAATGCCAATATCATTTGCTCGTTGTACCTCCTTCAAAATAATATTCAATGCTGTCCTAGACACCAATCCTCGCAACTCCCTAAACAAAGTTGGCCCAAAATTATGTTCAACAACAATAAGACTTTTCTCAAACGAAGCCTTTATCTCCGTATGTTGCAGCTCAATCAGGGAGTTCATAGTTTTCCAACATCTATCAAAATCTCCTTGAGACGAACCAAGGTGTCTCTTTAACTTCACATGTGCACTCCCCGCCCTATATGACATCAGAAAAGTGTTTATTATAATGATGTATAATATAAATTGTGCGATAAAACAAATTTTAAACTTTATAAACCTGCATACCTATTAGTTGTAACATTTCCAAAGTGCTTTACTTTATTTGTCCACGCAGCAACAAATCTCTCTTTATACTTATTTAACCATGTGTCAGTCAAGTACTGGAGTGATCTTGGATAAGAACGGTAATAAGTTACAATTGAACTTAAATTTGTTTCGTACTCATACTCATTCGAAGAGAATACAAGAACACCCCGAGCTGACATAAATGCCTCCCACTTCTCATTGCTCTCAAACAACTTTTTACAATGAGCAAGTACATTCTTTGATATATGCCATCTACATAAGAGATTGGTTGCACTAGGGAACACTATCTGTACTGCTGTCAACAATGCTAAATCCCTATAAGTAACAATGACGAAAGGTGTTGAATCAGAAGACATCAAGCTTCTTAGTTTCTCTAATGCCCAAGTATAGTTGTCAGTGCATTCAGCCTCCATGTAAACAAATGCAACTGAAAATGTCAAATTTGTACATGTCACACCAACAATCTCAAGGAGTGGGAGTCGATATCTATTAGTTTTATATGTACAATCCATAATTAACACATGGGGAAAAGAATTCAACAAATCTATAGCTGTTGGATGTGCCCAAAATAAATCTCTAACACAATCACTTAACTCATCACTCCTATGCCACTCCACATATTTACATTCATTCAAGTGTTTCATGAGTTGTTGCATCTGTGATCTACCAGCTTTGTCAAGCATTCTATATTTTTGTCGTGCATTGTAGATAGTCTTCATCGTACTCACATTCTTCTCATCATGTTGTTTCAACATCAGTAATATATTTCTTGGTTTTACCATAACATTTGTCATATCACCCACCATACTTTGCTCTTTCACTGTCAAACGACCAGCAAAGGAATGTCCTTCTAAATGTTTTGCGGCCAAATGATTATGCATCCCATATACTACTTTCACTGCCCATTCATCATCCCTATCCAATTTCACCCCTTGTAACTCGAATGGACAATTGCATTTCTTTGTTCCTATTCCCAAGCGACAGAATTCATCTGTGTTTGACTTATATGCTCCATGCCTTTCACATACAAGTCGAAGTCTAGGTTTTCTTCAGGTAACACCAACATCTGACGATCTAATCACAATAACAAAACCCAAGTCTCTTCCAAGCTCTCTAGCCCATGTGATCAAGGCATTTCGACTATTGAAAACCTAAGACAAAATAAAATTAATAATTAATTTTTTGTACTATATTTCTATTAAAACCTTATATTAATTTTAAATATACTTACTTGGTTAGTAGTAAATGCATGAGTATAGTCAAAAATTTCTTCATCTACACCTTCCAATTCTCCAGATGCTACTATGTTGTCAATCTGCAAATATTAAACAAAGTAATTAATTATAATTACTTAAAAAAAATAATAACAACTTAACTTAAAAAAACACATATCAATTATATAATTAAATACATATCAATTATACAATAAAAATAACTACTTATCAAAAAATTACATATCAATTATATAATAATACATAAGCACTTTAAAAAAACAAAAACTTCCTGACAGCAATATTCGCGCAACTTGATTTGCGCAACGGGTAGACTTATGCGCAAGATAACTTGCGCATATTTGCACTTTATGCGCAAATGAGTTTATGCAGAAATGGAAGTATTGCGCAATCTATCTTGCGCACAAACTTGATATTTGCGCAGCTTAGATTGCGCTATCTCTTCATTACTGCCGAAATCTGATTGCGCAATAATCGAAACCTGTGAAAAAAAATGCTACCTGTTTTCCTTCTTCTTCTCCTTCTTGAATGCTTTCATATCCTTCATAACTATAATAGTAGCTATTTTCACTTACATTTTCCATTATTTTTGTGAAAGAAAATAGATTTTAAGCTTTAGAAGAAGAAAATGATGAGAAGCAAGAAAAGAGAATAAAGTAGAGCGATAAGAGAGAAAAACGAGAAAAAGAGTACGGTAATTGTCTTATGGCTGAAGATATATTTATTAAACATTTCATATACTGATTTCCGCGGGAAATGGATTTGGCAACGGATGATTTTGCTAAAGATGTCTTGCGCGCAATCGGACTTGCGCAGTTATTAATTTGGTGCGCATTATAGATTACGCATATTGGCCATCTTTGCGCAAACTAGTTTGCTCATGAGGAGCACTTTTGTGCAGACACGATTGCACAATATCTCCATTTATGCGCAAACTAACTTGCGCATGAGGTTGATATGGTTATTTTAGCTAATGGTTTCGATTGGTTATTTTGCATCAGGCTATGGCATCAGACATCAATTGCATCAGGCTATGGCTGCAGTATCGCATGAGGCTATGGCTCCTTACAATGCTCTCCCGAGACTTAAGCCTCGTTTGGCAATGAAGTGGGATCCTGCTTTTGGGCTAACTTGCGCATGAATGGCTATGGCAATGAAGGAGAAAAATGCCAGTGCCTAGCAACAAAATTGTTTTCATCGGTTTCGCTTTGCGCGCAACCAAGTGTGCGCAGTTATCAATTTCATGCGCAGTCTAGTTTGCTCGTATTTTCCTTTCCCGCGCAATCTTGAATGCGCATTTGGAACATTTCTGAGCATAATAGGTTGCGCAAACGGGCCATTTACGCGCAAGCTAACTTGCACATAAGGTTGATATGGTTATTTTAGCTAATGGTTTCGACTGGTTATTTTGCATCAGGCTATGGCATCAAACATCAATTGCATCAGGCTATGGCTGCAGTATCGCAAGAGGCTATGGCTCCTTACAATGCTCTCCCGAGACTTAAGCCTCGTTTGGCAATGAAGTGGGTTCCTGCTTTTGGGCTAACTTGCGTATGAATGGCCATGGTAATGAAGGAGAAAAATGCCAGTGCCTAGCAACAAAAATGTTTTCACCGATTTCGCTTTGCACGCAATTGGACTTGCGCAGTTATCAATTTCATGCGCAGTCTAGTTTGCGCATATTGACCATTCCTGCGCAAGCTAGTTTGCGCATGGAGAATACTTTTGCGTAGACTAGCTTGCACAACTTGGCCATTTATGCGCAAGCTAACTTGCGCATGAGGTTGATATGGTTGATAACTTTTTACCCTATTTTAGCTGGTTTCGACAATCTCTTTTGCATCAGGCTATGGCATCAGACATCAATTGTACAACTCAGCATCTCATTATTTCATTAATCTCTCTTTGAACTTATTAATTCATGGCAATTTTGCATATTAATCTTTTACAACAAATTTTCAACCCAGTTTTCCAACCAGTAATTCAACAGCCATGGCAAATTAGCCAATACAAAACCGCTACTGAGTTGTTGGAAGACTGAGTAAAACTGAAATAGTCTTGCACTTAAACAGAGATGACTGAGTCACCATCACTGCTTTCACTATCACTACTATGCTCCCCCTCTCACTCCCACTTCCACTGGCACTCTCGCTACTCTCACTTCCACTACTACTGCTTCAGCTCGAAGTCTGTTCTTCTTTCCCTTCAGCATTCACTTGAGCTCTAAGAGCTCCTGCTGCATTATGCCTCACGATGGAGAACGATGGAGATGGAGAAGAAGAGCTCTAAGAGGAACGGTAGGATTTCTCTTATGTTTTTAGAACTTCTCGGTAAAATGTGGTAGGAGGGTTAAATGGTAAAAAATTTTGGGTTTGTAATATTTTTTTGGTGGGGTCCACATAGTGGAGTAGGAAGAGTAAAATGTGGAGTTTGTTTAGAACTTCTCGTTTTGATCAACTCTAATGTGATTTAGGTAATTAGCATTGGCTTTTAGTTCAAATGTATAGGGTTGCATGGAACTTGCATGGGAAGGTTTTTAGAGTTTGGAATTAGGATGGGGTTTAAGGGTTAGGATAGTCTTTAGGCTTTAAAATGGGGTTTGAACAAAAGATTAACTTGCTTCTTTATTATTTTTTTATTTTTTAAATTGCTCGAATAAAATTAAATGTCTATAGCTGTCTTTCTTTGCGTATTGCTGAGAATCAAGAATTGGATAAAGACTCATACAACAATTTTGTCTGAACACTTTTTCTTTTTTTTTTCTTTTCTTTTCTCCTTTTTTGGTTTCATTTTTTATTTGTTTTTCTTTTTTTCAATTTTTTGATTTTTTATTACACTGATTGATGTTCAATCCATTTTAGAAAACAAGTTCAATTTGAAACAAGTACTTTGACTCCTTATCAATGCATCGATTCATTTTATAAAATGAATCCTATTTGAAACTTATACATTGATTCCATATCAAGGCTTGCTTGATCATCATCATTTTTTTTAAAGAATTCATTTAACTTCAAAACATCATGCATAGAGATCTTGAAAATTATGCTCAGAGGACTTGAAACTTGCCCAAAGGACTTGAAAATTTTCTTGACTCTATGCCAAAGTTTGATCCATTTTGAAGAAAAGAATTCGACTTCTGGTTATCTCGGCCGGTTGATGACTTCAATTGGTTTTTGTGTAAAAAGGCAACGGATAGCAGATGTGTTTTCAAAAATGTTAACTGTGAAGCTAGACTTGGGGAAATTATGGCGATTGCTGGTCCGAGAAGGCTGGCAAGACAACATTGTTGGAAGTACTAGAAGGAATGATCCCACCAAGTAGGATTTCTGGTAATGTTATTGTAAATAGCCAACCAATGGATCCTAGACACATCCAAAGGGTATCAGGTTATGTTACACAGGATGAAGTTCTCTTCCCACTTCTGACTGTCGAAGAAACACTCATGTATAGTGCACGTCTTAGGTTTCATGCTGGGCACAACAAGGCTGCGGGCAGAGGAAGACAACTGCTCAAGGAGCTGGGACTAGAGCACATTGCCAAAGCTAGAATCGATGGGGAATAAAATCGTGGCATTTCAAGTGGAGAAAAACGCAAAGTCTCTATTGGGATTGATCTAGTTCATGACCTGAATGTTCTTTTGATTGACGAACCAACATTAGGATTGGTTTCAGCATCAGCACTTCTTGTAGCATTGTTGCTGAAATCAATGGCTATGAAACAAGGCAAGGTAATTGTTTTAACCATCCACCAACTTGCTTTTCAAATTCTTGAGCTGTTTGATCAAGTTTTGTTGTTATCATCAAATGGAACTGTTCTTCATCATGGATCCTATTAGGTATTCAAGCCTAAAGAGAGAAAGCCTAGCCCAAAAGACCTGTCTAATAAATAAGAGAACCCCTCAACCTTAAATATCTCTCCACAATTGCTTGTGGAGTCAATGTGGGATCGTAACATTGCCTACCCCTTGAGAAGCTGACGTCCACGGCTGCCCATTTTAGATGGCTTTCACTCTGGACTCTTCTCAGCACCAGGTAGCCCTTTTTTAGGTCGCCTCTTTCGCTTCACGATGGTCCACTCTAGATAGCTTCACTCCGGACCTTATCAAGCACCAGGTAATCCTTTTTTAGGTCACCCCCTCCGCTACGTCGACTCTCAATAAAAGCATCAATGTCAGGAATTCAAGCCCAAAAAGAGAGCCTAGCCCAAAAGACCGATCTAGTAGGTAAGAGAACCCTTCGAGCTTAAATATTCCTTCACAATTTCTTGTGGAGTCGACGTAGGATCGTAACAGATCCCCACATCTCCTTGAGCAGCATCCTCAATTTGCAGGTCATGCCATTCCTTGCCATGTTAATGTTCTTGAGTTTGTCATTGAAATGATAGAAGCCTTGCTCATAGACACTGACGAAAACGAAGAAGAGGAGAATGCTGAAGTAGAACGAGATTGTGGAGATGTTATAAGAAATCTTCAGCTTAGTCATGCCAAAGAAACAAATATTTGTTACGCCAACCATCAGTTCAAGGAGGTTTTGAGATTAGGTCGGAGATTTTCCAACGAAATTTACAGAACAGAAAAGCTTTTTGTAGCAAGAACAGTACAAACAGTACTTGCTGGGATTGTGCTTGGCACCATATTTAAAAATGCAACTAGTGATTCAATAAGATTCAAGCTACAAACACAAATTGGATTTTTTTCCTTCAGCCTACCTTCCGTTGTCATCCCCAACAGAAGGCCTACCAATTTTTTTGCAAGAGAGAAGAATTTTGATAAGAGAAACCTCAAGGGGAGCTTAACGAATCTCTTCTCATGTCATATCAGGCACTGTTGTACTCCTTCTATTCCTGTTAATGGCTCTGCTCTACACCTTCCCTGTATACCGATTCATAGGACTGAGGAGGGAAATCAATGCCTTTCTTTATTTCTTACTAGTGGTCTGGATGGTTGTTCTAATGTCAAATTCTTTCGTGGCATGTTTCAGTGCACTTGTTCCAAATTTCATAATAGGAACATCTCTGATCGCTGGCCTCATTGGATCCTTTTTCCTATTTTCTGGCTATTTCATATCAAAAGAAGACATCCCAGGTATTGGATTTTCATGCACTACTTGAGTTTGTTCAAGCGTCCCTTCTAGTGCTTTATGATAAATGAGTATGGAGAAGTGAGGGGCCAGAAGAGATGCTTAAAGATTGTGGGAGGTGAATGCTATCTCTATCCCAAAATGTTTTGATGCAGCAAGGTCTTAAAAGAGTCATAGAAATGGAGATGAGTTTCATTGTTGGGTACAGATTTTTGAGCATTTTGATTTTGAGTTACAGGTCCTATAGAACAAAATGTTGAAAGGATGTCAGCAGCCAAATGTGAATTAGACTTGAAACAATTCTCCCTTACAAGAACTAATTTTAGAATCAGTCTCTGAAAGAAAAAAAATTGTATGCGGAATATTATTATGATTTAATGAATATTACTTACACTACAGTAAGAACTTCAAGTTACAAACAAGAATCAACAGCCCTGCTTCTCATCACATGATTCAATAGCCAGCAAACTGAAATGCAGAATTACATAGAACTCTCACTATGCAAAAGAAATAGTACCATTCTTGTTGATTCGTTGAATAATGCCAAGTATTATTTGGAAAGTTTTCCTCTCTATCCAAATTACATCTGATTTAAAAAATTAACTGACTACATGGTTCAATCAAAAGGCTACTAAAGCAATGAAGTTGTGTTGTATTTCATTTGAAATCAGGGCCAGGACCTCAAATTTCTCCATAGTAACAAGAATACAACTCCCAGCACAAAAGAGTAGCTATTGTGGTCCCTATATTGTTGGTCTCTTAAAGATTTTGGGCTCCAAATATGAGTTCCATTCATAAAGCTTATACATATGGTAAAAGGAAGAGCTAAAGGATTTGGCAGCACTGCTTTTCAGCTTGAACAGGTTTCATTTAGCCTAATGCCAAAATAAATATAAGTTATATCCCAATCCCATTTATGAGTGTTTCTAAAGAAAATAAATATGCTAACAACACTAGCTGCTTGGCAACATCTTCTTAAAAAGTAGCTGTAGCTTTGATAATAAAGATAGTGACTATTAAATTTGGAAATGATAGCAATTTCTCCTAAGAAATAAAATGTACCAACACACCTTAGTCCAATCCTGCATTCCTTTTAGAAAATTTTAGGTTCGATGATTACCAAGTGCTTTGTATTCAAATTCAGGCATAGGAGAAATGTTCACTCATCTAAGCACTTTGGAAATTGGTAGTAATTATAACCTGCCAAATTTCTGTCCCTTGGAGCTCCTAAAGGATCGATATTATTGATTCTTATGTACCCTCCCCACCTGATACTCAAAAGTGTGGCTTTGTCTTTTGGTCTTTTAAAACACAATTTTTGGGTTCCAATACTTCTTTACTTAACCTTACAAGCAAAATAACTTTCATTTCGCCTGTATCTCATGTCTCCTTTAGTGAATACTCCTGATACATATTAATAAGCATTAATCCTAAATGGGAGGAAGAAGGTAAACATCCCAATATATGCACCAAGATAATGCCTAAACAAAACTGCCACTATCCTCTACTTCCTCATCTAATGTGAATATTGCTTTTGTTCATCTTTGGGACAAGTAATTAGTAGCTATTTAACGAGATATATATACGCACGCACTAATTTCCTAATAGCAGTTTTTATTAAAGGTGCAAGGGACACTCTAGGTACTGGATCGCTATACAACCTAAGGTACAAAACACATACACAAAGGAAATTTGCCCAAGTCATGCTAGCTGTCTCTCTCTCTCCCTCATGCACACACGGAGAAACATAGATGAGTTTAAAAATATATAATTTTGTTAAATAATGTTAAATGGATTGATTGGTTCCACTTTCTAATATGTTTGAAAGATCAACATGCACACACAGAGAAACATACATAAGCTTAAGTTTATATAATTTTGTCAAATAATGTTAAATGGATTAATTAGCTCCACTGTCTAATATGTTTGACAGATCAAGCATTATCATAATTAAAGTCCAAACCACTTTCCTGCACTAGCTCAAATTTTCTTTTTCTTTGCTTTTCTTTTGAACGAGAGGATTTGCACTAACTACATTCCCCAATTTTTCCAATTTTTGTAAAGAGAGAATTTACCAAATAATATTCCACCTAATAAAAAAAATCACGTAATGCATGCTTTTCATTTTTTTTGGATTAAAAAAAAAAAGTGTGGCACCTTGCCTAAAGGGTGCATGCATGGCACATTTTTTATTTGCACTGCACTTTTGCACCTAGGCACAGGCTTCGAAGACACTGCTTAATAGAGCTTTCTCAGTTTCAAAGTTCTCAAAAGCATATATTATTTAATTTGAGGAGGAAGCTAGGTAATCAGCATTTACCTATAGTATCTTATTATACAAAAATAAGATTTAAGTCACAAGGATTATGATGATATTTATGATAGCAATTATATTGTATCTTGAAAGAAATAAAATACATAATCTGTCTCTGCTTCACTATTACCCAAATTAAACAAGGAAATATATAAAAAAACTCCCAACTACAAAGTTGCATCATGAAATAAGTTACCCATTCTACAACATCTATGATTTATATTATAGCAGGTACATCATATCCAGTCACCTATGATACGATAATAGGAGACTTGAGTATATAAACTCCTCAATTTATACAGCAGATAAAAATTAAGCAATTATTGACTATATATATCCAGCATGCTAATGACTGTGGACATAAAAAGCTACATTCTAAAGAACTGAACGGTATTTAAGTAATTTTATGCTCTACAAAGAAACGCAAATGAAGAAGATAATGAAGAGTTGAATAATAAATCCCTTTGCCTCTTGTTTGAAAGTGTAGAATTAAAAGAGAATTCCTCTGAAGCATAAAATTTATCAAGTATAGACCTGAGTGTTTGGTTTGCAACATCTTTCTAGCTGTTGTGGTATGAGGTAAGGAATGAAAAACAGGAAAATAGTAGAAGGCAGAGAGAAATATGCAGGAAATTTCTTGCTATTCATTTCTACTGAATTTATACAAAAAGTATTAAACGTAGCAGTTAAGGCATATCTCCTTGAAATAAGGAGTTTCACAAATTTGTACCTAAGCTCAACTAACACCACCAATAATATAAACAAGTGATAGAACACAAAAGGATGTTGTCCCTAGAGTGCCTTGGAAAGATCTCATTGTCTAACACTTTTCCTTGAGATTTTTCATTGAGACTCCAAGCTTAGTCCTCAAAAATTCAAACCTTCCCTTTGAAAGAGCTTTGGTCATAATATCATCAATTTGTTCTTCAGAGTTGCAATACTTTAGGTTCAACTCACCAACCTTTTCAGCTTCTCTAATTACATGGAACTGAACATTTATGTGCTTGGTTCTTACATGCTAAACAGGATTTTTTGTGATAGCTATAGCAAATTCGTTGTCAACCTAGATTGCAGTAGCTTCATTTTGGTTTAGCTCCAAATCTGTCCCACTTTTTTAAGCCATATGGCTTGATTAGCTGCTGCAGTAGCAGAAATATACTTAGCTTTAGCTAAAGATTAAGCCACCACATTGTGCTTCCTTAAATTTCAAGAGAAAACACCACTTCCAAAAGAAAAAAAAAAAAAACATAACTTAAGTGCTTTTAGAGTCATCCACATTTCCTGCCTAGTCACTATTTGCATATCCTTAAAGCTAGCTGCTTTCATTCTTTTAGTACCATAAGCCATAATCATCGATACCTCTAATGCATCTCTAAACTCTTTTAGCTACACCATAGTGAACTTGACTAGGAGATTGCATGAATCCTGAAAGTAAACTTAATTAGTACGTTACATCAGATCTAGTGGTAGACAAATAGTCAAATACAACACACTGCCAATTAAGCTTCTGTAAATAGAGTTATCAACTTTGTTTGTAGCATCATTCTTTGATAGTTCCTCATTAACCACCATAGGTGTAGCTAATGATTTATAATTCTCTATATTGAATTTTCTTCAAATTTTCCAAAGCATATTTCCTATGTAAGATGAAAATTCTAGCATCAACTTGATGAAATTCTATTTTAAGGAAATATCTCATTTTACCTAAGTCAGACATCTTAAATTGTTTCTTCATATCCAACCTGAATTGCTTTAAAGATCACCACCTGTGACTAACAAGTCATCCACATATATTGACACAAAACCTACGCTTCACTTCCATGCTTCTTTACATAAAGTAGCTTCACATTCACTTCTTTTAGAACCTTGCTACAGAAGATAGGCATCAATCTTGTTGTACCTGGCCCTAGGTGTCTGTTTTAATCTATAAAGAACATTGTGCAGCTTGTAGACCTTTTCTTCACTGCCTGCAACTTGAAAGCCTTTTGGTTGCTCAACATATATATCTTTTTCAAGCAATCCATTTAAAAAGGTTGACTTTACATCTAAATTATAGATTTTCCATTCCATCTTGGCTGACAAGGCTACTAAAAGCCATATTGTACCTTGTGTTGCTACAGGAGAAAAATTGTCTAAAAAATCAACACCTTGCTATTATGAGTATCCTTTGGCAATCAGCCTAGCTTTAAGTTTGTTTATAGAACCATTTGGATTTAGTTTAGTTCTATAAACCCATTTTACTCCAATCACGTTTTGATTGCTCGATTTGTCTATAAGCCGCCAAGTTTCATTTTTTTGTATCATATTGATCTCCTCATCCATTACTGCAGTTTTCCATCCATCCATCATTGCAACTTCAACATAGCTTGAAGGTTCTAATGCAACTATATTACACTTGGCATAGACCTTATCCATTGTTTTGTACCTCTAACTTTCAAATTCATGAATTTGGCATCTCTATCCACTACATCAAATTCAATTGTTGTTGTCGCTGAAGTACCCTGCAGCCAGAAAATTAAATTAAAACCAAAATTACATAAAAGTCTTACCTATAACTACCAATTTTAATTTTGTTACCTAGGTTGAAATGGTGTTAGAAGTAGGAGGAGTAAGGTTCACCAATCCACTTTGTAAGTGACTTCAAAAATTTTCTATATCCAAAGGACTGCTACCATGATATATTGTCTGACTTTTCCATAACATTTCTCTTCACATAGAACTTATTCATTAGCTTGCACTTGATATTTTCTACCATTATTAGTATTGGTTTGTCTCTGGTATCCAATGTATATTTGTTGAAGCATTAGAAGAGGCTGTTCAAGAGGATGTCACACTTTAAATTTGGATTGTAGTGTGACCTTAACCAATTTTGTGTTGGTTTCTCAAACAACCATTCATATGCTCTTGTACTCTTTGCTTTCAACTAATTCATGCACTTCTTGAGCTCTCCAATATAGCTTGCTTTTGTTGTAGCCCATAGAGCATCATTTAACCCCTTCCCTTAAGGGCCACCATTTTTGAAGTTGTTGCGCAAATACCTTACACAACTTTGATGCTTTCATTCAAGGAATAAGTTTCTAAGTGAGGCTTTCAAACCCTACAACAAAAACCAAGAGAAATGGCATTAGAGGGATTAAACAAGCAACAAATTGATAATATCTAAGACATTATAATTTACCTTTTGCTTATTAGACATCCAAGTCCAACTATATGGATTTTCCCTATGGATATCTTTCTTTAATAGATGTGTTGGCTCTTATAGGCAATACCGAGAGGGGGGGTGAATCGGTTTTTCACTAACCTTAGGTTCGTTTTGCGATTCTTCTAAATTCTCTAGCCTATATTAATAATTTCTAAGTTCTCTAGGCTAGGCAAGCATGCAATCCAAGTTCAATGCAATAAACACAATATAATTGCAAGTAATTAAAGAGAGTAAGGAAAGAGAGATTTACACAATCGATTTATAGAGGTTCGGCAACCTTGCCTACGTCCTCTACCTTGAGACGCTCCCAAGGATTTTCTCCAAATCCACTTTCTTGAATTTGTGATTACAATCCCTCTATTCAAGGCTCAGGAGTAACCTCCCTCTTTTTCTAAGCTCAAGAGAAACCTCTCTCTTTTTCTTAGGCTAAAGAGTAACCTCCCTCTTTTTCAAAGCTTAAGAGAAACCTCCCCTTTTACAAGGAATGGTGGGTTACAAATAATGTAATCAAGAGAAGCCTCTAGGTAGGCAAATGATTACAGAAATTAAGCACAATGAAAAGCCTATACAAGATTTGTGCTAAGCACAACAAGGAATAAGAGAATGATAGATGATTAAGACTTTGGAGCTCTTGATTTGTTGTTTGTGGCTTGAGGATTTGAGGAATATGTGTTATGAAGTTGCTGAGTAGTTCCTCTTGCTTTCTTTAGCTTCTAAGCCACTATTTATAGTCCCTTGGATGTATTCTAGCCGTTGGAAGGAGCCAAATCTCGAATATTACCGTTGTCTCACAGAAACTAGCCGTTATAGGCTATTTTCGGGCAAAGGGATCGATCCTGCTACAGTGGGGATCGATCCCTTTTGTCCAGAATCTTGATTCTGGGCTTCAGGGACCTTGGGAAGACTTTCTGCCAAAAAGGGATCGATCCTGATACAGTGGGGATCGATCCTTTTCTTCCAGAGGGCATTTTTCCTGCACTTTTGGGTTAGAAATGATATGACCTTTGATCTTAATTCAACCCAAACTATTTATAAGCTTTAAGGGAGTTTTTCTTGACTTTCTCAAATGAAAATATTGTCTAAGAAATCATCATGTGATTTTCTAAAATATTCAAAACGTTTATAAAGAATTAAGACCAATAAGAATATGCATCATTAAATCATGATCTTAATGTTTGATATGATCACTTGAAATATATTGAGAAAATCATGTGTGATAAGGCAAATTTACAATATGAATTAAAACATTAAAGCTTACTTAAGTTTTTGTCATTTCAAAATACATATGGCAATTTAAAGCTAACAATCTCCCCCTTTTTGATATGACAAAACTTAATGTAAATTTGCTTTGAAAATTCTTTGATAAAATACTCCCCATCAAATAAAGCAGGATTTTATAAAGCTCCCCCTTAATATAAGCATGGGTTTTGAAAATGAATTTTCCCTCATTATCTCTCCCCCTTAATATCTCTCCCTATATCTATCTTTCCCTTTATTTATCTCTCCCCCTTTTTGTCATAGCAAAAAGAAGGAAAAATAATAAAAAATATGCTCCCCCTAAAATCATGGCTATGTGAGAAGAGATAAATATGCTCCATCCAACAAGAAACATGTTAGTACATGGGACTCATAGCACAAATTAATAAGTCAATATTCACAAAGAGTATGAAATATTCATGCAATGAATATGACTTATGATCCTATACCAATTGTTTATAAATAATTTTGATACCAATTGTTGATAAGTAATTTTGCAAGAAAGTTCCAATTGGTAAGAAGTTAAGCAAGCACCTAAGTATATCAACTGTTCTCTAAGGTCCAACTAAGGTGCATGGTAATACATCATGATTATGAGCTAAAATTAGATGACATATCATATGCATGAGCTCATAAACCACGTTCAAGCAAGAGTGTGCATAGAATCAAGACATATAGCAATTAACTACAAGTTCTAGCACACAAGAGTTTTCATGCAAAAATATCCTAAATGAGTTCTTCTTTATTTGTCATTTCAAACTAAAGAGCATGAGAAGAATTGTCAATTTAAAGCTCATATCAATTGGCAATTTAGATTTGGCTTACCAATTAGTGAAAATATGGTTGCCAATGATACTAAGTGTTATTTCAATCTAAATACCAATTGTTTCTAATGGTTGACTTACACATTTTGCATGATTCCAATATTTATGTGTAGTGTTCATGTCAAGAAAATAATCCTTCTAAAAATGCAAGAACACAATCACATATTATCAAATATGCATATGGATCAATTAAACATTAGCACACTATCATAAAGAATTAATCCATATTCATATTCACAAATTTATACCACATGGAAGATTCAAAATTCAAGATATTCAAGCAAACACAATTTCTTCCATGGTTTCAAGTACAAAAATCCTATGCTCATTTCCTAATTCAAGTCCTTAACCAATTATGAGCAAGGAAAGATTCAACATTACCATTTTAATCAATTAATAGCCATATCCCTAGTTGTTATCATCATTTAAAGTTCTAGAGGGTATATGCTATTTTAACTAAAATGGTTTCACCTAAGTGAATCAATATTATCAAGCTAAAATATATTTTATCATTAAGATCCATAAACTATGAGTGAGGTTAAGCACTTAATATCATGAAATAACTATTCTCATCTCATAGGCATGATTATTGATTCAACTTAAGCAAACATGCATGTTCATCATCAAAACAATCAAGAGTCTATGCATGTGAATCAATTGTTTGTGTTGTCATTAATGCTCAAGTTCCATAATAATTTGGCTATAAAGAATTAATTTCATGGATGATAAATTTTCATGTAACTCAACATTTATGATTCATTTATCATCACTGATTATAAGCCAAGGAAAAGTATGACCTTTTACCAATTGTTGAATTTACATTTGAAATCATTCCTTAAGGTCAAGTTTTAATTATTCTTCCACTAGATGTATAATTATCATGAAACCTAGTGTGGAGTAGTTGAGTCAAGCTAATAAACATAATCCTGTAAGCATGCTTGACTAAAATGAACAAAAGATATGAAAAACACTCATTATGCACAAGTTCATCAAATTCTCAAATATATCCATAAATCATTGAAATAAATCTCAAAATTATGTTTAAGCATTCATTGAAAGTATGTTTCAAGATTATTTCAAAAGTTCATGAACGTTTTCAACAAGGAAAATGATTTTGCACTTGTGAGCTCAAGAAAAATGATATTGATTGTTGAAAGTGATACCATTTGTTGGAAATGATATTAATTGATGAAGTTGAGGCATGATATCAATGAAAAATGAATTTTCATATATTAAATATCATCAAAAATAAGTTAAAGCAATGAATTTTGAGTTGAGAAGAGAGAAAATATCAAAACAATGAAGAGTTCTTCTCAATTTTGGTTGAAAACATGCAGGAGGGCCTTTTCTGGCCTGGGGGGATCGATCCTGCTACAGTGGGGATCGATCCCTCATATGTTTTCTGCAAATTTTGTAGTTGTTTTGACAGAAAATTGAACTAGTGAGGTACCAAAACTTTGTTTTTGAGTAATTTAAGTTCAAGTAAAGGTTTAAACATTTGTAAAACATGATTTTGGACTTGTATGAATGAAAAACAAGAATGAAAAATCATTTAACAAAAGATTTTGCAATTTTGGAAGAATTTTCACAATAAAATGCATTTTTGGCCTCAAAGGGGGTCATTTTGAGAGTTATGCGTATTTTGGCCAAACCAATGCATTGAATTTCATAAATATGTCAAAACAAACTTGTTCACATAGATTTTAAGCACATATAACATCAAATCATCATACTTGTGAACATTATGCCATGATTTCCAACATACAAGTTCTACATTAATGCTCATGACATGGCATTTTGCATATATGACATATTTGGCAATTTGAGGCAAGTAAATACATTATCAACACATAGAAAACATGCTCAAATTCCAGAGATCATTTCAAAATCAAAAATCAGGCTTTTCATCCAATCATCCAATACCTCAAGAACTATCCATCAACCACTCAACAATCAATTATCATGCCTTTTAATCATTCAACTCACAATGCATCATTAATCATTAACCAATTTTCTCATCAAAGCATAACTAATCAAATAAAAAGTTTAAAGAGTAAGGAATTAAGCTTACAAAACTCCTTTTGCTTGAGTATGCTTTGCCTTGAATTGTTGAGTCCACCTTGAGCTATCATTTAAAGAATTGTTGTGATTAGTCAAAGATGGATCCTCAAGCTTTTCCTTTTTCTCATTGGCATATGCAAACTCCATGAGGATGTGTTGAGCATTTAAACTCCATTGTTCCATTGTATTCCCATGCTCTAACACTCCTACAACAAACAAATTCAAGCATGCTTTGGTACCCAAATTTTCTTGGGTCCATGAGAGTTAGTACAAATAATTTTTGATCCTTTTGGGATCCATTTCAAGCTCAAATCATCATTATTTATTGCATGCTTTGGCACCCACATTTTTCTAACCACTCTTCCTCTAAATGTGGTTTTTCTATTTGTGCATGCTTGTGAAGAGTGTCCTATTTTATTGCATAGTGAGCATGTAAGAGATAAATCATGCATAGCATTTTTGCTCACTAGGAAATTCCTAAGATGAGTTTCTTTTTGTTTTTCATTATAACCTAACCCATCTTTATCAAAGAAAGCTCTTTGGGTCTCTAACATGTGATCTAGCTTTTGTTGACCCACATAAAACCTAGAAAATGAGTTATGCAAATTTGTGTTCTTTTTATTTAACTCATTTATTTCTAAGTTGGCCTCTTCTAGTTTCTTTTCAAATTCTATCTTAGCACTTGTCAAGGCTTCATTTTCTATTTTTAATTTAGCAATGATTTTCTTATATTTAGAATTCATGCATTGAAATTCATTTGCTAAATCATCAAAGGCATTTTGTAGTTCACTAAAGGTGTAATCATTATCTTCACTAGAACTACTACTAGCCTCATCATCACTAATGGCCATAGAGCATGAGTAGGCTACCTCATTATCTACATTTTCCTCATCGGAGCTATCACTATCGCTTCATGCAGCCACAAATGCTTTCTTCCTAGGTTTCCTATCCTTTTCTCTTCTAAGTAGGGGGCAATCTAACTTAGTGTGACCCGGTTCATTACATTCATAGCACACTAAGGGGTCTTTTTCTCTTCTACTTGACTCTCCCCTATGATGTCTCCTATTACTCTCTCTCTCTCTTTCATTTTCATAAATCTATTGAATCTTTTGGCAAACATTGCCATTTCCTTTTCTTCCTCATTTCCACTCTCATCACTATTATCCTCATGAGTGGAAGACTTAAGTGCTACCCCTACTTTCTTTGAAGGCTCTTCATTTCTTTTCAATTTCATCTCATATGTAAGTAGGGAGCCCATAAGTTCATCTAGAGACAAGGTATTTGGATCTTTAGACTCTTCTATTGCGGTTACCTTTGCCTCCCATGTTTGTGGCAAGCTATTCAAGATTTTCTTCACCATTTCTACATTGGAATAGGTCTTGCCTAATGCCTTAAGTCCATTGATTATATCATTAAACCTAGTGAACATTTCGCTAATGGACTCATTTTCTTTCATCCTAAAAAGCTCATAATCATGTGTGAGCATTCCTACTTTGGTTTCCCTAACTTGATTGGTCCCTTCATGTGTGATGGCCAATTTGTCCCATATTTGTTTAGCATTCTCACATAGAGAGACTCTATTATACTCATTGGGACCTAATGCACAAAAGAGAGTGTGCATAGCCTTGGCATTCAATTGTGCTAATCTCATATCATTTGTGTCCCACTCATCCTCACTTTTAGGGACATCTTTTCCATCAACTTTCTTCATTGGAATTTTGGGACCATTAACAATCACTCTCCACACTTCATAATCATTAGATTGTACAAAGAACATCATCCTAATTTTCCAATATGAATAATTCTCACCATTGAAGAGTGGAGGTCTAACTAACGATTGTCCCTCTTCTCCTAGGGGTGTGCCTACATTCAAGTGAGCCATTTAAGATCGTTTTGCTCGATAGAGGTTAATCTAATTCAATCTCGAGCCCAAGCTCTGATACCAATTGTTGGCTCTTATAGGCAATACCGAGAGGGGGGGTGAATCGGTTTTTCACTAACCTTAGGTTCGTTTTGCGATTCTTCTAAATTCTCTAGCCTATATTAATAATTTCTAAGTTCTCTAGGCTAGGCAAGCATGCAATCCAAGTTCAATGCAATAAACACAATATAATTGCAAGTAATTAAAGAGAGTAAGGAAAGAGAGATTTACACAATCGATTTATAGAGGTTCGGCAACCTTGCCTACGTCTTCTACCTTGAGACGCTCCCAAGGATTTTCTCCAAATCCACTTTCTTGAATTTGTGATTACAATCCCTCTTTTCAAGGCTCAAGAGTAACCTCCCTCTTTTTCTAGGCTCAAGAGAAACCTCTCTCTTTTTCTTAAGCTAAAGAGTAACCTCCCTCTTTCTCAAGGCTTAAGAGAAACCTCCCCTTTTACAAGGAATGGTGGGTTACAAACAATGTAATCAAGAGAAGCCTCTAGGTAGGCAAATGATTACAGAAATTAAGCACAATGAAAAGCCTATACAAGATTTGTGCTAAGCACTACAAGGAATAAGAGAATGATAGATGATGAAGACTTTGGAGCTCTTAATTTGTTGTTTGTGGCTTGAGGATTTGAGGAATATGTGTTATGGAGTTGCTGAGTAGTTCCTCTTGCTTTCTTTAGCTTCTAAGCCTCTATTTATAGTCCCTTGGATGTATTCTAGCCGTTGGAAGGAGCCAAATCTCGAATATTACCGTTGTCTCACAGAAACTAGCCGTTATAGGCTATTTTCGGGCAAAGGGATCGATCCTGCTACAGTGGGGATCGATCCCTTTTGTCCAGAATCTTGATTCTGGGCTTCAGGGACCTTGGGAAGACTTTCTGCCAAAAAGGGATCGATCCTGATACAGTGGGGATCGATCCTTTTCTTCCAGAGGGCATTTTTCCTGCACTTTTGTGTTAGAAATGATATGACCTTTGATCCTAATTCAACCCAAACTATTTATAAGCTTTAAGGGAGTTTTTCTTGACTTTCTCAAATGAAAATATTGTCCAAGAAATTATCAAGTGATTTTCTAAAATATTCAAAACGTTTATAAAGAATTAAGACCAATAAGAATATGCATCATTAAATCATGATCTTAATGTTTGATATGATCACTTGAAATATATTGAGAAAATCATGTGTGATAAGGCAAATTTACAATATGAATTAAAACATTAAAGCTTACTTAAGTTTTTGTCATTTCAAAATATATATGGCAATTTAAAGCTAACAAGATGTATAAACCAAGTCTATGTTTCTATATTCTCAATTTCTACCACAGCAAAAGCGATAGGGAAGATGTAGTGATTAGCATCAATCCCAACTACATCAAGCAACTAACTTCCATATTTTCTTTTCAAATGGTGCAATTCCTTTCAAATGTTTGCTTTCCCTAATTCTCCTTTATTGTGTATGCTTTTGTTTATTTATTTGAAACTAGTATGGATAACTTTCTCTTAAAGCTATCCGTTGTATTTTCTTAGGGTATTCTTGAACTCAAAAAAGGTACAGATGTTATGATCCTATGACTAAAAAGAAGCTAGTTTTTACAGATTTAACCTTTTTTGAGTCTGAGTCATTTTTTAAAGTTGCTAGTGATAAAAAAAAAACAATTCCTCTTTCTCCACCTGTATATACATCTATTCCTCCTTCCAAACCCTTGCAAGTTTACAGCAAACAACAACCTTTGCACACTCCCAGTGCTCTAGAGCTGTCTCTTACTCCATTGTATTCAGCTGGTGATTCTTTTGATCTGCTCATTGCTCTTTACAAAGGTAAACGTTCTTGCACTCAACATCTTATTGCAAATGTTGTCTCCTTTGATCACCTGAGTCCTTTTATTCTCTCTTTTGCTTTTTCTTTGTCATTTATATCTGTTGTTAGGAGTTATCAAGAAACTATGCAAAGTCCTAATTGGAACAAGGCAATGCATAAGGAGATGTCAACACTTCTGACATGAAATACATTGGATTTGGTACCATTACCTGAAGAAATTCATCCAATCGCATGCAAGTGAGTTTTTACTATGAAGTATCACCTTGTTTGTTCCATTAAGAGGTACAAAGCACGGTTGGTTGCTAAAGGATACACTCAAACACTGGGTATTGATTTTTTTAAACATTCTCTCTTGTTGCTAAAGGATTGGCATATTTATAAACTAGATGTGAAGAATGAGTTTCTTTATGGGGATCTAACTGAAGAGGTTTATATGGAGCAACCACCTGCATTTGTTGCTTAGGAGGAGACTCATCTTGTGTGTAAATTGAAGAAAGCCATTTATGGTTTTAAGCAGATTTTGAGAGCTTGGTTTGACAAATTCAATCAGGTAGTTTTGCTACAGGATTTAAATAAAGTAAAGCTAATTATTAAGTCTTTGTGCGACATAGTTTATTTAGTATTCTGGTACTGTTTGTATAAAATTGATGTACTATTATCAAGAAGTGATATCACGACATTAAAGAAACCAAAAGGTACTTATAACAATAATTTGTTACAAAAGATCTTGGAAATTTAAGGTACTTTCTTGGTATTGAGATCGCTTGTAGTAAATAGGATGTGGTAATATCTCAAAGAAAGTATGCATTGGATCTTTTACAAGAATCAGGTTTATCAGTTACAAAACCAATAAATGTCCCTGTGGTACCTAATTTAGACTTATGGAAAGATGATGAAGACTTTGAGCATAGTACTCAATTCAAAAGGCTTGTTGGGAAGCCTATTTATCTTACAATTACTAGACCAGACATTGTTCATGCTAAGGTTGGTTAGTTAATTTATGGAAATATCTAAGAAGTGTCATTAGGAAGTTGCTTGTAATATTTTGAGATATGTTAAAAAGTCACCAGGAAAAGGTTTCTGGTTCAGAAAGAATAAACATCTTGATTTAGTTAGTTTTTCAGATGCCAATTATGCTGGTGATAATGGTGACAAAAAATCTACATTAGGTTATTGTACTTTTGTAGGAGGGAGTCTAGTAACCTGGAAAAGTAAGAAGCAAATAGTTGTGTCTAGGTCTAATGTTGAAGCCTAGAGGTGGCAAACGGGCCGGTTTGGGCGAGTTAGATCTGGGTTATATTCGGGTTCAAGTTTTTTCGATTTCAGGTACTTTCGGTTTCGAGTTGTTTTGGTTTCGGGTATTTTCAGGTTCGGTTATTTGCATTTTCGGTTCAATTTCGAGTTCGGTCCAGTTTTAATCGGGCGAGCTTAGCGGGTTTAATCAAATTATTTTAAAATTTTATAAATTATAAATATTTTTATAATTTTGAATGTACTAATTAATTTAATTTTATATAGTTAAATAAAAATATAATAGAAATGCTAAATTAAAGTAAAATTTAATAAGTATTTATATAAATATAAATTTTTATATTTTAATGTTTTTATTACTTGACAATTATTATTATTTACTTTTTTAATTTCCTATGATATTCACATTTGTTATAAAATATATAATTATATATTAATAATTATATAAAAATTTATTTTTTAAGTGAGCCAAATATAAATATATATATATATAGTAAAACTAAAAGAAAGTGAAAATCCAAAAGTATTAGCTATACAAATAAATGACTAACAAATTATAAATAAATCACACTAAACAATTAAACATTTATATAAATGGCTTTATACTCTTAACAATAACTTATTGGGTTATTGTATTTTTTTAGGTCAATATTAGGCAATTGGAATTTAGACACTCTTAGTTCAATAAATTTCTTTTTTTTTTTCACTTTGTTTTATTAGCTTTTTTAATAATTATATTATATTTTTAGTAAAATTTTAAATTTTTAAGAATTTTTTTACATTTATTTTGTCTTTTAAATACCAACATAATTAGTAACTAAATTAAATCTAATCGCATAACTAGTTAACTAATTGTTCAATTATAATGTTGAATAAAATTATAGTATACATTAAAAAAATACTTAATATTATGAATAATTAGTCAATTAATTGCCTCAATTTTATTTTTTTTGTTTGTACATAAATTATAATATAACATTATTATATTAAATATAATCGTACAAGTACGCATTAATTAATCAAATAACTCATTAAAAATTTAGAATATTAAATTAAACAAATTATATACACCAATTGACATTATATTATAAATAATAACATTTAATAAAATCATATCATATACAGTTATACACCAATTGAATATTAATCTTTTCATGTTCACATTAACATAATAATATTAGATATACACCAATTAATCGATATCTAATTAAAATATTAAATAGTAGATATTACTAAATTAATTAATATAATGCTAGTTATTTAAATATAATTAATAATATTAATAAAGTATAAAAACAAATTTTATTAATATTACCACTTACACAGTAATACTACTCTGATATATTATTAAATTACACTTTAATTTACTATTAGACTTATTATTTTTATTGACACTTTAATTTTACATTTAATAGATATAAATAAATTATTTTTAATAAATACTTAATTCTATCAAAATAATACTTACATACTAAGAGATTACATAATTTATTCTTAAAAGATTATTATAATATAATATACAAATCATTATTATAAAATACCAAATTAGTTTATTCATGTATAAGATTATTATAATATAATAAATAATTAATTATCACTAGCTTGATTTATTAATGTCTTTTGTTTTAAGGCTAAAAATAAAATTACCACTAGCTTGATTTATAATTTTCTCTTTCAATGATATCCAAGCTTATAAAAAAATTGTTCTTGTATTTTTTAATTTAATTACTTAACTTTTTCTAATCTTAAAAACTTGAATTTTAATTTTAAGATTAGTTTTTTTTTTATCTAAATTCAATGTCTTTCTATATTTAAAACTTTAAGAAAATATTGTTGGCTCTATAACTAAATCGAGAGGGGGGTAAATCGGTTTTTAGCTAACCTTAAGTTTATTTTTCATTTCTTCTAAATTCACTAGCCTATATTAATATTTTCTAAGTTCTCTAAGCTATAGAAGCATACAATCTAAATTCAATACAAGAAGCACAATATAATTGCAAGTAAATAAAGAAAGAAGAGAGAGAAATGTACACAAGTGATTTATAAAGGTTCGGCAACCTTGCCTATGTCCTCTATCTTGAGACGCTCCTAAAGATTTCCCCCAAATTCATTATCTTGAATTTGTAATACAATCCCTCTTTTTGCCGGCTCAAAAGTAACCTCTTTTTTTTAGACTCAAGAGAAACCTCCCTCTTTTTCAAGGCTCAAGGGAAACCTATCCCTTCCTTTTTTCGGGCTCAAGAAGTAAACCTTATGTGATTGGGTTTACAAAGAGTGTAATCAAAGAAGGCCTCTAGATAGGCAAATGATTACAAAAGCTAAGCTCTAGAAAAGAAACCCTAAAGTATTTGTGCTATAAAATACAAAGATGTTGAGAGTAATAAAAGATATTGAATTCTAGCTCTTGTAATCTTTGAGATGCTTGGAGAAGATGAAGAAATTGAAGAATGAAATGTCTCAGCTGCTCTCTCACTTTCTTGAGCTTCCAAGCCTCTATTTATAGTCCCTTGGATGTGTTTTTGACGTTAGGTGGAGCCAAAATCAAAAGTTACCGTTGTATCTCACAAAAACTAGTCGTTAGAGTCCTTTCTTGAGGTAGGAGATCGATCCTATGCCTCAATTTTGCTTCCTGGAGCATTCAGCCATTTGGGGATGGATCCTTCAACATGGGGATCGATCCCTCATGCTTTTCCTGCACTTTTCTAGGCTAATTTGAGTTAGAAATGATGTAAACTTTGATTTTAATTCACCCCAAAATATTTTTGAATTTTATGGGAGTTTTTCTTGACTATCTCAAATGAATACTTAGTCCAAAAACTTATTAAGTAATTTTCTAAACTTATGTTCAATATATTCTTGAGAAAATTACTTAATGAAAACATTCAAACTCGTTTTGTAAAGTATTAAGACCAATAAGAATATACAATTAAATTATGGTCTTAATGTTTGATATGAACACTTAAAATGGTTCGAAAGAATCCTGTATGATAAAGCAAATTTACAATATGAATGAAACATTAAGGCTTACTTAAATTTTTGTCACTTCAAAATACACACGTCAATTTAAAGCTAACAAATATAATTTAAATTTAATTTTATTAAAAATATTTTTAATGTGTTGCACAAAATATCAAATTCAAAGTTTCAAACAAATATTGAAATTATATAATTTTTTATATATTTGATTTATTATTGTATTAAAATTAAAATTTTATTATAAAATAAAAATAATAAAATCTTAAAATGATTTTTATAATAAAATCAAATGTTAAATTAATAATACTTTTATTGTTATAAATGCAATAAGTATAATATTAAAAATTATTTGATATCATATATTATGGTGTTTTAAATTAATTTAATTTAATTTAATTAAAAAGATTCAATTTTTATTTTGTTAGTAATACATAATTGATAAAATTGTATAATAAATAATAATTGTTTTCAAAATTTTACACTTTTTAATTAAAAAAGTAACAACTATTTATTTATTTATTTTTAAATAATAATTATATAATTATAATTCGAGTTTTCTCGGTTTATAAATTCGGTTTTTTACGGGTTTCGAATCTGATCGATCTCGGTTTCGGATCGTATTAGGCTCGTGTTATGTCAGGTTCAAGTTTTTTCGGTTTTCGGCTTTTTCGGTTACGGGTTTTTTCAATCACGGGCATTTGACTTTTTTAGTCATTTGGACTGGTCCCGGTTCGGTCTTAGGCAAATTTAGGCAGGTTTTCAGGCTCGAGCCACTTTTTGCCACCTCTATTGAAGCCAAATACTATGCCATGGCTCAAGCCACATGTTAACTTGGTTAAAGGCTCTTTTAGAAGATTTTGGGATTATATATATGGATCCTATTCCTTTGCATTGTGTTAATCAAGCAACAATTCACATTGCAAGTAATCTTATCTTCAATGAAGAAAAAAGCATATTAAAGTTGATTGTCATTTTGTGAGGAATGCTGTCACCAACAGGAAGATTTACACTCCATTTACACCTTCAAAGGACTAGATTGCTAGTATGTTTACCAAAACCCGTAAGAAGGATGACTTTACCCAGCTAAGTAACAAGCTTCTCATGATGGATATCTATGCCCCAGCTTAAGAGGGAGTATTAAGAATATATTTTTCTAATATAATTAATTGTATATTACTATAATTCAAGCCTGCACTATTATTGCCTACTTTATTAGTTTCCTATTGTAAGAGTGTTTCCTATTGTAGGAGTTCTGTACATGTGAATGTGTGTGTGTGTGTGTGTGTGTATTTCAGCACATATAATGAAGAATATACAATTTTGTTTTCCGATTTACAAATTATTTTTATTATCTGTGGATATTTATTATGAATATTTTTTAGTTTATGATATTTTACATTTAACATGAAATAAAAGTAAAAATGCAAAATAAAAAAAAAATAGAATTTAACATTTGCCATATCAAACAATATATTTATATTCAGCACTTAATTTTTAGTTAAATACCAAACAATTTTTATAATTGAAATTCAATACTTTTAAATTCAGTACTAAATATTCAGTAGTTAATTTTTTAGCACTTAATTTTTTTAGTTTACCAAAAAATCCTTAAGTCCTTAATTAATTTCTAAATTTAACATTGGCAAGTTGTCTTGTGTGCATGATCTATCAGGCTTTTAGCATGTTGGCTATATGATTATTAAATCCACATTTACAAAGTATGATTTTAATTTTTATTCATAATATTGGCAAATTTTATTTTGGACTGCTATTAATTAGTAATTTTATGGTTTAGTAAATCAAGCTAATAATTTAGTCTTGATATATGAAACATGTAAATGAGCCCAATATAATAATTGTGAGCATAAATAATATGAGTTTTGCATATCTTGCGGAGTCAGTGTGGTATAGTGGTTTTGTAGGCCTTAAAACTCTACAAGTCTTTGATTTTGGAGGGGGGAAGGGGCATTAAGGTTTTAGTAAAAGATATATGTGCGTGTATGTACACACAAACACATATATGGCTAAGTCCCTTCTTCACTTTTCAAGAATTTGGTATCTACTAATTGAGAGCTACCTAAAACGAGAAGAAGACTAACCTGCCAAGATTTTGATAATCCTGCTTCTGATTTCGACAATGTCTACTCAAACATGTGCGCTCAATTTATTGTTTATAATGTTTGCTATTTTAATTATCACATAATTGTTAGCTTTAAATTGACAAGTATTTTGAAATGACAAAATTCAAGTAAGCTTAAAAAATGATTTTTCTCTAAGTAAATTTGCTTTGAATGAACTCAATGATAGAAAATATATTAAACAAGTTTTGGATTGTGATTTCAACTGAAAAAGTCAGTAAAAACTCTTAAGAAAAGGGCTAGAAGTTTTTGAACTGACTTAGAATCACAAACAACCATAAACTATCTCAAATTACAGTTGAAAGATGTGCAGGACGGCATTCTAGTTAAAAGGGATCAATCCCTACTATAGAGGGATCGATCCCATTTTGGCAGTAAGGTGGACAAGCACCAAGAACAAGTGGAATAGCTTCTGGATAAAAAGGATCGATCCCTTTGCACGAGACCTGACAGTAACGGCTAGTTTTTGAGGGTTTCAACGGGAGGATTTGCATTAAATGCTTCACCAACTGTTCTATCCGTTTGGTGGGTTATAAATAGAGGTATTTATGAAGTTTGGAGGCAGAACAAGCATCCCAAAGTATTCAAGCTTCAAGAGAGAAACTGAAATCTGAAAATCTTTATTGTAACTCCATTTGGTGAGATTGTTTTCTGTGTTCTTCACCCATTCACTGAAAAAAATCAGATATTCAAAGGGGTGAGCTATCCTTGTAAGGTCTGATATTGTAGAGTGTGGGAATACACAAGGGTAGTGGATTAGAGGGAGATTTCTAAAGTCTTAAGAGAAATTGTAAAAGGTCTTGCCACACCTTCAAGTGGTTTGTAAGCATTCTCAAGGAAGAGGTGAATCAAAACCTTGACAAGGAGTTTAAGGAGAGAGGACGTAGGCAAGAGATTGGCCGAACCTCTATAAAACTTGTGTTTGCTTCTCTTTCCCTTACTCTTATTTACTGCATTTATTTCATTGTTGTTTTTTTGACTTTGATTGTGCATTAAGAGTTAAGAAAATTAGAAATAACTAGAAAAACCGATTCACCCCCCTCTCGGTAGAGCCAACAATTGGTATCAGAGCTTGGGCTCGAGATTGACTTAGATTAACATCTATCGAGTATAAACGATCACTAATGGCTCAAACTAGTTTGTCTACACCCTTGGTAGGAGAGGAACACTCTACGGTTAGACCTCCACTCTTTAATGGTGAAAACTATGCTTATTGGAAGACTAGAATGATGCTATTTATTCAAGCTAATGATTATGAAGTATGGAGAGTTATTGTTAAAGGTCCTCTTATCCCTATTAAAAAAGTAGATGGGACGGATGTGCTTAAGAAAGAAGAAGAATGGGATACTAATGATATTAGGATGACACAACTTAATGCTAAAGCAATGCACACACTCTTTTGTGCATTAGGACCATCGAGTGTCACAATGTGAGAATGCTAAACAAGTTTGGGATAAACTAGCTATCACACATGAGGGAACCACACAAGTCAAAGAAACCAAAGTAGGCATGCTCACACAAGACTATGAACTATTTAGAATGAAGAATGATGAGTCAATTAGTGACATGTTTACTAGGTTTACGGACATAATAAATGGTCTTAAAGCTTTAGGGAAGACGTACTCTAATGTAGAGATGATGAAAAAGATTCTCAATAGCTTACCCAAATCATGGGAAGCTAAAGTCACTGCTATTGAGGAATCCAAGGACCCTCATACACTATCATTAGATGAACTTATGGGATCCTTGCTCACTTATGAGATGAAAATTAAAAGAAATCAAGATCCCCCAAAGAAAGTTGGAGTAGCACTAAAATCCACCACAAGTGAGGAATCAAAAGATGATCATGATGTAAGTGGTGATGAAGAAGATTTAGAAATGGCCATGTTCGCCAAGAGGTTCAATAAATTCATGAGGATGAGAGCTAGTGGAAACTCTAGGAGACCCCCTAGGAGAGAGTTAAATAGAGGTGAAACTAGTAGGAAAGATAAGGACCAAATTATATGTTATGAATGCAAAAAAAACTGGCCATATTAAATTTGATTGTCCTTTGTATAGGAAGCAAAATGAAAAGAAACAAAAGAAGAAAGCAATGGTGGCTACTTGGAGTGATAGTGACTCCTCCGATGAAGAGAATGTGGAAGATGAAGTAGCTAACCTTTGCTTCATGGCTTTTGAAGATGAGAAGGTAACTTTTAACTTGCTAGATACTCATGAATACACTTTTGATGAATTACAAGATGCATTTGATGAATTGGCCAATGAATTTGAATGCATGAACTTGAAATATAAGAAAATGATCTCTAAGTTGAAAAAGGAAAATGAAATGCTTGTGAATGTTAAGTTAGAATGTGAGAAGAAATTAGAAAATGCTAATCTAGAAATTGAAGAATTAAATAAGAAGAACACTAATTTGCATAACTCCTTTTCTAGATTTTACATGGGTCAACAAAAACTTGATCAAATGCTAGAAACTCAAAGAGCATTCTTTGATAGAGAAGGGTTAGGCTATAATGCATCTAACAAAGAGACTCATCTTAAAAACTTCCTAGTTAAAGATAGAAAATTTGCTTTGTGCCCATTATGTAACAAACTAGGACATTCTTCACAAGCATGCACCTCTAGGAAGACCATAATTAGAGGAAAAATGGCTATCAAGATTTGGGTGCCTAAACATGTTTTGAATTCAAATGATGAGTCTTTAAAGTTGAAATGGATCCCTAAAGGATCAAAAATTATTGATACTAACTCTCAAGGACCCAAGAAAATTTGGGTACCTAAGATGAAAGCTTGATGTGTTTGTAGGAGGAAGAGTATTGCTACAAGGCTAAGTCCAAGGAGCATTGGTACCTTGATAGTGGATGCTCTAGACACATGACGGCAGACAAGAGCCAATTCAAGTACTTAAAGCATAAAAGTGGTGGAGAGGTCACGTTTGGAGACAACTCCAAAGGACAAATTGAAGGAATTGGCTCCATTGGTAACTCTTCCTCAACCATTGAAAATGTTTTGTATGTTAGAGGCTTGAAACATAACTTGCTTAGTATTAGTCAATTGTGTGATAAGGGATTTAAAGTTATGTTTGATGATTTGTGTTGCAATGTTGTTAATGCCAAATCTAATCAAATTGTGTTTATTGGACATAGACAAGGAAATATTTATATTGTGGATTTAAATGAACTTAATAGCAAAAATGTATGCTTTATGGCTACTAGAGAAGATGAACCTTGGTTATAGCATAGAAGACTAGGCCATGCTAGCATGCATGTTTTGTCTAAGTTAGCCAAAAGAGACTTAGTAGTAGGATTGCCTAAGCTTCAATTTGAAAATGACAAAGTTTGTGAGGCATGTGTAAGAGGAAAACACAAAAGAATTTCATTTAAACCTAAGAAGTGTGTCACTACCTCTATATCACTTCAACTTCTTCACTTAGATCTTTTTGGACTAACTAGGACAACTAGTTTAGGAGCTAAACACTATGGATTTGTGATAGTTGATGATTACACTAGGTTTACTTGGGTGTTCTTTTTAAGTGTTAAAATGAGGCCTTAGAAAAATTCACTGTTTTCTCAAAACTTGTTCAAAATGAAAAAAGTTACTCTATTTCAAGTATTAGAAGTGATCATGGAAAAGAATTTGAAAATCTTGGTTTTGATATATTTTGCAATGAAAATGGTATTAGCCACAATTTTTCAGCTCCTAGAACTCCTCAACAAAATGGGGTAGTTGAAAGGAGAAATAGAACCTTAGAAGAAATGGCTAGAACCATGCTTTGTGAAAATAACTTACCTAAATATTTTTGGGCTAAAGCAGTAAACACTTCTTGCTATGTTATAAATAGAGCTATGGTAAGGCCTATTTTAAAGAAAACCCCCTATGAGCTTTATAAAGGAAAAAGACCTAACATAAGTTATTTTCACCCATTTGGATGTAAATGTTTTGTTTTGAACAATGGTAAAGATAATTTAGGAAAATTTGATGCTAAAAGTGATGAATGTATTTTTCTTGGCTATTCTCTAAATTCTAAGGCCTATAGAGTTTTCAATAAAAGAATACTTGTAGTAGAAGAGTCAATACATGTAATCTTTGATGAATCAAATATCACTAGTAGAACCAATCTTGATGATGAAGTAGAGATCTTTGATGAACCTATAGTTGATCCATCTCAAGATAAGAATGTTAGAGAACAATTAGAAGATCTTGCTATTAACAAAAATAAGGAGTCCATGGAACAAGAAATAATTGAGAAGGAATCTAGGTGTCCTAGAGAACTTGGATATGTGAAAGATAATGATATTGTTGGAGATCCTACCATTGGAGTTAGGACTAGGTCAACCTATAGAAACATATGTCAACATGTAGCCTTTGTGTCACAATTTGAGCCAAAGAAAGTGGATGAGGCTTTGAATGATGAAAATTGGATTATGACCATGCAAGAAGAATTAAATCAATTTGAAAGAAGCAAAGTGTGGACATTAGTAGAAAGACCTAAAGATTATCCCATCATTGGAACCAAATGGATATTCAAGAATAAGATGGATGAAAATAGCATTATTGTTAGAAACAAGGCTAGGTTAGTGGCTCAAGGTTATAGACAAGAAGAAGGAATAGACTATGATGCAACCTATGCTCCGGTAGCTAGATTAGAAGCCATTAGGATGCTACTTGCTTTTGCATGCTACAAGGATTTTAAGTTATATCAAATGGATGTGAAAAGTGCTTTCTTAAATGGTTATATAAATGAAGAAGTTTATGTTGAGCAACCTCCCGGTTTTGAAAATCCAAAATTTCCTAATCATGTTTTCAAACTTTCAAAAGCCTTATATGGATTAAAACAAGCTCCTAGAGCTTGGTTTGAAAGACTTTCAAAGTTTTTAATCGAAAAAGGTTTTACAAGAGGAAAGGTAGACACAACCTTGTTTATTCAATCTAAGGGTCATGACTTATTAGTAGTTCAAATTTATGTAGATGATATCATTTTTGGATCTACAAATGAGTCATTGTGCAAAAATTTCTCTAAACTAATGCAAGGTGAATTTGAAATGAGTATGATGGGAGAATTAACCTTCTTTCTAGGACTTCAAGTTAAACAATGTAAAGAAGGTATTTTCATAAATCAAGCTAAGTACACTAAAGATTTGCTCAAAAGATTTGGAATGGATGAGTCTAAACCTTTCTCTACACCTATGAGCACAAATATTAAGCTTGATAAGGATGAAGGAGGAAAATGTGTAGACACTAAACTATATAGGTCTATGATTGGCTCATTGCTATATTTAACTACTAGTAGATCCGATATAATGTTTAGTGTATGCTTGTGTGCTAGATTTCAGTCATCACCTAGAGAATCACACCTACAAGCAGTAAAAAGAATCCTTAGATACCTCAAAGACACTTCTTCCTTAGGACTTTGGTATCCTAAAGATTCTACACTTGATCTCCATGCCTATTCCGATGCGGATTTTGGTGGATGCAAAGTGGATAGGAAAAGCACATCGGGAACATGCCAATTCTTAGGAAGTAGGCTTATTTCATGGTTCTCTAAGAAACAAAATAGCGTAGCTCAATCCACAACCGAGGCTGAATATATAGCTTCCGGTAGTTGCTGTGCTCAAGTTTTGTGGATTAAGCAACAAATGAGAGACTATGGAATAGAAATGAACCAAGTTCCCATTAAGTGTGACAATACTAGTGCTATCAATCTTACAAAAAATCCCATCCAACACTCTAGAACCAAGCACATTGAGATTAGACATCATTTTATACGAGATCATGTGCAAAAAGGGGACATAATTCTGGAGTATGTAGACACTTTGCACTAATTAGCTGATATTTTCACAAAGCCCTTGGACAAGGAGAGATTTTTCACTCTTAGAGGTGAATTAGGCATTATGAATGCTCCTTGAATTGATTTCATGTTAAATGAATGACTTAAGTTAGTTTGTTATGATTGCAAGAACGAACTTTGGAAAATATACTTACCACTTGCAACTCATGACTTTAATTTACCATGTTACTGTTCATGATCTTAGCTTTTGAGGTTGAACTGTTGAAATTTGTGCGTTTTGATCATGTTAAATGTTCTTCATTAGCCAACACCCACTTTCTGATGTTTAAAACAGGTTCACAATCATGTTCACTTAGTTTGTCAAAGTTGTTCAGCATATTCTCAACATTCTTCTGCAATTTTCTGCATTTTCCTGCACTATATCTGCAATTTTTCAAACTCATTTCATGCATCTCAAATGGAAACAATCAGATTTTGCGTTTAAGATGGTAAAAATGCATAAGTTCAATTGTTTTCAAATCATTTTTATGCATCACGAATGAGGCAAGTGACTAAGGAGTCAATACTTCTTCAAATTGGATTGATTCCCGGGTCATTGAGGCCTAAAAATCTGGGTTTTGAATATGAGGGATCGATCCCTTTTTCCATGGGATCGATTCGTTTATTCCCGAATGGTCAGGACTTGTCACTGCCAAAAAGGGATCGATCCGTCCCTCAAAGGGATCAATCCCTCCGTCTCCAGATTCACTTCAAACCCTCGTTAAAATCGGGATTTCCTCTCTTAGCCACTATTCATCTTCCCCATCGTCAGAACGCTTTCCCCCTTCTCCATTCCTCTTCACAAAATCTTCAAGATCTACTCCGTTTCTTCACCAAATCGCTTCATTTCTTCACCATTCTTCATCTTTTCTCCATCTCTTTCACTTCTCATCATCTTTTCTCACCAAATCCTTAAGACTCTCGATTTCCTCTCTTCCTCTTGTCTTTGTCACTATTCATGCCCTACATCTAATAGTAAGTATTTCTTACTCATTTTCATCTATTTTTCTTGCATTTCACATTTATTTACTCATATCTTGTCTACCCATTTGCATATTTTACATCCATTTCTTTTCCATCTAGGTTTTCCACTTATTGGCACTTGTCTCTTTTTCTAGAAATTATACTTAGCCTATTTGTAGTTGTTCATCCGAAATTCCTTATCATAATTGTTAAATGCATATTGGGTTGTGGCTCTCCGCTGTTGATTAGATCATATTTCTCACACACATTCACCCACAGTTCCCCAAACCTGTGCCCATCACCTGTTCGACAAAACTCCTCTTAGAAATTTCCCTCATCATTTTTCCTCCACATGACTCCCAAAGTCAAACATGCTGTCTCTCGAAAAAGATCTCGTCCCTCCTCTTCCTCCGCCTCCGTTCCAACCGCCTTCAATCGCTGCTTTAGGAATGCGGAAGAGAAAAACCGTTACCATGCCCTCTTTGCCCATATGCGCGTCAAGCACTGCCGCCCAATTGACTTCGGTTTGTTAGAATCAATTAACTTTCCCTACTTGGCCAAATTTGACGCCTTCCATTAGACATACTTTCTCAAAATCAACACTCCGGTTCCTTTTCCAATGCCAAAGTTATATATTCGCCTAATAACCCATGTAAGGCGGTGGGAATTCAATCATTTGTTATGGGTCGGGATGTTGAAATCACTAAAGATTCTCTCTCCCGTGCCTTTCGAATTCCGGAGCATGATCTTGCACGCGAAAATGTCAATGTCCCATTAGAATTCAATATCGTCAATGACCGTGCGGGTGACCTTCCCCCCTTTGCTCGCCTTCTTCACATCATCATCTCTTGGAATCTTCGCCCACTTGGCACCAAATATTCCCAACTCCGGAGACTTGATCGTTTTTGGCTTCATCACATTCACTCCCCTGATGGCGATCGACCGGATCTTCTCCATTTCATTCTCCACGATTGGATCAAGATTGTTCTTGGCAAAGTTCAGACAATTGTCTTCCCATAACCACTTGCCTTCTACCTACTCGACCACGGTATCGACTGTTCGTGTGAGCCTGGCGTCCTTCCAGAGGTAGGCCACATCATCAACCTTGCCACTTTGCATAATCTTGGCTGGTACTCTCGTCAGCAAGGTGATACCATAGTTTGGGAAAAGGCCCATGGTGCTCCAGCATCTCCCAGCCATGATCTGGAAGAAGGCGGCGATGAAGGCGACGACAAAGAGGCAACTCCTGCCGCAGCCACATCTTCAGCCCTATCCGCCTCGACCTCGGTCTCTCTTGACCAGATCATGCTATCGCTTCAAAACCTCCAGGCCACCGTACTCAACGCTTTGATCATGTCGACGCTCGCCTTGACACCATGGAGGCTACACAGGCTGCCTTATTTGATGAAGTCCAAGACATCCACATGCAGCATGAGGACTTCATAGATCAGTATCATAAGACCTTTCCCAGGCATTGATTTTGTTCTTTTTATGTAGGGTGTGCATTTACCTTATTATGCTTAGATGTTTGAACCTCTGTGCTATGTTTGTTGAACTTCACTATCAGATTTTGTCTTTGTCTATGTAAACTTTGTTAGCTGTTTGAACCTCTGTGATATGGCATGTTATATATTTTTGGTTATTTTATCATTCTGCCATGGTTTGTCTATGTTCTTCAATATCTCTCATTGACCTATTGCTTTAAATTGACTAACCAACTCTCCATGTTTCTTATTATTGTTGAGGGAGAGTATATCAGTTTTTTTGTTATGACAAAAAGGGGGAGAATTAATGTGATAAATTAATCTTGGTACTTAAAGGGGAAGCTAACTTTGAGGGGGAGCAAATATTAAGGGGGAGCATTATTTTCAAAAATTTAAGCAATCTCATTTCCTAAGCAAATTTACCTTAAGTTTTGTCATATCAAAAAGGGGGAGATTGTTAGCTTTAAATTGACAAGTATTTTGAAATGACAAAATTCAAGTAAGCTTAAAAAATGATTTTTCTCTAAGTAAATTTGCTTTGAATGAACTCAATGATAGAAAATATTTTAAACAAGTTTTGGATTGTGATTTCAACTGAAAAAGTCAGTAAAAACTCTTAAGAAAAGGGCTAGAAGTTTTTGAACTGACTTAGAATCACAAACAACCATAAACTATCTCAAATTACAGTTGAAAGATGTGCAGGAAGGCATTCTGGTTAAAAGGGATCGATCCCTACTGTAGAGGGATCGATCCCATTTTGGCAGTAAGGTGGACAAGCACCAGGAACAGGTGGAATAGCTTCTGGATAAAAAGGATCGATCCCTTTGCCAAAGGGATCGATCCCTTTGCACGAGACCTGACAGTAACGGCTAGTTTTTAAGGGTTTCAACGGGAGGATTTGCATTAAATGCTTCACCAACTGTTCTATCCGTTTGGTGGGTTATAAATAGAGGTATTTATGAAGTTTGGAGGCAGAACAAGCATCCCAAAGTCTTCAAGCTTCAAGAGAGAAACTGAAATCTGAAAATCTTTATTGTAACTCCATTTTGTGAGATTGTTTTCTGTGTTCTTCACCCATTCACTGAAAAAAATCAGATATTCAAAGGGGTGAGCTATCCTTGTAAGGTCTGATATTGTAGAGTGTGGGAATACTACAAGGGTAGAGGATTAGAGGGAGATTTCTAAAGTCTTAGAGAAATTGTAAAAGGTCTTGCCACACCTTCAAGTGGTTTGTAAGCATTCTCAAGGAAGAGGTGAATCAAAACCTTGACAAGGAGTTCAAGGTGAGAGGACGTAGGCAAGAGATTGGCCGAACCTCTATAAAACTTGTGTTTGCTTCTCTTTCCCTTACTCTTATTTACTGCATTTATTTCATTGTTGTTTTTTTGACTTTGATTGTGCATTAAGAGTTAAGAAAATTAGAAATAACTAGAAAAACCGATTCACCCCCCCTCTCGGTAGAGCCAACAATAATGATACATGGGAAATTAAGGGTATTCCAAGTGCTAAGTTGGAAGAGCTATGCTGAAAGACATGATTGCTAGTTTGGATAGCTAGTTGTTCAGTTAGTTTTAAGTTAATTAGTTAGTTGATATCAAGAGGCGAGAAAGTTTGTTGTAATAATGGTTTGCAAATTGTATTGAATATTTCTATAAATATCAGTAGTAAACAAAAGTTAGATATGAATGGAAAAATATACAACAATTCTTCTACATTTCTCTCTTTTCTTCTCTATTTCTCCCTTAGTTTCATTTAAGAGGCTCGTGGTCTATTATTTTCTTTGTCAGGCTACTTGCAACTCAAACTCTTGGTTCACATTATTTTTACACGTTTCATTTTGGCATCAAAGCTCAATCTTGGCAACCATGGTAGAATCCCGAGATTTTACAAGAATGGTAAAATCTTTGGATGAGTTTCTCAATGAATTTCTCCTTGAGTTAAAGGACAAATTGCCTTTAATAGAATTGCTAAGCCTTAAACAAACAGGTACTGTTGTTGAATACCATGATCACTTTGTATCTTCGTTGGTAAAGGTAGAATTATGTTAAAGTTATGTAACTAATTTGTTCTTGAATGGGCTCAAAAGAGCTAATACACAAGCATGTAAAATTGCTCATGCCAAAAACTTTTCATGAAGGTTTTGTAATGGCTTATCTGTAAGAATTCACCTTGAGAACATTGCACCAAGAACCCACACTACACAAAGAACCCACTATTAAAGAGCCGTTTTTACTACCTACCGATCTTACCACCACCATCCTATAAGAACCCCCTTTACTCCCTACCCCTACTCAAATCCTCAAAACCATTCCATTAAATCAAATTTCATTGTTAAATCATTCTCAAAATACCTTAAACACATTCAAAGAACAAAATGAGGTGGAAAAAGACTCTTCTAATGAGTTATTTTGATAAGTATATAGAGTTGTTTGAAAAACCTAAAGGTTTGTTATACAAGGATGGCTATAAAATTATGAAGAAGTAGCCATTCATATTAGACTTTATATACACTTCTATCTACAACAAGCTATAAAATCAATCAAATAATTTTCTTATGCAATAATTAGAACTTAAGAGATATCAAACAATTAATTATGCATACCTGTTTGAGGTAGATATCAACGAAAGCGGAAGCATAAGGAAACATCATCTCTAGGATTATGATCAGGCAGATCTTCCTCTTCTACTTTTCTCCTTAGGGTGGCTCTTAATGAGCAGATACCAATACATCGAGAAGTGAAGAGGGGACCTAGCCTTGTATTTGTAGTCAAACCTAGTAGTCCCTTTATCAAAGACTATTGGGTTTTAGGCCAACCACCACACCACACTGACCCAATAAGATGTACAAAAGCCCATACTTGTTGAAATTAACAATTTTGGCTTACTTGTATGTTTTCATACCAGGACTAAATTATATCAGCTTGTTTTATTAAAACTCAGAACTACCAATTAATAGCAATCCACCAATTGAAAAACTCTAACATTCTCCCACTTAGACAATATTAATTGGGGTTTTCAACTTTAAGAAAATTTATTTTTATAAAACAAGACTCCAAGCTTATTAATTTTATTTTTGACATGGCCACGATTTGAAAACAATTTAATCCTTAGAAACAACATCTTAATGATCCTGTTTAATGTGACCAACCAATATCGAATCATAGCGGCGATTGTTCCCTTTATTGACACAAGACCAATCCACGGTTACAAATACTAGTAACCATATCAACAATGGATATCAGTGTGGCTGTGTAGCAAGAAAATAACACCCAGCAATGATCAAATGTGTTACTTTCATTGTCAGTCTTTCAATTTCTCCTTAACTCACAAAGAAATCTGATTTCTCCTTAACTCAACGAGAAATCTATTTGGCAACCAAATGTGCCAGTGTGTCTCTTCCTTGTCCTCGAGGTTCTAAAGTGGTATCACTTACCGAGACATACCCCCATTGACGCAAAGTCAATTTCACAATTTTCTTAGATGTACATGTACAAAACTATTAACATGACAGCACAGGATATAAATCAATAATGATCATCAATTGACATTTTAAGTGAAATATCACATAAATATTTCAAACATAAAGTGGTCTCTACATAGCATGATGTATAACATGAGAGTTCAATAACAAGTAATACACTCCCACTAAACCAATACATCAAAAGACCTCAAAACACCAATGTCCTTTTAACATGCAATACCTTATGGATATTTTCAAGTCAAACTATACCTCATAGGTAATTTTACAATCACAAACGATGCATTTAACCAAGCAAAGAAACTCAAAACAATAGTGGTTTCAAATAAAAAAATCACAATGCATCTATCATTAAAATGAAAATATCAAAATTCTTATACAGAGAAAACATGTCATCATCAAATCATAATGACTCCCACTAATTCAGTAAATCACAAACATGCTATAATAGCTTTTAAATGATCAGCAAGAAGCATAATAAAAAATGGAGTCATAACGAAGTCATGTATTATCTACTCTCATGGCAAATGTGATGACTACTACTGTTCTTGGATTTCAAGATGTCACTTTAATAAACCACATACAAAATTACTAACAGATATCAAAATTTTCATATTCATGTGTTTACACTATATGTCTTTTTAAGCATGTGCCAAACAATAGCCTAAGTGCTCCCATTAATCTTAATGCATATAGTATCTCCAAAACAATTATTTTAGGGCATTTATGAGTTTTCAATACTTTCCAAAATATATGAACTCCCACTGATTTTTGCTTCCTTTAAAAGAATAGTTTTTGACTCAATAAAATACAATATAGTCAAAACTTTTATTCTATTCTTTCTTATAACTTTAAAATCAATTCAAAATAGAAGAGGAAGACTATTAAAATTCTTATTTTCTCTTAAAATCAATTTAGGTAATTTATAGATATAAATTTAAACAAAATGAGGAAGATTAACAAGGAATTACCAAAATAAACACAACACAATTTACTTATTTACATAAAATTTATTCCTTCAAAACTCTCACATGTGCGATAAGTATAAAACAATGTTCTTCCCCCCACATGTGAGTTTCTTAAAAAGAATTCATTAATGTTCTTGAAAACACATTGTCAACAAATGACAACAATATGCCCCTAAAAAAATGATAATTGTGTTAAGTTTGATACTTTTAGCTAAAATACTAAAATCAATATCTTAATTGAGAGTTAAATGACCAATATAAATATTTATCAAAATGAAATTATATTTCAACAACTCTCAATTTTACACAAAACTTTACCAAAGAGAGATATCATATTTGGTCTAAAATATATATCCTTGTGTAGAAGCTATTTTAAGACATGACATACAAAATGTCAATCTTAAGATGTGATAAAGTAAATGACTAACATCCAAGAACTTATCACCTACGGTAAACACTAAACTATGATGACAATTATTCAATAGACTCAAATTGAGCACAAAGATCAATCAATTTTCAACAGATTATCACATTAATCAACTTAATATTTTGTCAGTCTTATCAATAATAACTAAGGTGCTTCAAGGACAAATTTATATTAGGTAAACTCAATATTTAGAAAACACGTTATCCCTTATGTATTCTCAATTTAAACAATTACAAATACAAAGACTTTCGAAAATTTATCCTCTTTGGGTAGATAAATTTTCTAGGTCCATGTATCTTTAATTTTACAATTACAATTCATGATTATCTCCAAATTAAAAACATATGATCACCTCCTTTTGACAGGTTGTCACATGTAGTGTGAGAGCCACTTATACAATTATTGTTCATGTGTAGACATTTATTTATTAATTAATTTTTGTATATTTTGTAAATTATAAGTAAAATAGTAATGTGAGCCCCACTTGATTTATAGTGCCCAGATGTATATAAGACGGAGGAAAATAGTGTACGAAAGGTTTAATAGTCATAATGTGAAATTTTCAAGATCAAAATCCCTTATTTACATTATTTTGGGAAGTATGGCTACAAATTAGAAAATGACAGTTACGTCCCGAGCGTATTTTCGAAAATTGTGCTCAAACTAAAATGAATTTGGATGAAGTAAAAATACCATGATATTTTACATGAAAAGAAGTTTAAGATAGTGTCAATATATTTATTGAATCGGTGGTTGAATTAGAAATTTACTCGATTGACCCAATAGGGGTAATTTCGTAATTTCACATTTTCAGTTAATCGAGCGTCGATGAAACCACCATGATTCATCAAAATACACTCAAAAAGAATTTTTGGTGATGAAATCCGAATTTTTGGAGTAGAATTGCATAGTTATAAAAATTACGGAAGTTTAAGGACATTTTTGTCTAAAAATTTCATAACAAGGGGCATTTTTTGTAATTTTTGCCCCATCTAAAAGGCTCTTTAAAGGACCACACACACCAGCCAGCCATCACTCTCCTTCTTCTTCCTCTTGCACGCCAACCTTCATAGCCATAACTTGAGCAAAAACAAAAACCTCCAAAAATCACCATTAAAACTCCTTTAAAACAAAAAGCTTATTTCTACAAAGTTATTTCAAATTTAATTCTCTATCCACCCATACCAATTTTTCATTGAATAAGTGACAAAATCAAGAGATAAGGGGCGCTACATCATTCAGCCAAGAGGAGGTAATTTCATGATTTTAGTTTCTTTTAATTTCAATAATAGATAATGATAGATTTACATGTGTTAAACATGATTATGGTGTTAGGTTCAATTGAATTTGGCTAAATCTTGCTCAACCACTTCCTTGGGTATTTGGCCATTAATGGAAGAGTATGAAAGCTAGTGTTTTGATCCATGAAAGTATGGCTAGGTAGAAGAAGAATGATGAATAAGCTTGAATTAATAGTTAAAATGTTGGAAAATCATGAATTTGGCTTAAGGGGAGTTTCGGCCAAGCCAATGGGAGGTGGAATTGTGCTGTATTTTGATGAGTTTAGGATGCCATTAGACTGTAGAAATTATGAAGAGTCCACTGGTGCAATCGGATTTAAAATTGAACATAAAACAGAGAAGTTATGTTTTAGCATCAGTAGAAATTACACTAGTTTATTATTTCCAGTATATAATGTGGCTGCAATTATTGAAAGAAAATAGCTTAAAATTTTAATTAAGGTTAATAAAAATTTTTGGTGAATTTATTTACAGCCCGAGAGAATTGGATTACGAGAGGTGCTATCGAGGAAGTTGGTTAAGTCAGACAGGTAAGGGATGCATGTGTCGACTGTAGAGATATTATAGATGCATGTTTTCGATGCAAATAATTTTATGAAAATATTTTGGAATTAAAATGCTTTGAAAACTGTGCAAATTGTGGTTTTTGGCTAGAATTGAACTATGTTTAAAGTGCAGGGAGACTAGGTCAATAGCAGTCGTTATGCTACTGAAATTTCTTAGAAAATTTTCTAAAAACATCATGAAATATTTTAATGCATTATTGAGTGAATTCCTAAACTTGGAAATTAAATATTTTATATTTTTCATAAAATATGAATTTATCAAAAAATATTATTTAAATATTCTTGTTATCGAATTTAATTAAAGTGAAGCTATCAATACCTTCTTATAAATGTTTTACAGTGATATAGAAGGTTTATAAACTGTGTTATTGAAATGTGAATATTTTATAAATTGTTTTCACTGTAATATTCAATGTGATATAAATTAACGTTTATGGACTGATTGAAGTTTTCATATATTTTATTAATTTCCATAAAGGTGATACTACTATTTATATACTGTTTTGAGATTGATAGGCCCCGTATCATGCTCATGTGTTCATGTGTACTATTACTGTGGCTGATTAACCCGCCAAGTCATCAGTAGTCCCAAGATCACCTGACAAGTGTACTCTAAGGACACCTATAGACTATGGCTATATGTCTCATGTGTCACTGTTACTGTTACTATTACCCTTCAGGGACTACTGTATAGCATGATATATTCAAGGTGTTGCCTGGTCTCCATTCACGTGTTACTGTTTACTGTTACGGTTTTTACTGAACAGTTACCGTTACTGAAGTGTTTACCGTTACTGAAGTGTTTACTGTTACTGAACGATTTACCGTGCTTTTTATTGAGCTAATTTCCATACAATTACTGAGTAGATTACTGTACTATGTTTAATGATTTTAACTGTTAGTGGTGAAAAGGGATTTATAAAAGATCTTAATCACTTAAATAATTTTTATTACATATATAATTCTTTGATCATCGTTTTATTGAACCATTATTGATCCCAAGCTATTTAATATCACCAAAGTGCTACTGATACTGAAGTGGTTATAGTTACTGAAATGTTTACTGCTACTGAAAGAATTGGTTATTGTTTACTGTTTACTATTATAAAACTGTTTCTGAACCGTTATTGTTACAAAGTGTTCACTGTTTACTGGAACTGCTTATCGTATTGTTTACTGAAACTGTTACTGTCACTGAACTGTTTTCTGTATTGAAATGCTTACTGTACTGTCTACTGGGTTTTTACCAAAATGTGTGAAATATGTTTAAAGTGATTTGGTAAAATATTAATTAAAGTGTTTTATTTAAAAGGTTTTATAAACCATTCATTGATTAATTATTTATAAACCATTCATTGATTAATTACTTTATATTGAAATTAATAACTACTCCATATAGTCGCTTCTAGGTTCCGGGAAACAATAGGTATTCTAAAATACCTTTCATACTCCATCTCGATCCTTAGCCAATTATAGTATCCTTCCATTGCTACCCTTAGTGTACTATTAGGAAGATTAAAGGATTTTATACATATAGATTTCATAATATCAGTTCCGCATACAATTCTCTTACTGTACAAGTTTTGCTCACCCTTTATTTTTCCCACTCCTCAAATTAGCTGCAATAATTGCTTGAGATACTTTTCAAAGATGTCTGGCTGCTTTTATTATCCTGAGGCAATGCCTATTGGATCCTAAAGGTACATTTACCTTCCTTTATATATATTCAGACATATTTATACAGTACTACTTTATTGTAAACTATATTCAGGGGATGTAAATATTGAAAAATTACTGTTCTGTAAACATTTCTATTTTGTAAATCGAATAAATTATATTTTTGAAAACTGTATTACTGCTTAACAAAGTGTGTAATAAAGGCATCACAGACAGCCCAACCATCACGATGTTTGTGAAAATGTGATGAATACTGTATATTCTGACTGTGACATGTAGTAATTTAGAGACAATCTCATAACAACATAAGAAATTTCATAATCATTTCAGTTTCTTTAATTTTCTTAAGTCTATTATTTATGTCAGTGATCACTCCAAGTGAGATACTAAATTTCAGTATACCTCTATAGATCACTTAACAACTTAAAATGTCCAATATTAAACACATTAAAGAACTCATTTCAAGTCATGTTCTATAATCATTTTATCAATCAACAAAATCTCTAAGCATGCCATATGACCAAGTAAATTGTCTTAACAATTAATAATATTTTCACTATGGCATCAAAATCATTTTAATCGTGACTTTAAGAAATATCAAAATTAACATTGATAGCCCACATAAACATCTATCAATCTATATACTTTATACGAACATGAGATTTTAAAAATTTCATCAACTTCATACCATAAATCTCAACATGATGGCAAATGACGAAAGTCAATAGCACAACAATCATATGCACACAATAATGTATTACGGTATAATGCAATCTCATGTACAAAATAATGTTATAGGAAATACAATATTTTCAATATCACCAAACATGAGTTGTAACATAAAACTTAATAGCAAACTAATCTTGCAAGCCTCAACAACAATACATTTCAATTAAAACTTTAACTTTAATAACTTAAATTTGCAAAATTAATCTTTTGTCCATATACTGAAACCTTTGCTCACATGTTCTATGATCACAACTCATTTGTTATCTATTGCCCAGGATTCTATTGTAATATATCTCTTATCTTATGACACCGAAGTCATATCTCAAACACTTACTCATGAATAATTATAGCCACAACTCTCTTATCAAACTTAATTCCATAAGTATAAATAATTTAATATCTTATGAGAGCATACTTAACTTAGTAAGTATTTTAAGATTAACTAGATTTCATCATTAGTCTTTAACAATCTATGTGGACAATTTATTGTGCAATTATTTAATAAAAGTAATTAATATAATGTAATTACACTACGACAATAATCATTAACCAAAGATTCTCTCACCAATTCAATTAATTAGCACAATCTAAATGCTTTCTATAAATCTTAATAGCCAATATTGTTTCATGTCCATGACAAATGTGAAGTTTAAGCAAAATTATTTATCACATCATGCACCTCTTTAGGCTTTAAACTTAATGCCTAAAAATTTCAAATTAAAATACGTGATGTGAAAAATTATTGTATTACAAGCATGTTAAACATATTTAACTCATATAAAGCATGCTTTCAAAATCAACAAATATCAATTCCACAGTCACATTCCATAAACACAAAATCAATCACTAACATTAATTTGCCAAACTATGGTAACATAACAATGTAACAATTTTAGTGATCATGCATGTGATAATTATTTCTCATGAATCTATAAAACTTAACAATATTTAAGAACTCACAAAATTTTCTCAAATAAAAAATTTTATTATCACAAATGCAACATTTTAATATTAGAACAATAATTAATTACAACATTCAAAGCTTAATGATTATGTCCAAGAAAACACTCATAACTAAATTAAGCTATAAATCAACCACAACAAAATCGTTTTATCTCTTCAATTAGAGCTACTTCATCTTTTATACTTTAATTATCACAAAATTTAACAGCAATTTTCAAGACAATATAGAATGCAATATTTAACTTTGAGCAATGATCCAAATAGCATCAATCCATTGTGTGCTATTTGTCATCGAACTAAAGAGCTACAAACTCCCTTTTGGGCAGAGAATGTAACATGCTAATAGGTACTCTCCACATGAAGCTAATATGAGAATATCCTAATTTTAAAAAAGCCCATATCCCCTTTCGGCAGACGACCTTCTAGACTAGTATATTCTCAACTGTAGTGCTCCATGTCCCATTCCAAATTAACAAACATAATAACCACCTTTGGGTAGGTGATTGTATAAGGTAACTTGGAATCATCTCGAATCCTTGTGATTGAGAAAATAATCATTAATATCAATAAATGGCCACTTTGGCAGCCAAGCATTTACATTAATCAATTAAAAATTTTCTCAATCCAAGAAAACTAAAATTTACTCAAACTATTAACATGCTTACTTAACCCAATGTATAGAATTGATCATTCCAGCACATATACAGAACCTATATGTATCTCATTAGGTCCTTAAAGAGTTGATCATTTCTTGCGAGACATAAATCATTATGTATCTCCATGGATCTTTGTGAGATACTCAAAACCAAACATGTCTCTTTCAATCAACATATAATTATTGCATTCAAAACCAAGTATCTTAAAATTTATTAATAAATCAACATTTAACACAATTCATACTTATGTATCATCTATCAAAAAATATTTTTTTTAAAAAAAAATTAACAATGATACATAACATATATAATCATGGGAATAAATCAATTCAAAAAAAATCTAAACTCCAAATAATTCAAATAATTAATTAGTCAAAAATATTTAATTATTAAAAAATTACTAGTTTAATACTAGCTTACTATACCAAATCCTCATGGAGTTTAAATCTTACTTATCTTTAAAACTATGTATGTTGCATTAAATTTTGAGGCATAACCTTAATAAAAATCAATTTCTAACAAATTTAACTAATTATGCCAAAATCATAAGCTGAGAGTACATAAATATTTTATTCATACTAGGGAGAGTACATATTGCCAATAAACTCACAGCATTGTCAAATATTTTATCATGCAATAAAATGTTGAAATACATGTGCATGATATATGATAATTACCAAAATAAAAATAATTATTAAATATTTAAAGTCATCAAAAAATAAAATAGAAATAATAGAAAAATCAAAAATAAATTTTTGAGCATGTTAGAAAAAACGAGGGTCAAAATGGCCACCAGATGAGCCCACACTTGCTGCAGTCTCCATCTGTTGAGAGTAGGCTTCATTCTGCCTTGCACTATTCATCTCCTTCAACCTCCTAATGGGTCAACTTGACGCAACACTATAAAACCCGACCCGTTTGGGTATTTTTGAGCCAAAAAATCGATTTTCATGCCCTTTTCTTGGGATTTTTATCAATTGATATTTCAAAAAATTAATTAAACATTATTTCACAAAGCCCATTTGATAAAACGCATCACAACAACGAAAATCATGATCAATTTGATCAAACAACTTTGATTCAAAATTAAATTCAACCCATTTTGGGTTTTCTTTAAATTTGTCATCAAAAATCGAAATTTTACGAAATTAAAACCTTTATTTTATGTTTATAACATATAATGAACAATTATTGATATTTAAATCAATCCAAAACACATAAAATAGCAAGGTTTTAATTTAATTTTGAATTTAGATTAGAAACTTTGTTCATAAACTTTGAATCTCAATTACATGTTCACAAAACGAATTACTCAAAATTGATTTCTTGTTTTTAAACTTGTTTAATGGGTAATGTCGTAACGATTTTCGTCCGGGGACTCGATCGCTAGACGATTTTGAAAAACAACACAAAATGGAGTCGCCACCAATCCTTTTTGGCTAGGTGTGATTGGCCACCTAAAATCATTTATCTTTTTAACAAAATCTTAAAACTAATTAAACTTTATTAAAAAGACAATTCTTGGTCTGCGAAAACAAAGTTAGAGTTCGGGAGTTCGGTTACGCATGGGGAAGGATTAGCACCCCCACAACGCCCGTTACGTAAACGGTACCACTTAATCATGTATTATCTTTTGATCTTAGTAAAATGGTCTTAATTAAACATTTAAAAAGAATTCCATTTATTTTGAAATCATTTATTTATTTATTTATTATTTGAAATATTAAATTTTATTTTTATTTATGTTAAATTTTATTTGAAATAAATTAGAATCTTTTGTATTGAAAATTATTCCGAAGTACCCCAATACTTTTGGTAGCATTTCGGATAATTTCCTCACCTAGAGATTTCTTAAGAATCGCTACTTGCGATTTCTATAGAATCCCATCCTCGGGAGATTCACACTTATTTTGAAATTTCATGGATGCAAATGATGCAATCAAAATACAGATGATGCACATGAGAAATTCATTATTTCATTTTATTATTTTTTAATTCATTTATATGTATATTATTGTTTTGTAATTTATTTATATTTATAAAATCTTGTTTTATTGAAAAATCATACTAAATATTCCAATACGCTGGTAACATTTAGCATATTTCTCTCACCTAGAGATCAGTTAGGAATCACTACTTGTGAATTCCGTAACATCTCATCATCGAAAAATCTTTAAAACTTATACTTTTTATTTAATTTTTAATTGTTTTATTATCATTTATTTCCGAAGGTTAATTGTAACAATTTTATACTCTTATTTATTTGTTTAAAAATTTTGTTTATTTATTATTTGTTTATTAATATTAATTTATTTCATCGAACTAAAATTACTTGAATACCCCAATACGTTGGTAATATTCAAATATTTCATTTCGACCCTAAGGATTATCAAAGAATCACTACTTATGATTTCTAAGAAATCCTATCATCGAAGATTTAAAATTTGTTATTAAAATTTATAATTAAATTTATTTATTTTAAGTTTATATTTATATTTATTTACTTTTTACCCCTTTTATTTATTTTATTTTTTTGTATATTTATAAGAAACTTTGATATCGAGATAAAACAAATTAGATATTCCAATACGCTGGTAACATCTAATGAACTTTCTCGATCCTAAAGATTATCGAAGAATCACTACTTGTGATTTCTTCGAAATCTTATCATCGGAAATTTAAATTTATTAATTTGTATTTATTTATTTATATGTTTTATCCTTTATGATTTTTTATCGTTCATTCTAAATAACTCATTATTTATTTATTTGTTTTAAAAAGAATAAAAAAAATCGTTTGACAACCCAAAAAAAAAATATACATATATATACATATATGCTTGTACATCATCTAATAGATAAGCATACCAAATATGAAATCCCTTATTATTATTTTATATATTTTTTGAAATAAATAAACAAAAGAAAACAGAATTGAAAAGGATAAAATAAAGAATATATGCATACCTTAAAAACCAAAACCTTGTCTTCTTCAAACAAGCTCCACGTCCTTTCCTTCTATTTTTCCCACGTTTCTTTCTTGTCTTCCTTCTGATAGCTTCCTTCTTTCACGCGATGATGGTGCAGCAGAGGATGATGGGTAAGGATCGAAACGCAGCAGCAGTTTGGTATGGAACAGCAGCAGCAAGTCTTGACTGGTACAGGGCTGATGCAGATGACTGCACAACGGCAGGGGCAGTGCGATGAACGGCAACAATGCAGAAGTGATGAAGGTCAGTTTTGGTTCTTCATTAAAACTTGGTTTGTGTATTCTCCAGCAAAGATGAAAAAGATGATGATGAATACTAGAACAAGGGATGGTTTTTAGAATGATAGGGCTTTGTTTTGGTGAAGCAGAAGTGATCCCCGGTGATGATGGTGGTCCGTGTGCAGGCTTAATGAGGCAGAGGGGCTGTGTTTCGGTGAAGCAAAGGTGATGGACAAGGTTTGATAGCTAGATGCCAGAGGGTGGTGGCGTGTGGTACAGGCTTGGTGATAAGGCTGTGCAACAAGATTACGGTGAAGAAGATGGAAGTTTGGTGTTAATGCAGCAAGGTAAGAAAGAGTATAAGCTGTTGTTTAATGGAGAAGGTGATGACAAAGAGATATAGGTTGCACCGGCGTGAAGATGATGATGGCAGCAGTATGAAGGTGGCCAGCAATGGGTTCGGCTAAGGGAAGGCAGCCACGAAAATAGGTTTTCCCGTGGAAAAACAGTAGCCAGACTCCTTTTGGCTTTTCTTTTTTTTTTCCTTGGTTTTTTTTTCTCCTAGGGTTTTTCCTCTCCTTTCCGTGTCCTCCCTTTTTTTTTTGCAGTGTGTAGGCTTTTAAAGCCATTCCATGCCCATCAATTTAGGTCCTAAGATTATTGCTACAATTATGGGATTATTTATTTTTTTTTTAATTTTTTTTTGTTTGACTTTAACAGATCTTTTTTTTTATTTCCTGATGTATTTATTGATTTAATTGTTGATTATCTTCTTTCTCTTTTTTTTTTTTTACAGCAAATCAAGTTAGTCAACTCTTATTGATTTAATTTGCATGGGGTTTAATTTAGTGTTTTGCATTGTATGCATGGAGAGGTTATTATTTTTTTATCATTTCATTCATTTTTTTATTTTTTATTTGTTTTTAATATATATAATAAAAATAAAAAAAAATTATTCGGACAAAATTAGGTGTCTACAGCTGCCCCTCTTTGCGCTTTGCTGTGAAACAGCAATGGTGCAAAGACATAGACAACCATTTTGTCCGAATGCAAGACCTATCAATGATTTTTTTTGTAAAATATGATATTTCCTAGCCTCTTCTATCATAAGGCTGTAGAATGAGATTTCCTAATCCTTTCTATCACAAGATTCAGGCATGCAAAGTGAAATTCCTAGTCTCTCCTATCATAAGACTAAGGAATGCAAACATGAATGTTCAAAATCTTTTCTATCATAAGATTAAGGAATGCAAAGTGAAATTCCTAGTCTCTCCTATCATGAGACTAAGGAATGTGAGATGAAATTTCCTGGTCTTTCCTATCATAAGACTAAGGAAAGTGAATGGGATTTCCTAATCTATCATAAGATTAAGGAATGCAAAGTGAAATCCCTATTTTAGTCTCTCCTATCATAAGACTAAGGAATACAAACATGAATTTTCCAAATCTTTTCTATCATAAGATTAAGGAATGCAAAGTGAAATTCCTAGTCTCTCCTATAAGACTGAGGAATGTGAGATGAAATTTTCTAGTCTTTCCTATCATAAGACTAAGGAATGCAAAGTGAATGGGATTTCCTAATCTTTTCTATCATAAGATTAAAGAATGGGAAGTGAAATTTCCTAGTCTCTCCTATCATAAGACTGAGGAATGTGAAGTGAAATTCCTGTTTTAGTCTCTCCTATCATAAGACTAAGGAATACAAACATGAATTTTCCAAATCTTTTCTATCATAAGATTAAGCAATGCAAGATGAAATTTCCTGGTCTTTCCTATCATAAGACTAAGGAAAACAAAATGAATGGGATTTCCTAATCCTTTCTATCACAAGATTAAGGAATGCAAAGTGAAATTCCTAGTCTCTTCTATCATAAGACTAAGGAATGCAAGATGATCATGGAATAAAAGCTCCTCTCAACAGAGGCTTTGAAACTTCTGAAACACAAAGAGTTCCTCTCAACAGAGGCAATGAAACTTTTGAAACAAAAAGCTCTTCTCAACAGAAGTAATGTGACTTTTGAAAACATAAAGCTCCTCTCAACAGAGGCAATGAGACTTTGAAAAAATAAAGATTTCATTCAGAATGCCAGTTAGCATGGGCTTGACTGGGCTTAACTTTCATTTTGATGCCAACAATATTGGGCTTCATCCTCCTTTAAGGTGCCAGCTAAACTGGACTTTACTCTCATCTAAAGTTTTTTTCAAAAAGGTATTTTTCTCATCATCTTCTCATACCTCATCATTTTTCAAATTACTGTCTCTTATATTTTTTCTTTTCCTCAAAATTTTAATCATTCAGGGCTTCTTATCCTAATGTCTTAAATATTTCAATGTCAAAATGCACTAATGAAATGTCATGCATGTCATGGATATAATGAATGCCATGAATATCATAGATGCTATGAATGTTATGTACATGTTAATGTTGTGCCCCCTGAATTATTCTATGAATGTATGCAAATGCATTCTCAAATGTGGTAACAAGATTCTCAAGCTCATCTCATTTTCCTCAAGTTCCACATATCTACTGGATTCTTCTTATTCAAATCTTCTATCTCCACTTCTCATCCCACCTTCTAATGAGTCTTGGTCCCATTATGCTTGAAGACTTGCCATCATGCTTTCAAAGTTATGTTTTCATCATTTTTTTTATTTTTGTTTCTTTCTCTCTTTTAGTAATGCAAGATTTCTCAAAAGAATATTTTTTTTCAAAAATTTACCCAAAAAGGGCTACCAACATTTATTTATTTTCCTTCCAATTCGACCACCAATGTAATGCACTCATACATCTTCTCAATTTATTATAGGGATGGAATGAATTTAAAATAATCATGAGAGATATGGGTATTCATTCTTAGAAAAGGAATATAAAATCAAGAAAAATCAATGGGCCAGTTTGTTTGGAATAGGGTTTTCAGTATCCATTTAATAAGCATTCTGACAATTTCAATCAAGTCAATCTAAAATTCTTTTCCAAAAGCCCACTTTTATTGATATGTTCATCCATGTTGGGCCTGCAAATCTTGCGTCTATATCAAAACTCTTGGTGATGATCTTTTCCTAAGTTGCCTTTTCAGGTTTTCAACTTAGGTTCCCCTCTTTTGATCCAAACTGCCTTTTCAGGTTTTCAATTTGAATCCTCCTTTTTCTTTTTCTTTTTTTCTTTTTCCTTTTCATTTTCCTTTTTTTTTCTTTTTTTTATCTTTTTTCTTTTTTTTTTCATTTCAAACTCCATTAGCTTTGACAAATTTCAGCCTTTTGTTTTCAATCCAAATTCATGCCCCCAAAAGTCATTCTTGCTTTTGATCTAACAGATATCTTTCAAAGCCTGTTCTTTTATTCAGGCATGAATTCCTTCATTCAGCTTGATCTGCTTCTTTTTATTTCACCCCACTACTGAATCTGCAAAGGAACATTATCTCATTGTACAAGTATGCCTCATTCAAATATGATTCTTCAATTCAAGCATTTACATTTGATCAAAATGGGCTTTTAAAGGTACGTAATGTAGGCTCAGGTGAGGGTTTACAAGAAAAGGATCAAATAGGCCCAAAATGTGTTTCAAGGTTTACAAACCAAAGGATTACTTTCTTATGAAGTAAATCATTTGAGCATTTTACCTCATTCTAATTCACTCATATCTTTTTTTTCTTTCTTTTTTTTGTTCTTTTAGGGTTCTTTGTATTCAAACCCTTTTCCTCTTTTTCTTTTCACATAAATAGGCACTTTCTTTTTCTTTCTTTTGCCCCTCATGAATAATTTTTCATCTTTCTTGCCCCCCATTGTGGAGGGTGATCCTTGGTGGGTTACATCACAAAAAAACATAATAGGCTCAAAGGGGTAATCAAAGGATAATTTTACTCACGCTTGAAGGATAGTGAAAGAAGGCCATTTATCATTTCAAATGCAAATACTCTCTTTAAAGATCATTTACTGAACAAATACAAACTTTTTAGAAACTTCTGTAAGAGGTTCACCTTTTCTTATACCATCAAATTTGGGTGAAAATTGTGAACAAATTTTCTTCTTTCTTACTTGGACACCTTGGCAGATTGACAATCCATAAGCAAAAGTGGTTTTTTCAAATTTGAATCCCAGATTTATTGACATCATTATCATCATGTTCATTATTTGGATACTTGTGAATGAAAGATATGGTGAGTATGTGAGAAATGGCAAATGAATAGAATGAATGAGAAATTGACAGTGCATCACACTAGTCGCTTTATTGAAAGGGAAATAAATAAAAGTTAGCCCATACATAAAACTTTATTTCGTGCTTATGGGCTTAAGCACTTTTTTTAAAAAAAATGTCTTGCATTACTAAAAAAAAATTCTGATAAATCTTCAGACTTGCATGGCTTAAACTCCTTTCACCTCAAAAGAATCATCCCTCATTTCCATGGTTGGGCAATGGATTCGCATTCACAGTCGGTTCCCCTTTTTTTTCAAAGTGCAATATGCCGGCTTTTATCAAACCTTGCACCCTATACTTTAAAGCAGTGCAATTCTCCAAGGAGTGACCCGGATTCCCAAAATGATACTCACATCGAGCATTCTCATTATACCATTTTGGATATGGAGGCTTGAGAGGTTCTGCATAAACTGGGGCAATGAGTTGCTCTTTGATTAGTTTTGGGTACAACTCGGTATAGGTTATGGGAATTGGATCAAGGGGAGCTTTTTGTTGTTTTGGCCATGCCCCCCTAGGATTGCTTTCTTGTTTGTTGGATTGGGCAACTGATTGGGTATTTGGTGCAGGTGTTTGAGGGTGAAAGTTAGGCTGAGCATTAATTTGCTGATATGACTGGTAAGGGTATTGGATAGGATAATATGGTTGTGGCATGGGATAAGAGTGTCGTGGAGTGTATCGTCCATGTTGCCCCCCATTTATAACAGCATGGGCATCTTCTTCCCTCCTTCTGTTAGCTCCTCCCTTCTTCTCAGTATTGTTAGGAACTTCAATCTTGCCACGCTTGATCGCATTCTCGATGATCTCCCCGGATAACACCATATCAGCAAAATTCTTGGTGGCATTGCCTATCATCCTATCATAATATGGAGCCTTTAAAGTGTTCACAAATAGGATGGTGAGCTCCTTTTCTGAAAGAGGAGGTTGCACTTCTGCAGCTAAATCGCGCCACCTTTGCGCATATTGCTTGAAGCTTTCATTGGCTTTCATCTCCATGTTTTGAACTGATAAACGGTCAGGGGCCATATCAGTAACATGCCGATATTGGGCCATGAATGCCCTTGCTAAGTCATTCCATGTGGTAACCCGGGTTTTGTCTAATTGATTGTACCACTTGGCAGCAGATCCAGTGAGACTTTCTTGAAAAATATGAATAAGGAGCTTATCATCTTGAGCAAAAGCAGCCATCTTCCGGCAATACATAATAAGATGAGACCTAGGGCATGAAGTTCCATTATACTTCTCAAACTCTGGCGCTTTGAACTTGGGTGGAATAACCAAGTCTGACACCAAGCACAACCCAGTAGCATCCATAGAACCATAAAAGTCTAAGCCTTCAATAGCTCGAATCCTTTCCTCCAACATATTAATCTTTTGTTGTGACTTCACCTCGTCTTTCTCTTCTACTTGTTTAGCTTTCAACTTCTCAATTTCCCTTGGGTCATCTAAGTCGGGCACCTCAATGGGATCAGTAGATTTTGCGCCTTGGGAAGGATGGGCGGGTCCTTGGAATTGAGCTTGTCCAAACACTTGGGGTATAGCAGCGTAAGCAGGTGGATATCTTCTTTCTTGGGATGTTTGACTTGGAAATGAACCAAATCCAGGAGGATAGATAGGATCTTCCATACTATGTTGTTGAACCCCTTCTTGGACTGCAGCTTCCTCTACTACACCTTTGCCCTTGCTCAGATTTTTCAATAATTCTGTAATTTGGGCCAGTTGCCCCCTCATTTCCTCTTGAGCTTTTTCCATCTTCTCCATGCGCATGCTTGATTCTTCTTCCATGATCTTAGCTCGATAACGAGTGTTGTGTGAATGAACTTTTGGTCGAGCTATCTTCAAATCTTTATTACCACAATTAAGAATTTATCATTTCACATGTGGTGATGCTTGAAGAAAAAAAAATGAATGAAGATGAATGGATGAACAAAATGCTACATGTGTTTGGAAAAAATCATGCATGGAAATGTTTTGCTAAAAACCTATGATTCCCTATTAGTGTCTCACATGTCAAACAAAAGTAAACATACATGATCAAAGATATGTCCTAAGTAATAGGGTTAACATGACTCTATCCCAAGTTGGTCCTCTTAAGTTTACTATATGTATGCTTTGGAGTTCTAAAGGACAAAAGGTTCCCAAATTGTTCCTTACTAACGTCCACACTAGACTAGTAAGGCACCCCAATCCTCACCCATGATAGGCTACAGACGGAAAGGGTTCAACTTGAGTGAGAGTATTTCACTTGCCATTGCGGAGGTTATCACCTCACGAGAGCAAAGGTACTATACTCTCTCCTAAAAGGGACAAACCCGGGTGTAGGGTTGATGTATGCAATGAATATGTCATGTATGCAAAGGAATGAAATTTAAGATGCATCCCAACAAAACACAAATGATGAAAATGATTCACACATTTTTTTGTTTGTATTATTTTTTGCTTTTTTTTTTATTTTTTATGAAGAGTTTTATTAAATATTTATTAAGACCATTAATTAAGATTTTGGATAAGACATGATTAATTATGGTTCGACTCTCTAACGTCCCCAGTGGAGTCGCCAAAGCTGTCGTAACGATTTTCGTCCGGGGACTCGATCGCTAGACGATTTTGAAAAACAACACAAAATGGAGTCGCCACCAATCCTTTTTGGCTAGGTGTGATTGGCCACCTAAAATCATTTATCTTTTTAACAAAATCTTAAAACTAATTAAACTTTATTAAAAAGACAATTCTTGGTCTGCGAAAACAAAGTTAGAGTTCGGGAGTTCGGTTACGCATGGGGAAGGATTAGCACCCCCACAACGCCCGTTACGTAAACGGTACCACTTAATCATGTATTATCTTTTGATCTTAGTAAAATGGTCTTAATTAAACATTTAAAAAGAATTCCATTTATTTTGAAATCATTTATTTATTTATTTATTTATTATTTGAAATATTAAATTTTATTTTTATTTATGTTAAATTTTATTTGAAATAAATTAGAATCTTTTGTATTGAAAATTATTCCGAAGTACCCCAATACTTTTGGTAGCATTTCGGATAATTTCCTCACCTAGAGATTTCTTAAGAATCGCTACTTGCGATTTCTATAGAATCCCATCCTCGGGAGATTCACACTTATTTTGAAATTTCATGGATGCAAATGATGCAATCAAAATACAGATGATGCACATGAGAAATTCATTATTTCATTTTATTATTTTTTAATTCATTTATATGTATATTATTATTTTGTAATTTATTTATATTTATAAAATCTTGTTTTTATTGAAAAATCATACTAAATATTCCAATACGCTGGTAACATTTAGCATATTTCTCTCACCTAGAGATCAGTTAGGAATCACTACTTGTGAATTCCGTAACATCTCATCATCGAAAAATCTTTAAAACTTATACTTTTTATTTAATTTTTAATTGTTTTATTATCATTTATTTCCGAAGGTTAATTGTAACAATTTTATACTCTTATTTATTTGTTTAAAAATTTTGTTTATTTATTATTTGTTTATTAATATTAATTTATTTCATCGAACTAAAATTACTTGAATACCCCAATACGTTGGTAATATTCAAATATTTCATTTCGACCCTAAGGATTATCAAAGAATCACTACTTATGATTTCTAAGAAATCCTATCATCGGAGATTTAAAATTTGTTATTAAAATTTATAATTAAATTTATTTATTTTAAGTTTATATTTATATTTATTTACTTTTTACCCCTTTTATTTATTTTATTTTTTTTGTATATTTATAAGAAACTTTGATATCGAGATAAAACAAATTAGATATTCCAATACGCTGGTAACATCTAATAAACTTTCTCGATCCTAAAGATTATCGAAGAATCACTACTTGTGATTTCTTCGAAATCTTATCATCGGAAATTTAAATTTATTAATTTGTATTTATTTATTTATATGTTTTATCCTTTATGATTTTTTATCGTTCATTCTAAATAACTCATTATTTATTTATTTGTTTTAAAAAGAAAAAAAAAATCGTTTGACAACCCAAAAAAAAAATAATATACATATATATACATATATGCTTGTACATCATCTAATAGATAAGCATACCAAATATGAAATCCCTTATTATTATTTTATATATTTTTTGAAATAAATAAACAAAAGAAAACAGAATTGAAAAGGATAAAATAAAGAATATATGCATACCTTAAAAACCAAAACCTTGTCTTCTTCAAACAAGCTCCACGTCCTTTCCTTCTATTTTTCCCACGTTTCTTTCTTGTCTTCCTTCTGATAGCTTCCTTCTTTCACGTGATGATGGTGCAGCAGAGGATGATGGGTAAGGATCGAAACGCAGCAGCAGTTTGGTATGGAACAGCAGCAGCAAGTCTTGACTGGTACAGGGCTGATGCAGATGACTGCACAACGGCAGGGGCAGTGCGATGAACGACAACAATGCAGAAGTGATGAAGGTCAGTTTTGGTTCTTCATTAAAACTTGGTTTGTGTATTCTCCAGCAAAGATGAAAAAGATGATGATGAATACTAGAACAAGGGATGGTTTTAAGAATGATAGGGCTTTGTTTTGGTGAAGCAGAAGTGATCCCCGGTGATGATGGTGGTCCGTGTGCAGGCTTAATGAGGCAGAGGGGCTGTGTTTCGGTGAAGCAAAGGTGATGGACAAGGTTTGATAGCTAGATGCCAGAGGGTGGTGGCGTGTGGTACAGGCTTGGTGATAAGGCTGTGCAGCAAGATTACGGTGAAGAAGATGGAAGTTTGGTGTTAATGCAGCAAGGTAAGAAAGAGTATAAGCTGTTGTTTAATGGAGAAGGTGATGACAAAGAGATATAGGTTGCACCGGCGTGAAGATGATGATGGCAGCAGTATGAAGGTGGCCAGCAATGGGTTCGGCTAAGGGAAGGCAGCCACGAAAATAGGTTTTCCCGTGGAAAAACAGTAGCCAGACTCCTTTTGGCTTTTCTTTTTTTTTTCCTTGGTTTTTTTTTCTCCTAGGGTTTTTCCTCTCCTTTCCGTGTCCTCCTTTTTTTTTTGCAGTGTGTAGGCTTTTAAAGCCATTCCATGCCCATCAATTTAGGTCCTAAGATTATTGCTACAATTATGGGATTATTTATTATTTTTTTTAATTTTTTTTGTTTGACTTTAACAGATCTTTTTTTTTATTTCATGATGTATTTATTGATTTAATTGTTGATTATCTTTTTTCTCTCTTTTTTTTTTTTTACAGCAAATCAAGTTAGTCAACTCTTATTGATTTAATTTGCATGGGGTTTAATTTAGTGTTTTGCATTGTATGCATGGAGAGGTTATTATTTTTTTATCATTTCATTCATTTTTTTTATTTTTTTATTTTTTTTAATATATATATAATAAAAATAAAAAAAAAATTATTCGGACAAAATTAGGTGTTTACAGGTAACAAAAGCACTAAGGTTTGATTTATAAAAACCTTTTGTAAGATTAGAATTTATTTTGCCAAAAAACGCCCAAACGTTTTTTTTTATGAACAATTTAAAAAAAAATTCTCTCTAGATTCTACATAAGCCTAGCTCTTGATACCACATTTAAAATCAATCAAACAATTTTCTTATACAATAATTAGAACACAAGAGATATCAAACAATTAATTATGCTACCTATTTGAGATAGATATCAACGTAAGCGGAAGCATAAGGAAACATAATAGCTAGGATTAGGACAGATCTTCTTTTTCTACTTCTCTCTTTAGGGTGGCTCTCAATGGGCAGATACCAATACGTTGAGAAGTGAAAAGGGGACTTAGCCTTATATTTGTAGTTAAACCTAATAGTCCCTCAACAAAGACTATTAAGTTCTAGGCCTACACAACCACCATACCACATTAACCGAATAACATGTGCAAAAGCCTATACTTGTTCATCACAATTAACTATTTGGGATTACTTGTATGTTTTCATACCATGACTAAATTATATCGGCCTATTTTATTAAAACTCAAAATTACCAATTAATAGCAGTCCACTAATTGGAAAATTCTAACACAGGTTGCAAAAAGAAAGATGATCAAAAATTTCTAACGACAAAAAGAAAGATGATCAAGAATCTCTAATGACAGAATGTGTTCCACTAAGAGTATTTGTATGATTTCCAGTAGAGGTTTCCAAATTTTAAGCCTCCGAACAAGGCTTGTTTAAAGAGGGGAAGATTAAATACATGATAAATTAAAGGGATTCTAAGTGCTGAGCTAGAAGAGCTATGCTAAAAGACATGATTGCTGATTTGGATGATTAGCTGTTTAGTTAGTTTTAGTCCATTAGTTAGTTTATATCAGGAGGCAGGAAAGTTTGTTGTAATCGTGGTTTAGCAAATTGTATTGAATATTTGTATAAATATCAATAGTAAATATTTGTATAAATATCAGTAGTAAACAGAAGTTAGAGATGAATGGAAAAATGTACAACAGTTCTTTTACATTTCTCTTTTTTCTTCTTAGTTTCATTTCTATCTTGAGCTAGAGGCTCATAGCCTTTTTTTTTATTATTATTAGGCTGCTTCTGTAAGGTTTCGTTGTCTCGGTTTATCATGTCATACACGAAAATACGCAGCGGATTAAAAACAACAAAACCAAAATCACCAAGATTATGCAACAAAATTAATTACGGGATAGAATCTAACCTTTTGGTGTACTCGTGTAGGAATGTTCGACTTTTGAATATGGCAGCCCACGAACAGTCCTTGATTTATCATTAACTCAAGACTTCTAGCTAAGAGAAGCCCTCTAACGGTATCCACACAAGTATGACACAAAACAAGACCTTTGCTTGAGACAAGATGTGATCAGAAGCAAAAGGAGGAGGAAGGGAATTGTTTTCTGAGAGTGCTAGCTCTAAGAGGCAGAACGGCTAAAAAATATTCTCTTCTTCTCTCTAACTTTTAGACTTAATATTGTTTTTATAGTGCCTCTTAACAAAACCTAAAAAGGCCTTAGCCTTAGTCCAACTATATTGGGTCTTTTGGGCCTTTTAAAATTATTTAATCCAAATCCAATTGATTGTAGGGCATACTTTAACAATCTCCCACTTGCACTACAGCCAATTGGTTATGCATTTGGATTAATAATTTGGTCTGCCCATGAATTATTAAATTAATAATTCATAATTATAATCTCATTATAATTGAAAAGACCAAAATACTCTTTGGTAATCTCGGGCTAAAATTATTATTAATTAAATCCCGAATTATAGTTGGAACAGGATTCTAGTCTCACTAGGAATCCTTCTTGTACTAGGATTCATCACATGGATCCAACTCCAATTACCTTGTCTTGGTCATACCCTTATTTTGTGTGACCCTTTAGGTTTCCATTACGTTGGCAGTGATTCAGAATCTCATTCATAAATCACAAGCCAAGATTGGCATCTAGCAATGCATCATGGCTAACCAAGTAATGAAAATGTCGGTGAGTTGACGACAACCTTTCAATGAGCAATTACCGCATAATTCGATCCTTTTGTCACCTAATATCTCAGTCGAACATAGGGTATGGAACGTGTCATCTCTATTAAAGTTCAACTCCATTGTTTCTCAATCTTAAGATAAATGATTTAATCAAATGAATTCAAGATCTCATCTTAAATCTCATTTGTACTGTGGCCACAGATTTTCAATCATTAATCTCTATTGAGAGTCCTTGAGATATAAACTCTTGTTACCAAGAGGGACAAATCCTATCTTGATCACTCACAACTCTCATATGATTCATGATGTACCCAATTACTGTCTTACTTGCAACCCTTATTGAGCTACGTTTACTAGCATCAAAGTACACCAATCCACACATAGGATACCATGGTGATCTTGAGTCTAAGGATCACATATACCATTGCCATTTGAGAACATCTAATGACACTCAATGTAACGATCCACATAAAGTTCTCAAGATGGGTCAATCCAGTGTATTCATTCACAATGATCACCCATGTGTTGTGTAGACACCTAATTTTGTCCGAACAATTTTTTTTTAGATAAAAAAAATCAAAAAAATCAAAAATCAAAAAATAAATAATGATAAAAAGAAACAAGTCAATTTTGGTCAAATCTTTCAAATTTAAAAATCTCATGTGAAGCACATGCAAAATTTACACCCTCAAAAGTTGCCTTGGTTGATTTGTTGCCAAAAAATGAACATAATAATTTGCAAATTGATGGAAATAAATCATGAATGTGAATCCCATGATGGCAACCATGGTTTAAGCATTAAAAGGGGGAAGTTTGTTTCCTTTCCTAAAGGTTTAGGGCTAGAAATGGCTATAAAAGCCAATGGAAGAGAAAAAAAGAGAAGAGACGGAAAGAAAACCAAAAAAACCCTAGGAAAAAAACCTAGGAGGAAAAAACCCTGGAAAACTTTGGAAGGGAGGACGGCCACTGTGGATCATCTTCTTCAACAGCCCACGCCATCATCATCTTTTTCTGTCATCCTTCATTCACGCCGGTACCAAGCCATTACACCTCTGCCCTGCTTATCATCTTCACCGTTTTATTGCATCATCATTATCACCAAATCATCATCTTGCACCTTGACAATCTTCACCCTCCGCACACAGAAAAAACAACCCAAGTTTCTCTTAAACCCGTATCATCTAACCCTCATCACCGGTCTCTATCTTCTTGCCGAACTTGCTTGCACACTGTTATCATCCATTCACCAAACTGCACCTTCACCATCGTCGCTTGCTACATAGCCACCTCAGTGCTTCCTTACGTCTGGCCCTGCTCTGCGTGCCGAGCCTGCTGCACTGCTACACCGCGGCCCGGACATCTCTTGCTTTTGCTGCTTGTGCCTCCATTACTGCCCCACTTCCCTGCCTACCACAGTTGCCTTCCCAGTGCCTGCCACCACGCCTTATTCTCGCTCCCTTATTCACTTGCTACCACATGAGAAGAAAGAACGCAGCAAACCAGAGACAAGGAAAACCAGCAGCTGTTGCTAGGAATGAGCCGTACCACTGCTGAGTTCCATAGCTACTCCTGCTACGTGAAGGAAACTCCTGCACTGAACCTACCTGGAACGGTGTCGAGCAAAGGAAAAAGACAAGGTTAAAAGCTTTTATGTTTATGGTCAACGTGAAACAAAAGAGACAAAATACCGAGCTCATTCCTGTCAAGATTGCTGCCCTTTTTGCTCCACCGATTCAAGTTTGTCGTGCCACCATTTGCTGCCAGTATCGTTGCTTGTTGCACTGCTAAAGACAAAGGAAAAGCAAACTCTTGTTCCTCGTGTACGTGAACGGGAAAAGTAAGTCCTTTTGGTATGCTATTTCACTTTTGTTTTATGCACCATTTTATTATTCTTATCAGGCCACTTGATTAATTTTTTAATGCTTTAGGTAACATTGAGATTAATTAGATGATTAATGGACTTAAATAATTTGTAATAATAAATAATTGTTTTAATTCTTACGTTTAGGTGTTTGTAGAATAAGAATAAAATACAATTTCTGCTATGTTTATATTTATAAAAAAAAAAGACAACAACTATTAAAATAACATGGTTAATCATAGTTCGTACACATAAATTTGGGTATAGGTTTAAATCAAACTTATCTAATAGTATGAGAGTAATTTAAATTTTTTTTTTATCCGACGATGGAACTCTGAAAGGACTACGCTCAAGTGGTATTTTAGAGATCTTGAGGAAAAAAATCCTATCTAAGGCCTCACCAGCTTAATGGAGGGTCTAAATAGGATTTTTGATAATAAATAAGTCATATTTATATATAATAAATTAGGATAAAAATAATTAGTTATAAAATTAGAAAAGATGTCAATGATTAAAAATAATATAATAAAAATAATAATAGCGAATAACAAAATAAGGGAGTAAATAAATAAAATAACTAGAGTTAGATATTAAAATGATAATGAATATGAATGTGAATTACTCTAATGATGAAATATCAAGAGAATTACGCTTAAGTAATTTTCTTGAAAATTTCTAGGTTAGAAAGTTCTCCCAAGGCCTCACCAGTTTAATGGATGGTCTAAAGAGGGTTTTCGATAACTAATGGCTTATATTAGTCTAAAAATGAAATAAGACATATTATAAAATTAAAATAATTAGTAACAAAGATAAACTAATAATAATAATAATAATAATAATAATAATAATAATAATAATAATAATAATAATAATAATAAATGATAAAATAGAATGATAACTAATAATAATTATTGAGATTGAGTATCGATTATTTCGATGATAAGATTCCAAAAGAGATTATGCTTAAGTAATACTTTAGAAATCTTTAGGTCAAACAATTTCTGTCAAGATCTGACCAGCTTAAGGGAAGATCTAAAAGGAATCTTTGAGAAAAATAGTTCATATTCTTTCTCTAATAAAATAAAATAATAAAATTAAACATTAATAAAATAATAGAAAATAATAAAAGTAGTAAAAATGATAAGATAGAGAGAACAAATTAGATAAGAGTCAAAATTAGAGTTTCTCATAAAACATTAAAATGAATCCGACGACGGAGCCTCTTCAAGCAAGTCACATAGTACTACTTGAATGCTCTTGAGGTGAGGGAAATTTTTTAAGCTATCCCACCAGCTTAATGGAGGATGCTTAGAAATATATTCCAATATTTAATTATTGAACTTAACATTAACTAAGGCAAATTTGAGATAACCTAAAATTAGTTGGTACCATTTTAGGATGGGCGTTGTGAGGGTGCTAATCCTTCCTCACACGTAACCGTACTCCCGAACCCTAAATTTGAGATGTAGACCAGTCCTTATCCATAGTTTGAATAGGTGACCAATCACACCTAGTAGAATGGTTGGTGGCGACTCCATAGATTTTGTGTCTAGCTATTAGGTTTTCTCCAAAACTTAATACGTTATGACATGTTGATTTGGATATCACCATATCCATGACTTATGAGATCAGTCACCCAAAGGAATCTAACACATGTTAGTCTTACCGTATCACTGATGTCCCTTCTCAGTAATACTACGACTAAAGATATTTAAGAATAGTATTCTTTGTATTATAAGGATCTCATTATCAAAGTCATTACTTCGATTCCTTCGATACGAATCCACTATTCTAAAGACTTTATCATTTGATTATGACTTGATCAAATTAAATATAGTCAATAATGATAAATACCTGCCATGTATTATTAAATAACATAAATAATCACAATGTCTTAAGTGTACTATAAGTCCAAATCTGATTAGCTCATAGCACATACACTAACATTCTCTCACTTACACTACAACCAATCGATCATGGAAGGGCTTGAGTATCTGTTTGGACCATTGGTGAGACCAAGATTTCTTAGCTTGTTCAATGGCTTCATTGTTGTCACAATAGAGTACCAATGGATTAGTAATGAACTTCTTGATCCAAACAATTTCCTTATTTGCATCCAATGCAGCTATATATACTCAGCCTCGATCGTAGAATCGACCACTATCTCTTGTTTAGAACTTTTCCAACTTAACAGTGCCATCATTTAGGCAAAACACATAGCCAAATTGTGACTTAAAGTCATCCTTATCTGACTAGAAACTGGCATCAGTGTAACCATTTATAATGAGCTCGTTCTCTCCTTCATAGACTAAGAAAGCATCCTTAATCCTTCTTAAGTACTTAAGGATGTTCTTAACTGCTATCTAGTGACGCTCACCTGGGTCAGCTTGATACCTACTCGCCATGCTTAAAGCATGGGAAACATTAAGCCTCGTACATAACATGGCGTACATGATAGATCCAATAGCCGAAGCATAAGGAATCTTAGCTATTTTATCTCTCTCATCTTATGTTTTAGGACACATGTCCTTTGGGAGATAAATGCCATGAGACATATCTAAGAACACTTTCTTAGATTCTTCCACGTTGAACCTTTTCAACACTTTGTCAATATCTGTACTTTGACTTAGACCTAGCAGCCTACTCGATCTATCTCTATAGATCTTTATTCCAAGGATATAAGCTGCTTCTCCTAAGTCTTTCATGGAGAAGAAATTCCCTAGCCAAGTTTTGATAAATTGTAGGGCAGGAATGTCATTTCCTATGAGTAGTATATCATCCATATATAACACTAGGAATATGACAGCACTCCCACTAACCTTTTTGTAAACACAAGTGTCGTAACGATTTTCGTCCGGGGACTCGATCGCTAGACGATTTTGAAAAAAACACAAAATGGAGTCGCCACCAATCTTTTTTGACTAGGTGTGATTGGCCACCTAAAATTATTTTATCTTTTTAATAAAATCTTAAAATTAATTAAGTTTTATCAAAATAATTTTTTTTGGTCTGCGAAAACAAAATTTGGGTTCGGGAGTTCGGTTACGCATGGGGAAGGATTAGCACCCCCACAGCGCCCGTTAGAAAACGGTACCACTTAATCATGTATTGTCTTTTGATCTTAATAAAATGGTCTTAATTAAACATTTAAAAAGAAATTCATTTATTTTGAAATCAATTGGTTATTTGCTTATTATTTGAAACATTAAATTTTATTTTTATTTATGTTAAATTTATTTTTATTTGAAATAAATGAGAATCTTTTGTATTAAAAATTATTCCAAAATACCCCAATACTTTTGGTAGCATTTCGGATAATTTCCTCACCTAGAGATTTCTTAAGAATCGCTACTTGCGATTTCTATAGAATCCCATCCTCGGGAGATTCACACTTATTTCGAAATTTCATGAATGCAAATGATGCAAACAAAATAGATATGATGCACATGAGAAATATTTTATTTTATTTTTATTATCTTTTATATTTATATTATTGCTTTTGAAATTCACTGATTTTATAAAATTTTATTTTTATTGAAAAATCATACTAAATATTCCAATACGCTGGTAACATTTAGCAGATCTCTCTCACCTAGAGATCAGTTAGGAATCACTACTTGTGAATTCCGTAACATCTCATCATCGGACATTATTTATTTTTAATTTGTTTTACTCTTTATTTTGAAGTCTTGTTTATTTGTTTGTTTAAAATTTTTATTTATTTATTATTTTTAGTGTTAGTTTGTTTCATGAAAGTTGATTATATTAGAAATCCTAATATCGAACTAAAATCATTTGAATACACCAATACGCTGGCAATATTCAAATATTTTATTTCGACCCTAAGGATAATCAAAGAATCACTACTTGTGATTTCTAAGGAATCCTATCATCGGGGATCCTTTTATATTCAAAATGTATATTCATACTTATATTTTATTTTAATACTTATATTTGCATTTATCGCTACATTTACATTTATTTATTTTAATTCCTAAATTTTTATCTGTTTAAAAGCTTTTTATTTCTATTCACTTAATATTTTCCTATTTTATATTATTATTTTTATTACCATTTTTATATTTTTTTTTTTGTACTAAGACATCTTATTAATATTTTCTTTATATCGGAATAAAATCATTTGAATGTCCCAATACGCTGGTGACATTAAAGATTTTATTTCGATCCTAAGGATTGTCAAAGAATCGCTACTTGCGATTTCTAAGGAATCCTATCATCGGAAATTTAAAATTTGTTATTAAAATTTATATTTAAATTCATTTATTTTAAGTTTATATTTATCTACTTTTTACCCCTTTTTTACTTATTTTATTATTATTTTTTTTATATTTATAAGAAACTTTGATATCGAGATAAACAAATTAGATATTCCAATACGCTGGTAACATCTAATAAATTTTCTCGATCCTAAAGATTATCGAAGAATCACTACTTGTGATTTCTTCGAAATCTTATCATCGGAAATCCAAATTTATTACTTGTATTTATCCTTTTTTATTTATTTGTTTTATTATTTTTTTTATTACTTTATTTGTTACTGTGTTTTTTTTTTTTAAAAAAACTCTCTTAATAACAAAAATTACGTATGTGAAATTTTTAATATGCTTAAAATACAAGACAACTCTTTTTGCAATCTCTTTTCTAAAGAAATATATTTTTATATGATAAAATGAAGTGCATGTACAAACAATGATGCATATATATGTAAACTTGTCAACTTTCTCCGTTTCTTTTTCATCACAGTTATTGCATGAAACAAATTTTCAAAGCATGAGGCAAAGAACATACCTTGGCAAGATGACCTACTTCCAATCTCTTTGTCTTTCTTCTCCACACAGATTGCACTCTTCTTGGCTTTGCAGAAGTGGCGTTGGTGATAAACCGGCAGGGAGGTAGCGAGGGCTGGAGCAGGAACGGCGATACAGATGGTGTCGGACAATGATCTTGGAGATGATGACTCGAGCAGTAGAAGCCGACGTAGCAGCAGAGGATCTGGACAAGAAGATGATGCACTAAAGCAAAGGACTCTTCTTCACAAGAACGTGACAGCAGCAGGCTTAGGCAATGTCGGACAGGGGCGAGGTGAAGCAGTGTGATGATGCTGGGTGTGGAGCGGCGCAGTGGAGAGGGGTGCGAGTAGATCAGGACTAGCTGGGGCTAGTGCACACAACAGAATAGGGGGCGGTGGCAGAAGCAGCTTAGAGGATTTCCACAGCAACGATGCAAACAAGCTCTTGTAATAGCAAAAGACGCAGCAGATCGGGGAGGAGCAATGGTAGAAGGCAGTGGTGAAGTGCAGCAGCAATGGAGCAGTAGCAGCAAGCAGAGATGGTTGGATGATGGAAGCGTGGTCTGATGGTGATAAGCAGTGAGTACGTAGTAGCAGCAGTGGTGATGAGGAAGCGATGGTGGCTGGGAACGATGGTGAAGGTAGCAGCAATGGAGCAGTAGCAGCAAGCAGAGATGGTTGGATGATGGAAGCGTGGTTTGATGGTGATAAACAGTGAGTACGTTGGTGGCTGGGAACGATGGTGAAGGTAGCAGTAGATATGGAACAAGATGGCGTGGTGGCTGGGAACGATGGTGAAGGTTCTTTAGGGTTTTTTTTCTCCCACGTCTCTTTTTTCTCCTTTTGGGTTTCTTTGTTTTTTTTTTTTCCTCCCTTTAAAACCACAAATCCTTCCTCTATTTTAAGAAAGAAAATTTTTATTTTAATGTATTGATCCCAAAATCATGGGATCTTTATTTCTTGTTTGACCCTTTTAATTTATTATTTTTTTTTTTTGGTAATTCCTTGATCATTTCCTTAATTCTTTCTGTCTATTTGCACACCCTTGATTAAGGGATCTTGATTTGGGTTGACCTTTCATTATTTGAAGTTTCCATTTATTCATGGCATTAATATTGATTCTCAATTTACTCTTCAATATATTTTTTTTATTGATTGCCGGCATCAAGTGCATTGATTTGGCTTTGGTTTTCATTTTGGGATTCCATTGTTCTTGTGTGGGATTTAGATAGGAAGAGGTTAAAGGTTTGCATGGGGTTTTAGGGTTTGCATGAAAAAGCATTGACGTATTTTTGTTTTGTGTTTTTTGTTTTTTTTTTTTTTTTTATTTACTATTTGTTATTATTATTATTATTATTATTTTTTTGCTCGGACAAAATTTGGTGTTTACAGCTGCCCCTCTTTGCACCTTGCTGAGAATCAGGAATAGGGCAAAGACTATAGACAACAATTTTGTCCGAACCTCTTCTTTTTTTTTTTTTTTGGGAAAATTCAATTTTGATTCTCGAAAATAATACCTTGACTCCATACCAAGGCTCGATCCATTTTAGAGAAGTGAATTCGATTTTGAAACACATGATACCTTGACTCCATACCAAGGCTCGATCCATTTTAGAGAAATGAATTCGATTTTAAGACACACGATACCTTGACTCCCTACCAAGGCTCGATCCATTTTAGAGAAATGAATTCGATTTTGAAACACATGATACCTTGACTCCATACCAAGGCTCGATCCATTTTAGAGAAATGAATTCGATTTTAAGACACACGATACCTTGACTCCCTACCAAGGCTCGATCCACTGTGAAAAAGTGAATTCTACTTTAAAACCTAAAACCTTGACTCCCTACCAAGGCTCGATTCACCGCGAAAAAGTGAATTCGATTTTTGAAACATATGATACCTTGACTTCCTACCAAGGCTCGATCCATTTTAGAGAAGTGAATTCGATTTTGAAACACATGATACCTTGACTCCATACCAAGGCTCGATCCATTTTAGAGAAATGAATTCGATTTTAAGACACACGATACCTTGACTCCCTACCAAGGCTCGATCCACTGTGAAAAAGTGAATTCGACTTTAAAACCTAATACCTTGACTCCCTACCAAGGCTCGATTCACCGTGAAAAAGTGAATTCGATTTTTGAAACATATGATACCTTGACTTCCTACCAAGGCTCGATCCATTTTAGAGAAATGAATTCGATTTTAAAACCTAATACCTTGACTCCCTACCAAGGCTCGATCCATTTTAGAGAAATGAATTCGATTTTGAAACACAAGACCTTGACTCCATACCAAGGATGAAAGGTTTAGATTTTCCGAATCATAGGTTACACATCAAAGATATAAATGCAGAGGGCATAATTGCAGATGCAATATTCATGAACGTGAATGCAGATCATAACAAGTGACCTAATTTGCGGGTACGCATTTGGCTGTAAACGCATATTTCATCATCACCCTGGATGCTCGAACCAAACTATCAAACTTTGAGCTTGCAAGATATCGGACTCCCTCTCCTTTTTTTTTTTTTTGAAAGCAACGCCTTGTATGATTTCTGTACTTCTGGTTTATATGCCCACAGAGTTGGGTTTAAACCCTCATATTCCCATTTTATTATTCACATAGCAATGCAAACTACTTTTATATTTGGGACTATTTACTGAATCAAAATCATTCACATTTGCCAAGCAAGATGCATTTATTATGAATGTAAGGCAAACAAGTCCATGTACAAGGTAGTTTCAATGAAGAACAGTTTGGCTTTGTCTCAAAATATCTAAGAATTCATGAAGAAGGGACTACGAAAAAATGTATGGTGGCAGAAGTTCCCTTATAAGAAAAAAATTCAGAATTTCTCTATCGAATAATCCAGAATCCTTATTGTATGAACCATTGATTGATGACCCCAATGTGTAGGAGATGTTTCCTATCATCTTTAACCCCTTTAGACTTGCAACACTAATGCCCCTTTTTATCTAGGCCGCCCTCTCGAGTTTTCGACTTAGATACCTCCTATGGGTTTAAGCCGCCTTTTCAGGTTTTCAACTTAAACCCCAACCTTTCTCTTTTTTTCCCTTTTTTTTTTTTTTTTTTTTGAATCGAAGCCGCCTTTTCAGGTTTTCAACTTAGATCCAATTTCAAGCATAATACTTTTTCACCACATCACCATTGACTGGGTTTGGTAACTCATACCCATCCATCTCTGTCAAAATCAATGCTCCCCCTGAAAAGGCCTTCTTCACCACATACGGGCCTTCCCAATTTGGTGCCCATTTTCCTCGAGAATCATGCTGATTAGATGGAATCCTTTTCAAAACTAATTCCCCCTCCCGAAATTGTCTAGGGCGGACCTTTTTGTCATGTGCTCTCATCATTCTCCTCTGATATAATTGGCCATGACAAAGTGCTTTAAGCCTCTTTTCCTCAATCAAATTCAACTGTTCATATCGAGTGTTACCGAATTTTCGATGAGTGTACCGCAAGTGTACGGACCGTAGCAAGTAATAAAGTGATGAATAGAGTATCGTTCCCACGAGGATTGAATTTGTGAATTGCTTACTAAGTACTAAAATTTCCCACCCTAATTTTATTCAAACGATCGAAAGAATCTTTTTATCAAAACAATAATATTTTTGAAATTGAAGTAGCAAGAAAGTGAAAATAAAAAAAATCTTATTTAAATAAAACTTCTAAAATATTCCTAAATAAAAACCAAAAGAAATTTAGATGAAAACTTGAAAACTAAACAAAGAGAATAAAACTAAAACTACTCTATATCCCTTAGTAGGATTGAATTCTCTTATGGTGCTGAAGCTGGCTATTTATAGAGGTAGTGGGGATGATGATTAGCTCAAAATCTTGGCTGATAGGGCTCGATCTTTATCTTCAAAGAAAATTTATCTTTTATCAGCTCCCTTGTTTATCTCTATCCTTAGCAAAAAGTCCATCTTGATACTTTATCTTCATAAAAGATAAATGCAACAATTTATCTTTCTTGGCATCCAGTAGAAATATCCATGCATGAAGCTTTATCAACAAAGTCTTGTGTTTGAATGAAATTTGGAACTGAAATCCTTCACATCTTTGACTTCTTTATCTGTTGGAGTTCCTACATCATTGAGAGAAATTTAACAGATAAATGAGGGATTTGAATCTAATATTAATGATTTAGAGATAAATTATATCATTAAATTCATGATAATTCTATAAATTATAGAATTATCACACCCCCAAACTTGAATTTTTGCTTGTCCTCGAGCAAAATAAAATTCACAAAGAAATGTACCTAGAGGTCAAATACACTTGCAAGAATGATTTCCCTTTAATTTCCCCAAAGATTTTGAAAACATTACAACTCCATGAAAATCCATAAACATTAGCTAAATATATATAAACTCATTCAAAAGAGAGTATCAATTCAATTGAATTCTTCCGTGTGTGTGTGTAAATGTTTCTTCATTTCAGTTCATGCAATCCGGATGAATTTATACAAATATGAACATAACAAAAGATCTCAAAGAATAGTTATCTTCCATAAGTTTGCTTTTCTCATCTTCTCTCCACTAATGTAGACACACATAGCTAAAGATCAATAGGACTTTATAAGCTTGTAATGTATGGCTAGGGTAATGGTAGGAGAAAAAGGATTTTTAGGCTTAACCCCTAATCATGCATTCTTTTTCTTGGACTTTTTTTTTTTTTTAAGAGCCTTCAAATAATTCCTCCCACTTGATTTCTTCTTCCTTTTTTTTTTTTAATTTTTTTTTTTGAATCATCTGAATTTTTTTTTTAATTTCACCCTTTCTTCCATATATGCGTAGCTCTAAATATATCTTGACATAGTCCTCATGCATATAATGGGGTATGGGAATTTTTTTTTCTTTTTTTTTTATAGGCTAGGCTAATTATTAATGTAGGTAAAACAAGAAAGAAGGTCTACTTTAAGCTCAAATTGGGTGACTAAGGATAAAATATATCATGGTAGTCTTGAAAAGCTCAAACGGTCCAAAGATGGCCTAAATCACCTCTTTAGCCAAGTGTGTTCTAGGATTTCGCCTTGAGAGATGATAGAACAAATTTTAGACAAATAACAAACTTTAAAGACTATTGTTTATTCCTATTCACATAAATCTTCTCTAAATATGCATAACTTCAATGATAGAAACATAGTGCATTTAATTTTTGGAAAAATCTCAATCAAAAAGATAATTCACTAAAGAATTCATTCACATACTTTGCACATATTCATGAATTTCATTTTGCTATAACATTCTCAATCAATGGTTAAATATCAAGGAATTATCAAGCAAGCATATAATCACTTCAAGGTAAAAACCATTTTAAAGCACAGAATTTTTGCAAAGATTTCAGAAAAAAATCGAAAAAATTTTGCTCAATCTTTGAAAACAAAAATTTTGCTCTTCCCCCAAAATTGAAATATACATTGCCCTCAATGTAAAAAAATAAATATGAAAATAAACCAAGAATGAGAAAGAAATACTCCCCTGACTTTGAGATTGAAATTGCCACATGCTTACACCATGAAGAAGGCTTATGCACAGCCATAGAATGTCATAGCTCATGCATCGCACGTCCATTGCACGTCTAGCAAAGATCATCACCTATAAATAGATAAACGAAAACAAATGAATAAATAATAAAATAAATACATAAATAAATAAATCTTAAAAGGAAAGAATTGAAAGTTGGGGTTGCCTCCCCATAAGCGCTTGAGTTATAGTCTTCGGCTTGACTACCCTTTGTTGATTTCAAGCTGGATCATTAAGATAAGTGACCGATTTTTTACGATCGATCACTCCTCCCCAATAATGTTTCAATCTTTGACCATTAACCTTAAACAGTTCCTTAGAAAACTCTCCTCTTATTTCCACAGTTCCATATGGAAAAACTCGAGTAACAATGAATGGTCCAGACCACCTTGATTTCAACTTACCTGGAAATAGCTTCAAACGAGAATTATAGAGTAAAACCTGTTGCCCCAGCTCAAATTGTCTTTCCACTATCTTCTTGTCATGCCATTTCTTTGTTCTCTCCTTATAGAGTCTAGCACTCTCATATGCTTGCATTCTGAATTCATCTAACTCGTTGAGCTGCAATAAACGCTTTTCACCAGCGGCCATCATATTAAAATTTAATTTCTTGATTGCCCAAAATGCCTTGTGCTCCAATTCCACAGGTAAGTGACAAGCCTTCCCAAACACTAATTGGTATGGAGACATTCCAATAGGTGTTTTGAATGCAGTTCGGTAGGCCCACAATGCATCATCTAATTTCATGGCCCAATCCTTTCTTGATGGGTTCACTGTCTTCTCTAAAATTCTTTTTATCTCCCTGTTGGAGACTTCTGCTTGGCCACTTGTCTGAGGGTGATAGGCTGTAGCCACCTTGTGTTTGACACCATACTTAGCAAGCAGAGCTTCAAAGGACTTGTTGCAGAAGTGAGTCCCTTCATCACTAATGATCGCCTTAGGGGTGCCAAAACGAGTGAAGATGTTCTTTTTCAAGAACTTCATAACCACCTTGGCATCATTTGTAGGTAAGGCCTTTGCTTCCACCCATTTGGATACATAGTCCACTGCTACAAGGATGTAAAGGTTGTTGTAGGAGGAGATGAATGGTCCCATGAAGTCTATTCCCCAAACATCAAAAATTTCCACCTCCAAAATGGTGTTTAGGGGCATCTCATGTCTCTTGGAAATATTGCCAACCCTTTGGCATCGATCACATCTCAAGGCATATAGATAGGCATCTTTGAACAGCGTAGGCCAATAGAATCCTGATTGAAGCACCTTAGCAGCTGTTCTTTCCCCTCCAAAGTGTCCTCCATAATCTGAAGAATGACAATGATGAAGGATATCCTCCGTCTCTTCCATGGGTACACATCTTCTTAAAACCTGATCCCTACATTGCTTAAACAAATAGGGTTCATCCCATACAAAATATTTGACATCATGCAAAAATTTTTTCTTTTGTTGAAATGATAAATCAGGAGGAAGCACTTTACCTACTATAAAGTTGACATAATCTGCATACCATGGTAAGTTATTATGCCTAACCTTGAATAATTGCTCATCAGGGAAAGACTCTTTGATGATAGTTGCATCTCCAACACCATCATTCTCTAGTCTGGAAAGATGATCTGCCACTTGATTTTCTGTCCCCTTTTTGTCTCTAATCTCCAGGTCAAACTCTTGTAAAAGGAGAATCCACCTAATCAATCTTGGCTTGGCATCCTTCTTGGCAATCAAGTACTTGATGGCAGAGTGATCGGTGTAGACTATCACCTTGGTGCCAATAAGATAAGGACGAAACTTATCGAACGCAAAGACAACTGCCAACAACTCCTTTTCAGTAGTTGCATAGTTGAGTTGTGCATCTGTCAAGGTTTTGCTCGCATAGTAAATTGCGTGAAAAATCTTACCTCGTCGTTGTCCTAAAACTGCACCAACTGCATAATCACTCGCATCACACATTAGTTCAAAAGGTAAATTCCAATCAGGGGCTACAATTACAGGAGCAGAAATTAATTTATCTTTTAAAGTTTGAAATGCTTCTAAACAGGAATGATCAAACCTGAAGGTTGTGTTTTTCTCTAAAAGATTACACAATGGTTTGGAAATCTTTGAGAAATCTTTAATAAATCTCCTGTAGAAGCCTGCATGTCCAAGAAAACTTCTTACCCCTTTCACTGAAGTTGGTGGTGACAACTTCTCAATTACCTCTATCTTGGCTCTGTCAACTTCAATTCCTCTAGAAGAAACCTTATGGCCTAGCACAATACCTTCTTGGACCATAAAATGACATTTTTCCCAATTTAAGACTAAGTTGGTTTCTTCACAACGCTTGAGCACAAGAGTTAGATTTTTCAAACATAAATCAAAATTATCACCAAAAACAGAGAAGTCATCCATAAATACCTCGAGAAATTCTTCTACCATGTCTGAAAAGATGGCCATCATGCATCTCTGGAATGTGGCAGGAGCATTGCATAATCCAAATGGCATCCTCCTAAAAGCAAACGTACCATATGGACAAGTGAATGTGGTCTTCTCTTGATCTTCTGGAGCGACAGCGATCTGGTTGTACCCGGAATACCCATCTAATAGGCAATAGAATTCATGCTCGGCTAGTCTATCAAGCATCTGATCGATGAATGGCAAAGGAAAGTGATCCTTTCTAGTGGCCTTGTTGAGCTTACGGTAGTCCATGCACACTCTCCAACTAGTGACTGTTCGAGTAGGAATGAGCTCATTATTTTCATTAGTTACCACAGTCATACCTCCCTTTTTCGGCACACACTGGATAGGACTAACCCACGAACTATCTGAAATCGGGTATATGATACCCGCATCCAACCACTTGATAATCTCTTTCTTCACTACCTCTTTCATGGTTGGGTTTAACCTTCGTTGGTGCTCAATAGTGGCCTTGTGATTTTCCTCCAACAGAATCTTGTGCATGCATATGGATGGGCTTATTCCTTTGATATCAGCTATGGTCCATCCCAATGCTTTCTTATGCTCCTTCAAGACACTCAACAACTTTTCTTCTTGTTCATTAGTTAGAGCAGAAGAAATGATAACTGGTAAAGTAGAAGACTCACCTAGATAAGCATACCTTAAATGAGGAGGTAAAGGTTTGAGTTCTAAAGTTGGAGGTGCTTCAATCGATGACTTGAGATGTGAAAATCCAGAAGCACCTAACCTTTCAAATTGTCTGTTGGGAATCGTCACAGCTTTTACCTCAGCACAATTGGACGTCTCTTCATCAAGAATTGCTTCTATGGTGTCCATTGGTTGTTGATTGATGAATATTCCCTGAACTATACTTTCCTCTTCATTCACTTCAAAACAATCATCAGTCTCACTTGGGAATTTAATTGCAGAGAAAAGATTAAATGTTACCTCTTGATCATTGACCCGCATGGTGAGCTCTCCTTTTTGCACATCAATAAGAGCCTTACCAGTTGCCAGAAAGGGTCTCCCAAGGATAATTGGGACTTCACGATCTTCCTCCATATCTAACACTACAAAATCAGCTGGAAAGACAAATTTGTCAACCTTCACTAGCACATCCTCAATAATGCCTCTTGGATACTTGAGAGATCGGTCTGCTAATTGGAGTGTTATCTTGGTTGGTTTAGTCTCTCCTAGTCCAAGTTTCCTGAAAATAGAAAAAGGCATTAAATTAATACTTGCACCTAAATCACATAAAGCTTTATTAAAAAATAAGTTACCAATAGTGCAAGGGATAGTAAAACTCCCTGGATCTTCAAGCTTAGGTGGTAAGTTCCTTTGCAAAATGGTGTTGCACTCCTCAGTAAGAGCAACAGTTTCAAAATCCTCAATTTGCCTTTTCTTGGAGATGATGTCCTTCATGAATTTGGCATAAATTGGCATTTGCTCCAATGCATCAGAGAAAGGGATGTTGATGTGAAGCTTTTTGAATACCTCTAGGAACTTAGCAAATTGCCTATCTGACTTCTTTTGCTTGAATCTTTGAGGAAAAGGGATAGGTTGAGGAGGTGATTCAATGGTCTTACCAGATTGAGATGAAGTTTGCTCAATGTTCTTTTGTTGCTTATCTTCTTCTTCTGCCTGCACTTCAACTTTAACATCTTCCTCTGAGTCATTAGGTATGTAACCCACTTCTTTACCCTTCCTCAAGGTGATTGATTTACAATGCTCTTTACCTTCCCTTCTTGGATTAGGTTCAGTATTGCTAGGTAGGGTACCTTGGGGACGGTTACTAATGGCATTAGCAATCTGACCTACTTGAATTTCAAGGTTCTTTATAGAAGCTGCTTGGTTTTGTAAGATGGTGGTGAACATCTCTTCTAAAGAAGGCTTCTTTTCTTGTGGTGGGATTTGTGGTAGAGGATTATGTGGAAGTGGTGGTGGTGGTTGAGTATGGAAACCAGGAGGATAGGTAGGTTTTGGGTTAGATGGTTGCCCTTGATTATTGTTCCAAGACAAATTTGGGTGATTTCTCCAGCCAGGGTTATAGGTGTTTGAGAATGGGTTATGGTTCCTATTTGGATGGGAAACATATTGGGCTTGTTCGGCTCGAATAGGACACCTATCGCCAGAGTGATTACCCCCACAATTATCACAAGTTACAAAAGGGTTTTGAATGGAATGAATTGGGTTGGGTTGTTGATTGACTCCAAGAGAATCAACCTTTTTGGTCAAGGCTGAGATTTGAGAGGTAAGGGTGGTGAGTGCATCTAACTCATACATACCTGCTGTTCTCTTTGATGTTAGCCTCTCAGCTGACCATTGATAACTGTTTGCAGCCATATCTTCTATCAAATTGTAGGCATCATCTATAGACTTGCTCATTAATGCACCACCTGCAGCTGTGTCTATAGTAGTTCTGGTTTGGCTTATCAACCCATTATAGAATATTTGCACTTGCAACCAATTTGGAATCCCATGATGAGGACACCTTCTCAAGAGTTCTTTGTACCTCTCCCATGCTTCATAAAGTGACTCTGAATCGTGTTGCATGAAAGTGGTGATGTCGTTCCTCATCTTAGCTGTTTTGGCTGGTGGGAAGAATTTTGCCAAGAACTTCTGGACTAAGTCCTCCCATGTTGTGATTGATCCTGGTGCCAATGAGTTCAGCCAATCAATCGCTTTATCCCTGAGAGAAAAAGGAAATAATCTCAGTCTTATCGCATCATCAGAAACACCATTATTCTTAAAAGTGGAGCAAATTTGTAAAAAATGTTTCAAATGAGCATTAGGATCATCATTGATTGAACCCCCAAACTGTACAGAAGTTTGGATCATTTGGATGATGGCTGGTTTGATCTCGAAATTGTTTGCTTGAATGGTTGGGTATCTTATGCTCATCTCGAATCCATTCACCGTAGGCATTGCATAATCTCGAAGAGCCTTGGTATCTGCTTCTTCCATGGTATTTGTTTCAACAAGGTCTTCTTGGTTCTCCTTCTTGATTCTTCGTAAAGTCCTTTCAATTTCGGGGTCAAGGGGAGCCAATTCACCACTCCTTGCACGGCTCATGCACTAGGCCGATGTACCTTGCAAGAAAAACAAGAGAAGATATTAGTAACAAGGAGAAAAAAAAATATTTGAATTAAAACTAGGTATGCTTGGTATTAATATTAGCAAAACAAATCCTTCAATCCCCGGCAACAGCGCCAAAAACTTGTTACCGAATTTTCGATGAGTGTACCGCAAGTGTACGGACCGTAGCAAGTAATAAAGTGATGAATAGAGTATCGTTCCCACGAGGATTGAATTTGTGAATTGCTTACTAAGTACTAAAATTTCCCACCCTAATTTTATTCAAACGATCGAAAGAATCTTTTTATCAAAACAATAATATTTTTGAAATTGAAGTAGCAAGAAAGTGAAAATAAAAAAAATCTTATTTAAATAAAACTTCTAAAATATTCCTAAATAAAAACCAAAAGAAATTTAGATGAAAACTTGAAAACTAAACAAAGAGAATAAAACTAAAACTACTCTATATCCCTTAGTAGAATTGAATTCTCTTATGGTGCTGAAGCTGGCTATTTATAGAGGTAGTGGGGATGATGATTAGCTCAAAATCTTGGCTGATAGGGCTCGATCTTTATCTTCAAAGAAAATTTATCTTTTATCAGCTCCCTTGTTTATCTCTATCCTTAGCAAAAAGTCCGTCTTGATACTTTATCTTCATAAAAGATAAATGCAACAATTTATCTTTCTTGGCATCCAGTAGAAATATCCATGCATGAAGCTTTATCAACAAAGTCTTGTGTTTGAATGAAATTTGGAACTGAAATCCTTCACATCTTTGACTTCTTTATCTGTTGGAGTTCCTACATCATTGAGAGAAATTTAACAGATAAATGAGGGATTTGAATCTAATATTAATGATTTAGAGATAAATTATATCATTAAATTCATGATAATTCTATAAATTATAGAATTATCATCGAGCACGGACCCATTCTGCTTCTTCCAATCCTACCTCCAACAATACCCGTAAGGAAGGAATCTCAACCTCAATAGGCAAAACGGCTTCCATTCCATATACCAACGAGAACGGAGTGGCTCCGGTGGATGTACGCATTGAAGTTCGATAAGCATGCAAAGCAAAAGGAAGTTTCTCATGCCAGTCCTTATAGGTGTCTGTCATTTTTTGAATAATCTTCTTGATATTCTTATTTGCTGCTTCTACGGCCCCATTCATTTTCGGGCGATACGGGACTGAATTATGATGTCTGATTTTGAATTGCTCACAAGCCTCCTCTATCACCTTGTTATTAAAATTCATAGCATTGTCTGAAATAATCCTCTCAGGGAATCCAAATCTGCATATGACTTCCTTCTTAATGAACTTGCATACCACAGACTTCGTCACACTAGCAAATGATGCAGCTTCCACCCATTTTGTAAAGTAGTCAATCATCACTAAGATAAAACGATGCCCATTTGACGCTTTTGGAGTGATTGGCCCAATTACATCCATTCCCCACATTGAGAAAGGCCAAGGAGCTGTCATGACGTGCAAAGATGTTGGAGGGACGTGTATTTTATCCCCATATATTTGACACTTGTGACATCTTTGAGCATATTTAATGCAATCACTCTCCATGGTCATCCAATAATAGCCCGCTCTCATGATTTTTCTAGCCATCATATGCCCATTCGCATGAGTCCCACAACTTCCTTCGTGAACCTCCTCAAGGATCTTTCTAGCTTGCATAGCATCCACACACCTTAACAAAACCTGGTCCCTCCCTTTCTTATACAGGATATCACCATCAAGAAAGAATCCCATCGCCAATCTTCTTATGGTCCTCTTATCGTTTTCCTTGGCTTGCTTAGGATATTGTTGGTTCTTAACATATTGTAGAATATCATGAAACCAAGGCTTATCATCAATTTCTTCCTCCACATTTAAGCAATGAGCTGGGGAACCACGTACACTCATCTTAATGAGCTGAACTTCAGTATTTGCATTTACTTTGAACATGGCTGCCAATGTTGCCAAAGCATCTGCCATTTGATTTTCTTCTCGAGGTAAATGGTCAAAAGAAACCTTTTCAAATTGTTTAATCAAGTCGATGACGAATTCACGATACAAGACCATTTTTGAGTCTCTTGTCTCCCACTCCCCTCGCAATTGGTAAATTACCAATGCAGAATCCCCGTATACTTCCAACGCCTTAATTTTCTTTTCGACGGCCGCTTGTAGTCCCATGATACATGCTTCATATTCAGCCATGTTATTGGTACAATTGAAATCCAATCTTGCAGTGAACGGATAATGATCCCCTTTTGGAGATATTAAGATTGCACCAATACCATGCCCCAGAATATTTGATGCTCCGTCAAAGTACAACTTCCATGCCTTATCTCCCACTAACTCTTCATCAATCTTGAGGATAGTCATCAAATCCTCGTCCGGGAAGTCGAACCTCATAGGCTCATATTCTTCTGCAACTCGATCTGCCAAGAATTCAGCTATCGCACTCCCTTTGATGGCTTTTTGACTTACATAGACAATATCATATTCGGAGAGTAATACCTGCCATCTTGCTAACCTCCCTGACAAAGAAGGCTTTTCAAAAATGTACTTAATGGGATCCAACTTCGCAATCAACCAAGTGGTGTGATACAACATATAATGCCGAAGTCTCTGGGCAGTCCAGGCTAGTGCACAACACATTTTTTCTAGTGAGGAATACTTGGATTCACAATCCGTGAATTTCTTGCTCAAGTAGTAGATTGCACGCTCTTTCTTGCTTGCTTCGTCGTATTGCCCCAATACGCAACCCATCGAGTGCTCATGAACTACAAGATACAGAATAAGCGGCTTTCCTGGAATAGGAGGAACTAAAACTGGTGGATTCGAAAGGTATTTTTTGACTCTATCAAATGCTAGTTGACAATTTTCATCCCACTCTCCTGAGTCATGTTTTCGTAGAAGCTTGAAAATTGGATCACACTTAGCAGTGAGATGAGATATAAAACGGGAGATATAATTCAATCGTCCGAGGAAACCCCTCACTTCCTTCTGAGTACGCGGTGGCGGTAAGTCTTGGATAGCCTTGATTTTATCCGGATCCACCTCGATCCCTCTTTCACTAACAACAAAACCCAATAATTTTCCTGATGTAGCCCCGAATGTGCATTTAGCCGGGTTGAGTTTAAGTTGAAACTTTCTTAATCTTTCAAAGAGCTTTTTTAAATTGTCGACATGGTCCTCCGCTCTCCTCGATTTAGCGATCATATCATCTACATAAACCTCAATCTCCTTATGCATAATATCATGGAATAGAGTTACCATGGCCCTTTGATAGGTTGCCCCAGCATTTTTTAAACCAAATGGCATTACTTTGTAACAAAAAGTTCCCCACATTGTCACAAACGTGGTCTTTTCCATGTCCTCTGGTGCCATCTTGATCTGGTTATATCCCGAAAAACCATCCATGAAAGAGAATAATGAATGCCTGGCCGTATTATCAACTAGAGTATCAATATGTGGTAACGGGAAATTGTCTTTAGGGCTAGCTCTATTCAAATCCCGATAGTCAACACACATTCTCACCTTTCCATCCTTCTTAGGTACTGGGACTATATTTGCTACCCATTTAGGGTATTTTGCCACTTCTAAGAATCCGGCGTCGAATTGCTTTTTTACCTCCTCTTTTATTTTCAACAACATTTCTGGTTTCATCCTCCTCAATTTCTGCTGAACCGGTTTGCAACCTGGCTTCAAAGGTAATCTATGCACTACAATATCAGTATTCAAACCTGGCATGTCCTGGTACGACCAAGCAAACACATCTGTATATTCGCGGAGCAAGCTCATTAATCTTTGTTTAATTGGCAGGGAGAGAGGTCCCAATTTTAACTTCTTTCTTTATTTCTTCATTCCCCAAGTTTATGACTTCTATTGGTTCTTGATTGGGCATAATTTGTTTCTCTTCTTGTTGTACTAGTCTTAACAAATCTTGAGGTAAAGCATAATCATCCACATCTCCTTCATCATTAAGTTCACCAACACAAACAGTTCTTTCAAAATTAAGTTCTGGATTATTGTTGAGAAGGTCCTCATTTTCACTATTGGGATACCTGGAGATAATTAAAATGGGATTGATATGGAGAAGGTATAAAAATGAATGAAGAGAATCAACACGGATGAATGAATAAAATGCATCATGCTTGTCATTTATTGAATGATAAAGACTAAATAAAAGCCCGTACATAAAAGACCCTAATGCCTTTGGGCAAAAGCACTTGGATAAGTTTATTGCATTACATGGAACATGATTTGAAAACGACGGGGAGCTCAACAGTACGCCAATTCTCCAATTTGTAGTCGGGAGGACAAGGACGAATTCCGGAACTATTCATCTCTTCTAGAAATTCCTCTATTCCCACCATATTGATAGAGAGGTCTGTGAAAGCTCTAGCCATTGCTGGGATAGACCCGCCTTCTTCAACTTTTGCAGAGCTATTGTAGATGTATCCCCCCGAATAGAAAGACTCATATAGAGGAGGGAAACCCATTGGTTCAAACTCTATTTCGTGCCCCATAAAATTAGCCAACTTGCTTTTCTTCTTCCTTTCTATGAACTTTTTCTTTTCAAGTCCAGTGGGTTTATATCCTAACCCAAACCTATCCATCTTAGGAGTAACAGACACTGCTCTCTTCATTCCTTGTAACTCCTTTCCTAAACCTGCTCCAGCATGACATCCCTTTCCCATCGTTTGTTGGATCCCGAGCTTGGTGGCTTTTGACAAATGTGGTACGGGTATTTTCATCCCTTCTCCCACAAATGTAGCATTAACAAGTTCTAAAGATCTAAAAGAGCATTCCACCGCATCTTCAGCAACTTCTATGTATGGGGCACTTGTAGTAATGGTCGCAATCATGTCTTCTTCTCCTTCTACACTCACCAAATGTCCATCAACCACGAATTTGACCTTTTGATGCAGAGTTGAAGGAACTGCACCTGCTGAATGGATCCAAGGCCTTCCAAGTAAACAATTATAAGAAGGAGTGATATCCATAACTTGAAATTCAATGTTATAGACACATGGACCAATCTGGAGTGGCACCTCTATATTCCCAACCACTTCTTGACGAGTACCGTCAAAAGCTCTCACAACAATGTGACTTCTCCTCAAATTTGACTTATCTACAGGCAACCTAGATAGTGTAATCATGGGCATAACATTCAAGGATGACCCATTATCAATGAGGACTTTCGGAAGGATATGATCTTTGCAAGTGGTGGTTATGTGAAGGGCTTTAGTACTCCCTCTACCGTCGAGTGGGATCTCATCATCATTGAATGAAATGAAGTTATCTGCCGCAATATTTCCCACCAGCCGATCTATGTTCTCTACCGACGCATTGTGGGCCACATAAGCTTCATTGAGCACTCTCAACAAAGCATTTCGATGAGGCTCTGAATTCAAGAGTAACGAAAGTAAGGAAATCCTTGCTGGTAAGCGATTTAATTGTTCCACCACGTTGTATTCACTGTGCTTGATAAACTTCAAAAACTCACAAGCCTCTTTCTCCGTTACAGGTTTCTTTCTTTCAGAATCTACTGGAACCATTGGTCTGACCTCTTTTGCTTGGCTATCTCTATTGTTTTCGCCCTTTCCATCTTCTTTAGCCTTCCCCATCTGAGTTTTCTTCAACATATCTGGGGTATAACACCTACCACTTCTCGTCATTCCTCCCGGGCCCGCAATGTCTATTGTATCAGCAGTATAAGTAGAGGGATTATTGAGAGAACCTTGAGCTGTGACCTTATAATTGTAATTCCACGGGACTGCATGGTCACTCTTATACGGGAATGGGCTTGGAACTTTAACAATTAGTTTCGACCTAGCATTTTCAGCAGTTATGCTAGGTTCCATTTTACTCTTATCCCCACAAACGACCTTCAATGGTTTGATTGGCTTCCCAAACATTGATGGCTCTATAACATTCACTACTTTCCCTTCAAGAGCTTCAGAGAACTCAATTTCTCCTAAGTCCATCATCTTTTGTACTATACGACGAAACTCCTCACAACTTTGGACGGAATGCCCCATCATTTCTCCATGAAACTCACAATACTCTTCTTCTTGCATTTCAAGCCCAAATTTTGCCTTCTTAGATTGAATAATCTTTGCCTTCCTCATTGTTTCCAGCACCACCCTCATCGGTGTTTTCACATCACTGACATTTCTTTTTATCCAACACCCATCATCCTCTATTATTGCGTTTACATTGGCCTCTGTGTGATTTGGAAGGGGATTCGTATTTACGCTTGGCTCATTATCCTTCCCAAATTCCAAGATTCCAGCTTTCATGAGATCTCGAACTTTGTACTTAAATGCCGTACAATTTTCGATCGAGTGGCCTTGGATCCCGGCATGATAATCGCAATGAGCATTTGCATCATACCATTTTGGATAAGGGGGTTTAAGGGGTTGTAGAAAAACAGGGGCAACAAAGTGATTCTGCAATAATTGGGGGAATAGTTCAGCATAGGATATTGGTATTGGGTCGAATTGGGGCCTCTCCTTATTAATCTTGGGAGCTCTTTGGTTATTTCCTTGGTTGTTAGGTTGATAAGTAGGTCTTGGTGCTTGTGCAGAGGAAGGGGTACCAATATTCATTGGTGCTTGTAAATTCATGGGGTGGGTTGGTTGAGGCTGGTATGAGTAAGGGTTTTGGGAGATATTGTTCACGGGTGAATAATAGGGATGGTATGAAGGGTAAGGAAAATGGGGTGCGGAATTCATCTTCGATCGTCTTTCAGTGGTAACAGCTTGTGCTTCCCCATCTTTCTTTCTACTCATTCCACTCCTTTTTGGGGCTGATGTGTCTTCAATCTTGCCACTTTTAATGGCATTTTCAATCATCTCCCCCGAAATGACCATATCAGCAAAATTTTTAGTAGCACTCCCCACGAGTTTATCATAATAAGGGGGTCGCAAAGTACTAACAAACAAAGTTGTTGTCTCTTTTTCAGTCAACGGAGGCTGCACCTGAGCTGCCAAATTCCTCCACCTTTGGGCATACTCTTTAAAGCTTTCACCAGATTTCATCTCTAGGTTCTGTAAGGATAACCTATCAGGTGCCATATCGGTCATATGCCTATATTGTGCCATAAAGGCTTTTCCTAAATCCTTCCATGTATGGATACGACTCCGATCCAACTGATTATACCATTTAACAGTAGGTCCAATCAAGCTATCCTGGAAGCAATGGATGAGCAACTTATCGTTGTTCGTGTAGCCAGACATCTTCCGACAAAACATAGTAATATGAGCAGCTGGGCAGGTGGTCCCATCATACCTCTCGAATTCAGGGGCTTTAAATTTTGGTGGTATAACCAAGTCTGGGACAAGGCTAAGCTCGTTGGCATCTACGCTCCCAAAGAAATCCATTCCTTCAATTGCCCTTAACCGTTCTTCTAGCAAAACATACTTTTCTCTTGTTTCTTCATTCTCCTTCCTTAACTTCTCTTGCTCTATTGGGTCATCCAAGTTAGGCACAAAAATAGGATCCACAGGGCTAGATCCGGGATACTTTCCTTGATTTTGTGGGTTATTCAGGAAAATTGGAACTTGGGGATAAGCTCCTTGGGTAGCTTGAGCTTGGGGCGGTGTAAACCCAGGCGGGTGTATTGGATCTTCTCTTGAAAGTTGAGGTTCCTCCCTTGAATCATCAGCAACTCCTTTCCCTTTCATTAAGCTCATCATCATCTCCATCATTTTTGCCATTTGCTCCCGAGATTCTTCTTGGGACTTGATAAGTTCTTGCTGAACTTTTTCCATTCTTTCCATTCTTGCTTGTTGTTCGGACTCCATGACCTTAGATTGGGAGCGAGTTTTGTACCGATGTTGTGCTGGTGGCTTCGCTATTCTGACACCTAAATGAGCCCGCAAATTAGGATCACATGTTATTTTTTTAGTTTTTGCCATAAAGAAGGAAAAGATAAAATCATCCCAATACTTTTGGTGAGATATTAAAACTTTTCCTTTTCACCTCAACGATATATGATGTCATTACTTATGATCACCAATATCTTTTCATTGGTAGGCATGTGTATGAAATGGATGCATGACATGCATGGGAGTAAGAGGTATTTAATCCATAACGATTTCAACCAAAGAACCTTCATTTATTCAAAAGAACTTTTATTACATGGCTATTGAATTCGACTTTCATTTATTCAAAGGAACTTTTATTATATGACTATCGAATTCAAAATTACATAGCTAACATTCTCCTATTATACCCATAAAACTGACTAACTTGCTGATATTGATCTTTAGCTTCCTCAAGAAAATCTAACAAACGCTGTCCAATCTCTCCAGTTGGGTTAATTTCCTGCCTCAGAGCTTCCGCCTTTTCCACCATCTCTCTCGCCTTGCGCACAGCTTTGCAGACTTGTGTAGCCAAATGTTCTATATATTGTTGTCTTCCAAAACTCCTTACTCTCCATTTCATGCTTGCATCTACGACCAAGTCGTATGAATACCTCCAATCATTCTCCCTAAGTTTCCATTCTTGGATGATCAAAGCAATGTCATTCTTGTAATGTTGCAAGTGTTCCTCCAAAATCTGGACTTTTTGTTGTAACAGATTCCTTTCATCTTGAAGTTTGACATAGTCTCCGTCCTTCAGTCCAACTTTCAGAGCTTCATTTTCCTTTCGACATTGCATCAATTTTTCAGTGTTAACTGTATACATTTGTTTCCAATATCGCTGCTCTTGAAGAGTAATGGCAGTTCCCTCTTCATTTTTCTTTGCCTTGTTTCTCCAATACTCCACTTTCCCACGAAGATCTTCTATTTCCTTCTTCCTCTCATTAGAAGTCATAACAATTCCTCCGATCCTCATTTCTCTTCTCAACCTTTTATTTTCCTGATTCAATTCTTGAAGGTCATTGTGGGCAACATCTCGCTCTGTTCTCATCCTCTTGAGCGCAGCTTCTTGTACTTCAAACTTGACCTTTAAATTCTCTACCTCCTCTTGAAGCTTTAGATTCCTTTGCTCCATCTTCTTTTCTTCCTCTTTGAATTGCTGCCGAACAATCTCGATTTCGGATATATCTGCCTCAGGTTGTACATACGCAAGTGACTCCCTGAATACAACATCTTTAACCCGTTTAGCTCTCCACATCAGGTAATTTGGAGTAGCTTTATCAGATAAGGGTCCTGTCGCAAATCTTCGAGGTTGTTTCCATGCTCGAATGGCTTGTTCTGTCTTTTTCGTTGCCTTTGGTTCACCATAGGAATACTCCATCAAATTAAGCCCATGCGTTGCCGGAGTAAACTGTTTTGCCCAAAATTGTCTCTGCACCATAAGTGGGGCACAACTTGTTATCCCCCATAATCCCAATAGTGGTATCCAAGATTCTTCTCCGCATCTATATAGTACTGGGACATGATACATCCACAGGGCCATCCAAGTCACTTGATCATCTCTAAGCTGTTGAAGGACAAACACCCATTCATCTTTAGGTTTTGGTTTTGGCCATTTACTTCTACAAAATTCTTTGATCGAGGTATTTCCACGATAAAAAGGTTTTGAGAATTCTTTCACCTCACAGTTGAAATGGCTCTTGATCCATATGTATAAGAGTTGTGCGCATCCCATGAAACGCCCTTCTCCTTTTCGTCGGCAATAACTCAATGATCGAAAGGTCTCAGCCAAGATTGCTGGCGAAGGATTTACATTATTAACAACTTGTTCAAAGAAGTCTATCACGGCTATCTCAATGTGCCCCAAAACCTTAGGAAAAATAACCAACCCGTAAATTGCCAGGGCAAAAACAGCTAACCCCTTCTCATCATTCAAATGATCTTTAATAAATCCATGGAGAAAATCCCAAGGTAGGCAAATGTGTTCTCCCTTTTGCTTTATATGAGGATCTATTTCTTCCGGTTTCACTCCCATAATCCCAGCCAACTTCTTACGAAACCCAGACTTCGGCTTTCTGACATATACCTTGTCAGGGCTCTTTAAATCCAACCCTATCAAAATAGAGTACTCTTCTATAGTGGGCATCAAATCCACTTCGTTAAATGTGAAACACCTGTGGGATGGATCCCAAAACTGGATAGCAGCTTTCAGCAAAGGTTCTTCAACCGCCACTGAAATCAACGAAGCTATTTGGCCATACCTGCTACAAAAGTCTTCTTTCTTCTCCTTACTGATTTGCTTCCATATGTTAACCAAACCTGTTAAGTCATTCTGCTTAAGGTCCAAGCTCACTTCTCTAGGTAATGATGATATGAAGCCTTCTATCAAGCAATTCCCTTTCTCTTGCTGAGTCTTCTCTGACCAAAACTGCACTTCATTATATGGATCACACATGACAGTCACAGTTGATGAACAAGCCCAACATTCTTTGGATTTCATGTAGGATTCTTGGTTGTAATAGGCCATGGAGAAAATACCTCTCTTATGCAACCTTCATGATGAGAAATGATTCATGCAAAAAGGAAAAACAGAACATTTATTAGTACAAAAACAAAAGTAACATCAAATGTCTTATACAGGGTTACTTTCTAAGGGTAAGGTTCTATCTAAGGTGAACTTTTTCTATGGTTCACTATATGCTTGGTTTGGGTCTCTAAAAGGACAAAAGGTTCCCAAATTGTTCCTTACTGACGTCTACGCTAGACTAGTAAGGCACCCCAATCCTCACCCATGACAGGTTTCAAACGGAAAGGGTTCAACTTGAGTGAGAGTATTTCGCTTGCCATTGCGGAGGTTATCACCTCACGAGAGCAAAGGTACTATTCTCTCTCCTAAAAGGGACAAACCCGGGTGTAGGGTTGATGTATGCAATGAATATGTCATGTATGCAAAGGAACAAAATTTAAAGTGCATCCCAACAAAGTGCAAATGATAAAGATGATTCACACAATTTTTTTGTATTATTTTTTTTTTGTTTTTTAATTATTTTTTATGAAAAGTTTTATTAAATATTTATCAAGACCATTAACTAAGATTTTGGATAAAACATGATTAATCATTGTTCGACTCTCTAACGTCCCCAGTGGAGTCGCCAAGCTGTCGTAACGATTTTCGTCCGGGGACTCGATCGCTAGACGATTTTGAAAAAAACACAAAATGGAGTCGCCACCAATCTTTTTTGACTAGGTGTGATTGGCCACCTAAAATTATTTTATCTTTTTAATAAAATCTTAAAATTAATTAAGTTTTATCAAAATAATTTTTTTTGGTCTGCGAAAACAAAATTTGGGTTCGGGAGTTCGGTTACGCATGGGGAAGGATTAGCACCCCCACAGCGCCCGTTAGAAAACGGTACCACTTAATCATGTATTGTCTTTTGATCTTAATAAAATGGTCTTAATTAAACATTTAAAAAGAAATTCATTTATTTTGAAATCAATTGGTTATTTGCTTATTATTTGAAACATTAAATTTTATTTTTATTTATGTTAAATTTATTTTTATTTGAAATAAATGAGAATCTTTTGTATTAAAAATTATTCCAAAATACCCCAATACTTTTGGTAGCATTTCGGATAATTTCCTCACCTAGAGATTTCTTAAGAATCGCTACTTGCGATTTCTATAGAATCCCATCCTCGGGAGATTCACACTTATTTCGAAATTTCATGAATGCAAATGATGCAAACAAAATAGATATGATGCACATGAGAAATATTTTATTTTATTTTTATTATCTTTTATATTTATATTATTGCTTTTGAAATTCACTGATTTTATAAAATTTTATTTTTATTGAAAAATCATACTAAATATTCCAATACGCTGGTAACATTTAGCAGATCTCTCTCACCTAGAGATCAGTTAGGAATCACTACTTGTGAATTCCGTAACATCTCATCATCGGACATTATTTATTGTTAATTTGTTTTACTCTTTATTTTGAAGTCTTGTTTATTTGTTTGTTTAAAATTTTTATTTATTTATTATTTTTAGTGTTAGTTTGTTTCATGAAAGTTGATTATATTAGAAATCCTAATATCGAACTAAAATCATTTGAATACACCAATACGCTGGCAATATTCAAATATTTTATTTCGACCCTAAGGATAATCAAAGAATCACTACTTGTGATTTCTAAGGAATCCTATCATCGGGGATCCTTTTATATTCAAAATGTATATTCATACTTATATTTTATTTTAATACTTATATTTGCATTTATCGCTACATTTACATTTATTTATTTTAATTCCTAAATTTTTATCTGTTTAAAAGCTTTTTATTTCTATTCACTTAATATTTTCCTATTTTATATTATTATTTTTATTACCATTTTTATATTTTTTTTTTGTACTAAGACATCTTATTAATATTTTCTTTATATCGGAATAAAATCATTTGAATGTCCCAATACGCTGGTGACATTAAAGATTTTATTTCGATCCTAAGGATTGTCAAAGAATCGCTACTTGCGATTTCTAAGGAATCCTATCATCGGAAATTTAAAATTTGTTATTAAAATTTATATTTAAATTCATTTATTTTAAGTTTATATTTATCTACTTTTTACCCCTTTTTTACTTATTTTATTATTATTTTTTTTATATTTATAAGAAACTTTGATATCGAGATAAACAAATTAGATATTCCAATACGCTGGTAACATCTAATAAATTTTCTCGATCCTAAAGATTATCGAAGAATCACTACTTGTGATTTCTTCGAAATCTTATCATCGGAAATCCAAATTTATTACTTGTATTTATCCTTTTTTATTTATTTGTTTTATTATTTTTTTTATTACTTTATTTGTTACTGTGTTTTTTTTTTTTTTAAAAAAACTCTCTTAATAACAAAAATTACGTATGTGAAATTTTTAATATGCTTAAAATACAAGACAACTCTTTTTGCAATCTCTTTTCTAAAGAAATATATTTTTATATGATAAAATGAAGTGCATGTACAAACAATGATGCATATATATGTAAACTTGTCAACTTTCTCCGTTTCTTTTTCATCACAGTTATTGCATGAAACAAATTTTCAAAGCATGAGGCAAAGAACATACCTTGGCAAGATGACCTACTTCCAATCTCTTTGTCTTTCTTCTCCACACAGATTGCACTCTTCTTGGCTTTGCAGAAGTGGCGTTGGTGATAAACCGGCAAGGAGGTAGCGAGGGCTGGAGCAGGAACGGCGATACAGATGGTGTCGGACAATGATCTTGGAGATGATGACTCGAGCAGTAGAAGCCGACGTAGCAGCAGAGGATCTGGACAAGAAGATGATGCACTAAAGCAAAGGACTCTTCTTCACAAGAACGTGACAGCAGCAGGCTTAGGCAATGTCGGACAGGGGCGAGGTGAAGCAGTGTGATGATGCTGGGTGTGGAGCGGCGCAGTGGAGAGGGGTGCGAGTAGATCAGGACTAGCTGGGGCTGGTGCACACAACAGAATAGGGGGCGGTGGCAGAAGCAGCTTAGAGGATCTCCACAGCAACGATGCAAACAAGCTCTTGTAATAGCAAAAGACGCAGCAGATCGGGGAGGAGCAATGGTAGAAGGCAGTGGTGAAGTGCAGCAGCAATGGAGCAGTAGCAGCAAGCAGAGATGGTTGGATGATGGAAGCGTGGTCTGATGGTGATAAGCAGTGAGTACGTAGTAGCAGCAGTGGTGATGAGGAAGCGATGGTGGCTGGGAACGATGGTGAAGGTAGCAGCAATGGAGCAGTAGCAGCAAGCAGAGATGGTTGGATGATGGAAGCGTGGTTTGATGGTGATAAACAGTGAGTACGTTGGTGGCTGGGAACGATGGTGAAGGTAGCAGTAGATATGGAACAAGATGGCGTGGTGGCTGGGAACGATGGTGAAGGTTCTTTAGGGTTTTTTTTCTCCCACGTCTCTTTTTTCTCCTTTTGGGTTTCTTTGTTTTTTTTTTTCCTCCCTTTAAAACCACAAATCCTTCCTCTATTTTAAGAAAGAAAATTTTTATTTTAATGTATTGATCCCAAAATCATGGGATCTTTATTTCTTGTTTGACCCTTTTAATTTATTATTTTTTTTTTGGTAATTCCTTGATCATTTCCTTAATTCTTTCTGTCTATTTGCACACCCTTGATTAAGGGATCTTGATTTGGGTTGACCTTTCATTATTTGAAGTTTCCATTTATTCATGGCATTAATATTGATTCTCAATTTACTCTTCAATATATTTTTTTTATTGATTGCCGGCATCAAGTGCATTGATTTGGCTTTGGTTTTCATTTTGGGATTCCATTGTTCTTGTGTGGGATTTAGATAGGAAGAGGTTAAAGGTTTGCATGGGGTTTTAGGGTTTGCATGAAAAAGCATTGACGTATTTTTGTTTTGTGTTTTTTGTTTTTTTTTTTTTTATTTACTATTTGTTATTATTATTATTATTATTATTTTTTTGCTCGGACAAAATTTGGTGTTTACAACAAGGTTCATCTTCGTTCTTGATGAAACCAAACTCTTTGACTGTCTCATCAAAACGAATGCTCCAGCTTCGAGAAGCTTGCTTCTTCGTAGGTGGTAGGCTCATCATTATCCATGAGCAATACGTCGTTGTGCTGAGTGGTGAAAAGGTTAAGCTTCTCAGGCTCTCGACGTATCTTATTAGACCTACGCGGGCCTTGTGTTTCTGGAGCTACTTCCTGTTCCACAACATCTTATGGGACTTGCTCCTATTCCACTAAAGGTTCAGTGACATTTTGTAGTTCTTGAACCTCTTCAAGCTCTATTTTCTTCCCAATAGTTCTTCTAAAAAGGAAGTCATTTTCTAGAAAAACACCGTATCGAGCCACAAACACTTTGTGCTCTGTGGGATTATAGAAATAGTATCCTTTTGTCTGTTTAGGATACCCCACAAATATGCATTTATCAGATTTGGGTCTTAATTTGTCTGAGACTTGTCTTTTGACATAAGCCTCACAACCTCACATCTTTAGAAAAGACAGATTAGGCTTTTTTTCAGTCCACATCTCATGTGGTGTCTTTTCAACAGCTTTAGTAGGAACACGATTTAGTGTGAATGCTGTTGTCTCTAAAGCATAACCCCAAAAGAAGACATGGAGGTCAGATAGATTCATCAAGACTCATCATGGATTGAACCATGTCTAACAAGGTCCGATTCCTCCTCTCGGATACACCGTTCCATTCAAGTATACCAGGTGGAGTGAGTTGTGAAACTATTCCACACTCCTTTAGATGATCTATAAATTCTAGGCTCAAATACTCTCCACCGTGATCTGATCGGAGTGTCTTGATATTCTTGCCTAAATGATTTTGTACTTCATTCTTGAATTCTTTGAACTTTTCAAAGGATTCTGACTTGTGTCTCATTAAATAAACATAGCCATATCTACTGTAGTCATTAGTAAATGTGATGAAGTATTGGAACCCTCCTCTAGCCTGTATGGTTAATGGACCACATACATCTGTATGTATGAGCTCTAATAAACCACTAGCCCTTTCACTTGTTCCTGTAAAAGGGGCCTTGGTCATTTTACCAAGCAAACAAGATTCGCATACATCATATGATTCAAAATCAAATGAATCTAAGTGTCCCTCTTTGTGGAGCCTAGATATGCATTTCTCGTTTATGTGACCAAGTCTACAATGCCAGAGGAATGTAGGGTTAATCTCATTACCCTTTGACCTCTTAGAATCAACACTGTATATGTGATTATCTAAATCTAGAACATACAATCCATTCATAATGGAAGCATTGCCATAGAAAATATCATTAAAGTAAATTGAACAACTATTGTTTATTGTTTTAAAAGAAAAACCTTTCTTGTCCAAACAAGAAACATAAATAATGTTCTTGGCAATTGCTGGACCATAATAACAATTATCAAGTTCTAGAATTAGGCCCGAAGGCAATGATAAATTAAATGTTCCTACAGCTAACGCAACAACCGTTGCTCCATTTCCAACTCGTAGGACCACCTTGCCCTTAGCAAGTTTTCTACTCCTTGTTAGTCCCTGCACATTCATGCAAATGTGAGAACCACATCCAGTATCTAATACCCAAGATGAAGAAGTAGACAAATTTATCTCAATCACATATATACCTGAGATGGAAGTCTCACTTCCTTTCTTTTTCTTCAGCTTCTCAAGGTACACAGTGCAATTTCGTTTCCAATGACCAGTCTTAATGCAATGGAAGCATTTTCCTGTTTTAGCAACTCCACCAAATGGCTTGAGTTTCTTGGCCTTTTCCTTTTTGTTACCCTTGGGCTTGGGCTAACCCTTAGGCTTGCCTTTGCCATTAGATTTGGTCTTGTCAATCACCATAACAGAAGTAGGCCTTGACTTCTTCAAGTCCTGCTCAGCAGTTCTCAACATATTGAGCAATTCTGCCAGTGTCTTATCCATACTGTTCATGTTGTAGTGCAACATAAACGAACTATAGCTATCCGATAAGGATTGGAGGATGAGATCAACTGACAACTCTTTATGCATGGTGAAGCCCAGTGCTTCCAGCCTCTCAATGTACCTAATCATATTAAGTACATGAGTGTGCACCGGAGCTCCCTCAACCATCTTGTTCTGGAAGAGTGCCTTAGACACCTCATAACGTTCATGCTGTGCTTGCTCTTGGAACATTTCCTTGAGATGTTCGATCATATCAAATGGTTTCATATTCTCATTTTGCTTCTGGAGTTCAGAACTCATGGAAGCTAACATCTGGCACTGTACGTCAATGACATCATCCAAATGCTTTTGATAAGCTTGCTTATCAGTAGTGGAAGCATTCTATCGGGGTTGAGTAGGGATCGCATGCTCTAGAACATATAACTTCTTTTCTTGAGTGAGGACTATCCTCAAATTTTTGTACCAGTCTAAGAAGTTTGCCCCAACCAACTTGTTATCCTTCTCTAGGATAGAACGAAGGGATAAATTGTTGTTTGCCATGATAATTCTACAATCATAAAATATGCAAGTAAGTAACATTGTGATTACAATCATTCGTTATGGTCTTTTAATTAAATGAATTACTCCCACTATTTTTCTCAAGCTAATAGCCCTCACTATCAACTCGGGAAGCCTTTTCGCCTAGACTTCCTAATGGGCCAGGATCCATATTTGGTCCCATTATGACTTTAGCTGAGCTAATGCGTCCAATGAGATTATTTAGGTAGACAACTCTTGTCAATTGCATCTCATGCAACTCCTGGATAGTTGGGCGAACAACTCTTGTTCTAACTCATCATATGGGTTAAAGCCCAACCTATGCCTCTAAATTTTATTAGGTTTAACTGAGCCAATGCCCTAATTTGATTTAGTTAAGTCTGACCCAATACACTTGGAGATAACTATTATCTCATGCAATGTGAATTCCTAAGGTAGGTATGGCCTTCACTGAGCCAAAGTAGCACAACACCGAACAAAATCTCTTTCACATGCATCGTATTGGAAGGCATCTTTATTTGTTATCTTTGACTTAATATTTATTTTGAGGGATTTTTAATTTTACCGTCTCACCTAGCGTGCTTTTCTAACATATATATCAACATATATAAGTAAAAGCGTAAAGTTAAACGTGACATGGTTATGACCTTTCTATTACAAAAGAACCTAGGGATACATTATTTTTCTAATTGCCTTCTCCACGATTTCCCTTCAAGTGTAACCTCGGTTCACCTTGGCTCCGAATCATCTCGGCTCCAAACGTTGTACATTTTACAAGATAATTTTAATTTATCTATGTAACTAGTACATAAATAAATTACAAATAAATCAAGGCTCACAGACCCAATTTAAATTTATTTAAATAAATTACAACCCATGTAAACTTAGGCCCATAACCATGCACCATGCAATCATCCATATTGCATAAGAATCAAGCATCAAGCATTCATAACAATATCACATATTAGTTTGCATGCTTCCTAATTAAAATCTAATTTTAATTAATCAAATTTTAATTAATTATGGGTATCAATGGCTGTTTTAATTTAATTTTAATTCTCAAAATTCAATTTGGGCTTAATTGAAATTTTAATCTTACTAAAATCTTAAAACCATTGGATAACTCTTATCCATTTTAAAATATTTTATTTTAAAACAAAAAATTTATAAAGATAACTCCTTTTGAAATTTTAATGTCATTAAAATATCAAAAGTGTTGGATAACTCTTATCTAATTTAAGATAGAAAATAATTTATTTTAAAACAAAATTTTATTAAGATAATTCCTTTTGAAATTTTAATCTTATTAAAATCTCAAAACTATTGGATAACTCTTATCCAATTTAATAAAGAATATATTTTATTTAAAACACTTATCAGGATAACTTTTATTCTAATTTATTTTATATATTTTAAATAAAATAATAACAAGTATTAAATTTTTTTTTGCAAGAGTGGCAACTACAAGATTGCCTACAGGGTTTTTTTTTTAAAAATCTATAATTGTCTTACAATTATTTTAGGTCGTCCAAATGAATTTTTGAAAATTAAAATCAAATCTGTAACAACTTACAATAAAATAGCATCACCACGAATCGAATTCGCTATCCCGAAAGCCGTTTGCACACTGGCTCGGATTCCACTATTAGGTTTTGTTGTCTCGGTTTATCATGTCATACACGAAAATACGCAGCAGATTAAAAACAACAAAACCAAAATCACCAGGATTGTGCAGCAAAATTAATTAAGGGATAGAATCTAACCTTTTGGTGTACTCGTGTAGGAATGTTCGACTTTTGAATATGGCAGCCCACGAACAGTCCTTGATTTATCGTTAACTCAAGACTCCTAGCTGAGAGAAGCCCTCTAACGGTATCCACACGAGTAGAACGCAAAACAAGACCTTTGCCTGAGACAAGATGTGATCAAAAGCAAAGGGAGGAGGAAGGGAATTGTTTTTTGAGAGTGCTAGCTCTAAGAGGCAGAACAACTAAAAAAATATTCTCTTCTTCTCTCTAACTTTTAGACTTAATATTGTTTTTATAGTGCCTCTTAACAAAATCCTAAAAAGGCCTTAGCCTTAGTCTAACTATATTGGGTCTTTTGAACTTTTTAAAATTATTTAATCTAAATCCAATTGATTGTAGAGTATATTCTAACAGCTTCCTAGTCAAACTCTTGATTCAAATTCTTTTTACACATATCACATAGAATTGTTAAAATAAATTCTTACACATAAATCATGAGAAGGGTCTAACAAGCTATCTTGATCATCCAATTCTTAGAGATAATCATTCCAATACTTACAAATTTTTTTGTTTTTTTTATTTAACCCATGTCATATTTAATTAATAATGCTAACTCTATCTTTATGTTAAAATGATGTCAGCATGGTCAACCATTTGAGGAGGTGAAACTTGAAGGGCACCTCCCTAGTGGGGCATCAAAAGTACCTTTTTTGTACTTTGCTAGATAAACTCTACTTAGAGCTAAGGTCCTTCCATTGAGCCAACACCCCGTTGACAAATTGCCAACCCTATCTACCGGTAGATAAGTAAGTGTAAAATTAAAATTGCCAGCTCTATTAACTGGTGGATTTAAGTAGCGCAGTGCGCACATGGTTCACGCTATAGCCGACACTAGTAGGGGCCAGGGCAGAGCAGGCCCTCGTTGAAACTGTCTTCTAGTATAAAGGGCTCCGCTTAGATCAATTTTTGCCCTCTCTCTCACTTGCTGAGCTCTCCATTTCTGCTGAAGCTGAATCTCTTATTCTGCAATGGCGGCGACTGCTTCCTTCTCTCCTACTATCTCCACTCCCTCTCCTACTTCTTCCTCCAAAATCTACAAGGCCTTAACTGCCCCTTCTAGTCTAGGCTTCTTGGCCTCCACTTCCAGATCTTTAAGGTCTCTCAAAGCATCCAGACTCACTACTGGTAATGGCTGCGGCTCAACTCTGGTCTCTTGCATGGTCTCCGTTCCTTCCTTTAAGCCTCAGACTTCTCTCGATTTCGAGACATCCGTCTTCAAGAAGGAGAAAGTCTCTCTTGCTGGTCACGATGAGGTGAGTTTTATTTATTTTTGGTTTTTCATTGCCGATCATTTCGAGGGCTTATTGGTTTGGTATGTGTGTTTCAAAATTTTCAGTGCATTGTGAAAGGAGGAAGGGATTTGTTCAAGTTGCTGCCTGACGCATTCAAAGGGATTAAGCAGATTGGTGTTATTGGTTGGGGTTCGCAGGTGATTTTTCGTCAAACTCGCCATTAACAAACCTTTTTTTCGCGTTTAGTAAGCTTTGTTTCGTTTTATTTATGTTTTTATATCTCAAATCCTTGTGATATTCACTCATTTGTTTTGTTAATTTTATTTGGGAATATATCTAATGTAATTTGCTGGCGACTAAGGACGATACAGTGGAATAAGATATATGATACTTAGTACTTTCACAAAGAATAAAGTGGTTAAGTTCTAACATGCCCCTCAAGCTGGAGGCGAGTGAATAATTAATAGGATTGCATGCGAACAACTGAAGAAAGATTAAAGAAACATTGCACAGCCCAGTGGGCAACAAGACACTGGGTGAAAATAATATGAAAACTGTTGTGTTTTTTAGGATTCAAACTCGAGGGCTTTGATATCATGTTAAATTAGTTACCCATTTATCCTCGAGCTTATGCTTTTAGGAAAGAGCCCAAATGTTATATTTAAGTTCTAATAGTGTGTGTGTGTGTCTGTGTGTGTGTGTGTGTGTGTGTATATATATATATATATATATATATATATATATATATATATATATATATATATGAAAGAAAAAAAAACTATTATGGTTATCAATAGAGCCCTATTATTACAATGTTGCTGCCCTTTCTGGTTAGAAAACATGCAACAAGTGTTGATGTTGCTATTTCATTGAATATCTTCACCCTAATGAAGAACATGTGTTTTTCTTTCTTTTTTTTAATTATTTATGAATCTGATATTGTGAAAACCTTGCTGTGTCTTAGCTGCCCTCCACTCTTGGACTGAGTGAAGTATGTGTTTTCAAATCCTTTACATGTTTACTAACACCTAACAACTTCTTTTAGGGGCCGGCCCAAGCTCAAAATTTGAGGGATTCTCTTGCTGAAGCCAAATCTGATATTGTTGTCAAGGTACTGTCTTTAGTTTATTTTCATAGTTATTCTTAGCTGATTAATACACTGTTTATGTGCTGTGGGCTTATGTTGTTGCAACTGAGCAATTCTTTTCTGCTTTATTTGTTTCTTTCTAACAAAAAAAAATGCAGATTGGGCTCAGGAAGGGTTCTCGTTCTTTTGCTGAAGCTCGTGCTGCTGGCTTCTCTGAAGAGAATGGCACTTTGGGTGATATATGGGAAACTATTTCGGGAAGTGATCTTGTGTTGCTGTTGATCTCTGATGCTGCACAGGTTTGCCGGATATGTTTCTTTAGTTCTTTTTTGCTAAACTGCTAATGAAAAGAGCTAGTTATCATTGGTTTTACTAGTATGCTTTTCTTGTAAATAGAATTTAATTCCATATGATTTTGCAGGCGGACAATTATGAGAAGATATTCTCCCACATGAAACCAAATAGCATCCTTGGGCTTTCCCATGGCTTTCTGCTTGGACACTTGCAGTCAATGGGACTTGATTTCCCAAAGAATATTAGTGTAATTGCTGTTTGTCCCAAAGGAATGGGTCCATCTGTAAGGAGACTTTATGTTCAAGGCAAAGAAATAAATGGTGCTGGAATCAATTCCAGTTTTGGGGTTCATCAGGTATGTTTTTCTTTCTGTTTCTGATATTCCTTACCTTTCTTCGCATACTGTTAAGGCACTGAGTAATTTCTTTGTGTACAGGATGTTGATGGTAGAGCTACTGATGTTGCCTTGGGGTGGTCCATTGCCCTTGGATCTCCTTTCACCTTTGCTACTACTCTAGAGCAGGAGTACAAGAGTGACATCTTTGGGGAGCGGGGTTAGTAGTTCTTCATGCACATCTTCTGCAATTGACTTTTTGTGCCTTATCTTTCCTTTTTTTTCCCCTCAACATACCGTGCTTGACGAGTCTTATATGTGGTTTCTAGGCATTCTACTTGGTGCTGTTCATGGAATTGTGGAGTCTTTGTTTAGAAGATACACAGAAAATGGAATGAGTGAGGATCTTGCTTACAAAAACACTGTTGAATGCATTACAGGAATTATATCAAAGACCATCTCAACACAGGTGCCCTTTGTGTCCAATTTCTCAAACCTCTCTAGTTCCTCGTCTTCATCTATTTCTTTTCTCTTTGGCCTTACTCTTGTTGATGCCACCCATTTGTGAAAGTATTTGTTTTTATTTACTCTATTCTATTTTCCTTTAACAGGGCATGTTGGCAGTGTACGATTCGTTGTCTGAAGAGGGGAAAAGGGAATTTGAGACTGCATATAGTGCATCTTATTACCCATGCATGGATATACTGTATGAATGCTATGAAGATGTAGCCAGTGGGAGTGAAATTCGCAGTGTTGTCTTGGCTGGGCAACGCTTTTATGTAAGTATTTTTTGTCATCTGCTGTCAATACTTCAACTTGTATTGAATATGGTTTCCTCATTTAGGCTTTAATATGCTCATAATTATTCATATATAGTTTATAGATTTCTTTGCACCTTAGATCAGTAATATACATTTTGTGTTTTGCATTGTTTTACAGGAGAAGGATGGTCTCCCAGCTTTCCCAATGGGTAAAATTGATCAAACACGCATGTGGAAAGTTGGTGAGCAAGTCCGAAAGGCACGACCAGCAGGTGATTTAGGGCCATTATATCCATTTACAGCTGGTGTCTATGTGGCCTTGATGATGGCTCAGGTATGATTCTTTTGCCTTTGATACAAAGGTTTTCCGTTAAGCATTGCAGTTCAGATATTGAAAATTGCATACCTTTCTTGGCCTTTAGGCAAAATATCAAGTCTAGTGTTTGATGTAGGACAGATCTGAGTTAGTTTTGGATTAGGGTTTGGGGGTGTGAATTGGGGCTAATTTTCTACTAAAACAGTAAAGAATAAAAGCCTAGGAGTCTCACCTAGGGTTTCTTAGGAGTCACACCTAAGAATGGTTGAGTCACACAACCGAAGAGCAAAACTTTGCTGAAAATTCTGATATTATTATTCTCTATCTTTGAAAGAGCGTACAAAGCCTATTTATAGGCAAGCAAGCCTAATCCTAATAGGATACAAACTCTCTATTAAAATTCTAATACCCTAAACCTATTAATAACAATAAAAGACTAAAATAAAATCCTAAATTCTATTAATAAAATTAAATACAATATTTTTCATCCTAAAACTCTAAAACAATTAAAAGACTAAAACTAAAATATTTTGTTGCTTCCATTCTCCATTAGTGTTCTTATTAGTTTAACGTCTAACCTATGAGCCTACAGGTTCACTTGCAAGCATATGAGTTCTGCTTATAGATTAAATTAAAAGAGAAAATTTGAAACAAAATGTCCCAATTTCTGAAGAGTATTTAAGTACTCAAACAACGTGATTATTTGTAATGATGCAATAGTGGTAGTAATATGTGTTTTTCTTAAGTTGTGCTAAATCAATTACAGCAATCTAGATTGTCAAAATTAGTTCATATAAAAAATACTATGCATCTTTAAAATTTTGACAGATTTAAGAAAATATTTTTGATTTGGTGCTGGTCTGATGATCCTTTTATACCGGTTTGAACAATTGCAGATTGAGATCTTGAGGAAGAAAGGGCACTCGTACTCTGAGATCATCAATGAGAGTGTGATAGAGGCAGTAGATTCTTTAAATCCATTTATGCATGCTCGTGGAGTTTCCTTTATGGTTGATAACTGCTCTACCACAGCACGATTGGGATCGAGGAAATGGGCTCCTCGATTCGATTACATCCTTACCCAACAGGCTTTGGTAGCAGCGGATAAGGGCACTCCCATCAACCAAGATCTGCTCAGTAACTTCCTGTCGGATCCTGTGCACGGTGCCATTGAAGTCTGTGCTCAATTGAGGCCCACGGTTGACATTTCAGTGCCCCCAGATGCTGATTTTGTGCGACCAGAGTTGCGTCAATCTGGCAATTGAGCCCTGCAATCTCTGAACTTGAGCGGGCAACTATTTATATAGGTTGTTTGAGGCAAAACTTGCTTGCATTGAATGTATGAGTGATGTTTTATCTATGTATGTGTTGGGCTAGTCTTTATGTTTTATATAGTTGTAGGACTAAAACCATACCCGTGTTCGCGTTGACAAAATGATGCACAATAATGGATTTTCCTGCTGCTTTCAGTTTAGCATGTCCGAATTCTGATTCATCTACTTCCTCGGTTCTCATCCCTTGCAAGCTTGTGCTGCTCAACAGCATGTTACATACTTGACGGTATGCTTACTCTATTCTCATTTTATTTCATTATAATGAATACAAGTGCGTAATTTTAGATCATGGAATGTTCATTACAAAAAAAAAAAAAGAAAAAAAATTATTATTATTATTATTATTATTAAATGATAAAATTGTATATCTCCTTATTTTTAATTATGATTTTGCTAACCAAACATTGTAATAATATTTTATTTTTACTTTATTTTACAAACCAAACTATATAATACACTATTTAATAGTTATTCGATTGTTTTTCTGTTTCATTTGACAAACCAAATATGTCGGTATATTTTTCAATAAAATTTTAAATTTTTTTTTACAATTTAAGTTTCAGGATTTTAAATGCCAAAGATTATTAAAAAATTTTAATTTAAAATAAAACATGTAAAAGTATTAATCGTTTTAAAAATATATATAAATCGAAATGAAACTTTTTGACCAAATTTATTCGAATTTGAAAACAAATTCGAATATGTGATTTGATTAGAAAAAACCAACAACTCAAACCCAAAAACGATTTGTATCTAAAATGGCTCAAATATGAAACTACTATTATAAAATTATAAAAAGAACACAAAGAGAGAGAGAGCAAGAAGAGAGATTTTCTTATTCTTCAAGTGTGTTCAATACATGGATGGTAAGCCTCTAATTATAGGCTTCACAAATACATGAATAAAGATGGAAGATCAAAAGGAAATACAAACTTAAATAAGGAGAGGATGAATAGTTCCTCATTCATGTATCAATATGGAGAGCATGATAAAGGAAGGATGAATAGTTCCTCATTCATGTACCAATATGAAGAGCATAGGGGATGAATGGACATTCATATTTACAACTAGTCATAACACTCCCTTTTGGATGTCCATCACTGAAGAATATGCCTCATTAAAACCTTACTAGGAAAAACCCTGTGGGACAAAAACCTAGTGAAGGAAAAAGAGTACATTATTCTTCAAAATACACATGAGATGCTGCCTCATTAAAAACCTTACTAAGAAAACCCAGTGGGACAAAACCATGGTTAAGGAAAAAAGAGTACAGCGTGTATTTACTCTCCCTTATGATTATATCACTTGAGATCTCTGAGTCGACGCAATCCAACATTGTGGATTAACTTCTCAAATGTAGTGGTAGGAAGTGCCTTTGTTAATAAATCTGCCAAATTTTCACTTGAATGGATTTGTTAAACATTTATATCACCATTTTTCTGAAGGTCATGAGTGAAAAAGAACTTCAGTGAAATGTGTTTTGTTCTATCACCTTTGATATATCCTTCCTTCAGTTGGTCGATGCATGCTGCATTATCCTCATATAAGATTGTTGGTGCCTCTTTTCTTGAAGATAAACCACAAGCTCATCGTATGTGCTGAATTACAGACCTTAATCATACACATTCACGACTAACCTCATGTATTGCCAAAATTTCAGCATGATTAGAAGATGTGGCTACTATAGTTTGTTTCATGGAACGCCATGAAATGGCGGTGCCACCACATGTGAATACATATCCAGTTTGTGATCGAGCATATGAGGATCAGATAGGTACCCTACATCTGCAAAACCAATCAAATCTGTTTTGGGTAGGTTAGGAAAATACAAACCCATATCCTTTGTACCTTGTAGGTAACAAAGTACATGTTTAATCCCATTCCAATGCCTTTGGGTTGGACAAGAGCTATATCTCGCTAATAAGTTAACAGAGATTGATATATCAGGTCGTGTATGACTAGCGAGATACATTAGTGCTCCAATTGCACTCAAGTATGATACTTCAGGACCAAGAATCCCCTCATCATTTTTCCGAGGTCGAAACGGGTCTTTATTTACATCAAGTGACCTCACAATCATTGAGGTGCTCAACGGATGTGCTTTGTCCATATAAAATCGTTTTAGCACCTTTTCTATATAAGTTATTTGATGCACAAGAATCCCGTCCTTTAAATGTTCTATCAGTAACCCAAGACAAAATTATGTCTTTTCAAGATCTTTCATCTCAAATTCTCTCTTCAAGTACTCTACTGCCTTTGAAATCTCTTCAGGAGTTCCAATGATATTCAGATCATCAACATATACCGCAATAATAACAAACTCAAATCTAGATCTTTTTATAAAAATGCATGGGCAAACGGGATCATTCTTATATCCCTCCTTTAACAAATATTCACTAATGCAGTTATACCACATGCGACCAGATTGTTTTAATCCATAGAGATTTGTTTGATTTGATTGAGTAATGTTCTCGAGAACTAGATTAACATGCTTTTGGCAGTTTAAATCCATCTGGGAGTTTCATATAAATGTCATTATCAAGTGGGCCATACAAATAGGCTGTAACGACATCCATTAGATGCAAGTCGAGTCCCTCTTTTATTGTCAGACTAATTAGAAATCGAAAAGTAGTCACATCCACCACAGGGGAGTATATCTCTTCATAATCAATACCAAGTCTTTGTGAAAAACCTTGTGCAACTAAATGTGCTTTAGAACTCACAATTTCACCTTTTTCATTTCGTTTTCGCAAAAAGACCCATTTGTACCCCATTGGTTTTACACCATCATGTGTACAGACTACTGGTCCAAAAACATTTCTCTTTTCAAGAGATTTCACTTCTGCCTCAATTGCGTCTTTCCATTTTGGCCAACCATGTCTATGCTTACATTCCTCAATAGACCTTGGTTTAAGATCCTCGTCATCATCCATAACATCTAGCGCTACATTATATACAAAAACATCGACGTCGATTTTATTTCGGTTCCATATTTTTCTTGACATGACATAATTTATCAAGATCTCTTTATTTTCAGTAATTTCAAGTACCTGACTTTCTTTTGGAACTGTAATGTTAGTCATGTCTAGGGGCTCTTCTATAGACTCTTTTGGAGTTACAATTTCCTCGACCTGGCCATATTGAATCTTTGCTCCTTTTCTTTTTTGAGGATTCTTATCCTTGGAATTGACTGGTCTACCACGCTTTGGGCATGCTTTAGATTCATTGGCAACAAAAAGTTGTCCTTCTGGGACATCAATTTTAATTGGAGCATTAACAACTAGTATATGTGACTTTGTCACTCTTTTTAGGTCAGTAAATGCGTCTGGCAATTGATTTGCTAAACTTTGTAAATGAATTATCTTTTGAACTTCTAGTTCGCATTGTTTTGTACAAGGATCAAGATGAGACAATGATAATTCATTTCAACTTATCTCTTTTTCCAACTGCCTATTTTCTCCCCTTAAGGTTGGGAAGACTGATTCATCAAAATGACAATCAGCAAATCTAGCTGTAAATAAATCCCCTATTGACGGTTCTAAATATTTAATTATAGATGGGGATTCATATCCAACATATATTCCCAACCTCCTTTGAGTACCCATCTTAGTACGTTGTGGTGGAGGAATTGGAACATATACAGCACATCCAAAAATTCTTAGATGGGAAATATTTGGTTCCTGACAAAAAACCAATTGTAAAGGGGAGGACTTATGATAACTTGTTGGCCTGATGTGAATTAGTGCTGCCGCATGTAAAATAGCATGACCCCAAGCAGAAATTGGGAGTTTTGATTCTATTAGTAATGGTCTTGCAATCAATTGAAGACGCTTAATAAATGATTCTGCAAGGCCATTTTGTGTATGAACATGTGCTACATGATGTTCAACACTTATGCCAATAGACATACAATAATCATTGAAAGTTTGGGAAGTAAATTCACTAGCATTGTCAAGACGAATTGTCTTAATGGGATAATCTGGAAAATATGTTCGTAATATAATTAATTGAGCAAGTAACCTCGCAAACGCCATGTTGCGAGTTGATAATAAAGATACATGTGACCACCTAGTTGATGCATCAATTAAAACCATAAAATATCTAAAAGGTCCACATGGTGGATGTATTAGTCCACATATATCACCTTGTATTCGTTCCAGAAAAGTAAAGGATTCAATCCCTATCTTAGCTGGTGATGGTCGAACAATTAACTTGCCTTGAGAACAAGCAGCACATGGAAAATCTTTCGATTGAAGAATCTGCTAGCTCTTCAATGGATGTCCACATGAATTCTCAACTATTCTTCGCATCATTATTGATCCGGGATGGCCTAACCGGTCATGCCAAACAACAAAATTATTGTGATCTGTAAGCTTTTGGTTAATGATCACATTTGTTTCAATTGTTTTAATTCTTCTGTAGTACAAACCGGAGGAAAAGGCCGATAATTTTTCTAATACAATTTAATTACCTGAGATTATACTCGTAATGTGAAGGTACTTAATGTGTCCTTCACTTGTTGTCTTAATATGATATTCATTTCGGCGGATATCTTTGAGACTTGGGAGAGTATAATGCTTCATGAATTTCAAATTTTGTTCCTCCAGGCAAGAATATGTTAGCTCTTCCGGAGCCTTCTATCAATTTTACACTACCTGATATAGTACTAACATTGGCCTCTTGCATTATCAAATAAGAAAAATATTTCTTATTCTTTAATATAGTGTGTGTAGTGGCACTGTCTGCGAGACATATATCTCCACCACTCATCGCAAATCGAACTAAGAGAGTATCTATGTTTTCATTAAAAATAAGAAATATATAACCAGATTAATAAAATATCCCATAAATAACCAAAACATAATGAAACATCTAAACATGACAAATACTTAATAATTAGATTCCTATTAAAAAGAAGCATGCTTAAAATAAAGTCCAATAACATTTAAGTAAGATCTAAGAACTTTATTTTTGGACACTCTCATTGCTAATCAAATGCTCAATTTTTCCTTCAGGGTGTGAGAAAAAATCAGCAACATCTAGATGAGTGGCATCAACATAACCCATAATCAAAATCATCATCTCCACAAACAAAATTTGTCTCATCTTTTCCATCATCACTAGCAAATTAGTCTCTATCTTCTTCCCTTTATCTTTTAGTAATTGTTGATAGAGCTCGATAAGATGTTTTGGTGTATGACAGGTACGTGACCAATGGCCTTTGCCTCCACAATGATAGCACAAATTCTCCACGATCTTTTTATCTTTCCCATTTTTATCTTTGTCGCGTTTTCCACCCTTATGTTCTCACTTCTGGTAGATATATGTGTTTTTGAAATAACCACCTCGATGATTACTACGTCCACGTCCAAGAGCACGGCCACGACTACTAGCATGACCTCTGTTTTTTTCATTATATGTTGCTGCATTCAGTGCAGGGAATGGAGCAAATCCAGTTGGACAAGCCTCATGATTTTTCTTCAATAGCTCATTATTTTGCTCAGCCACAAAAAGGCATGAAATCAGTTCAGAGTACTTAAAACCTTTTTCACGATATTGCTGCTGCAGGAGCATATTAGATGTATGAAAGGTGGAGAATGTTTTTTCTAACATGTCATCATCAGTGATCTTTTCTCCACATAACTTTAATTGATAACTGATTCTAAACATAGCTGAGTTATATTCACTTACAGATTTAAAATCTTATAATCTCAGATGCATCCAATCATAACGAGCTTTAAGGAGTATCATAGTTTTCTGGTGGTCATATCTTTCCTTTAGACTGGTCCAAAGAATAAGTAGGTCTTTAGCAGTTAGATATTCAGTTTTAAGTCCCTCGTGGAGGTGATGGCGAAAAAATATCATCACTTTGGCCTTATCTTGACTAGATGCTTTGTTCCCTTATTTGATGGTATTACTGAGACCGTTTTCCTCTATATGAATTTCAGCATCTAACACCTATGATAAATAATTCTTTCCCGTAATGTCAAGAGCCACAAATTCGAGTTTTGCAAGGTTTGACATTAAGAACGTAAAAGAAGAGATAAACAATTGTGGTCGATGAAGATCCTTGGTTGAGGCCTATTCTCCAAATCTCTTAGGTGCTGTTTGGATGGGGAAATTTTTTTTTACTTAGGGGAATTTTTTTTCCGTCAAATGATTCCCGCGTTTGGTTAGAGGAATCGGATTCCGGGCGGTAATTTTTTTTTACCAACAATGTCAGAACAGTGCCAAACAGTGTCAAATTTGAGAAAAAAAATTCCCCCCTCTTCCTGAGGTATTTTTTTTTCCGGAGGGAATTTAGCTTTTTTGCCAATTTTACCCTTCAATAATTATATTTTGTTTCCATTTTACCCTTAAACCTATCTAATATTACAACCATGTTTTTTTTCTTATTTTGATGAAGAGAAAAACGAATTTAAAATCAAATGGACCAATAACAAGATGGACCCTATGATTTTTTATCAATCAAAATCAATTTAATATAGTAATAGTTTATTATATCAAAATAATTTACATAACAAAAACCTTATAAAAAAGGGGCAAAATAAATAAATAAATAAGTATATTAAATAAATAAATAAATAAGTAATTAATTTAAATATAATTTATTTCAAGTGTTATTCACTCTACATCAACTAATAATATGAAGGGTATTATAGTAAAATAAATAATTTTACCCTCTTACTTTCCTTTAACCAAACACAGGAATCTTATATTCCCACCAATACAACCAAACACAGAAATCTAATATTCCCAGTAATTCGTTAAGTAAAATAATATTCCAGTAATTTAATATTCCCGGTAATCTTAAATTCCCCGAACCAAATGACCCCTTACGGCTTTTTAGAGTCTCGTGCTGATAGCGTATTATAAAATTATAAAAAAAACACAAAGAGAGAGAGCAAGAAGAGAGATTTTCTTATTTTTCAAGTGTGTTCAATACATGAATGATAAGCCTCTATTTATAAGCTTCACAAATACATGAATAAAGATGGAAGATCAAAAGGAAATACAAACTTAAATAAGGAGAGGATGAATAATTCCTCATTCATATATCAATATGGAGAGCATGGTAAAGGAAGGATGAATAGTTCTTCATTCATGTATCAATATGAAGAGCATGGGAGATAAATGAACATCCATATTTACAACTATTCATAACAACTACACATATATGTAATGATCTAAATCTGAATGATCTAAAAGACTTGACTTGAAACGACCTGAACTTAAATTATGCATAATTTTATTTTATTTTTCTAAATAATAAATAAAACAAAATAATGAATCAACTAATTTTAATTTAATTTTTTTTATATTTTTATAAATTTTTGGATATTATTTTTCTTAAATATGAGTAAAAAATTTTAAAAATATATTTTCTATTAAGATTAATATCTAATATACCGTTAATAAAGTTTTTTTAATTCCACAAACGAGATTCGAATAATTACACATATTTTTTAAAAATATTAAAAAAACAAAAAATAAATAAAATAGAATATGTGTAATCATTAATATCGATTGTGAAGTCAAAAAAACTTTACTGACGGTATATTACATAATTATCCCTTCTATTATTATACATAAATTCGGTTTTATCATCAGTCTCAGCAACAGGAAGACAATGGAGTCTGCAAGAAGACTCATTCAGATCAGGGAAAGCCATAGCAATATGGGCATGCATTTCACCAACTTGTTTAAAAGGACAATCTCTTTCTTCTTTTGCTTCTAGCTTTACTAAACACTTATCAGGTTTCATTTCAAATGTTTCTACCATTCTATGAAGCCTGACCATACATTACAAAGTCTTTCCATCACCCACAATATACATACATAATGGGTCCATGTAGCAAAGATCTAATTTAGTTCACTTACTGCAAAGAAAAATGAATTAATATAATTCACATTCTGGATCCAAAATAAATTAGACTGTGATAGACAGAGAAACAATAAAATTACTTTATATTAACCCCCATTAAAAAAGAAAAACCCTCTTATCACTTAAGACTTGTTTACAAAGCATTGTAACATGATTTAACAATTTATTGCTAACTCGTAAAAATCTAGTACTACATGTCACATTATTAAAGAGGAAGGAAGATACTCTATTTTGACACTGTTGTTCGAAGGGGAAGAACGCTTTCAACTTCCTCTGACTCAGCACTCCTTTCTGCTACAATTTTTGACATTCCAAACATCTGAAAATGAACCCAAATTTTTAGTCGGATACCAATATGCACAAACTAGATAACCAACAAGGAAATACATATAGGACAACAATAGAGCGATAGAGAAGGAAAGAACCTTTTGGATGGTTTTCTTAAAGCAAGTTTTGTGTTCATCCATTGACGCATTAATGAATTCATCAATGTGATCTTTCAAGTCTTCAAGGAAAGTGGCCTCCTCATTCTTTTTCTTCCTACATGAAGCCACCACAGGGGCTGGAGCAGCAGGCGATGGTTGCTTTTCAGGTTGACTCTTTTGTGCATCCATTCTTTGTTAGGACTTCAAAACCAACATAATAGAGATAAGTAGGCATCCAACCAAAAAGAAGTTTGTAAACTATAAGCCCAGAAGAAACTCCTCACAAAAATCTTGATTCAACCATTTCTCATACAAGGAAATTATTTCATAAAGCAACATATTCTCAAATATATATATACCATCACCCAATGGAACAAGTTGAAAACAAAAATCCATGGTATCGACAACTGAACGTGAATTGATTTATAAAGCGCACTAAATTAACCAGAAGCCTAACGAAGAAAACACGCCACGAAAACCCTAAGGATATTACTTTTCCTTCAAAAAAAAAAGAAGGAAAATTTCACTCATTTACGAGTCAATCAAAACAAACGAAAAAAAATTCAATCAAAATTCAACATCAAGTAAATCAAGTAGAATATCTGCTATAATATTCGGTAGAAAGAGATTACCTGGAACTGTAAAGAAAGTTGACAAGGTCAGACAAAATATGTTTTGTTTATATCTGGTTGCGAGGAGTGGGAGGAGAGAGACAAGCGAACCGACTTGACACAGATGCTGCAAGCCTGGGAGGGCTACGAACCTGGTGTGAACAAAACATAACCTTACCAGATTTGGTGAACTGAAGAATTAGGTTAAATGCATAGATGGGCTGCTATAAACTAAGCCCAGTGGCTTTCATCCTTTTAAAACAGAACTGAGCTTAGCCCATTCCATTGGGAGACATATTAATACAAAGAGGTTCTAAATACAACAAAGAAAAAAAAAAACTAAGCACACCCTATTTTAATAATTTTTTTAATAACAAAATACCCTTAATTAAAAATACAATTTTACCATTATTCAATAAAACATTTCGAAACTCCCAAAAATAAATTTTCGGGAGTAAAACTTGCTCCACAGAAATGAATTTTCATGAGATTTATGGACCCCATCATGTGGGGCAAAACAATTTGGGACTTATCAGCCCTCTCACGGCAGCATGTTGCTGTGGGATTTATAGGCCCACATGGAAGCATTTGCTTTTATGGGAGACTTTTGTCCCATGTGGGGCATTGCGTAGCACCTATAGGTGGCAAAACTTGATCCGATTCAAAATATTCGTTGAATTAATCCGAATTCAAACTCGATCAATTCGATTTGACTAAAAAAGTCAACAATTCAAATCTAACCCAATCCGAATCTAAATTGATTCGAAATCAAATTTATCCAAATTTACATTGATCCAAACTCGACCGAATCCGAATCCGAATTGATCCGAACCCAAATTCATCCGAATTTAGATTAACCTGAACCCGAATTGATCCGAACCTAAATTGACCCGAATCCAAATTGATCCGAATCCAAATTTACCCAAACCTAAAAAGATTCATACTTAAATTTAATATTATCAATAAATATTTAAATGTTAAAATTAATTATCAAAGTATTTTAATATAGTAAAAATATAATATTTTCAATAATATGAGTGTTATATATTTTTTTTATCTAGTTAAACATAAATATTCACTTTTATATTGCATTCATTTGAACCTAATGTATAATTATTTAATAGCTAATCTATAATAGAGTACAGAAGCTATATTATCTACACTCAATGTCTCCAATTATTCTATAAAAAATCAAGATAAATTAAAGAGATATATAGTATTGTTTTATGATATTTAGTAGGGATTATTAAATCACCTTGATTCATAAAGTTATTAATTATTATAGATAATAAAAATAAAATGAAAAAATGTTATTAATTTATGAATATTGGTAAATATATTATAAAGAAAACTATCATACAGATTATTAAATATTTTGATTATTTCAATCTCAATTGTACTATAAGTCATGTAAGAAGAAAATTTTATTTTCATGAGTTTTGTAATTCTTAGAAATATGGTTTCAGTTGATTTTCATACCAGATAAATCACATCGAGATGACCAAGGCTTAACCCAATAAACCTGTCCAATCGACCCGAATCGAAATCTGACCCACCCGAATTGACTAAAAAAGTCAACGACCCAAACCCGATCTAATCCGAACTCAAATTGATCCAAACTCGATCTTATCCGAACTCGAAATAGACCGATTTTTTCTTGACCCAAACCCGATCTTATCCGAACTCGAAATGATCCGATTTTTTCTTAACCCAAAATGATCCGATCTAAAATAACCCAACCTAAACCCGATCCGATCCATCCATTTGCCACCTCTAGTAGCACCCCACGGAATTAAATTTACGTGGAGTCTATAAGCTTCATGGATGCAAACTTTCGTTAGGCTTTTCTAATTCACAGAAGTTTGTTTCCGTGAAGAAGACACAAAGAGAATTTGAATTTCTGTTTGTGTAAATTAGATTCAAACATTCAAAACTTTTATTTTTCTAGCAATAAAATGTAATTGTATCTAATTTAAATGAAGATTCAAGAATTTATCTTATATTGGAGAGATTTAAGAAAGATTGAAGATGGAATAGGAAGAAATTGAGATTTAGGTTTTGAGATTTGAGAGATATAAAGTGTGTGGAAGTTGTGTGGAGGGTATATTGGGTAAAATAAGTAGAAAATAAGTTGTGATTATTAGTTTATAAAAAGAGGTTTCAGAGTTTAGCTTTTTAAGTAAATAGTGTGAGAAGTAATAGATAGATTGTGTATAGAATTTCTCATCAATACATCATACATCAATATAATAAAAGCTATAATTTTTTTCACCTTTTGAGGATGTCACGTCATTTTTTTTCTCTTTCCCTTATTTTTTTTAATGTATGTTATATCTAGATATATAAATTATTGTCTTTTTCTTGCTTGCTCATACATTGTTTTCGGTAGAATGGCAACATGTAGGATATTCGTTAATTTTAATTAACGGTACCCTATAATAAACTATCTAAACCCTATAATTGCTTGAATAATTTTAAATTTTGCTACCTGAATCTTATCCAATTAATTTTGATACTACCCATTTATTACTTAAACCCAATTAATCATCCAATTATTAAGTTAAAATTTTAACTTTAAAACTAATTGAATGAATCCACTAGAACCAAAATCCTAACTCGAATTTGAAAAAAAAAATCTCATTTATACATATTTATACATTTTTTATTACTTAAAAGGAATATAAATATTCAATAAACAACTTTACAAATACAAACTTACAACTTAAAAAATACAACAAAATCAACTTTGAATACTTAGAATTTTGCTTATGAAACTAAAACAAACATAACTTGATTAAAAAATAATAATACTTGAAAATTTCTGCAAGCCACGACAAACAATTATTCTTCATCACCAAACATGTTACTTGAATTCATTGTCAGAATCCTATACAAATAAAATGTCGTATACTGACAATGTATTGACAGTGTATAGAGGTTATGTACTATCAATGCTTCATATAAACTTATAAAATAATAACAAAATAAATAAATAAATATCTATAAACATATCAAATTTCGAGTTAAAACCCAAATCAAAGTATCAAGAGCCCAAATAAGTAATGGATTAGAGGGGTAAGCCATGTTATGGATTGAAGAATTCCTTAGAGTTTCATTTTAATAGAAAAGAAATTTAGATTAGATGAAAGAAGATAGAACGGATGAAGATTTCATTTTTGTAGACTTCAGGTTTTGTTTATTAACAGAACAACAGACAGAACCATTTTAGCCTCTGAAAAAATTATGAAAGTTTTTAGCGGACTTATGGAGATGATAGAAAAGGCAATAGGAGGGTATTATGAGGCCAAGGGTGGCTAGAAAGAGACTAGGGATGGAGAGAACTTTAAATCACAAGAAAGAAACTAGAGCAAATTTGTATGAAGGCTTTCTCCTCCAAATAAAGGGATTAAGGTGGCTAAAAGGCAACTGTGGGATAGAAAACCCTAGGTCTCATGCTTGGGACATTCTTCCTTTTGTGGACTTGAAGAAGAGAAATCTCATTGAAGCGAATCAAAAAAAATTATTTAATTTTCGAAATAAATCTCGTATTTTTTTATTCAAGTCTACGGATTCATAAAGGCAATTTCACATGATCAAAACTCCCTCATTTGATGCCCAAATTAAGTGATCTTGGGATTGTTAGAAAGCTTAGAGAGCCTAGTTTCAGATGAAACTAGTCTTGCTTGATCAGAGTAACTTTTAAAATATTATTAAGATGCTAAAGATGTGTCAGATTTCAAAGCATACTTTATAGTTCATTCGTATCTTATTCAATATTTATCATATTTGACCTTATAATGTATCAAAAGAAAGGGATTTGAATGCTCTTTCCAACCATATAAATGTCGTCCAATAATTCTAAGAATTCAAAAGAGTTTTTAAGCTCAAAATCAAACAATATCAAATTGTTGAAGTAAAAAATTTTCTAGTATTGCTTTCTAAATGAAGTTAGAATAAGTAAGAATTTCAAAAGCAACAGAAATTCTAACCAAAAACAACTAAGATTAGAAGTTTTATTCCTAAATCAATAGAATTATAATCTGAAAGTATGGAAATTTCTATTTAACTACAATTAAAAATTGCTAAGCGATCACAAATTTTAATTCCAAGCAAAATTTGCAACTTAGTTTTTTCTTTTCTTTCCCCTTTTCCCATTTGTAAAAATCCCAAATAAAATAAGATGTCCACGCAACTTATCAAGACTGAGATACAAGATCAAAATCAGAACATGATTTGTAGGCAAAGGGCCTAAATAATCGGTCTAATGAAAACCTTTCGCACCTTACAAAAAGAAGGCCAAATGGTAGTACTCTCCACCACCTTCATCATTTTCACTTGACTCAGCCACCTCCATCGCCTTTTATCTTCTTGCTCCAAGCCAAAAGATCCTCTTCCTCACCCGACCTAGCACATTATGAGTCCTCCAGGCTTCATTTTCAAAAGTTTTCTTTTTCTCCAGTTTTTTGTTTTTCGTACCATAATAATTTTCCAAAACCAGAAGCCTTATATCACCTGATTCACATCTGTACTGGGTTCCAAAATTCATCCTACCTTCCATGAAGCTAAAACCAGATTTAGAAATTTAGGCATAACTTATTTTTAGAAATTTAGGCATAACTTATTTTTATAAATTATCATCCTCTGCTCGTCAATGGGTTTAATAAAGAAATCATAGTGCAAATGACTCAGTGGGAACTCAACCCTACATTCTACAATAACATTTTCTAGATGGATTTCTATTAAGCTATTGGCTACTCATTCTTTGAGCATCAATCACAATTTCTGACTGCGATTACTAAATTTCATGTAATGCTAAAGGTTAACGAGCACACACAGTTCAATCCTTCGCTTATAAGCATATATCCAGTGTTTCAGTTCCTCACCAAAGATGCAATGTATTCTCCACAACACAACACAAACAGAATTTATACTAGCAATGGCAATCAAGGAACCATAAACCCGAATGTGAGCTTTAAAGTAAAGAGGAAAACCAAACAGTGGATTTCGTCCATCTGTTTTGTAGCATTTACACCAAAAAAAAAAAAGCAATAGGATCAGACAATCCTAGTGCCACCAGGTTTTAAGGAAAAGCTGTCGGCTACTAATTGGACCAACCACTTCTGGACATCACACTGTAATAAACCACACGATAATTCGCCACTTGGAAAGGAAGAAAGAAAGACAGTGAATAATTGATGGGATATATTTAATCTAACATTGGCTATCGGATACCAGTTCAATTTGCCCAAACGCATGAAGTCACAAGACAGAAGTTCCCACAAGCACAAGTAATATCTATCACAAGGTGTTGTTTCACTGCAGGGTAAAACAAAGGAATATCATGAACAAAAGCCCTAGGATATAACAATTGAATAAGTTGCTAAATTAAAGACAACTGGTAAGTATACCTCTGCCTCATCTGCCCCGCCAACTTTGGCAGTTCCATTGACCCTCTGGGCATCTTCTGTTGCAGCAAGGAGAGAAAAGAAAAAGGTTAAAAGGATGATAGCAGTGAGGAAATGAAAACAATAAGACATAATTCACATAGCATATCTGATTAGATTGCATTATCGATGAAAACTAAAAAACTACAACCATAATTCATAATAGAAGATTTCTGCAACCGTGCCTCAAAATGGAGAATATTGCTTACATCAGATGTGTTACTGATGGTACTGCACTTTCAAATGTCTTGAAGTCTTTCTGAAATCTGATAGATCCTATTAATACTTCTAGGTAAATGCATGCAAGAAGAAACATTTCTGGGAATAGACTTAATTAGAGCACTGACATTCATTTCATCCACCAATAACAAAGGTCAGAGTTTTTCTTTGTTCCTTTACAACCAATCTGGTAGAATAGTTATGCCTAGTTAACAGTCCGATAACAAACAAACAATTATGTCTAAACCAATTGGTCAGGAGACTTGACTCTCACGAGATGATGAGGGTTTGAGTCTCTGGACACGAAAGAAAACCGTGAAGGGCCTATGGGGTACCCAAAGCAGACAATACGTGTGAGTCAGACTGGCTACTAGGGGTATAGGACAATTGGTTAGGAGACTTGACTCTTATAGAACAATTGGTTAGGAGACTTGACTCTCACAGGATGATGAGGGTTTGAGCCTCCAGATGCGAAAAAAAACCATGAGGAGCCTGTGGGGTACCCAAAGCGAACAGTACGTGTGAGTCAGACTGGCTACTAGGGGTATAGGACAATTGGTTAGGAGACTTGACTTTCACAGGATGATGAGGGTTCAAGTCTCCGGATGCAAAAGAAAACCGTGAGGGGCCTGTGGATTAGCCAAAGCGAACAGTACGCGTGAGTCGGACTGGCTACTAGAGGTGGATCCCTGGCCCACAGAGCGGGTACACCAGCTCTGACAGCTCAAGTCAAGACTATCCTTCAATTGAGCTTGAATTCAGGTTTCACACATTACTGCCTTAACTAGTTTAAAGCCCAAAAATAAGGTGTTCAAGATTCTAAAACATGTATCATATCTACTTGATACATCTAGCCATAATCAATGTAATTTGGTATGATCTATTTAAAATTCTGATATTACCCTTTTCAAATCATAGTCTTAACATTTTTCCTCTAGCCTGATTAGCTAAAGTCTTAACAAATACATATTCATAAACCATAATTATTGAAGGAAAAAAACAATCTAATGTATCTGGGGTCTTACAGTCTCCCATACGCAGCAAAAATTTTTAGCATCAAATACTTTAAGGCTAAATGCTCTCACTAGGATATAGCTGTTGCAAAATAAAAGGTTACACCGTCAACTATGGCCGAGGCAAAAACAAAATAAAGAAAATTAGATTTTGATTGGTTTTTAACATAAAACAATTTGGTTTTGGTGTTCTCATATAGATTTCTACGGTATTCATTTCATTTCAAGATATTATGAATAGATACTCTAATTACCCAAACTGAACCGATTAGAGTTAATGTTAGCAAGTACATGACTTACCATAGATCAACTGTTTTCGCAATCCTCAAATCTCAAATGCGGTTATGTCAATAAAGCTAAGCTTATTCCAAATATTACTCATGGATTCCTTCCCCTTTAACTCAATCATGATATTTCTAATCGATTAAACAAATCCAAAACAAATTTCATTTTATAGTCTATTTCTACCAGATCTGAGATCCAATCGAAAAGATCTTACATACGAGATAAATTTCGGATGTTGTCCTACATAAATATTATAAATTTGAATTTTCTTTAAAGACAAAGTGGCGAACCTAGTGTTTCAAGTATAAGCTCTTGAATTGGTTAGTGTAAGATTGAAAGTAATGGCATGTTAATCAGATAACCCAAAAAAAAACTAAACTGAAAACGGAGTAATTCAATTCTGCAAAAATCAGCTCTTCTTCCCAGTCAGTTCAGTCTCAGTTTCTTATTACAAATTTAAGAGGTCCACGTACCAGAAAGACATACACCTATACCCTGAATTGAAAGAAATTTGCAAACATTTCATCCTAGTTAGGATATTTACAAATTAAATGTTACTAGAAAGTAAAGAAACCAAGCTGATACAGAACTAAATATCAATGAAAGCACTGTCAGATGACATAAATCATGTGAATGTACACAGAAACAAGTTCTTGTCAAGACAGTATCATCATAAGGGTAAAAGAAGTATTCTCTAATCCAAACTTTTGATCAAAAAATTACTATAATGTCTAGACTCCGGGTTTATTTTTTACTAGAACTAGAAAGACTCCAGTTTTATTGTGAAACTAAAAACCTATTTCAGCAGTGTTGCTCACACTATCCAAGCATGTTTACAAGTGCAATGAAAAGAGTTATCAATTGTGTACATAGCCTGTAGCTCGGGGCCACTAATTCACCCTGGATATCTTGAAAGATATATCATTGTGTAGCTAGCCTGTAGTATGGGGCATGTAATTCATTCTAGGTACCAGTCATAAGCTAGATCAAACACTCACTAAAAGAACCAAGAGCTTTTAGCTGGGAGAGAACAAACTGGATCAACAACTAACTAATCCATTACTTAAAAGAAAGTTTTTTAATTTAACATTTTAACTGCATAAAATGTTCAGAAATAATTATGATAATCACCTCCATCTTCCGGGATGTCAGAAGTCCAAAGGGTGAGGTTGTCCCTAAGAAGCTGCATAATTAAGGTGCTGTCTTTATAAGACTCCTCATTAAGGTTGTCCAGCTCTGCAATAGCTTCGTCAAAAGCTTGCTTGGCAAGGTGGCAGGCCCTGATAGAGAAATATGGAAAAGACAAAGAAAGTCATTCATCTTAATTAAAATGAAGGAACAGGATTCTGAATGAGATACATCCCATGTAACAACCCCAACAAACCTTTCAGGTGAATTCATAATCTCATAATAGAAGACTGAAAAATTCAAGGCTAAACCCAATCGGATGGGATGTGTAGGAGGCAAATCAGCATCTGCAGTAGTGGTAGCAGTCTGTACAAAAAGGAACCAAAAACTAAATTTCGGACCATATATACAGCATTTAGTGACATCAATATTTTACAACTGAAACACATACCAAGTTCAATCTAATTTTAATACAAGATACTCCCACTTATCCAAATAAAATAAACTGCAAAGTTTGGTTGCCCTCTCGAATTGATTCAGTTCCATCTTATATACCACAACTCATATTTATTTCACTAAAAGATTCAGTAAGCAAATAAATAACGCATAGTTCAATTGCCTTCTGAAAAAACAAGCAGCCATGAAAAGAGAAGGGAGTGACGCATGCAGTGGATGGGCCAAACACATTGCTCAGCACACAAAAAAGGGACACTGTGTGTAGCCATCCATTTTGTGCATGAGATTACGTTAACATCAACACCAGAGAAACATATATATATATATATATATATATATATATATATATATATATATGTATAAAAGCAAATAGGTATTACCTGTAGAAATATTACAAAATTAAAAGGAAAAAAATCTTTCATCTGCATTAAAATGTTTTAAAGCTAGTAAGGAGGTCTCAATTATCAATTCTTCTGTTCCTTTTTCCCTTCCCTCTTCAATCCGTACAAAGCCAGAAGGAATAAATAAAGTAAGAACTCCATAAACAAAACCATATATCAACTGACTACTACAAGAACATGATGAGAAGGTAATGATCAACCTTAAACAAGTGTAGGACCCAGAAATTCCCATGCTAATGATTCTAAAGTAATTAAAAGAAACCAAAAAATTTCTTTAAGTGTTATAAATTCTCAGTTTCCAAGGATATATAAATAAGACCACCATCAACTCAACTTTAATCTGGATCATAACATTTGGCCAAAATCATTAAACTTTTTCTAAATTTGCTACTAAAATAAAACATCAATAGAGACAGTGCCCCACCCTTGCCACTAAAGCAAAGGCTCATGAGCACAATAAGACATCAAAATTTTCAGATCAACACTGTGATCAATACCATGTCAAACATACAACATATCCAAACTTTCTGGAATAAGCAAAGCAAGAACTTCCATAACCAAAGCTGTATCGCAACTGTCTAGGATAATAACATCATGGGAAGGAAATGATCAACCTTAAAAACGTGTAGGACCCAGAAATTCCCATGCTAATGATTCTCAGGTAATTAAAAGAAACCAAAAAATTTCTTCAAGTGTTGTCAATTCTCAATTTCCAAGGATATATGAATAAGACCACCATCAACTCAACTTTAAGCTGGATCATAACATTTGGCCAAAATCATTAAACTTTTTCTCAATTTTACTACTATAGAGACAGTGCCCCACCCTTACCACTAAAGCAGAGGCTCATGGGCAGAATAGGACATCAAAATTTTCAGATTAACATTGTGATGGATACCATGTCAAACATACAATATATCCAAATTTTAGGCAAGTGTACAAAATTTAGTGATCTTACGCTCATGAAGGTTTCGAAATTAAGGAAAATTTTTGGAAAGTTGCTTATACAACAAGGAGAAGAAGACAAAGGAAAATACAACACCCATGGTCTTTATTTGTACTTAATATGTAAAAATGGTTACTAAAAATCAGTTCAAAAGTAAACAATTTATTAGATACCTCATATGCTTTCATGGAATGATCAGCAGCCTCTTTTTTCTCATTACCAGCTTTAAATTCAGAAAGATACCGATAATAATCTCCTTTCCTGCAATCCCCAAGGGTACAAAAGTAAAAATAATAAATAAATCAATAAAATTTAAGCATGTCTCTTCTAAGCAGTCAAAACGATGCTTGAATATAACATCATACATCTTATAGAAGAAGACAGCTGATTCACCCGCAGATGCAGAAGGTATGAGATGTTCATCAATTACAGTCATTATATCATTACAGATCCTTGAAAGCTCAGATTCAACCGTGTGCCTATACTCCTTGATCCGCTTTGCATTTACCTCATTCCCTTTAGCTTCTTCCTTTTGCTCTATAGAGGAGAGAATCCTCCAGGAAGCTCTCCGAGCACCAACCACATTCTTGTACCCAACGGACAGCAGGTTCCGCTCTTCCACTGTCAATTCAACATCAAGCTTTGCCACATTCTTCATCGCATCCACCATCTCTGTCAAAATTAATTTCTTTAGAGAGAGAGATGCATTAAGGCTTTCCATTGCAATGCAGATAACAAGACAAGAAATTCCACCAAAACATAGATATTTAAAGTTTAAAAATCAATATCAAGTCAAAATAAAGTACACTAAACTGAGAAAACTCACCTAAAATAACTTTCCATTGGATTTGCAAACCTAAATTAGAATTTTAATTCTCTAAAATGAAATTATCAGTAAACTTCCAAAATAAGTCGACAGTTTCACCCCACTAGCCTTTAAATTAAATCGAACAAATAGTACCACTGTCCCAAATTCTATTCAGCGCAAAAAAAAGGACCAAAATCAGCTCTTCCCTCAACTTTTAAAAGGAAAAACTGTGGATCAATTTACGCAATTGTGAGTAAATCTACTGGACAGTAAAACAACACCAAATCCAACATTTATTTTGTTCTAATCACAACAAGCATAGGAACACGAAATTGTAACTTCGAAACGAGTAAAAAAAAAAGGGAAAGAAATGTAGATAAAGATTCATAAAAGAAAAAGAAGAAGAAAAACGAAGGGATATTACCATCGTAGCGCTCAGCCTGTTCAGCGAGCTTGGCGACGTAAACGAAATTCTCGCGCTCTTTAGAAGAAGCCATAGCTGATCTATCCACAATTACAAAGCTAATATTTTGGGTTTTTAAAGTGAATGGATTTTGCTGCGATGCAAATCTAGGCAGTTGGAAGTAGGAGAGGAGATTTTCTCCCTTTCTTTCTTTCTTTCTTGTTTACTTTTCTTTTCTTTTTCTGATTAGAAATTTATTTATTATTTATTTTTTGGAAAAAATTAATTTACTAAATTACTATACCAATGAGGACTCAAAATTCGGACAGCGGGTTTGGTTTGGTGGCGAATCAGACAGAAGCTTTTTATTTATTTCAACCAATCAGAAAGTGCTACGCTCTCGGTTACTGCAAACGCAGTTTTTGGAAATTTAGAATCCTCTTTCTTGTCTGCAGCCGTCTCGCAGCTCCTCTTTATGGAATGGAAAGGGCAGTCCATCAGTCCATGTCTTTGATGTTACCACGTGTTATGTATTGCAGGAGACTTTGGTTTGACACATGAGTTGACAAATGATTGGGTGAAATAGAACTTGGATAGGATCATTTTGACACTAGAAAAAATTAAATCATTTTAGTTTCTAATTATTTTGATTTGGGTAAGTCGGGTTTGAATAAAAATTAAATTATTTTGAGTTTAAAACATTTTAAATTTAGATTAGGTTAGGCTTTAATCAATTTGAATTAACTAAGATTAATTTGAGTTTTTTTTTGAAAGAAAAAAGTGCTACTTTATTACTGAAGGAAATAGATCTGTTTTCAGTACATCACTAATAAAATCTGGTGGATCTTCTATCCAGTACTTTTCTTCCTCACAGTAAAGACCAAATTTTGCTAATAAATGGGCTGCTTGGTTTCCTAATCGAAAAGTGTGTCTAACTTGACAGCTTCGAAAAGACTTCATACTCTGTCTTGACATTTCGATTACATCTCCAATTTCTGAAAAGTCTTCCTGATTGTTCTTCAGTGTATTCAACACGCCTATGGCATCCCCTTCCAATATTATATTTATTAATCCCAAGTTCGTTGCAAATTCCAGTGCCTTATGTGTTGCCTGAGCTTCAATCACCAATGGGTCGGCCAAACCTCTCCACTTCCCTGAATATGCCCCAATTACTTCACCTTTGTAGTTTTTGACCACTATTCCGACCCCACCCACCATTGAGTTTTTGTCTGTTGCACCATCAAAATTCACTTTGTAAATTCGTTCTACTGGACATTCCCAACGTAGGTTAGTGGTAGAGCTCCTCCTAGCCGTCATCTCCCAAGCTCTGTTGTATTCTGCCATGTACCTTAAGAGAAACGCTGCTTCAGCCCCTGGATCACTCTTTCCGTCCTCGTGAACCTCTTTATTTCTCGCATTCCAAACCCCCTAAACCGCAAAGGTCAGCTGTTGAAATTGTTCTGCTGGGAGTGCAGTAACAAAATTCATATTATCATCTGCTAACTGTTGGATTATGGAACTAGCCCATCCGTAGTTCAATTTCATCCAAACTTCTCTGGCCTTTGGACACTCAAACAAGGCGTGTAGGATTGTTTCATCATTAGCCGAACATCTTTTGCATATAGCATCATTTAGGATTCTCTTACTTCATAGCCCATCCAATACTGGAAGAAACCCATGTAAAGCTTTCCACATCAACACCTTCATTTTGTTCGGAGCTTTTACATTCCAAACCCTCCTCCACAACGCTTTGTTATTTGACATTGAAGATGCATCTCGCTGTGTTCTAGTTTCAGATAAAAGTCTGTATCCACTTTTCACAGTGTATTTTCTATCCTTTGAGTAATGCCATACCATACTGTCAGACTTTTTGGATTTGCACAGGGGAATAGAAAGTATCTTCTCTGCGTCTTCGCTGGAAAACCTCCCCCATATCAAGTCCCATTTCCAAGTTCCCGAGTTTGGGTCATAAGATTACACACCTTGTCATCTTCTTCCTCCGGTGCCACTGTGTAGTTAGTTGTGTTTAAAAGCTTACACCCAAGCCATCTGTCCTGCCATATTTTAACCTTCTGTCCATCACAAATTTTCCACTTTAATCCTTGTTGCAGCAATTCACGTGATTCCCATATACTTTTCCACGTTAAAGAGGGACTGCTACCAAGTTTTGCTTCCATGAAGTCCTGATTAGCAAAATATTTGCCTTTTAGTACTCGGTAAGCTAGCGAGTTAGAGTGGTGTATCAATCTCCATCCTTGTTTTGCAAGCAGAGCTTTATTGAAAAACCACATGTTTCGAAAGCCCATTCCACCCTCTAGCTTGTTTCTGCAAATGTTGCTCTAAGATGTCCAGTGAATTCCTTTCCGATCTTTGTTCAATCTCCACTAGAAATTACTGAGCATTTGATTGATCTCTTCACAAAAAGTCTTTGGCATTTGAAAACATCCCATCACATATGTAGGCACTGCTTGGAGGACTGCTTTTATAGAAATTTGTTTACCCCCTATTGACAAAAGTCTACTGCTCCAACTTTGAATTTTGGCTCCAATCTTATCTTTGAGAGTCGCAAAAGCACGTTTCTTCCCTTTTCCCACCATGATCGGCATGCCTAGATATTTTTTTGGACTGGAAGTATCCTGAATTCCGAAGCAATTTTTGACCCTCTCCCTACACCTTTCATTTGCATTACTACTAAAGAACAGGATTGACTTCTCATAGTTAATTTTTTGACCCGAGCCTTCTTCATATTTCCTTAGCACGTGCTGCATCTTCTCGCTTTTGTTTTTATCTGCTTTAGCAAATAACAAATTGTCGTCAGCAAAGAAAGGGTGTGTGACTCTGGGGCCAGTGCAATTTGTTCGAACTCCTTGTAATTTCCTTTCTCTATGACATGCAGATAGCATAGCTGAGAGACCTTTTGTGCACAGTAAGAAAAGATAAGGAGAGAGAGGATCACCTTGACGGAGACCTTACTTTGGTATGAAAGGGTTAGAGAGTACGCCATTAACAGCAATTGAATATGATATCGATTTCCCACAGTTCATAATAAGCTTTATCCACAAGCTATGGAAACCTAGTCTGTTCATCATTTCTTCTAAATAGTTCCACTCTACTCTATCATATGCTTTACTCATATCTAATTTTAGAGCAAAGAAACTATTCCTCCCTTTTGTTTTCCTCTTGAGTGTGTGTAACAATTCGAAAGCCACTAATACATTATCTGAGATCAATCTACCAGGCACAAAAGCACTCTGGGACTCACTAATACATTTGGGTAACACCTGCTTCAACCTATTTGCTAGGACTTTGGATATGATTTTGTATATGACATTATAGAGGCTTATAGGACGGTATTGTTTTATTTTTGTTGGGTCTTTTATTTTTGGGATAAGCACTATGGTGGTATGGTTTAAGTCAGCCAAATTCCTCTCTCCCTTCAAACATTCTAAGCAAAGTCTAACAACATCAGATTTTACAATATGCCAAAATTTTTGATAGAAAAGTGCAGGCGTACCGTCAGGACCAGGTGCTTTGGTTAGATGCATTTGTTTTAGAGCAGTGTATATCTCCTCCTCCGTGAAGTCCGATAGAAGGTGCTCATTCATCTCGTTACAGATACATGGCTCTACAGTCTCAATTATATCTTCTAAAGAGTTACCGCCTTGGGATCGAAACAGCTGTGTAAAATAATTGATAGCAATAGACATTTTAGTTTCTTCATCCTCACACCATTCATTATGTTCATTCAAGAGGCCTTTTATCATATTTGCCTTTCTCCTTTGATTTGCTTGAGCATGAAAGAACCTTGTGTTTCTATCTCCCTCTCTGAGCCACTCATTCCTTGACCTCTGCATCCAGTACACTTCTTCTTGTTCTAGCAATTGATTTAGTTTTTCTTTAACTTCATGCATTCTCTCCAGATTTCCACTTCATGCCTCACTCCTTCCAAGCATGTTCAGTTCCGCCTTAAGTTCATCCTTCTGTTTAAACCAATTCCCATGCTTTCTTGTATGCCATTTTTGTAGGACTTCATTGACCTTCCTCACTTTGTCTAACATTGTGGCTGAGTTATTCTCTGCCCATATTTCTCAACAATTGTTGGACATTCCTCATCTTTCATCCATAGCGCTTTGAACTTTATTCTTCTCTTAACCCGTCTTTGTCTCCCATCCTTTCTCCCCTCTGTTAAAAGTAATAAAGCTTTGTGGTCAGAGACACTTACATCTGAATGGTGCAATTCATAGTTGCTGAAATGTTCAAGCAACCCTCTATTTGCCACACCTCGATCTAGTCTTTCTCTGATGCAAGTTGCCTCGGATTTACCCCTCTGCCACGCAAACCACATCCCTGTGTACCCAATGTCCTCTAAACAGCAATCTTGCAAAGCTTTTTGAAATTGGATCATCTGGCTCTCTCTCCTGAAGCTATCTCCTGTTTTCTCATGTCCCCACAAAATTTCATTAAAATCGTCCATGCAAAGCCATGGTAGATCATCTTGCTCTGATAGTCTACGTAACAGTCTCCAAGTTTCGTCCCTTCTATTCACGACCGATTCTCCATGGATGCCTGTAAGTCGCCTTCGCCCATGTTCACTGTCGCCCTCGACTATCATATCAATGTGATTCCGTGACATACTTTTCAGACTGAGTTTTATTTCACTATCCAACACCTAACCACGCATCCTTCCTGCATTTTCTTACTATAGTCTCCAACTTCCTTTCATGTAGTTTTGTTAACTACATGGGGAGCTTTATTTTTCACTAGCTCTTTCAGAGCTCGAACTGCTCGTGGGTTCCCAAGCCCACGACAGTTCCATGCTAGGCACCTCATTCTTGTCGGTGGGACTGGTCTCCTGTCTCCGCTGATATAGCTCTCATGATTGTGTCTAAGCATTACTTCTTAACTTCACTAGCTTCCTCACAGTTACCTTATGATTCATCTTCCATGTCCTTTCTCTTCTTGTTTTTTCCTCCTTTCCTTTCTTCCTCTTTGCCAACTTCTCGTGCCTGCCTTTTCCATTTTCTTATTTTTTGTCCTTGATCTTGCTCCTTATATTCCTTGGATTGGTTTGTCTCCTGGTTTTTAAAAACCGTGGTCAACTAAGTAATTCTCAACTCTGGCCCTACTCTTTTATTATGGTCGTTAACTTCTACGTTGCATGCATGAAGATTGCTCCCTTCTATATCATGTTGTTGTTGTTGAGGTAGCTTGTCGGACCCACATAGTAATTCTTCCTATTCAGAAACTGCTTTGGATGATATCCTTGCCAGCTCATTTGATTTGTTTAAAATGTCACCTCTCCTAGGTCTCTTATCACTATACCCTTATCCCTGTTCTTTTGGATTCTATCTTCTAAAAATTCTCTACCAGAGTCTCCTTTCTCCATACACAAGTGATCCTTAACTATTGCGTCACTGCTAGTAGCTGTATCTCCACCGCCTGCGACTTTGCTGTGGCTGCTTGAGGCCGCTTCACCACCGAGACTTTTTGCTGGTTTGTTATCCCATGCCACTCCCCAACGTGGTGTAGACCTACCTAGTGGCGGAGCTCTAATCCATTCCCCATATTGCAGCCCTTCCTCCTCTCTATCTCCTATCAGTCCTTCTGCATCACATTCCGCCACTGAGTGTCCTAAACGACCACAACTATAGCAAAATAGAGGGAGTCGTTCATAGGATAGTCTACCCTAGACTTCTTTCCGTTCCTTCGTTCCTGCCAAAGTAATAAATCTCCTCAAAGGCTTTGAGATGTCCACTTCCACTCTTATACGTAAAAACCTTCCCTCTCTTCCGGAAGTGGAGTTAATGTCTGCAGAAATGAACTTTCCAATCTTATTTCCGATTCGCTCTGCCACTGAGTACTTGAACATGTTCAAGGGAAGGTCATGGATTCTGACCCAAAAGCAAGAACCAGTAAAACTATATTCAGATGGCCTGAGATTCCCCTCATAGTTCACAAACAATAAGATTTGTTTCTCAAATGTCCAAGGAGAACCTGCCAATACCCGCTGCTTGTGTCTTTCCGTGGTGAACTTGAACAAAAACAAATTAGCGTCTAGTATCACAGCCTCTGCCTCCCTCGACAATCTCCAGACGACTCGCATCATTCCTAAAAGAGCATCTTTGTTGAAAGAACGCTTGGTCAGCAACTTTGCCACCATCCATTTCTTCCCTTCCTCTGTATCTTCAAGCCCCTCAATCCCATCGGTCCCTACCTTTTCTTTTTCTTCTGCCATTAGCGTCAACCCCTGCCATGCCTCCACCAACTTGTCTGCCATCGATCTTCGAGGAAAGAAAAGACAATTTCTATTGCTATTTGCTAAAACGATCCCAAGTGAAAACTCGAAATAAACTGAGACTAAAAGGACTTGTACTGAAACAAGACTATGAACAACCTCTTACAGACCGTCAGTCAGAGGAGACTTGCTAATTTAGATTAGGATTATATCACATATGAAATTGCTATTTTTTAGCCAAATCAAATCCATCGAAATTTGAATTCAAATCAATTGTACAAGGTTTTTGGATTAGATTAATATTTGTCACTTATAGTCTGATGTGTTTGATACAGAGATGAATTGATACTAGGTTTCTAACTATTATTTGATTCTTAAATTAGATTCATCTTTTTGTATGATTTATAATAAATTTGGGGTTAAAATATTCAAATTATTTAATAATTAGTATGTTAGTCTTTCTTATAACTTCTTTACCATTGTTTATAAATTGATTATATATTTTTCATTTCATTTTTGTTGTTTATAATAATTGTCAACTTTGTGTCTGAAGTGATCTATTGATCCTTATGATGTACTTTGATAAAATATTATACATCTTTTTAATTTTTCTTATTTTTTCATGGAATAGCTAGTAGCATCAATGTCATGTTTGGTGCATAAAACGAAAGAGAGTATAGGATAGTATAAGATTATAAATAAGATTAGATTAGATAATATGATACTATATTATGTTTAATGCGTATAATAATCAAGAGTAAGATAGGATGAGTTTATACATTTTTCATCGTATTTATATTGTGTAACATTAAGAGTACGCTAAAATGATACGATTTATTGTTAAATATATTTATTTTAGAAAACAGAACTTTTTAAATAAGACGATTGTTTTAAAAAAATTACATTGATTTTTTAATACAAAATCTTATCTTGTATTTTTTTATTTTTTTCCTTTTCTTTTCTTTTATTGCTAAAAAGAGAAAATAAAAAGAAATTAAAAAATTAAAAGAGAACAAAAATAAAATAAAATTCAAAAATAAGAAAAAAATCGCAAAATTTAAAATTCAAATTTTATAAATTAAAAATATAATTCACAATAATTTTTATATTTAAGATTTAATTTTACAAAATGGTTTTAAACATCAATTATGTAAATAATGAAAAGCATAAATTGTTTAAAAATTATTATTTTACATAAACTAATTTTTTCCTTTATTTAGAAAAAAAAGAAAAATACATAAAGAAATAAAGAAAAAAGAAAAAAAATTTAAAAAGAAAAAAAAGGAAAAAAATTAGAATAACCAATTAATTAATGACCATTGCCATCATACTAAAAGTTAAAGTTTACTTTTAAATGTAAGATTTAGTAATCAAATATAAGTATATATCACTTAATCACATAGGATTAAAGATAATTTTTACTTTTTGGAAAGAATCTTATACTAAGAGAATGACTAATCCCTTTTACAATCCAATCCTTCTTTTTATATATATGTCTATCAAACTTAGGATAGAATCATAATCATTATATCCAATCCTTCATCCTACACACCAAATATGGCTTTAGTGTAGTTGAATGTGGCTTTTTTTGTGTGTGTGTGTGTGTGTGTCTTTTTTTTTGTTACAAAGGGAATTGTATTTAAAAAAACACAATATTTATTTCCTAACTTAAAACAATGAGGGTAAGCCACACCGCATGCATCTGTGGCCAACAAATGATGCAGTTAGAGGAGTTTGGAGAGATTCATAGTCCAACTTTATAGCACAAGTAGCCTTAGCCAATTTATCAGCACAGAAATTCCCTTCCTTATAAACATGCTGAAAACCACACCTCCACCCTCTATTCAAAATCTCATGAATATCACTGATTAAACCTTCCAAAGGATGGACATTGATATTAGCTTGTCTAACTAATTGAATAACTACTTCAGCGTCTAATTCACATTCCACATCTCTGAATCCTTCATACCATGCTAAGAGAAGTTTGTGTTTAATAGCCTGTGACTCTTTTATTTTTTATGTAACCACAGATATCCTCATCTGTTTTAGATTATGAGATTAATCCTATTTGGTCTAGGAGTAGTAAATAGTAAAGCCCTCCTAGCAACATGTAACTCTACAACTATATTGGAGCACACTCCTAAGTATGCTCTTAGTCCCACTATCCATCCTCCTGAACTTGACCTAATAAGACCTCCTGCACCCGTTGAACCTAGATTACCCTTAGAAGCACCATCGGTATTTAATTTGACTGCATTTTGAATCAGTTTAATCCAAGGATTGAATCAATTTCTTTCACCAACCCAACCTTCTTTCCAAGTGCCTTTTGCAACTCAACAACATCCTTTTAAAATACTACTAACTATTTCCTCCACAATCCTCTCATGATGATCACTCGATGTAACAGAAACACTATACCTCCTCGTCCATAGCCTTCATATACCAGTAATAAAGACAAATCTTTAGTCATAATTCACTAAAGGACTATCCTTATTCCATTGTAAATTAACATCAATCCAATCCAATAATGAACTGTTAAAGAATACAGCCCAATACCGCTTGGGAATAATTCTTTCCCAAACACATCTCGGCATAATGCAGTCCTACAGGACATGCAAAGAATTCTCTACTACATAATTACATTGCAAGCATATTGTAGACCTTAACATTCCTTTGTTAAAATGCTATTGACCAATGAGCACTTTGTCCTTCCTAGCCAACCAACCAAAACACATCCATCATTGGGGCACCAGTATTTTCCAAATCTAAGCTTTATTGATGTCAACTTCCACTACATCAGTCAATAAACCATAATGATAAGCAGACTTAGGCGTATAAATTCCATCTGCACATAAACCCCAAATCCACTTATCCTCCAATACTTTAAATCTTGGTAGAGGAGAACCAATAAATCTTATAGCAATATCACACAGCAACTGAGCAAATATTTTCCCCGAGCCCACAACCCGTTGGCACCCATGTACTCACTGACCTTAGCATTAATATCAACTGCATGTTCATCCACAACTACTTGCTTAATAAAGGGCTCCCCAATCCATTGATCAAGCCAAAAATATGTAGACTTACCATTTCCAATTCTTCTCACCAGACCATTACACAACAAATTAAACATAATGTCAAGACTCGAAGGCCATGATTGAAACATTTTACCATTAGCAAATACGAAATTTGAGGCTACTTTTTCGCTTGTCTAAATTGGTTTGTCGACATACGATGTAGTCTAAGTGGTTAAGTAGTTTAACTACTTGCCCTTTTTTGGGCTCTTACTTCAAGATCCTAGTTCAATCACCTATACTGATATTAACATTCTTTATAATGTCCTAACCATCATATGTGTACCGTGTCAATATCCATAATTATAAATTAAACCTACTCATCTCAATACATTATATCATAGAACTGCGTCAGACGAGAATAATTTTAATGACATCTCAAAACTCACCTAACAAGCGTTCAAGGGTTCATTTACCTAATTTACATCACCTTCTATAATATTGTCTAAAAATTGTCTAAAAATAAATTCATATACAGAAGAAATACACACACACACACACATATATATATATACACCATAATAGCAAAATAGCATAGGCCTCGGAGACCTGAGACAACAACTCTTTTACTTGCCAATGCCAATGCCAATGCCAAAAAAATTGAAGTCATAATAATTGTTTTCTTTGAATACTCTAAAAATGGCATTCCAATACAAGTTACTTGAGTTGCTTCTATATCTACCAAACTTACCAACTACAAAAACTATATCTAATCTTGTGCATGTCATAGCATACATCAAACAACCAATCACTCTTGCATATTTAAGTTGTGCAACTGGCCTATTCTTATTTGAATTTACTTTCAAATTAGGATCATATGGTGGTGCAACCATTGCACGTTCAAAATGATTGAACTTTTTGAAAATCTTCTCAACATAATGTTATTGGGATAAAAACAAATTATTGTTTTTTCTATGAATTCGTATTCCTAAAATCACATCTGAAATGCCTATATCTTTCATGGAAAATTTATTGGATAGAAACTTCTTGGTATTTTCAACATGTTCTATGTTTGTACCAAAAATTAACATGTCATCTACATATAAACATATGATGGCACTTTTTCCATTTGTAAGCTTACTATAGACATTTATCGGATTCATTGATAATGTATCTATTTGTTAGAACAACTTATTCAAACTTTAGATACCATTGCTTTGGGCTTACTTAAGTCCATATAAAGACTTACAAGTTGTTTGTTTCACGGAATGGAAAAGAAAGGGAATGGAATAAGTATTCTATGGGAATAAAAAATAGGGAAAATTGAATAGAATATGTATTATAATGTTTGGTTTATTGGAATAGAATGAAAGGCGAATTAATATTAATGTGTTTGGTTAGTTCAAAAAATATGGTTAGAATAAGTTTAAAAGACCATTTTCTATTTTTTATTAAATTAATTATAAATTATTATAATTATAATTATAATTAAATAAAATATTGTTGATTAAAACACAATTATTAATTCTCACTTAATTATTGTTAGCTTTAAATTGCCATATATATTTTGAAATGACAAAAACTTAAGTAAGCTTTAATGTTTTAATTTATATTGTAAATTTGCTTTATCACACATGATTTTCTCAATCCATTTTCAAGTGATCATATCAAACATTAAGACCATGATTTAATTACATATCCTTATTGGTCTTAATACTTTATAAATGTTTTGAATATTTTAGAAAATCACTTAATGAGTTTTTGGACCATGTTTTCATTAGAGAAAGTCAAGAAAAACTCCCACAAAAATGTCAAAATGTTTTGGGTTGGATTAGGATCAAAGGTCACATCATTTCTAACCTAAAAGTGCAGGAAATAGGCTTTTTGGAGGCATGGGATTGATCCCCTAAGGGAAGGGATCGATCCCCTAGTGGTTGTAAGCATTTTGGTGGAAGAAAAAGTCCCTCAGCCCAGAAAAATTAGTTTTGAAAAGAAGGGATCGATCCCCTAAGGGAAGGGATCGATCCTCTAATGGCAGAATGGCTCCCAACGGCTAGAAAAGGTCCCTCAGCCCAGAAGAATCAATTCTGGAATGAAGGGATCGCTCCCCTATGGAAAGGGATCGATCCCCTATGGAAAGGGATCGATCCCTTTGCCCGAAAATAGCCTGTAACGGTTAGTTTTGTGAGATACAATGGTTATATTCAAATTTGGCTCCACCCAACGTTCACAAACCATCCAAAGGACTATAAATAGAGGCTTAGAAGCTGAAGCAACTGAGAGGAACAACCAAGCAACATCTTTCATCATCTTATTCATCTTCCTCAAGCCTCAACAACAAATCAAGAGCTACAAAGTCTTCATCTTCCATCATTCACATATCTCTTGTATTGTTTAGCACAAATCTTATATAGGCTTTTACTTATGCCTAATTTCTGTAATCATTTGCCTACTTAGAGGCCTTCTTTGATTGCACCATTTGTAAACCGATCCATTCCTTGTAAAAGGGGAGGTTTCTCTTTAGCCTAAGAAAAAGAGGGAGGTTTCTCTTTAGCCCAAGAAAAAGAGGGAGGTTTCTTTTGAGCCTTGAAAAAGAGAGAGGTTTCTCTTTAGCCTAGAAAAAGAGGGAGTGTAATACAAATTCAAAGATAGTGAATTTGGGAAAAATCCTTGGGAGCGTCTCAAGGTAGAGGACGTAGGTAAGGTTGCCGAACCTCTATAAATCACTTGCGTAAACTTCTCTATCCTTACTCTCTTTACTTATTTGCAATTATATTTGTGTTTATTGTATTGAATCTATATTGCATAATTGAGTAGTCTAGAGAACTTAGAAAATATCAATATAGGCTAGAGAATTTACAAGAATCGAAAAATGAATTTAAGGTTAGTGAAAACCCGATTCACCCCCTCTCGGTATAGCCTATAGAGCCAACAATTGGTATCAGAGCTTGGGCTCGAGATTGATTTAAACTAACCTCTATCGAGTAAAACGATCTTAAATGGCTCACTTGAATGTAGGCACACCCCTAGGTGAAAAGGGACAATCATTAGTTAGACCTCCACTCTTTAATGGTGAGAATTATTCATATTGGAAAACTAGAATGATGTTATTTGTACAATCAAATGATTATGAAGTGTGGAGAATTATAGTGAATGGTCCTAGAATTCCCATGAAGAAAGTAGATGGAAAAGATGTCCCTAAGAGTAAGGATGAGTGGGACACAAATGACATGAGAGTGGCACAATTGAATGCCAAGGCTATGCACACTCTCTTTTGTGCATTAGGTCCCCATGAATATAATAGAGTGTCTCTATGTGAAAATGCTAAGCAAATATGGGACAAATTGGCCATCACACCTGAAAGGACCAATCAAGTGAAAGAAACCAAAGTAGGTATGCTCATACATGATTATGAGCTTTTTAGAATGAAAGAAAATGAGTCCATGAGTGAAATGTACACTAGGTTCAATAACATAATTAATGGACTTAAGGTATTAGGCAAGAACTATTCCAATGTAGAAATGGTTAAAAAATTTTTGAATAGCTTGCCAAAATCTTGGGAGGCAAAGGTAACTGCTATTGAAGAATCTAAGGATCCTAACACCTTGTCTCTAGATGAACTTATGGGCTCCCTACTTACATATGAAATGAAATTAAAAAGAAATGAAGAGCCTTCAAAGAAAGTAGGGGTAGAACTTAAATCTTCCACTCATGAGCTCATTGAAGATAATAGTGAAGAAAGTGAAAATGAGGAAGAAAAGGAAATGGCAATATTTGCCAAAAGATTCAATAGGTTCATCAGAATGAATGAAAGAGAGCAAAATAGGAGACATCATAAGGGAGAGTCAAGTAGAAGAGAAAAAGACCCCTTAGTGTGTTATGAGTGTAATGAACCGGGTCATACTAAGTTAGATTGCCCCTTACTTAGGAAGGAAAAGGATAGGAAACCTAAGAAGAAAGCATTTGTAGCTGCATGGAGTGATAGTGATAGCTCCGATAAGGAAAATTTAGATGAAGAGGTAGCCTACTCATGCTTTATGGCCATTAGTGATGATGAGGTTAGTAGCAGCTCTAATGAAAATAATGATTTTACATTTGATGAGCTACAAAATGCCTTTAATGATTTAGCAAATGAATTTCAATGCATGAACTCCAAATATAAGAAAATCATTGCTAAGTTAAAAATAGAAAATGAAGCCTTGATAAGTACTAAGCTAGAATTTGAAAAGAAATTAGAATAGGCTAACTTAGAGATAAATGAGTTAAATAAAAAGAATACAAATTTGCATAACTCATTTACTAGATTTTATATTGGTCAACAAAAGCTATATCATATGTTAGAGACCCAAAGAGCTTTCTTTGATAAAGATGGGTTAGGTTATAATGCAATACAAAAAGAAACTCATCTAAAGAATTTCCTTGTGAGCAAAAATACTATGCATGATTTATCTCTTAAATGCTCACAATGCAATAGAATAGGACACTCTTCACAAGCATGCACATATAGAAAAACCACATTTAGAGGAAGAGTAGTTAGAAAAATGTGGGTGCCAAAGCATGCACTAAATAACGATGAATTGTGCTTGAAATGGATCCCAAAAGGATCAAAAATTGTTTGCACTAACTCTCATGGACCCAAAAAAATTTGGGTACCAAAGCATGCATAAATTTGTTTGTTGTAGGAGTGTTAGAGCATGGGAATACAATGGAACAATGGAGTTTAAATGCTCAACACATCCTCATGGAGTTTGCTTGTGCTAATGAGAAAAAGGAAGATCTTGGAAATCCATCCTTAGCAAGGTGACAACAATTTCTCAAAGAATGGCTAATGGTGGATCCAACACATCAAGGCAAAGCACTCTCAAGCAAAGGAGTTTTGTAAGCTTAATTCCTTACTCCTTAAATTTTTATTTGATTAGTTATGCTTTGATGAGAAAATTGGTTAATGATTAATGATGCATTGTGAATGAGCAAAAGGCATGATGAATGATTGTTGAGTGTTTGATAAACAATTCTTGGTGAATGAATGAAAGGCATGATTTATGATTTTGAAATGATTATTGAATTTCTGCATTTTGAGCAAGTTTTCTATGTGTTGATAATGTATTTACTTGCCTCAAAATACCAAATATGTCATTTATACAAAATGCCATGTCATGAGCAATAATGAAGAACTTGTATGTTGAAAATCATGTCATGTTGTTCACAAGATGTATGCTTTAATGATATATGTGCTTAAAACCTATGTGAACAAGTTTGTTTTGACATATTTGTGGTATCCAATGCTTTGGTTTTGTTAAAATATGCTTAACTCTCAAAATGACCTCCTTTGAGGCCAAAAATGCATTTTATTGTGTAAATTCTTCCAAAATTGCAAAATCTTTTGTAAAATGGTTTTTCATTCATGTTTTTCATTCATACAAGTCCAAAATCATGTTACACAAATGTTTGAACCCTTACTTGGACTTAAAATACTCAAAAACGAAGTTTTGGTACATCAAAGGTTGGATTTTCTGTCAAAAACTGCAGAAATAGGATGAGGGATCGATCCCTCAACAAGCAGGATCGATCCCCCTTGAGCAAAATGCAGGAAATCTGCATTCTGTAGTTAAGGGATCGATCCCCCTCCTCTAGGGATTGATCCCCCCAGGCCAAAATAGTTTTTTGCACTTTTTCAACCGAATTTGAGAAGGATTTTTCACTTTCTTGATATCTTCTTTCTTCTCAACTCAAAATCCAGTATTTTAACTTCTTTTTGATCATCTTTAAACTATGAAAATTCAGTTTTCATTGATATCATGCCTCAACTCCATCAATTTGTATCATTTCCAACAAATGGTATCACTTTCAACAATCAATATCATTTTTCTTGAGCTCACAAGTGCAAAACCAGTTTTCTCATTAAAGATGGTCCTAAATTACATAAATCTTGAAATAATCTTGAAATATATTTTCAATGAATGCTTAAACATAATTTTGAGATTTATTTCAATGATTTGAGAATTTGATGAACTTGTGCATAATGAATATTCTTCATTCCTTTTGCTCATCTTAGTCAAGCATGCTTATAGGATTAAATCTTTTAGCTTGACTCACCTATTCCACACTAGGTTTCATGATAATTATACATCTAGTGGATTGATTTCAAATATAAATTCAACAATTGGTAATGGTCATTGGCCTATAATTTGTGATGGTAAATGGATCCTAAATGTTCAAATGCATGAAACGTTATCATCCATGTACTTAAATTTTTCTTATGGCCAAACTATTAAAGAACTTGGGCTTTAATGACAACACCAACATTCAAAGATAAATGCAAACTTGAACATATGTATTTTGATCAATATCCATGCATTTATTATTTGAATCTTTCCTTGCTCATAATTGGTTAAGATCTTGAATGGAAAATTGAGCATAGGATTCTTTAGTTTCATGGAAGAAAATGTGTTTGCTTGAATACCTTGACTTTTTGAATCTTCCATGTGGTATAATTTTGTGAATATGAAAATGGATTAATACTTTATGATAGTGTGCTATTGTTCAATTAATCCATATGCATATTTGATGATGTGTGATTGTGTTCTCGCATATTTAAAATGATTATTTTCTTGACATGAACACACTACACATAAATATTGGATTCATGCAAAATATCAAAGTCAACCATTAGTAACAATTGGTATTTAGATTGAAATAACAATTAGTATCATTGGCAACCATATTTTCAACAATTGGTAAGCTAAAACTAAATTGACAATTGGTATGAGCTTTAAATTGACAATTGGTATGAGCTTTAAATTGAAAATTCTTCTCATGCTCCTTAGATTGAAATGACAAATAAGGAAGAATTCATATAAGACACTTTTGCATTAAACACTTTTGTGCTAGAATTTGTGATTAATTGATGTATGATTTAATTTTAGACACAATATTTCTTGAGAATGATTTATGAGCACATGCATATAATATGTTATATAATTTCAGCTCATAATCATGATGTATTACAATGCACCTTAGTTGGACTTTAGAAAGAACAATTGATATACTTAGGTGCTTAATAAAATTGAAATGAGCAAGTCATAGACCTTAGTAGATATGTTGGCTCTTATAGGCAATACCGAGAGGGGGGTGAATCGGTTCTTCGCTAGCCTTAAGCCCGTTTTTTATTCTTCTAAATTCTCTAGCCTATTTGAATATTTTCTAAGTTCTCTAAGCTAGGCAAGCATACAATTGAAATTCAATACAATAAGCATAGATATAATTGCAAGTAATTAAAGAGAGTAGGGAAAGAGAAATGTACGCAAGTGATTTATAGAGGTTCGGCAACCTTGCCTACGTCCTCTACCTTGAGACGCTCCCAAGGATTTTCCCCAAATTCACTATCCTTGAATTTGTTACACTCCCTCTTTTTCTAGGCTAAAGAGAAACCTCTCTCTTTTTCTATGCTCAAGAGAAACCTCCCTCTTTTTCTTAGGCTAAAGAGTAACCTCCCTCTTTTTCTAAGGCTAAAGAGAAACCTCCCCTTTTTACAAGGAATGAATGTGTTTACAAATGGTGCAATCAAAGAAGGCCTCTAAGTAGGCAAGTGATTATAGAAATTAAGCATAATGAAAACCTATACAAGATTTTGTGCTAAGCAATACAAGAGATAAGTGAATGATAGAAGATGAAGTCTTTGTATATCTTGATTTGTTGTTTGAGGCTTGAGGAAGATGAATAAGATGATGAAAGATGTTGCTCAGTTGATCCTCTTGCTTCCTTTAGCTTCTAAGCCTCTATTTATAGTCCCTTGGATGTATTCTAGCTGTTGGGTGGAGCCAAGATTGAATATGACCGTTGTATCTCACAAAACTAGCCGTTATAGGCTATTTTCGTGCAAAGGGATCGATCCCTTTCCATAGGGGATCGATCCCTTTTGTCCAGAATCTTGATTCTGGGCTTCAGGGACCTTGGGAAGACTTTCTACCAAAAAGGGATCGATCCTGCTATAGTGGGGATCGATCCTTTTCTTCCAGAAGGCATTTTTCCTGCACTTTTGGGTTAGAAATGATATGACCTTTGATCCTAATTCAACCCAAAACATTTATAAGCTTTAAGGGAGTTTTTCTTGACTTTCTCAAATGAAAATATTGTCCAAAAACTTATAAGTAATTTTCTAAACTTATATTCAATAATTCTTGAGAAAATTACTTAATATTCAAAACCATTTTATAAAGTATTAAGACCAATAAGAATGTATCATTAAATGATGGTCTTAATGTTTGATATAAACACTTGAAAATGGATTGAGAGAATCATGTGTGATGAGGCAAATTTACAATATGAATTAAAGCATTAAAGCTTACTTAAGTTTTTGTCATTTCAAAATACATATGTCAATTTAAAGCTAACAATCTCCCCCTTTTTGATATGACAAAACTTAATGTAAATTTGCTTTGAAAATTCTTTGATAAAATACTCCCCCTCAAATAAAGCAGGATTTTATAAAGCTCCCCCTTAATATAAGCATGGGTTTTGAAAATGAATTTTCCCTCATTATCTCTCCCCCTTAATATCTCTCCTTATCTCTCCTCCTTTTTGTCATAGCAAAAAGAAGGAAAAATAAGAAAAAATATGCTCCCCCTAAAATGATGGCTATGTGGAAGAGATAAAAATGCTCCATCCAACAAGAAACATGTTAGTACATGGGACTCATAGCACAAATAAATAAGTCAATATTCACAAAGAGTATGAAATATTCATGCAATGAATATGACTTATGATCTTATACCAATTGTTTATAAATGATTTTGATACCAATTGTTGATAAGTAATTTTGCAAGAAGGTTCCAATTGGTAAGAAGTTAAGCAAGTTGTATATAAATATCTACTAAGGTCTATGACTTGCTCATTTCAATCCTATTAAGCACCTAAGTATATCAATTGTTCTTTCTAAAGTCCAACTAAGGTGCATGGTAATACATCATGATTATGAGCTAAAATTATATAACATATTATATGCATGTGCTCATAAATCATTCTCAAGAAATATTGTGTCTAGAATTAAATCATATAACAATTAACTTCAAATTCTAGCACACAAGAGTTTCATGCAAAAATATCCTAAGAGAATTCTTCTCTATTTGTCATTTCAATCCAAGGAGCATGAGAAGAGTTGTCAATTTAAAGCTCATACCAATTGGCAATTTAGATTTGGCTTACCAATTATTGAAAATATGGTTCCCAATGATACTATTTGTTATTTCAATCTAAATACCAATTGTTACTAATGGTTGACTTAGGCATTTTGCATGAATCCAATATCTATGTGTAGTGTGTTCATGTCAAGAAAATAATCATTCTAAATATGCAAGAACACAACACACATCATCAAATATGCATATGGATCAATTAATCATTAGCACACTATCATAAAGTATTAATCCATATTCATATTCACAAATTTATACTATATGGAAGATTCATAAAATCAAAGTATTCAAACAAACACATTTGTCTTCCATGGTTTCAAGCACAAAAATCCTATGCTCATTTTCCAATTCAAGTTCTTAACCAATTATGAGCAAGGAAAGATTCAAAATTACCATTTTAATCAATTATGAGCCATATCCCTAGTTGTTATCATCATTTAACGTTTTAGAGGGTATATGCTATTTTAACTAAAATGGCTTCACCTAAGTGAATCAATATTATCAAGCTAAAATATATTTTATCATTAAAATTCATAAACTATGAGTGAGGTTAAGCCCATAATATCATGAAAACAATTATTCTCATCTCATAGGCATGATTATTGATTCAACTTAAGTAAGCATGTAAGTTCAACATCAAAACAATCAAGAATAAATGCATGGATATCAATCAAGGTTCATTTGTTCAAGTTTGCATTTATCTTTGAATGTTGGTGTTGTCATTAAAGCTCAAGTTCTTTAATAATTTGGCCATAAGAGAAATTTAAGTTCATGGATGATAAAGTTTCATGCATTTGACCATTTAGGATCCATTTACCATCACAAATTATAGGCCAATAACCATTAGCAATTGTTGAATTTACATTTGAAATCAATCCACTAGATGTATAATTATCATAAAACCTAGTGTGGAGTAGTTGAGTCAAGCTAATAAACATAATCCTATAAGCATGCTTGACTAAGATGAACAAAAAGAATGATCAATAGTCATTATGCACAAGTTCATCAAATTCTCAAATATATACACAAATCATTGAAATAAATCTCAAAATTATGTTTAAGCATTCATTAAAAGTATGCTTCAAGATTATTTCAAGATTTATGCAAATCATGAGTGTTTTCAACAAGAAAAATGATTTTGCACTTGTGAGCTCAAGAAAAATGGTATTGATTGTTGAAAGTGATACCATTTGTTGGAAATGATATTAATTGATGAAGTTGAGGTACGATATCAATGAGAAATGAATTTTCATAGTTTAAAGATCATCAAAAAGAAGTTAAAATATTGAATTTTAAGTTGAGAAGAAAGAAGATATCAAAAAAGTGAAAAATCCTTCTCAAATTCGGTTGAAAACATGCAGGAGAGCCTTTTCTAGCCTGGGGGGGATCGATCCTTTAAGTCCAGAATGTAGATTTCCTGCATTCTGCTCAAGGGGGATCGATCCTGCTTGATGGGGGATCGATTCCTCATCCTGTTTCTGCAGTTTTATGACAGAAAATTCAAGTTGTGAGGTACCAAAACTTTGTTTTTGAGTATTTTAAGTCCAAGTAAAGGTTTAAACATTTGTAAAACATGATTTTGGACTTGTATGAATGAAAAACATGAATGAAAAACCATTTTATAAAAGATTTTGCAATTTTTGAAGAATTTACACAATAAAATGCATTTTTGGCCTCAAAGGGGGTCATTTTGAAAGTTAAGTATATTTTGACCAAACCAATGCATTGAATTACATAAATATGTCAAAACAAACTTGTTCACATAGATTTTAAGCATATATATCATTAAAACCTACATCTTGTGAACAACATGCCATGATTTTCAACATACATATTCTTCATTAAAGCTCATGACAGGGTATTTTGTATGTATGATACATTTATCAGCTTTTGAGCAAGTAAATATATTATCTAAGCATATCAAACTTGCTCAAACTACATAAATTCAATAATCATTTCAAAATCATACATCATGCCTTTCATTCATTCATTCAATGCCTCAAGTACTATCCATCTAACAACTCAACAATCAATTATCATGCCTTTTTGCTCAATCACAATTCATAATGCATCAAGAGTCATCAACTAAGTACCTCAATAGAACATATAAATAATTTTAGCAAAAATGAGTTTTGAAGAGATAGGATTTAAGCTTACAAAACTCCTTAGCTTGAGTGTGCTTGCCATCATGTGTTGGATCCACCATTAGCCATTCTTTGAGAGATTGTTGTCACCTTGCTAAGGATGGATTTCCAAGCTCTTCCTTTTTCTCATTGGCATAAGCAATCTCCATGGGGGTGTGTTGAGCATATAAACTCCATTGTTCCATTGTATTCCCATGCTCTAACATTACTACAATAAACAAATTCAAGCATGCTTTGGTACCCAAATTTTCTTGGGTCCATGAGAGTTAGTGCAAACAATTTTTTATCCTTTTGGGGTCCATTTCAAGCATAATTCATCATCATTTACAGCATGCTTTGGCACCCATATTTTCCTAACTACTCTTCCTCTAAATGTTGTTTTTCTATAAGTGCATGCTTGTGAAGAGTGTCCTATTCTATTGCAAAATGAGCATGTGAGAGATAAATCATGCATAGTATTTTTGCTCACTAAGAAATTCCTAAGATGAGTTTCTTTTTGATTTGCATTATAACCTAACCCATCTTTATCAAAGAAAGCTCTTTGGGTCTCTAACATGTGATCTAGCTTTTGTTGACCCATATAAAACCTAGTAAATGAGTTATGCAAATTTATATTCTTTTCATTTAACTCATTTATCTCTAAGTTAGCCTTTTCTAATTTCTTTCCAAATTCTATCTTAGCACTAGTCAAGGCTTCATTTTCTATTTTTAATTTAGCAATGATTTTCTTATATTTGGAGTTCATGCATTGAAATTCATTTGCTAAATCATTAAAGGCATTTTGTAGTTCACTAAAGGTATAATCATTATCTTCACTAGAACTACAACTAGCCTCATCATCACTAATAGCCATAAAGCATGAGTAGGCTACCTCTTCATCTACATTTTCCTCATCGGAGCTATCACTATCGCTCCAAGCAGCCACAAATGCTTTCTTCCTAGGCTTCCTTTCCTTTTCTTTCCTAAGTAAGGGGCAATCTAGCTTAGTGTGACCTAGTTCATTACACTCATAACACACTAAGTATTCCTTTTCTCTTCTACTTGTTTCTCCCCTATGGTGTCTCCGATTCTTCTCTCTCTCTTTCATTCTCATGAATCTATTAAATCTTTTGGCAAACATTGCCATTTCCTTATCTTCCTCATCTCCACTCTCATTACTATCATCCTCAAAGTTCTCATGAGTGGATGATTTAAGAGCTACCTCTACTTTCTTTAGGGGCACTTCATTTCTTTTCATTTTCATCTCATATGTAAGTAGGGAGCCCATAAGTTCATCTAGAGACAAGGTATTTGGATCTTTAGACTCTTCTATTGCGGTTACCTTTGCCTCCCATGATTGTGGCAAGCTATTCAAAATTTTCTTTACTATTTCTACATTGGAATAGGTCTTGCCTAATGCCTTAAGTCCATTGATTATGTCATTAAATCTAGTGTACATATCACTCATGGACTCATTTTCTTTCATTTTAAAAAGCTCATAATCATGTGTGAGCATACCTACTTTGGTTTCTTTTACTTGATTGGTCCCTTCATGTGTGATGGCCAATTTGTCCCATATTTGCTTAGCATTTTCACATAAGGACACTCTATTATATTCATTGGGACCTAATGCACAAAAGAGAGTGTGCATAGCCTTGGCATTCAATTGTGCCACTCTCACGTCATTTGTGTCCCACTCATCCTCACTCTTAAGGACATCTTTTCCATCTACTTTCTTCATGGGAATTCTAGGACCATTCACTATAATTCTCCACACTTCATAATCATTTGATTGTACAAATAACATCATTCTAGTTTTCCAATATGAATAATTTTCACCATTGAAAAGTGGAGGTCTAACTAATGATTGTCCCTCTTCTCCTAGGGGTGTGCCTACATTCAAGTGAGCCATTTATGATCGTTTTGCTCGATAGAGGTTAGTCTAAATCAATCTCGAGCCCAAGCTCTGATACCAATTGTAGGCTCTTATAGGCAATACCGAGAGGGGGGGTGAATCGGTTCTTCGCTAGCCTTAAGCCCGTTTTTTATTCTTCTAAATTCTCTAGCCTATTTGAATATTTTCTAAGTTCTCTAAGCTAGGCAAGCATACAATTGAAATTCAATACAATAAGCATAAATATAATTGCAAATAATTAAAGAGAGTAGGGAAAGAGAAATGTACGCAAGTGATTTATAGAGGTTCGGCAACCTTGCCTACGTCCTCTACCTTGAGACGCTCCCAAGGATTTTCCCCAAATTCACTATCCTTGAATTTGTTACACTCCCTCTTTTTCTAGGCTAAAGAGAAACCTCTCTCTTTTTCTATGCTCAAGAGAAACCTCCCTCCTTTTCTTAGGCTAAAGAGTAACCTCCCTCTTTTTCTAAGTCTAAAGAGAAACCTCCCCTTTTTACAAGGAATTAATGTGTTTACAAATGGTGCAATCAAAGAAGGCCTCTAAGTAGGCAAGTGATTACAGAAATTAAGCACAATGAAAACCAATACAAGATTTTGTGCTAAGCAATACAAGAGATAAGTGAATGATAGAAGATGAAGTCTTTGTATCTCTTGATTTGTTGTTTGAGGCTTGAGGAAGATGAATAAGATGATGAAAGATGTTGCTCAGTTGATCCTCTTGCTTCCTTTAGCTTCTAAGCCTCTATGTATAGTCCCTTGATGTATCTAGCCGTTGGGTGGAGCCAAGATTGAATATGACCGTTGTATCTCACAAAACTAGCCGTTATAGGCTATTTTCGTGCAAAGGGATCGATCCCTTTCCATAGGGGATCGATCCCTTTTGACCAGAATCTTGATTCTGGGCTTCAGGGACCTTGGGAAGACTTTCTACCAAAAAGGGATCGATCCTGCTACAGTGGGGATCGATCCTTTTCTTCCAGAGGGCATTTTTCCTGCACTTTTTGGTTAGAAATGATATGACCTTTGATCTTAATTCAACCCAAAATATTTATAAGCTTTAAGGGAGTTTTTTTTTACTTTCTCAAATGAAAATATTATCCAAAAACTTATAAGTAATTTTCTAAACTTATATTCAATAATTCTTGAGAAAATTACTTAATATTCAAAACTATTTTATAAAGTATTAAGACCAATAAGAATGTATCATTAAATGATGGTCTTAATGTTTGATATAAACACTTGAAAATGGATTGAGAGAATCTTGTGTGATGAGGCAAATTTACAATGTGAATTAAAGCATTAAAGCTTACTTAAGTTTTTGTCATTTCAAAATACATATGTCAATTTAAAGCTAACAAGATATTTATAAACAACTTGCTTCATTATTTACCAATTGGAAACTTCTTGCGAAATTATTTATAAACAATTGGTATAGGATCATAAGTCATGTTCTTTGCATGAATATTTCATACTCTTTATGGATATTGACTTATTTATTTGTGGTATGAGTCCCATGTACTAACATGTTTCTTGTTGGATGGAGCATATTTATCTCTTCTCACATAGCCATGATTTTAGGGGGAGCATATTTTTTATTATATTTCCTTCTTTTCGCTATGACAAAAAGGGGGAGAGATAGATATTAAAAGGGAAAGATATTAAGGGGGAGAGATAATGGGGGAGAAATAGTTTGAAAATTCATTTTCAAAACCCATGCTTATATTAAGGGGGAGCTTTATAAAATCCTGCTTTATTTGAGGGGGAGTATTTTATCAAAGAATTTTCAAAGCAAATTTACATTAAGTTTTGTCATATCAAAAAGGGGGAGATTGTTAGCTTTAAATTGCCATATATATTTTGAAATGACAAAAACTTAAGTAAGCTTTAATGTTTTAATTCATATTGTAAATTTGTCTTATCACACATGATTTTTACAATCCATTTTCAAGTGATCATATCAAACATTAAGACCATGATTTAATTACATATCCTTATTGGTCTTAATACTTTATAAATGTTTTGAATATTTTAGAAAATCACTTAATGAGTTTTTGGACCATGTTTTCATTAGAGAAAGTCAAGAAAAACTCCCACAACAATGTCAAAATGTTTTGGGTTGGATTAAGATCAAAGGTCACATCATTTCTAACCTAAAAGTGCAGGAAATAGGCTTTCTAGAGGCATGGGATCGATCCCATAAGGGAAGGGATCGATCCCCTAGTGGCAGTAAGCATTTTGGTGGAAGAAAAGGTCCCTCGGCCCAGAAAAATCAGTTCTGGAAAGAAGGGATCGATCCTTTAATGGCAGAATGGCTCCCAACGGCTAGAAAAAGTCCCTCAGCCCAGAAGAATCAATTCTGGAATGAAGGGATCGAGCCCCTATGGAAAGGGATCGATCCCTTTGCCCGAAAATAACCTATAATTGCTAGTTTTGTGAGATACAACGGTCATATTCAAATTTGGCTCCACCCAACGTTCACAAACCATCCAAAGGACTATAAATAGAGGCTTAGAAGCTGAAGCAACTGAGAGGAACAACCAAGCAACATCTTTCATCATCTTATTCATCTTCCTCAAGCCTCAACAACATATCAAAAGCTACAAAGTCTTCATCTTCCATCATTCACATTTCTCTTGTATTGTTTAGCACAAATCTTGTATAGGCTTTTACTTGTGCCTAATTTCTGTAATCATTTGCCTACTTAGAGGCCTTTTTTGATTGCACCATTTGTAAACCAATCCATTCCTTTTAAAAGGGGAGGTTTCTCTTTAGCTTAAGAAAAATAGGGAGGTTTCTCTTCAGCCTTGAAAAAGAGAGAGGTTTCTCTTCAGCCTAGAAAAATAGAGAGGTTTCTCTTTAGCCTAGAGAAAGAGGGAGTGTAATACAAATTCAAAGATAGTGAATTTGGGAAAAATCCTTGGGAGCGTCTCAAAGTAGAGGCGTAGGCAAGGTTGCCGAACCTCTATAAATCACTTGCGTAAACTTCTCTATCCTTACTCTCTTTACTTATTTACAATTATATTTGTGTTTATTATATTGAATCTATATTGCATAATTGAGTAGTCTAGAGAACTTAGAAAATATCAATATAGGCTGGAGAATTTACAAGAATCGAAAAATGAACTTAAGGTTAGCGAAAAACCGATTCACCCTCCTCTCGGTATAGCTATAGAGCCAACAATTATTAATTAAAAATGTTAATTATTAATTTTTTGTCAAATATTAATTGGTTATCTATTGAAACTTTTTATTCAAAAAAAATCTTTCATCGTTAACTCTCTCCTCTCCATCTTGTTCAAATATGTAATTTGCTTTGTTGCTTAATCCCATCATTCAGATTTTTGAGCTTATCATAAGTTCAACAAAGTTAAGCTTTCTTGTTAAAGAACATGAAAACTTGTAAATTTGAATGTTCCTAAAATCCCGCAAATTTAATAGTTCCATATACTCATCTTCAAAATACTTGAAAATAAATTTTGAAAAAGAAGGTGAAAAATAAGAGATTTATTGTTTAGATTTGATTTAGATTCTATTTAGATAGATTAGATGTAAAAAATTCTTGAATTTTGAAAGTGCCTGGGATGCGAAGAAGAGAACTCAGGAAAAACCATGGCTTTGGTTTGAAAATTAAACACCTGTTTAAGGGCACGATGGGAAGAAAATTTTTTTGCATTTTCCGTGAATCACAGAAAACCAAATAATTAGTTTCAATAAAGAATTTCTATTCCTTTAGCATGCGGAATAAGTGGACTCTGCAAAAAACAAATTCTGCAAAAAATTTTAACCAAATCTTGAAAAGTGTGGTCCCGCTTGGAATTAAGGTGGAATGGAAAGCAATTTCCATTCAACCAAATGGCCTGATAGTTAGTTTATACAGTTTCTTTTCTTTCTTTGGAATCGCAAACCCTTCAAGTTATTCCATATACATCTCTTCATTAAATTCACCATTTAAGAATATGATTTTCACATCTATTTGATGAATTTTCAACTTGTAAATCAAGGATAATGCTATCAATTCTTGCTACTGGTGTTTGTGTATCGAAATAATCAATTCCATACTTCTGTGAAAATCTCTTAGCAACAGGACTAGTTTTAAACTTGTCTATAGTACCACCCACTTCCATTTTCATCTTGAAAATCCATTTGTAACCAATTAGTTTGCAACCTAGAGGTAAATCTACTAGGATCCATGTGTTGCTTCCCATAATTGAGTCCATTTCATCACTTATAGCTTCCTCCCAAAAAGCTACATTTTAAGACTTCATAGCCCTTTCAAATGTCCTAGGATCGAATTCCATATTGAAGCAATATTCAATATGATTATCTATATTAATTTTCTTTATTCCTTCTACAAGAAACATGTAAAAATCTTAAGCGCAAGTTTTAGCTTTTCTTGCTCTTTTGCTTACTCTAGGTACAAGGTTTTCTTCTTCTTATTTAAATTTAGAAGAATTATTCTCAAGTTCTTTTGAACTATTTTGAGCAATATATTTAGGATGACTAGTTACTTTAAATCTTCCTTCATCAAATAAGGCATCTCTTGATTCAATAACTACATTTATAGGAATTGAATCATTTAGTTCAATGAACAAAAAATTTATAAGCCTTACTATTTTGTACATAACCAATAAAGATGCACTCAGCTCTCCTTTTACCTAATTTCTTTCTTTTAGGTCCTGAAACTTTTACTATTACTCTAAAACCCCAAACCTTAAGATAATTTAAGTTGGGTTTTCTTTTCTTCTATAATTCATAGAGGGTAGTCTTGTTCCTTTTGTTAGGAACTCTATTTTGAATGTGACATGCAGTCAAAATTGCCTCAGTACCCCAAAAACCTTGTCCTAAATCCAAATAGGGCATCATAACATTAACAATTCAATTACTAATCTATTTTTTCTTTCAAGCATACCATTAAATTAAAGACTATATTGTAAGTTATTTCATGAATAATTCCAATAAATTCAAAATATGATAGATCAACATATTCACCTCCCTATCTGTCTTCAAGATTTTATTCCTAGTATCACAACACAATTCTACTTCATTCTTATAAGTTATAAACTTATCTAATGCTTCATCCTGAAAATAAAATAAATATACATAGCAAAACCTAAACAATCATCAATAAATGTGACATATTATTTCTTTCCTCTTATAGATGATGTTCCATGTAAATCTCCTACATCACTATCAACCAATTCTAGAAACTTAGAATCTCTTTCTACCTTAGGAAATTCTTTCTTTGTTATTTTTGTAAGCATGCAAGTTTTACATTTTTCATTAATTCTAATAACATAAGAAACCAAATCAGACTTAGACATTTTTATTATTTTATCATAATTCATATGTCCTAATCCATTATGCCATAAACCAAAAATATCCACAATATAAATTGTATCATTCATCTTATTATTGAAATTAGATACATTGAGATTGAAAATGCCACTATTGCCATAACCTTTTCCCACAAAAGTTTCACCCTTGGATTGTATAAACTTATCTCTTTAAAAAACTAACTTGAAACCAAACTTATTAAGTAAACTTATAGACAAAAGATTTTTCCTAACTTTTAAAATATAGTAAACATTAGTTAAAGTTAATGTTTCTTCAGAAGTGAAGTTCAATTCTATAGTCCTTGTGCTTTTGATTTTAGTTGAAGAATTTCTTATGTAGAGCATATTGCCATCCACGTTCTCTTGGAAAGTTTTGAACAATGCTTTGTTTGCGCACACATGCTTCGTAGCACCAAAGTCAATCCACCATGCTTCCTTGTCTTCAATGACATTGATCTCAAAAATTGCAGCAATAAAGTTGTCCTCTGTTGCCATGGATGCATCTTTCTTCTTTTTGAAAATGTAGCAATCTTTTCTAAAGTACCTTAGTTTTCCACAATAGAAACATATACATTTCTTCTTAAATTTCTAAACTTTGATGGAAGACTCCTTTTTTTTTTGTGAATTTCTTGTTGGGATGAACATCCTCTACCACATGGACCTTGGAGATATTAGTCTCATTCTCTTTTTCATTCTTCTTGCTATATTGTTCCTCTATTTAAAGATAGCTTGCAATGTATTCAAGAGTTATGTCTTCCTTTTTATGTTTCAAGGTTCTTTTGATGTCTTTCTATGTTAATGGGAGTTATCAATTATTGAAGATACAATGATTGATTCATTCATAGCAATAGAATATGGTTTGAATTTGTTTAGGATGATTTCGACTTCAACAAATTGTTCCACTATAGGTCTAAAATCACTTATTTTGTAAGTGTTCCAACCTATCACTAGGAACTTTTTGCTAGTTGCATCTTCTTTCATGTATCTAGCATCCAATTTATCCCACGATTCTTTTGCTGAAGTAATTGTAGTGTATACATCAAATATGGAATCAAACATACTGTTTAGAATGCATCCCTACAAGTGTAGTCATCGGTGTCCCATTTCTATCTTTGATAAACTTCTTCACTAGTTTCATACAACTTAAACTTCAACTTTGGACTTCAAGCTTCTGGACTTTGAACACCTTGATAAGACTTGAACTTTAATGCAATAGAACAAACACAAACAATTGCAGTATTGGCTTCAAGGCATGTTGCAAATGCCACTTTTCTTAATACTTATTTTACCCCCACCAATTATGGTATGCAACGGGGGTTTGTTGAAATAGTTCCATGATACAATGAAGTCAATCGTTTAAAATCACCTTGCATTTATAATATCAAACCACTAAATACTCTTGACAAGTACAAAAGTATTTTGCCTTAGCCACTACCTTCTGCAGTAAAATAATGTCTAAGAGACTTGTTTCATTTTGAGATTGAGAGGAAATCAAAATTCTTATGATTCTTGGTACATCTCAAGTCTGAACTTGATATCTCTATTTATAGAGATTAATTTCAAGTGATGTGATCTTTTAATCAAGTGATATGATTTTTCATTTGTGTTGTTTGATTTAACAAACACAGTTGTTTAACAAGATCACAATTGTTAGAGCCAATGATTATGTTTTTAACCATTCAACAATGAAAAAAGAACTTTTAGAAGAGTTTATAACTCTTCAGGCAAAAATTAGCTGTTGTATGAACCTTTATACTAGGGTAGTCGAATGCCCTAGTATAATTTTGAAATAGCATGTAGCATCTAGGTGGGGCAGTCGACTACCTTCCTAGGACAGTCGACTGTCTTAGAGTAATTTTAAAACCGAGACTGCACTTTGTATAGGTAAGGACTACCCTCCTAAGGCATCTAAAATGCACAAGTGTAATTTTTAGACAAAAACTTTACTACTCAAGGGTAGTTGACTGCCCTATAAGTTTAGTTTAAATTTTTTAACTTGATTTTGCTTAACTCGGAATCATTCCAAACATTAGTTTTATTTATATATTAATTAAACAATATTTTAATCAATCCTTTCCACTTTATTGTGAAATTTTCTAACAAATTTTGTTGTATCTTGGGGGCCTTTTTAATCCTTAAGTGGTTAAAAGTCTACACCTCAAAATCATTTCTTCTTCCTTTATTTATTTCTTATTTAGACTTCATAAACGGGATTAATATAGTGACATATATCTCATTTTTTATATTTTTTTTTAATATTTCAAGTAGGGTATGTATCATCTCACTTTTGAAATATAAAAATTTTACTGATATTGTATTGAATAATTTTTTTTTTATTTTAAGCTATGGAACAAGTGATACTAAGCTACCTGGCAATTTGTGCTTATAATTCGTATTCGTGTCATGTAAAATCTTGTTCGTGTCGCGTAAAATACAAAAATTTCGTATCAAAATTTGTGTTGAAACAAAAAACAAAGAACCTTAGTTTTTACCATAGTCATATACAATTTTTATTTAATTTTAACCCATGTCACTTTCGTATCTTTTATTCGTATCGTTTTCATATCGTGTCACCGTGTTGTGTCTAGGATTGCCAGGTATTACTTGCATAGATGCTTTTCTTTGTAATAGATGTGATTCCACAAGTTTGTCAAGGATTTATGTGATGCACTGGTAGTTTATAGTCTGTATGCATTGTTAATGCATAAAAAGTTGATATATCATCAATAAACTCTTATAAGCAAATTGAAAAAATTTTATTTGTATTTTTTTAAGGGCTTGGCATTTTTTAGTTTGTATATTGATGAGATGTCAACTTTTAGTATATTGATAATGTAAAAATACTATATACTACCATATATAAACCCTTTCTTTAATATTTATCAAGAAGTCGTAATAAAGGATTCTATTTTTCTAATAACTCATTATCGTTTTAACTTTTAAAAAAAAATTATCGTTTTAACTTTTAAGATAAATTCGATTTGATTTCAAAGTCCAATCTAGATGCATAGGTTCTTAATCGCAAGTTGGGTTCCGTTACTTTTTTATTCATTCCTTTTAAATATATTTATTCATCACGATCCACACGTATACGATCCATCCATGCATTATAAGACTCATTTTTGAGTGGTGATTAAATTACATCGGATAATTTTCGATTTGATACAAATGCGATGTAAAAATATGAAAATGAAACAAAAAAATAAGAAGAGATAAAATTTGATAAAATTTATATATAGATTTAATAAAATTTTTAAAAAATTATATTTAGTATATTGACAGAAATTTCAATAAAAAATTTTCGTGTTTAGCATATTAACACGGCTTTTTATAAAAAATTTTCGTGCTTAACATATTGATATGAATTTTGTTAAAAAAATTTTTGTATTTAACATATTGACATGAATTTTGTTAAAAAAATTTTGTATTAGCATGTTTAATTAAAATTGTATTAAAAATAATGAATAAAAAATTAATAACAAAAATCCATAGCATATAAAAAATCAAAGGAAACATAGCATAAAAAATCAAAGCAAACAAAGTTAACACACACCTCATTTAATTTGAAAACATTTTGGTGGACAAATCCATTGATTAGCTTAGGGTAACTAGTTTTACGCACACTCACTATATGAATGAGATAAGATTTTAATTATTCGATAAAAATTAAAAGAATAAAAAAGAAAACTAAGAAAATTATCTTTTTAATTATTTTAGTTATTATAATTTTTAAAACATTTAATTTTAATTTTATTATTTTTAATTAAATTAATAGACTCGTAATATCAAATCCAATAAGAGTTTTTATTATAATTGAGTTCAGATAAGAAACCAATGAAGCAACAATCACTAAGAAAATTATTTCAGAAAAAAAAAACAATAAGAAAAGAAAATCACAGTGCATTAGAATATCTGGAAATAAGGCTGTTGGTCCTGTCAAGCTGCTTCTTCCAACACTGGTGCTTCCAGCACTGACACTGACTCTTCTTCTTCCCACTCAACATCTCTCCTTCGTCTCCTTCACCACCATTTTTCCTTGAAAGCTTGATGCTTTTCACTTGCTCAAAAGCAAATGCAAGCCTTAATGCCTCTCCCAGCGAATCAGGTTTCTGGGGGATTATCCATTTCTGAAAATCCTCCCTCAGCCCATCAACAAAAATCTCTTTAAGCAAGTTTTCTGGGATCCCATGATCAGGGCATCTCTGCAAACTCCATTGCAGTCTTAGAAAATATGAGCGCACGCACTCATCATTGCCTTGATTAATCATCGTAAGTTCATCCCTCAACTGCTCTGTGACTTGGGTTTTTTGGTACGCCTGCAAAAAGGAAGTCTTGATTTCTTCCCAACAAAGTGAAGGGTAGGGCTCTATGTTGAGATCGTACCAAAGCCCAGCCTCGCTCTCGAGGGTCACCGGGAAGATCCTCATCATCATCTCAACAGAAGATGCATTATTTGCGCGGCAAACTTTGACAAACCTGCTTAAATGGGTCACCGGGCATTCGTTGGGACTGCCATGAAAGACAGGTAACGGGGCAATGTTCACGTATGAAGTCGCCTCGATGAGATTGAGATTGGATCCTGAGCAGTTAGCAGAATTTGAGACTGCTGCGCTGAAACCACTGCTTCTAAGCAATGTTTTGGGGTCATCGGGCGCATTACTTCTGGATTCAGATTGAAAGTCGGAGGCCTGATCGTCATAGTCGTAATTCTGATTTCTCGGCTGTTCCAATTCATCCTCGTTTGATTCATCGGGAGAATGAGACAGGGAAGTGTCAACGTAGTTTTCATCACTGGGATAGTAGTAATTGTGTTGCGGGATTTTGCGGTGACGATTGCTGCGAGTGGCGGATGATTCAGCGGAGAATTTGGATGATGAAGATGAATTTCTTGTTTTACGAGTCATTTTAATTTTTTGTTTTTGTTAGTCTCGAATAGAAACGTCAGTTTTGGAGAAAAAAAAAACTGCCTGCTCAGGTTGGTTACCATCTCTGTGTAGGCAACTTGTACTTGTGGCGTTCTACATTGGGCTTCTAAAAGAGGCATCAATTTCCCGCTAACAGAGCACTATTATCAATTTAAGTCATCACTATTCACTAAATAAAAGAAAGATAAAAAATATAAAAAAACTAAATTATTTTATTTTTAAGTAAATTTTTTATTTATAATTGTTTAAATAAGTTCTTATAATTTGGTTTATGTCCAAATAAGTTTTTATTTGAAACAAAAAATTTATTTAATTTAAGGGTTGTTTTATTTTAAACAAAAACTTTATTTACATTAAGAGTTTTTTAAGTACAAATTAAAGATTTATTTAATATAAGTACAAATTAAAAATTAACTGCTTATTTGAGAATAGATTAAAGTTAGAGTTTATTTTAATGCAATAAAAATATAAAGATTTATATAAATAAAGTGATAAAGTTGGTGGATATTTTTGGTTTTTTAGCATAAAAGAAAGAATAACACTATCCTATAATCGATATTCAAGAACCTGAAAGAGACGTTGTATATTGAATGTTGGAATATTTTTAAATAGCGAAAGAATGATGGATAAAAAATATTTTGTCAGTGGTTAAGAAATTAGTGTTTGAAAAGCTTTATAGCTTCTAATAAAAAAAAACACTATGACAGTCGAAAGCCTATTCAGAGTAGCCGATTGCCTATCTAGGAAATTGCTCTCTAGAATAAAATATGAAAAGGGCAATAGGGTACCTTTATCAGCCATCCAACTTTCTTAGTAAATTTCGAAAGAGAGCTATCAATAACTAGGTTATTTCGTTTCTAAATACATCAAACCTTATGCAAGGTGTTCTTTCACTTTCAAATGGTTGTAACTAATAATCGTTGGGCTTCGAAGGATGTGATACTATTGAAAAGACAATTTAGTTTGATTAAACAAACAATTGAAGGATCAAAGCAGTTCATTGAAAGGATATAACACTTGGACTGATTCTCTAGCAGTAGAGATCATGGCAAAAATAGGCGAGTAAGCTTTCATGTGCTTTCTTGCCTTGTCTCATTGATAATAGAGGGTTTATCGTAGTTTTATCCAGTGAGACTTGCTTTGATGCTCAAATCAGTAAAGATTTAGAGTGATTTTGCTAGGAATGCCAAAGAGTCACTACTAGAAAAAAGGCTTTTAGCAACCAAAATTTGCAACAACTGAGAATATCGTTGCAAAATCTCATGATATTTGTAACGATTTTTTATAGTCGTTGCTTAATTAATTTTTTTTAGATTTTATACAACGACTTTTTTTTGTTGTTACGAATTCCTATGAAATTGACAACGACAAAAAAAATCGTTACGATATCTTATTATATTTGCAACGATCTTTTACTGTCGTTGTCTAATTAACTTTTAAAATATTTTACACAACCATAAAATAACTTGTTACTATATATATATATATATATATATATATATATATATATATATATATCATATTCATAATGACAAAAAGAAAGTCATTTTAAAATCTTATCAAATTAGCAATGAATTTTTATAGTTGTTGTCAAATTAAAATTTTCTTAACATTTTATACAACAATAAAAAAATTTGTTACGATATCTATATCACATATATAACGGCAAAAGAATGTCATTTTGGAATCTTATAAGATTAGCAATTTTCATGGTTGATTTTTTTAATATATTATATAGCTAAAAAAATTTATTACGATATTTATATTATTTATAGCGATAAAAAAAATCATTACGAAAATCTTTTAAATTTACAATGATTTTTTTATAGTCATTTTCAAATTAAAAATTTCTTAAAATTTTATACAATGATCAAAATAATTATTATGAAATATCATTGGCAATTTCATTGATAATATTCTGAAATTTAAATTATAAGTTCAAACTTTTTATTTAAGAATATAATAAGAACAAACATAAATCTAATTTTTTTTCTTAAACTATATTATATTCACATGAAAATATAACTTTTATCGATTAAAAAACTTATATTTTTGTCTATATTATCCGAAAACTTATTATTTTTATTATTTTCAAAATCCCATAATTGCAATTTTGCTTCTTTTTTTTTTTTGAAAAGCAAAGTTTTATTGAATGGACTGGATGCCAAGTCCAGCTAAGATGAAAAGTTAGCAAGCATGGCAGCCTACTACAACAAACCCAACAAAACAATAGAGAACAAAAACGTGACTCTGAGGGGCTTTACAACAAACACCTAAGAGGCACTAACACAATTAGCTGAATGTTCTAAGCTTGGAGACCAAACAACCCCAAAAAAGAATGGAGGAAGCAACACCAATCAGCAAATCATCCAAAATTTTGCTATTTTTCTTTATATACTTATTATTTACATATTGCTATGTTTAATAAATATACACTGTATTTTTTTGGGGGAGGGGGGGGGGTTTGTCCATTTTTGTTTTGTATAATTAATATATTATCATGTGCATCTTAAATTTATTCAAAAATAAAATTGATATATATTAATTAAAAAAATTCATAAAATTTTAAGTAGGGATATCATATACTTGTATAATATATAAATAAATATAACATATATACTTAATATATTTATATATAAATAACTATATTTGCTTACACTAGGCCAAAACTATGTAGTTTTGACCACTTAGCATATAACCATTGAATATTTAAAACCATATCTCCATTCTCCCCTTTTTTTCTCTCTTTTTCCTCCACCCTTACAGTCGCATACACCCTTTTTTCTATTCACTCACGTTCCTCTTATTTGCAACGCCCTTTTTCATCTTCCTTATTTTCTCTCCCTTCACTCGCACGCCCACAACTTCTTTTTCTCTCACTCATGTTTTTTTTTACCTTTGAAATTTCACTAAAAAAAATTTTCAACCAGCGATATAAGCCAACCGACGCAGCACCCACCATCCGCACAACTCAGGCGGCATCGACCTTTTTCCTCTATTGTCGCAGTAATTTTAACAATTCCCTCTCTATTTTATGCTTAGGGTTTTTATTTTAAATTTCGTTGTTATGCTTTGTATTTTAAATTGCTTTGTTATGCATCTAAATTGTGGCTATCGACAGTTAAGTTTAAATTCCTATTCGAAAAGAATTAGGGTTATTTGGAGTTAGTGAATTTCGATAGTATCAATAATTTATTGGTGGCATATGTTTATCCAAGAATTTATCATAGGAATTGAAATTTTTCAGTGCATGAATTACTGAAAAACAGTTCTATAGTGTAAACTTTTCTTGATAATTTGAAACTTTTCTCTATACTTTGAAATGATAAGTATTCCCTCAGCATGTTCCTACCACTAGTATTTTTGTCTACATAGGTTTAATTTTAATATAAATGAATTTTTTGTATTTTTAATTTTTTATGTGGGTTTTTATTTCAAGGAATTATTTAATTATGCAATCTCTTATATTCAGGTGCATGGAGTTCGAATCCTTACCTTCTTTATCCATGTTGAATATTTTGAGTGTATTTGAGTAATTTTATATTGAATTTGGTTTCGTCAGGAGCTCACATCTAGTTGGTTTGATCAAGGTACAAGTTAGTTGTATCAAGCAATGGTTTAAATGGCAGTGCTGATAGCTGTTCAATTAGGCTTAGGTTGATTTAGAATGAGAGGTTTCCTAGAGCTATGCTGCTTGCAAGGGCAACAAGGGCAAGACTTCTTGAAAGACTGAGAGGCGTGTTTGTTGCTACTAACAAGTTTGTGATTATAGATCTTTGCAAGTTTGAAACTTATACTTTTCAATTCTCATTTACTTATATTATCTCACTTATGCAAATAGCATCTTGATTCATAATTGCAACCGTTAACTTAATAGTGGTTGATACTATGATGTTATATGTGAGATTTCTCAAGACTCAAATACATTCTCCTGACCAACATATTTAAAAGTGTAGGTGTTGAATCTCACTATTTTGTTTACATTTCAGGTGGCATTATTGGCCATGAAAAGTGTCGGGGAAAAGCTTCTAGTATTTCAGTCAGGCAAGCTCATATACATATACAACATTTTTAGCTTAGTTATTGTACGAGGTTAAGTATTTCTAGCTTTTCTAGCCAATGTTGGACAAATTTACCTGTCTAATTTTTAGACTCAGAGTTCAAGAATATGCTTAGTTGTTGTATGAGGTTAAGTATTTCTAGCTTTTCCAGCCAGGTTTGGGACTTTTCATGTAATAATTTGAAGTGGAATGTGCTTTGAAGACATCATTTGTATTGTATAAGATTTACCATTAATGATATAAGGTTCTTTTGCTACACTGTTTTGTTATTTCAAATGCTTGATTTCATTTGTTTTCTTTCTTCTTTGTAATTTTAGTCTATTAATTATTTTTGACGACTATAGTTGTAAAACAAATTAAAACCACAAAATTGTGGTTTTGTAACTATTTTTTATGAATATAATTGTAAAAAAATGACAAAATGGTGATTTCATAATTATTTTTAGCGACGACTATAATTGTTGTGAAAAAATTAAAAACGATAAAATTGTGGTTGCAATTATTTTATTAGCAATGATTATAGTTGATGTGAAAAAAAAATTAGAAACGATAAAATTGTGGTTTTGTATCTATTTTTAGCAATGACTACAGTCGTTGCAAATCTAACTATTGCAACAATAAAAAAAGTGTTGCCAAAAAGGATTTGCAACCAAATATATTGTGTTGCTAAAACAAAATATAGAGAAAATATTAAGTCGTTGCTAAAACAAAATTTAATTAGTAACAAAAAATGTCGTTGCAATAAATACTTTTTCGCAACGATATTTTATACGATGAAAGTCGTTGTATATACTTTTAGTAACGGAATTTTACACAACGATCTTGCAACGACTAAAAATCGTTGTTAAAAAACTTTAGCAACAATAAATTTGCATTTGACAACGACTTTAAGTGTTGCAAAAAACCCATTTTCTAGTAGTGAGTGCTTGTTACTAAAAGATTGTAATTACCTTTGGCTTACAAATTGTATGCCTTTTATAGAGAACAAGTCCGCTTTTGCATGTTTATCACATCTGCAATTAAAGGGGCTTTATGTACCTCGTGGGTTAAGTGAGCATGCACGGTAATAGTGAAAGTCATGCCTCTTCGAGTGTCAAGACCACATTACTAAGTTTGAGGATAATATTTGATCACTCCTAAAAATGAGTTTTGGGCCTTTTAGTAGCCCGAGATTATTTAAAGCTAAAGTCCTTAATCAAGGTTAATTTTCAAAACACTAGAAAATTCTTTCTTCCCTCTAATACTCAATAGAAACGAGTCTCTTACATATTGTGTACTGCAAAAAATATTGACAAAAGAAAAGATACTTTTGACAGTTATTAAGGGTGTTTAAGGGTTTGATACGCAAGTGCACGGTGTGATTGAACAAGGCTTTATTGCATCTTTTAGCTATTTGATTCAATCCTTGCTTCATATTGTAATTGGTGGGAGCAAAAAATCTGCCTGGCTAGGATAAAGCATTCTTGCTACCTATAGACACCTGTATTCGTATCCAACAGCTCAGAAGTTTGCATTTCCGGCTAAAACAGGGGCATTTCTTGAGATGCAATCTGACTAAAGAGTTTGAGCTCCTCTTGTGCAAACAATTTCATTTCTTTCATCATACTTGCATTTCCTATGTACATTGTTTGCTAAAACATTATAACATCAAAATTGCTTTAAATAGAAACTATAATTAGCTGTACCTAGTCTTTGAAGTGCAAACATAGACAAACAAATTACACGAGATTAGTAAACTAAAGTAAAAGCTTCACTTCATCATGCAATAAGAAAACCCTCTGTCATTTCTCCTATACTTAGCTAGGTGAACATAGCTGAGAATATACTAAAAAAAAAATCAAAGAAGCTACTAAATCATTGTTTGTGGTCCAATTCATCCATTCCACCACCAAACTTGTTTGAAAGAATCCTTTCTCTTCCCAAGACTGAGCCATTCTCAATTTAAAACAAAGAACTCAATAACAAAAAAAAAATAGAATTAGATAAGGCATTCAAGCAGGCAGAGAACATTAACTTACTACAATACTATCATGTTCATGCATACCAAGAGAATTATTAGTGAGGATCTGTTCTTTTTCTTCTTCCAATAAAAATTTATCATAGCCTAATCTATATGCCTACTCAATTGACATTGCAAAGTTAATTAACAGCTTTCCATGCAACCTTGTAGTCAAGTATTTCAGTTCACTTCTTCACTTCTTTTACCATGAAATTGTTAATTTAGTTTGTGAATACTAAGATCAATTCAGTTCTGCAAATAATAGCTTGGTGTTGATATTTTGTTTGTTTTCAGTTTGGGCTATGAACAACCAACTGCAAAAGCTTTTTAACTGCTACCTACATATATGAGATTATTAAAGGACATAAAAATGCAAACCCATTTCTTTAATTAGTCCAATTAGGTGAATGAATTTGACCATGATTGTTGTTCAGATGTGGAAAAGATTCTAAATGGATATTGAAGTGATGACTATAACCTATATTAATAATATTTAACACTACTATCGTGCAAAAAAAAATTACATCCATAGAGCCGAACTGCATATAATATAAAAATCTTTGGAAAACGTTTTCCAATTAGCAAATTACATCGAAAATAGTTTAGTGGTAGTTAAAGTTGAGTGCTTAGTTGAAAGCTAAATTGGATTTAGTCCAACTTTTAAATAATTTGAATAAACACAAACTCAATTTTTCCCCAAACCAAAACACAAATCGCAGCTCAATTATTTCATTCTTACCACAAAAAAATCATTCACAAGTCTAATTAATAGAGAACTCTCCAACTAATTAGGAGTATAAAATAAAAGCAAAGAGTAGTTGAGTTGATTTTGATACAGGTAGCTTCTGCTAGTAGAAATCAGGGATCAAAACATACCTGATTAATTAGAATGCAATGAAAAGAATTGGCAAAACGAAGGAGATCCAGAGTCCAGGCGCAAGCTCTAATCATCAGCCCATTGCAAATGGCAACCTGATCGGCAGCTCAAATGGCGGTGGGAAAGAGAACATTGACGACAGAGAATGAGAGATCGAGAGATTATGGTGAGCGTGGGAGTGCGAGGTTCTGGGAGCAAAAAGGAAATGCAAAATTGATAATTTTAAATTTTGTAGGGGTATTTTTGTATTTTTAATTAATTTGTTCTCATGCTCACCTTTTCTCTCTACTCTTCTGTCCAATTTGCACGGATTATTTTTGTTTAAAGGAGAGAAAACACATTTCTCTCCCCTTTTCTTTCCTTTTCATTTTCTGTCCTACCAAGCAATGTCAAAATCTATTTTCTTTCCATTTTTCCCTCCACTCTTTTCTTTCCTTTCATTTTCCCACTCTACCAAGCATAGCCTTAGAGTGATTTTGCTAGGAATGCCAAAGAGTGCTTGTTACTAAAAGATTGTAATTACCTTTGGCTTACGAATTGTATGCCTTTTATAGAGAACAAGTCCGCTTTTGCATGTCTATCACATCTGCAATTAAAGGGGCTTTATGTACCTCGTGGGTTAAGTGAGCATGCACGGTAATAGTGAAAGTCGTGCCTCTTCGAGTGTCAAGACCACATTACTAAGTTTGAGGATAATATTTGATCACTCCTAAAAATGATTTTTGGGCCTTTTAGTAGCCCGAGATTATTTAAAGCTAAAGTCCTTAATCAAGGTTAATTTTCAAAACACTAGAAAATTCTTTCTTCCCTCTAATACTCAATAGAAACGAGTCTCTTGCATATTATGTACTGCAAAAAATATTGACAAAAGAAAAGATACTTTTGACAGTTATTAAGGGTGTTTAAGGGTTTGATACGTAAGTGCACGGTCTGATTGAACAAGGCTTTATTGCATCTTTTAGCTATTTGATTCAATCCTTGCTTCATATTGTAATTGGTGGGAGCAAAATAAGTTTAAAGAAAATAATTTTGTAGCATGCCTTGAAACCATTTTTTCAATAGTGACTTTCTATCTCGAAGCTCATTAAGACCCTAAGAAACAGATCGGCAAATATAACTTTAGGCTTATTTTTTGATAAACTTGAAGATGGAAAAGTCAAGGAACTTTGAGACAAATGATTGTATAGTTCCAAATTTTAGAACAATTTGATGAATCAATTTTTTAGATGCGAAAATGGTTAACAAATAAAAATATGCAAGGGAAAATAACCTTGGCAACAATCAATTATTAAAGAAGAAATGTTGACTAAGAAGATGAAATAAATAATTCTCATAATAAGATTAATGGATTTTCATCAAATTACCATATTAGTTTCATTTACTTGAAATTATGCATGATTAGTTGAATTATTAGCTGTTGCATATTTGTATTGAATTATGTAGTAATAATTGTGTGCAATTAATTTTATATGGATTACATTTTTTCCTCATAAATTTGTATATTCTTAAATCACCATGAAAAAGATTTAAAGAAAATCATTTTGTATAAATTGAAAGTATCTCTTGAAAAATTTTCTTGAAATTCAAAAGAAGAATAGTACCACAAGAAACATAAGAAAGTAAAAAAGACTCAAATGTCAAGGTATTTAAGATGAAAGAACGATAATTCAAAAAATTCACAAAGAAAAAGTGTTATGCTAATGCATATCGATGATATTCAAAAATAAGTTAAGGGTGCATCCATGTTTTCATTAGGAAAAAATAAAGTTATCAAAGAATTACTATCACTTTTAAGAAACAGAAAATGAAATGGTAATAGTAAATTAAATTTTGTTGTAATAATTTTCAATTTGAATTACTTGAATGAGTGAAGTGAGGTCTAATGGATAAAGTCTTGTGCTACAAAATATGTTAATAGGAACTAGGATTTGTTCAAAAACATTCCAACCAAGATAATAAAGGAAGTATGACATACATGAAATCCTTTCAATATTTAAACCAAGGGTAAAGCACTATAGATTTGAAATTTATAGATTGCTTAATTGTCATGACCTAAAGGCCGTGACGTGCATTTAACGCTTACACTTATTCTACTTACCAAATTTATGAATCAAATTTTTTTCTTTTCACTTTATGGTTTGTATTCAGTTTCAGTATAGTCACTAAATGATTTTTACTTATCCTTTTTAGTTTTAATATATCCAACTTATTTGTTATTCCAAAGGTGAATTATAAAACTTTCCCATAGAGTGATTATTTTTTTTACCCCATCACACAATCCTGTCTAAAAACATATCGAAAATATCCCCCTTTATAATGAGAGATTTCTCCAGATAATCACCTGCAAGAGGTAAGCATTTTCTATATCCCAATCAGAACAATCATTTCCATGTCATCTCACATCTAGTAACATCTATTCATATCTCTAAACTAATCAGGTCTCAAGATTGCACTCGGTCATTATATCACTCATAAAACTAAAATGATCCTAAGTTACATCCTAATAAATTACAAGTAAATGTGTACTGTGCATTGCATGTCTATACATGTAAACAAAGAGCTTATAACTTTCATATATCTCAAGTAACAAAAGTAAAGCTAATAGGATATTGGTAAGTACCAAGACTAGGTACGGTCCCCAAGAACCCACACGAACATTCTAGTAGTTGGAACTTAGCTTAAATAGTCTGTAAGGAGTGGAAATAAGGGATGAGCAATCCACAGCTCAGAGTAGATTAAGTAAATGCATGTTAGACTCATATCGATCTACATGCACGTGGATACATTAGCAGTAACTAAGGTGACATGAATGCGTATTACTATGTCTTGATGCCAAAAATACAAATATGGACTCAATATGCGCTTGGTGCAGAACATAAACACTATGCACTTAATTTGATACGCAATCACAATGGATTTAGTTCGATACACTATCACATGCACTTAGTTCAATCACTATCGCAATGCACTTGGTTCGATACATTATCACAATGCACTTAGTTCGATGCACTTGGTACAATTCATATTCACTATGCAATCGGTTTCAAACATGATGACTACGCACTCGTTTTAAAATGGGTGAACTTACGAAAATTAAAAATCGATTTGGTTAGGCAAAATACCTCAAAGTATTGAAAACAAATTTCAAAATTGATCAATTATCACTTTTAGGCAAAAGCCTCAATACACTAAAAACAATTTCAAAACCGATCACTTATCACTTTAGACATAAGTCTCAATTCACTAGAGACGGTTTCAAAACCGATCACTTATCACTTTAGGCATAAGCTTTAAATCACTTAAAATGATTTCAAATCGATCACCTTTCACTTTAGGCATAAGCCTTAATTCACTGAAAATGATTTCAAATTGATCACTTGTCACTTTAGGCATAAGCCTCAATTCATTGAAAAACGATATCAAAACAATCGCTTGTCACTCTTTGGCAGAAGTCTCAAATCACTTAAAAATGATATCAAACAAATATCTGATAAAGTTTTGGCCAAGACCTCACTTACTGATACTGTTATGACATCCATCTTAGGCGTAGGTCTTTTAGGATTCTAGAGGTGGCTCCTACGATTTAAAAGGTATTCATGTAGCACGTAAGTCCTTTAGGATTCTAAAGGTGACTCCTACGGTTCGAGCGATATTCGTGTAGCACATAGGTCCTTTAAGATTCTAGAGGTGGCTCCCACGGTCCAAAAGGTATCCATGTAACACGTAGGTCCTTTAGGATTCTAGAGGTGGCTCCCACGATACAATATCTATGGCTATAGAATACTTTGGTCTTACTGATTAGTCAAGAACTGGAACTTGTCTACTAGTTTTCCAGATGAGTATAATTTGCCTAGGGCACTAGGCTTGATAGGCACACTACACTAATAATCTAGAGCACAAAGCTCGATAGACGGGTAATTGAACCTAGAGCAAGCTCAGTAGGCTCAAGGTAACTCGAAGGTCAATAGGTCTGCCTACACTTGAAAATAGATCTGAAAACATATTTCTCGTGTAGTACTTAGCTTCCATGGATTTCAAAACACTTATTAAACCAATTTTGAGTTTCAAATATGCAAAATCATTGATTTATTTCAAAAGTCAGTTCAAAACCAAGAATTTATATATTAAGATATAATGCAAGTTGTTATAAATCATAGATATAAAATAGCTTGACGCATTGCATGCTATACATGAAATTGCACATGCGTCAATGACATGCTACTACACACTCTGCATGGTCATTTAGAGTAATTTATGCAAGTTATGCACCTAAACGCTTAGCTTTCACATACACAACCATCAAAGTCTATACAATCCTCATGTCACACAAACATTTCACTTTTTTTAACATGCAAGCTTGGTTAGCCACAACACGTAAGGCAGAAAACAAAATTTCAATCTAGCGCAAGCATAAACCAAAGTCAATAAAATGATTACATTTTCAATCTTAGCTTACTTACCTCAATGCCCAACCATAGCATTCGCATTGCTTGATTTAAGAACAAATCTAACTATTAACAAAACTTAAACCATTCCTACAAGATGGTGCTAACAAACTTTATTTAACCCACTTACTTGGATGCTTAGTAATCTTCTTCTTCAATCGTCCAAACTAAAAATCAAGCTCCAATACCGATTCGATTCACTACAAACAAATTCATTTTCCGTCTCAATAACTTATCTTTATTAGACTAAATAACGTACTAAGCATGTACCTTAGAACCACAATTATCCATGTCATCCCCATGCCAAGAATTTATCTTTCATTAGCCTACAATCTCCATACGTTTGCATGTGTGTATATATTTATATACCCAAACACACACATCAATCTTAACCAAATGTATAATTTTTTATTCTTCCTTAAATAATTCCAAATTGAAAATCAAGATAAATCTAAGTATATCATCCTTAATATTCATGATTCCTCATCACTCAAATAATGATTACATATACATATGTTTTTTTTATGTGTGTGTATATATGCATATATTTTTTATCCATATATATATATAGACACACATAACATATACACACCAACATTAAACTTGATATGATTTTTTTTACCCTTATTATATCTTTGCCAATACCGTGCCTACTGCTCTATTTCCTTCCACCTATAGCTGTCATTCCCACCTCCGACAACACCCTCGGTTTAAGCCCTCAGGTGACTGCCTTTCGTTCTCTTTTCAGCAGGTTGCTCCCTCCGTTTTTAACCTTTCCTTCTCCTATGTTTTCTACTCGCACGTCTCCTGTTCACTCACACTTTTAGCCTCTAAAATATTCCTATAATGGTGTTCAACTTTTGCCCCTTTTAAGTTCCTTGCTTACTGCACTCTATTGTTGCTCTCGGTACTGGCCAAAGGAAGAGACCCTACTGCAGCCCTATTTAAATCTCGACTGCTCGATGCCTTCATCGAACACAGCCCCTGTTTTACTTCAGATTTGCCCATATGACAGACCCCTTTCACACTTCTTGCCTGCTGCCTTCACTCTTCCTCCTCCATCGAGTAGCTCATAAAGCACCTGAAACACAGTTTAAAAAATCAGTTCAAGCCCCTAAAGTCAGCCCCTGTTATAGTACCATTTCAACAGCCCAACATTGTCCTTATCAGCCACCATTCACCCCCTGTTTGAAGTTTCTTCTTACCCTTGTTCAGCAGCTAGAACTGGCCATTAACAGACCACTCCAAAGACCCCTGACTTTGCCCTGTTACAGCCATCGACTCCCATTCTCTCCTTTCTCACTAACCCAAAGCTCCTACAGATGTGGAAACGATTTCACTTCTTCTATAAGCTTCACTATTGCGGCCTTAATGACCGGGAGTGCTGCACTTCACACTTTCTGCCTCACGTTTAAGACAGCCTTTACACAGCCATAACCTTATGTTTTTTGCTTCGCCACTGTAGGCCGAGAGTGAAGCTTCATTTGCTATAGCTCAGCCTTTAAACCTCTTCTTTTCTCTTGTTTTAGAGCCTTGCTTTCTGGCCGAACGACACACTCCAACAACAGCCACCCTACATACCACATTTTTAGCCTACTACAACTGAAGCTCCCCACGCGCACTTTGTTTTCTTCTCACTCGGCAAGCTTCGAGCTCCCCTTCTCCACACCTGATCAGCTCAGTTTCTGCTCCCCCTCTTTCGCATGATCGGAAATTTCTATAATAAAGTCACAAATTTTGATCTTATTATAAAGTTAACATAAAAAATATATGATTAAGTGTAAATTTAAAGTCATTATGCATAAAAAATGTTAGACGTATCGTAAAAATGTGATTATCAATATAAATATTAGTGTCAATACATTTAAACACATGATAATTTTACTATAATGTATGTTTATGTTAATTATCATGTCTTTACATACTTCTAACATATTTTACACCTAATAACTTTAGATTTATGCTAAATCATGTGTTGTTTACATTAATTTTAAGTTAATTATCAAGTATTTACGATATGTCTAATATTTTTTATGCCAAATGATTTTAAATTTATGTTTAATCATATGTTTTTTACGTTGACCTTATAATAAGGTCAAAATTTATGACCTTACTATAAAATTTCCCCATGATCTGCCTCTCAATCTTTCCCTCACTCTCTCGGTTACAGCTCACTCTTCCCTGCCATTCCTATCGGTTGGAGCTTCATTTCTTTTATTTCATTCCTATCGGTTGGAGCTTCATTTCTTTTATTTTATTTTATTTTATTTTATTTTATTTTATTTTATTTTTCTTTTGTTACAAGGAGACACAGAGGAGATGGGAGACGAGAGGAAATGGGCTTAGATATGAGCATAGAGTGACAGAAGGAGTGAGAAAGAGTGATGGGGCATGGGAGTCGGTTAACTAAGTGGGTAGAGCACTCTGCTACGTGTGTTTGGTGGGGGTGGGAGTGGGAGTGGGAGTTTCTCCCACCAAACTCATTTCAATTTTTTTTATATTATATAATATATAATATACTTATGTCATGTATATTTATTTTTTTATTATAAGTTCCCTTATAATTTAAATCTATATATATATATATCCATGTACATTAATTTATATACTTTACAATATACTTAAATATATATTTTCTTATTTATCTTAATCTTCATATTTATAATTACATTTAGATACCTTATTTTCTTATTTTATACTTCCTTATGATAAACATATATTTATCATATCTTAATTATCTTATATATACATCTTAATATATATTATCTTATGATAATTACATATATGTTTATCCTATGTTAATTATCTTATTTGCATATATCTTAATTACCAATATATATATATATATATATATATATATACACACACACACACACATACATATACTATATACACTTGTGTATGGGAGTATTATTTGTATTTTGTATTCACTCGATCATCTTATCATATAAGAATATATATATATATATATATATATATATATTTGTACATACGCACGCATGTATGAATATATATATATATATATATTGTTGGATTTAATTGTAAACATAAACACACATTCAGGATCTCTAAAACTAGATATCTCATGCTTTTTATACAATGTAAAATTTTATGCATACCTCTATCCGTTGTAGGCGTTAGTGAAGAAGAAGAGGAAGCCATCGTTTCAGTTTCTGTAGTAGTAAACAGATTTCTCTCTCTTGCTTTATTTTCTTTCGTTTACAATGTGGATGGAAAACACCGTACGTTCTGAGAGAGAGAGAGAGAGAGAGAGAGAGAGAGAGAGAGGACTTGTTTTATTTTAATAAAATAACTACCACTCCAATCATGTCCATCATGTGATTGGATGTGGTTCCTAAAATTAAGAGACAGTGGCCCATTAAAAAATAACTTCCTTTAGATTTTAACTGAGCCACAATGATAAACATGGGTTTATCTTACATTCTCCCACTTGACTCGATTAAATTTTTATAATGGAAGTTAATTTATTATCTCCCATCATAATACCATAATATAAAAACTGTTTGGTATGAGTTATGGCGGTTATGTTCTAATTTGTAAAACACTCCCTTCCAAATATTACAACACCTGCAATTTATTATATTAGGTCCTTAGATTATACTATAATTTCATTATGGTCCACAAGAATGACTTGTTAAGTCTTTCCTGTCAACATTAAATAATAATGTATACATAGCATCATAGAACAGGAAAACATAATAGTGTCAGAAACATATCATTGAGCTCAAAGTGTCACCACAAAACATCACTACAATCAAGACCCATCCTAAGAACTTGTTCCTTAAACAACTTGAGTTGTAAACCCTTCGTTAATGGGTAAGCAATCATGAGATCAGTACTAATATGCTGAATGGACACTATTTGTTTCTGAACCTCCTCCTTAACGACAAAATACTTCAATCCCATATGCTTGACACCTCTAGAGTATTTGTCATTCTTGGAGAAGAATACTGCTGTGGAGTTATCATAATAAATTTTCAGCGACTTGGTAATGGTGTCGACAACCCCAAGTCTTGAAATAAAGTTTCGCATCCATAATGCATGAATTGTAGCTTCAAAGCAAGCCACAAATTCTGCTTCCATTGTGGATGAAGCAGTGACAGTCTGTTTTGCACTTTTCCATGAAACTGCTTCTTCAGCTAAAAGAAACAGATAACCAAAAGTGGACTTCCTACTGTCAAGACATCCGGCAAAATTTGAATCCATGTATCCGACTACCTCCAGTTGATCGGATCTCTTATATGTGAGCATGTAATTTTTTGTTCTTTGCAGGTACCTCAAAACTTTCTTTGCAGCCTTCCAATGATTAATTCCAGGATTACTTTGATACCTGCCTAACATTCCGACCATAAAATTTTTATCTGGTCTAGTACAAGTGTGCAAGTACATTAAGCTTCCAACAACAGAGGCATAAGGAATTGATTCCATTTCCTTTTGTTCCAATTCATTCTTTGGACACTGCATGAGACTAAATTTATCACCCTTTTGAATGGGAACAACCCCGGGTGAACATTTGCTCATATTAAACTTTTCGAGAATTTTGTTGATATATGCTTTCTGAGATAGGCCTAGTATTCCTTCTGATCTTTTTTGGAATATTTCTATTCCAATCACATAAGAAGCCTCTCCCATATCTTTCATTTCAAAAATCTCAAAGAGAAAATCTTTAGTTTCACGTAGTATACTTAAATCATTTGCTACAAGCAAAATATCATCAACATATAAGACTAAAAATATAAACTTACTCCCACTGATCTTTTGGTATATACAATGATCTACAATATTTTCCTTAAAACCAAAAGACATAATAATGGTATTGAACTTAATATACCATTGTCTAGAAGCCTGTTTTAGTCTATATATTGACTTCTTAAGTTTGCACACCATTTGACCTTTACTTCCTACGGAAAAACCTTCAGGTTGATTCATATAAACTTCCTCTTCTAAATCTCCATTCAAAAAGGCAGTTTTCACATCTATTTGGTGTAACTCCAGATCATATTGAGCCACCAATGCCATAATTATTCTTAATAAATCTTTCTTAGAAACAGGAGAGAATGTCTCTGTATAATCAATGCCATCTTTCTGAGTATAACCCTTTGCAACAAGTCTGGCTTTATAACGTTCCACCTGGCCTTTTGAGTCACGTTTGGTCTTGAAGACCCATTTACAATCGACTCTTTTACATCCTTCAGGCAATTGAACGAGATCCCAAACTTTATTTTTTTCATGGATTTTAGCTCTTCTTTCATGGCATCAATCCATTTAGCAGATTCTAAACTTTCTATGGCTTGTGAAAAAGTAACTGGATCTTTATCAATGCCAAGATCAAAGTCTGACTCCTGTAAATAAATCACATAATCATCCGGAATTGCTGATCTCTTTTCCCTTTGAGATCTTCTTAACATTATTTCTTGTGATTCATTTGTATCCAATGTTCCTTCATTAGATCGAATATCAGATCCTTGATCATTATAGGATCCGACATCAGTCTGTGGAAGTGTTTCATTGTCCAAATGTTGATCAACATTATTGTCCCTTTCCACAAATGTTGGATCAACATTAATGTCAATTGTGGATTTTGGATCAATAGTGGAGAAAGGAACATTTACCCTTATCTCGTTTATTTCCATAATTTGACGTTCTACACTCCCATTGACTTCAGCATTCTCTAGGAATTTGGCATTACTAGTTTCAGTTATTCTCGGACTATGGGTTGGACAATAGAACACATATCTTTTGGATTTCTTAGGATAACCAATAAAGTATCCACTTACAGTTCGAGAATCTAACTTTTTCTCTTGTGGATTATACACTCTTGCTTTCGCTGGGCAACCACAAATATGTAGGTGCCTTAAACTTGGTTTCCTTCCCGTCCACAATTCAAAAGGTGTCTTTTGAACCTCTTTGGATGGAACTCTATTCAATAAATAAGCTGCGGTTTTTAGTGCATGCATCCACTAGGATTTAGGTAAGGAGGAGTTACTCATCATACTCTTAACCATGTCCATTAAGGTCCAATTTCACCTTTTTGCTACATCATTTTGTTCAGGTGCACCGGGCATAGTATACTGTGCACATATGCCACGTTTTTCGAGGAATTTAGCAAATGGACCAAGACCTTGTCCTGATTCATCATATTTCCCATAGTATTCACCACTTCTATCAGATCTTATGATTTTCACTTTTCTATCTAATGGTCTCTCAACCTCATTTAGGAATATTTTCAAAACATTTATAGATTGAGATTCTTCCTTAAGTAGATAGATATATCCATAACGTGAATAATCATCAATGAAAGTGATGAAATACTTTTCTCCATTGAAGGATGGAACATAAAAAGGCCCACATATATCAGTGTGTATTATTTCAAGAAGCTGTGTGCTTCTTGTGGCTCCTTTCTTTGTACGTTTGGTTTGCTTTCCCTTTATGCAATCCAAACAAGTTCCAAGATCAGTAAAATCCAGATTTTGTAAAATCTCATTCTTTACCAATCTTTCCATCCTTTCTTTGGATATATGACCCAAACATTTATGCCACAAATAAGCAGAATTTTCATTAAGCATGCTACGTTTTGAACCAACACTATTATTGAAGACATGCAAAGATTCAACAAAATCATTATCAAGTTTTATTCTATATAAACCATCAATAAGAAAACCCGATCCATAAAGAATAGATCCAAAATAGAAATTAACATAAAAACCACAATTGTCTAATTTTCTTAAAGAAACAAGGTTTTTAGAAATTGAAGGTACATAGAGTGGATCATAAAGGTCCAACTGATATCCAGTGTCCATGACTAATCTGTAAGTCCCTATGCCTTCAACAGGAGCTTCATGCAGTTCCCCATAAATAGAAATTCATTTCTTGGATTTGTGGTTCGGATCGTAAGGAATCCCTGCATAGTATTGGTAACATGAGTTGTAGCACTAAAATCAAGCCACCAAGTATTGTTAGGAACTTTACTTAAATTTGATTTAAAACAAACAAAAGTATTGAAAATACCTTTCTTTTCGAACCAAACTTTTCATTTATGACAGTCTTTCTGATAGTGCCTAGCTTTCTTACAAAAGTGGCACTTTTCTATCTTCTGTTCCTTCTTCTCAATATGAGAATCATTAGCAAACCATTTCTTCCTAAACTTTTTGGCTTTGAATCCTTTCATAGCTCCCTTTCCTACTAGGTTAGTAGAGTGACTCTTTTGACTCTTGAGTCTTGCTTCCTCTTGTACAAGCCTACTGGCCAATTCATTAACATTCCACTTATCCTTTACAATGTTATAGTTAATATGAAAAGGCCCATATTCAGGAGGCAAAGAGTTCAGAATAAACTGAACTAAAAAGAAGTCCTCTATTGCTAAACCCAAAGTCTTAAGCCTTGCAACAATGTTTGTCACCTCGATGATATGTTGTTGCATGCTTATCGACCCATTGAACTTCATGGTCGTAAGCTCAGCCATTAAAGTACCAGCGAGCGACTTGTCCGTAGAACGGAACATTTCTTCTACAAAACTTATATATTCCTTAACACTCTCAGTTTGTGGAATTGTAGTCTTAATGTTATTAGCAATTGTCATTCGCATAAACTTTAAGCATAATCTGTTGCTTCTTTCCCATGCAACATAATGTGACTTCTCTGCCTCACTGCTTGTATCCTTAATAGCAGCAGGTTTTTCATGAATGAGAGTTAAGTCAAGATCCAAAACCCCTAAGTGAAAATCAATTTGCTCTCGCCATTCTGAGAAGTTCATGCTATTAAACACAACAACAAATGATGCATGCGAATTAATTGCAATAACGACAAAATGTAACAAATAAAGCTTACATTTAATTATAATGAATTCAGTAAAATAAACAATAAGATATATAGTAGTTCTCCTTTGGGTAGATACTACAATATGCATGCATAAATAAACATAACATAAATATAAAGTAAAATACCTTTGGGTAAATTTTACAATATATTTTTCTTTAAATGAGTTAAATATATGAACTTTAATGGGTAAATAAATATTAAAAATTGAACATGTCTTTTATCTTTGGATAATTAACATATTCAACCAAAATATTAATTTACCTCCCATAGTATCATTAATTTACTGAATAATAATTTACCTTTGGGTAAATTTCTTAAGTTCTAGTAATTAATGAAAACTTATATTTTTTTTTAACTCATTATTTTTAGATCAAAACTTTAGGATCTAATTGAATATTAATATATTTTTCGTACACATTAAACTCTAATTTTTTGGTAAACAATTAATATACAAAATTGTATACATTACCGAAAATTTAACATAGCAGCGGAACAAATATGGATAATCACTCATAAAAATAAATCATACAAAATATAGGATCATTCAACAAATTTAACTTTCACACAGAATTGTGACAATTGAACAAACATGATTCACCATTATCAATCCAATCAGCAAATGTATACATTGTTTAAAACAGTGGCAAATACATATAATATATATTATTACACTTAATTATTCTCTTCTTCTTCAAGGGATCATGTTTAAAAAAGATAAATTGGTATGTATGGTTCTTGCACTTTACTGTTTGAATTATTGTTATTATTGTATACTCACATTAGTGCTTCCTGCCACTTACATACCTCTCATATATATTTAATGGAACAAAGATAATCATAAGAGCCACTTAATAGCATTTTACACTTACATTGTTGAGCTTACATGCACCGAATGATCACAAATGTAAATGAAAACTTTTAATTGATGTTGTCATTTATTTATTTATTTGTTTGTTTTTTATTTTTTATTATTATTATTATTATTATTATTATTATTATTATTATTATTATTATTTTATAACAATCATCACATCATCATTAGATCATCATCATAATATTATTCATAGTGTAAAACGTTTACTGTTACTGCTTTTATATATGAAAACATTAAAGCCTTGTATGTATTATGCCAAAACATGATCTAATTAATGGGATTTGCATCCAACAGTAACAGAATTTATTTTCTGCAAATTGTGTGCTCATGTTCTTGACGTAATTAATCCACATAATTAATTATGATAATTATCTAATTATTTTATCATCCAATAAGAAAACAAATAAATAGTAATTTATGATCATTAAATTGTGCCTTTAAAATTGAATAGAAATTTATTCATACTTTTAAGTTTTAATTCTTAATTTTTCAGAGAAATCAAAAAGAAGACAGAAAACTTTCACAGAATATATCTAGTTTAGAACAACCATGCTCGGATACCACATGTTGGATTTAATTGTATACATAAACACACATCCAAGATCTCTAAAACTAGCTATCTCATGCTTTCTATACAATATAAATTTATATGCATACCTCTATCCGCTGTAGGCATTAGTGAAGAAGAAAAGGAAGCCATTGTTTCAATTTCTGCAGCAGTAAACAGATTTCTCTCTCTTGCTCTGTTTTCTTTCATTTACACTGTGAATGGAAAACATCGTACGTTCTGAGAGAAAGAGAAAGGACCTGTTTTATTTTAATTAAATAACTACCACTCCAATCATGTCCATCATGTGATTGGATGTGGTTCCTAAAATTAAGAGATAGTGGCCCATTAAAAAATAACTCCCCTTAGATTTTAACTGAGCCACAATGATAAACGTGGGTTTATCTTACACATATGTGCTAAATTCGAGTACTCCATTTGTATCGATTTAAATACATTGTATATACTTGTTAACGTCATTCATGACTTTTATCCTAAATACTTCATTTCCAAAAATCCAAACCATGCTCGGTTTAAGAAAAGTTGCAATTATTACATTAATAGTTTAGCTTCAAGTTAATATTGGAGACAAGACTAAATTATCAGGTCTAAAGTTGGAATATTTGAAAAGAACTATGTACATGGAATATATTAATATATAAATTTGCAATGGATGATCTTTCAATCATGATAAATCGTTCATGAATGTTCTTGATAAAAAAAAGTATGCTTGATATGCCTAAATATTGATCATTTATTAATGCATGTAATAAATACACTTACTAATAAATTTATGTTTTAAAATGAATTTTAGATAAGCATGTCCTTGTTGATATATTTTTAAAAGATTATTATTCAGTATACTATCAGTGAAGGATTTTGACTCCATAAGCGAGGTTTAGATAGTGACATATACCCTACATTATTTTTTATTTATTTTTTTAATATTCTTTAAGTGTTACGTACCATCGTCTTAATCCCGCTTGTAGAGTTAAAAATCTACGCAACAGTGTATTAAATAATAATTTATTTGTAAACTACTTACTTATTATTTTCTTTAGGAATTTGTTTCCTAAATCAAAAAATTGTTTTAAACTACTGGAATCAATGCAAAATGATGTATGTGATTTACACAACGTTACTTTTTATAGAAAGAAATATTAGTATATGACTTTTGCTAACGTGTTGTTGATCGTGCTGACGTGGTGTTGTCTTTTGTTGATGTATTGTTAACTATGCTAACATAGCATTTTGATTGGGCTTATTGTGACAACCGCAAATTTTCTAAATTAATATTAATTATGAGGAAATTTAATTTGGATAAATTGAAATCCAAATTAAATAAGAAATGAAAATAGGTATATTTATTTGGATATTAAGAGATCCAAAAGAAAAAAGAAAATAAATCGTGTATATTCATATATTTATATATTGAAATATATATAAATATATTTTATATAAGTACATATGTATATATAAGAAATATAGTATATATTATACATTGATATATACTATTGTATATTATAAAATAAATACATATGTATATTATTAAGATATATATTTAGGTGTGTGTATATATATATATGAAATATATATCTATATATATTATTTCTAATTAAAGTATATAAAAATATATATTTTTGTTATAAAATATGTATTTATATACATATTTTGTTACAATTATATTTATAAATATATTTTATAAATATAATTATAAAAAAAATAAAAAAATAAAGGGAAACGGGATCGAGATACCCGACCTCGTTCTCCTCTATTACAAACAGAGGAGAGGAACCCAAGCAAAAGCTGACCCTCGTCGGCGAGAAGAGAAGGAAGAAAGGAAGGAGGAGAAGTCGCTGGCGAGCCGAGAAGGGGGAAGAGAGAAGCTGACCGGCGACGGGAAAAGGGAAGAGGGAGAAAACAGAAGCGGAAACCAAAAAGGAAAGAAAGAAAAGAGGAAAAAGGAAATGACGATGCCGGCCAATTCAGGCACCGCCACCGCCTCCGGCGTCACCAGCGAAGTGAGATGAAGAGGAAAGGGTGACCAGCGGTGAAGGGAGAAAGGAAAAAGGAGGGAGAAAAGAGAAGAAAAGAGGTCGAAACCCACGCCTCTAGATCCGGGGCCGTCGCCATCGATGGGGAGAAACGGAGGCCAGATCCAGCCTCGTCGCCACCCCAGCAAGCTTCGAAGGGGCTGAACCGGCAGTGATGGTGCCTGATGATGGCCGAACAGAGGAGAAGAAGGTAGACCGGCTGAACCCAGCCAAACCGGTCTGAAATGGTTCGAACCACTTCAGACCAGAAAAGAAAAGAAAAGAAAAAGAAAAAGAAAAAGAAAAAGAAAAGAAGAAAAGAAGAAAAGAAAAGAAAGAAAAGGAAAAAGAAAAGGAAAGAAAAAGAAGAAAAAGGAAAAGAAAGAAGAAGAATAAGAAGAAGAGAAATGGGTAGGAAAAATTTAAGGAATTTTTATAATTATTATTTTTATTAAATAATTATATGAAATTCTAAATTGAGTATGTTATTGAAATTGATAGAAAATCATATTAGTGATCTAAGATGATGGAAATCGGGAGAAGTGGACTACAGGCGCAACGTAGCGAGGAAGTCGTCGACCCGGAACAGGTAAGGCATGCGTGTGTGAATTTGTAGGGATATCCGAATGCATGGTTTTCATGCTATGAATTTTATAAGATTTATTGGATATTGAATTGCCTTGAAATGCTACGAAATTGTGGTTTCTGGCTGTTGAGACTGTGTTTGAAAGTGCAGGGAGGCTAGGACTCTAGTAGTCGTTATGCTGCTGAAATTTACTAAAGATATTTCAAAAAATATTATTAAATATTTTAGTGCATTATTGGTTTTTTTCCTAGCTTCAAAAGTGATAAATTAATTATTTTTCATAAACGGTGAATTTACCGAAAAGTATTTATTAAATATTCATGATACCGATTTCGGTATAGATTAAACTACCGAAAATTCATTCCACGTGTTTTATAGGGAAATGTGTGATTGGTAAAGTGAAATGGTGAATAGTGAATATTTTATAAATAATCTTCAGTATAATATTCACTAATTTATTATGATTTTCCTTTATAGATTAAATAAATTTTATCACGTATAATGACTTCCCATAAAGGCTTTATCACTGTATAACTATTGTTTTGAGACTAAAATGTCTCTGCACATGTTTATAGTGAAAAATGTGTTGGTGCAATTATTGTTAATTTTGGAAAATAAATATTTTTATTTTTCCATTAAGTATGAAAATATTGGAATTGATTTCCAATAACTTTGAATTTCAAGTTTTGGAAAGAAAGTACGGAAACATGTGTGTATGTATTCTACAGTGAAAAGAACAGTTATGAAATTTTATTACTATTGTATGATTATCTTATAAACTGTTTTTCACCGTACGAAATATTATGATTTGTACCTTTATGGATTTTCTGGAAAACATCATTGATCTTACTAAATTCCATAAAGGTAATGAGATTTCTTAAATACGGTTTTGAGACTGATAGGCCTCGTATAATGCTCACGTGTCACGCGTTTCATGTGTTACTCATGTGTGAAGCTGTTGACACTAATATTGTCTTCAGCGTCCTAGTTGACACCTGATCAGTGTACGACCGAGGACACCTATAGACTATGGCCATAGATCTCATGTGTTTATTATATTGTCCCTACAAGGATCTCACGTGTACCCTATTATTCCCTACGGGACTTATAGCATGATATCATTTGGGTGTTGTCTGGTCTCCATTATGATTTCATGTGTTATTATCGATTTTAGTGATATTTTTAGAAAACTATGATGATTTTCTGAAGTGTTTCATTTCTGAACTGTTATTATAATTGAACAGTTATTTTACTGTTACACGTATATAATTGATGATTTCAGTGGTAGAAATCTTGAGATTTTCAAGTATTAAATTAGTGGTTTGATAAAGTGTTTTACTCAAGTGGATGATATATTTATATGCAGTACATTGAATTAAGTTTTATATTAAAAAAAATAAATTTCTACTCCCTATAGTCGCTCTGGGTTTCCGTGACAAGACGGGTATTTCAAAATAGCTTCCATGCTCTATCTGGATTTTCCGACCGACTATAGTATCCTTTCCTTTTTAGTGTGCTTAGCATACAAATAAGAAATTAAGGATTTTACTACATATAGTCTTCGTGATATCAAAATTTGCATTCAATTCTCTTGATGAGCTGTGGTTTGCTCACTCCCCAACTTTTAAACATTTCAGATTTTTATGACTGAGAGATCTGACATTCGAGCATCTCGGCTGCGCATCGGGGGACAATGTGATAACTCGATTGAAATATGAGGTACAATCATTTATTTTATGTATTTAGACATATCTACAGTATTACTTTATTGTAAATTCTAATAGGGGATGTAAATAATATTGTGTTTTAATATGTAATATTTTAAATGAAAAAGGAAAGTAAAGTATCACAGACAGCCCAACCAAATAAAATGTGTGGAAAAATGTGTAAAAATGTGATCACGGGCTGTGACACTTATAATATCAAATGAAACTAGTAAAATGACTAAATTCCTTCAAATTATATATTACAATGACTAAATTTCAAATTTTAACATAGTGCAGGAACTATCCATATATTTACCTAAAAAATCTAAAAAAATATTCTTTTTCATCTTTCGTTTCTTTCTCTAACTCAACCTTTTCTCTTTCAATTCCATTTTACCGATTGGCTATCGCTCATTTTCTAAAATTTTGACTACCAATTGCCTTCCTATTTATTGGTTGTTGCCGTTTGCTGGATATTCCTAAACACTGCCATCATATTTAAGCAAAAACTCTATAAGTGTTGCATAGCACAACTTCAAGTCAAAACCTACAAGTCCTCAATAGTTTTTTGCTTCTTAGGTTGACTTTTTGCAAATTTTTTTTTTTAGAATTTCAACCAGATCTGTAATAAAAATGGCCAAATACGAGTTTACATCCTTCTCTTCTTTGTCAAATTTAGCTTGAATTATTGTGAAATCCCCAATTTCATGAAATTTCCTCATGTTTGTAAAGTATTCCAGTTGAAATGATTAAGTAAATATAAGAATTATGAAGTATGGATGATGTATGGAACATGTAAGGAATAATGAAATTTATAGTCAAATGGTAAAGAAATTAATTATAATGTTCTGAGAATAATTGGATTATGGTAGAATTAAATGTCAAATTTTATAGTAATTAAAATGACATGTGGAATAAGAATGGAAGAAGAGAAATTAAGAGGGTCAAAGAAGTCAAGAGTCAAAGTGATGATTTAATGAAGGGATGAAGATGCATTAAATGAAGTTAATGAGTCATCATCACTCCCATCAAGAATCGGCAGCCATAACTCTTCCTCCAAGATTTTCCTAGGTTTCCTTCCTATTCACCTTGTAGAGCAACCATTTCCAGCCATCGAATCATTGAACCTTAGTAACGAAAATCATTCCTTATCGTTAGCTCAAGCCATACCTGAAATTTAGAAGGTTGGATCCAAGTATTTGAAGAGATCTCAATTTGCTAAAATTTGGTGATTAACCAAGGTGAGAGAAGAAGTTGATTTACTTACTTCTATCTATGATTTGGGTTTAAGTTGAGTTGGTACAGTATGCTTATAAAGGTTTCTAAAAGGTTTGAGTTATGATGATGCTTACAGCTTTGAAGAAGTAAATGGAAAGGAATTGGCACCACCAAGCGATTATGTGTTTTGGTGTAATCGAGGTAAGGAATTTATGTAACGGACGTAGGGTGACTATGTTCTCATGATTTTAAGTGTTTTGGAAAGAAGTACCAGCTATTTTAAGTGCAGGAAAAGTAAATTTCGGGTTTTACTCCTAGTTACCAAAATGCTAGTAGCAGCCGACTGCCTTAAGTAGCAGCCGACTGCCTAGAGACAACCAAAGCGTAGTTTTCCCGAAAACCGACTCAAACCAATCGACTGCTATACAAGCCAGTCGACTGCTATTTTCCAGAATGTATTCTATTTCAAACCAGTCGACTGCTATATGGGACAATCGACTCGTTTTACTTAAAAAGCATTCTGTTTCAAAACCAACCAACTGCCTATAAGACCAGTCGACTACCCTATTTTCAGAAGCATTCTGTTTGCAAAAACAGTCGACTGCTATATGACCAGTCGACTGCCATTTCTTGAAAAGCATTCTGTCTCAAAACCAGTCTACTGCTATGTTGGACCAGTCGATTGCCCCATGTGTTTTCAGATTTTTTTATATCAAAATTTTTAAAGAAAATAATTTCCATAAATCAATATATGCATTAGCAGCCGACTACCCTAAAGACCAGTCGACTGCCATGTTTGAAAATGAAGTTTTAAAGCTTAATTTAAATAAGCTCAATTGTATTTCCAAGGAAGTAAATGATTAATGTTTTGGAGACTATGGACACCTATGGTGATCATGCATATTACTTGTATATGTTTACTTGACTGAGGAGCCTAAGTTCGGTCCTCAGTGCTACAGATGTCACCTGACTAGTGTTCACTGTAGCCACCGACATTGGCCAATTTGTCTATATTACATGTTTGGCTTGGGGAGGATTCTCGGCCCATTCGTGCGTACGCCACTTAATTGTCATACTTCTTATAGGGGATACTTGGCATCCTGTAATGGACTTCCCCATATGATATTGACTGGATGCATGATTCTGTTGGAATTATATGTCTCCCATTTATTTGAAGTGTTTGAAGCATGCGAAGTTATTTGTATATGAAAGTATTTGAAGTAAAGTATGAAAGTATATGATTTACTTGATTTATATGCTATTTGAAGAACTTTTATGTATTTGATGAAAGAAGTATATGAATATGCTTTATAATGGTTTTACATGACATTATAGAGCCAAGCACGAAAACTGCATATAGAAGCATAGTACGCTCTTTTACATACGTTTCTTACTGAGCGTAAACTCACCCTTTTACAATCATTTTTCATCCAGATTACTTGAAGTAAATTCCGCTCCAGAAAGAGGAGCTCAGTTTTGGGATTGTATAGTATACTCTCAATATATGCTTCCCAACATTTGAAGGTATAATTAGGTTACCGTATACCTCGGCTATTGTACAGTACATCAATGTATATTAGATCATTGGAGATATAAGCTATGTAAGTAAGTGAGATCCTGATGTAATTGGTTCATGTATATATACATGAAAAATATGTTTCATGAGAAATTTTATATCATAATAAATAATGATAATCGATAAAGTATAAGAAGAAGAACTGACATTGACGAACAGCCTAACCACACAAATGTAAAGTAAAGATTTATATGTTTATTAGTGGAAATGAGGATGTCACAATTATACCCAAAATTTTCTACATAAAATAGAAATCTAGTTAAAAATAATAATTGCACAACAATAAAAGGCATGAAATAAGATCAGAGTACCTTTAAGTGGTTTAAGTGTTAAGGTTTCCAAAGTGAAAAAAAAGTCATATGCTTTTGGAATTTAATTAATGGAACAAGCTCTTAATTTTAAGAAGTGTTATAGCCTTCTGCCACTTAGGATAGCTTTTAGCATTTCTTTTCTAGAATTTCAACCAGATCAACAAAAATGGCTATATAAGAGTTCACTTGCACCTCTTCTTTGTCATATGTAGCCCAAATCACAATCAATATTTCTTGCATAAAATATAAATCTAATTAGGTATCATTATTGCACAATAATAAGAGGCATGAAATAAGATCAGAGTAACTCCATGCTGTTTAAGCATTGGAATTTCCAAAGTGAAAAAAAGGTTGTATGCCTTTAGAATTTAATTAATGGGAAAACCTTAATTTGAGCAGTGTTTATGTTTTATCTATATAGTTGACCTATAAAAACTAAAAAAAAAATTATTATCGTCTCTCCCTTCTTCCTTTAACTCAACCTTTTCTCTGTCTAATTCCCTTTTACCAATCAACTATTGTTCATTTTTTAAAATTTTGACCGTTGACTGCCTTACCTTTTGTCAGTTGCTGTCGTCTAGTGGATATTCCTAAACAATACCTTTATATTTAAGCAAAAACTCTATAGGTGATGTCTTAGCACAACTTCAAGCCAAAACTAACAAATTATTAATAGTTTTTTACCACCTAGAATGACTTTCAGCTTTTTTAAAAATTTCAACAAGATCTACAACAAAAATGGCTAAATAAGAGTTCACTTCCTCTTATTCCTTGTCAAATTTTGCCCCATTCACAACCAACATTTTTTGCGTAAAATAGAAATCTAGTTCTAAATAATAACTGCATAACAATAAGAAGCAGGAAATAAGATCAAAGGACCTCCAAATGTTTTAAGCATTAAGGTTACCAAAGTGAAAAAAAAGGTCGTACACATTTGGAATTTAATTAATGGGAAATGCTTTTTATTTTATCAGTGTTTATGGCTTATAGTCTAAAGTAGTGAGGTCTTTCTTTTATATAATAAGAAATAATATGGTAACTAGAATAGCATTGAAACCATTTAAACCAAGTTATAAGCTTAACCCCTCAAAATCCATATTCATGTTCAGATATGTTGTGATGGGTAGTGTCAGTTAATAGTAAAAGAACTTTGTTACACACGAAGCATTATCAACATTTTAGTAACTACAATATGAGCAGAGCAATATAGATAAAAAAAAATTATGATTCATAGCTTATAAAATTGTATCACCTTCTTAAAAATAGTTTGATAACTAAAATTGCATATACTGAAAAATATAAGGTCAACAAGAAAAAAAAATATCAAATTACCTGCCACTATTGAAAAATAATAATCACAAGCATATGGATATTTAGAGGAACTCATTTTTAGTTCTCCCCAAAAGAAAAAGAGAAAGAGAGGTGACATAAACATGCATGCATGAGGATAGCCACCACAACAGTGGACGACGCTCGACACTACTAACGGTAGCTAAAATCTAGAAAAGGAACGATAGCCAATTGATAGGATGGAGTTAGAGAGACAAAAGGTTAAGTTTGAAAGCAAACAGAGGAATGAAAATAAAGTAAAAATAATTTTTTTAGGTTAAATAAGTCAAATTATATGGATAGTCATTGCACTATGTTAAATTTTGAAATTTTGTCACTATAACATATAATTTAAATGAATTGAGTCCTCTTACTAATTTATTTTTGTCACACCCCGAAAATATGAGACATTTCAATAACGAATTAGCGGAAAAAGAGATTTTGGGGCTAACTCTTTCTTTTTCCTTTAACTACAGTTTATGTAGCGAGTAGTCTTACTCTTTCAATTTCGATGTACTATTCACCGAATCACAGTTCAAGGTTTATTTCCTTAGGTCCCAGTTCATTTCACAACTTAAAATTTCTCAAGACTAAATTTTGGTAGCATTTTCGCTCAACTACGAAAAATCCCCTGCACTATAATTCAAACCACAACGTAAAATACTATTCACATTGACAATCAACCAACACTCATTTACATCCCGTTTTAACTCGATTTTTGAAATTAATCACATATTCATACTTATCACATCTCACACTACATTACTGTACAAAATTATCAAATTCCAAGTACACAGGAATAGTAAACATATATACTGAGCTATGAACTAAGGTCTGACATCTAGCTTGAAACGTCAAAACGAGGAACGGCTCTTATCAAATGTTGCTATCTCAGCTTAACCTGTGGAGGAGAAGAAGGGGTGAGCTTTTGGGGAAAAGCTCAGTAAGCCACTACACAAGGGCAGAGATAATAACAAACAGGATATAGCACCACTAATGCATGCAACACGTATTTTGTGTAAAATCGCATATTACCAACTCATTTAAACTTCATATATCATGTAACTCAATATCACAATGCCTTTATGATAAAACCGATGTCATGCAAGTAAAATGATGCAAAGTCGGTGTAGACACTTAATTTTGTCTGAACATTTTTTTAAAAAAAATAACATAAAAAATAAAATGATAAAAAAATGATAAAAAGAAACAAGTCAATTTTGGTCAAATCTTAAGTTAGAACCCCATGCATCCCATGCAAACTCTAAAATTAAAAATTTCAAATTTGAAAATCTCATGTGAAGCACATGCAAAATTCACACCTTCAAGAGTTGACTAAAGTTGATATTGTTGCCAAAAATAAAAGAAATTTGTTGCCATAAGAAAGATAGTAATAATAAAGGAAATAATCACAGTGAAATAAAATCTGAAGATTGATTACCAAAAATAAAAAAAATGAAATGGAAATAAATTAAAAAAAAGAAAGTCAAAGAAAATAAATGGAAGAATCCCATGATCATGGGATCAATAAAGGGCCTTTGATTTATTTTCCTTGAAAAAAATATAATGAAAAAAAGATATATAAGAGGGAGCCACGGTTGATCAAAGGGGGGAGAAAAAGAAAAACCCTAAAAAATTTTCTACTGCTCTTAGTCACCAAAGCTGCCATCCGCCAACATCATCCTTATTGTCTGCGTCTTCTACATCTCAACCATCATCACTGCTGCATCCCGGTTACTGCTGCTACTGCATCCTCACTGCTTTTCATCATCGCCATCCCTGAGTTGCTGCCTTCATCACCCTGCACTTGCGGCCCGAGCCTCTATTGCTTTCACTCTTGCACTACGGAGGTTCCCTGCTGCTGTCCCAAGCGTTCTATACCGCACCACAGCATCGTTACCTGGTGCACCCTGCATCGAAATTCCTTGTGACCTCACAGCTTCGTTCATCATCTTTATTATTCCTGCATTGAACTGAAGCTTACTTAAAAGCCAGACTATAGCTGTGTAGTGCAAATTAGAGGAGAACCTAAAATCGTGAATCGTTTGATGCGTGGTGAGGAAGAATTTGTGTGCTGTTGATCATTAAATACTGGGTTGCCATTAACGTGAAAGGGGAAAGAACGAAGAAGTAAAGTAAAGAGAAAGAAAGTGACGTCTTTCACTTTACAAATTGGCTAAAGGTAATTTTTCTTTTATATTATTAACTTGTTATCATTTATTTTATTGTTTTTTCTATTTTATCCTTTGGCTTTTAGGTGCTGACATGTATGTAATATATATATTTATTCCATTTGCTTGGCTAAGTTGATTGTAGACGTCATTCACTATACAGGTTTACTAAAAGTGACATTATCTTTTATATTGTTAACCTATTATCATTTATTTATTGTTTTTCTATTTTATACTTTGGTTTTTGGCGTTGACATGTATGAATGTTTATTCTATTTGCTTGGCAAGTTGATTGTAGTGTTTCTTGTACTTTGGATGTCTTTAAGCTTTATGTATTGATCTAAGATATTTGTGGTCTTAAAAATAAATTTTATTGGGTTATCATGTCCGAGTTAATAAGATTTATAATAATGAAAGCTATATAAATAAATTTATATAGTGAAAATTCTAAAATTGAAATATTAATAAAAATTTGCTTGATCAATTTAAATTATAAAGTTTAAATAAATAGGTATCATTCCGACGACGAAACTCTAAAAGGACTACGCTTAAGTAATACCTTTAGAGATCTTGAGGTAAAAAATTCTATCCAAGACCTCACCAGCTTAATGGAGGGTCTAAATAGGATTTTTGATAATAAATAATTCATATTCATTTTTAAAATATACATAATAAACTAAGTTTATTATAAAATAACAATAAAAATAATTAGTTATAAAATTAGAAAAAATGTCAATGATTAGTAATAATATAATAAAAATAGTAATAGCAAATAACAAAATAAGGGAGGAAATAAATAAAATAACTAGAATTAGATATTAAAATAACAATGAATATGAATTACTCTAATGATGAAATATCAAGGGAATTACGCTTAAGTGATTTTCTTGAACATTTCTAGGTTAAAAAATTCTCTCAAGGCCTCGCCAGCTTAATGGATGGTCTAAAGAGGGTTTTCGATAACAAGTAATTTATATTCAGTCTAAAAATAAAATAAGATGTATTAAAAACAAAAATTAAAATAATTAATTACAAAGATAAAATAATAAATATAAAGAAATATTAATAATTCAATAACAGTAATAAATAATAATAATGATAATAAATGATAAAATAGGATTATAATAGTTAATAATAATTATTGAGATTGAGTATTGATTATTCCGATGATAAGATTCCAAAAGAGATTACGCTTAAGTAATAGTTTGGAAATCTTTAGGTCAAGCAATTTCTTTCAAGATCTTACCAGCTTAATAGAAGATCAAAAAGGAATTTTTGAGAAAAATAATTCATATTCATTCTCTAATAAAATAAATTAATAAAATAATAGAAAAACCATAGAAGTAGCAAAAATGATAAGATAGCGAGAACGAATTAGATAGGAGTCAAAATTAGAAGTTTTCAGAAAACATTAAAATGAATCCGATGACGGAGCCTCTTCAAGTAAGTCGCATAGTACTACTTGAATACTCTTGAGGTGAGGAAGATTTTTAAGTTGTCCCACCAGCTTAATGGAGGATGCTTAGAAATATTTTTCAATATTTAATTATTAAACTTAAAATTAACTAAGGCAAATTTGAGATAACCTAAAATTAGTTGGTACCATTTTAGGATGGGCGTTGTGAGGGTGTTAATCCTTCCTCACACGTAACCGTACTCCCAAACCCTAAATTTGAGATGCAGACCAGTCCTTATCCATAGTTTGAACATGTGACCAATCACACCTAGTAGAATGGTTGGTGGCGACTCCATAGATTTTATGTCTAGCTATTAGGTTTCTCTAAAACTTAATATGTTATGACAGTCGGTTTTGTCAAACAATATAGTTATCATAAAAACAATGCTTCGTAGAGCTCAATCACATATCATGTAATCTCATATGCCACGTTTATAAAACATTTCCCATTAGGCAAACCCAGTAATTCAACTAATAAAGTCTTAGCCTACTGTAGCTATCAGCAAGCAGTCCTCGTTACCCTAGAATTAGGGTGTTACCTATGGCCATAGATCCTCGTCATCTCCAATCCCAGTTGTAGACACCTTATTTTATCCAGAGTCTTAATTTGTAAAAATAATTAATTGGATTGTGTGACATTGTATTTTAATTTAACAATTTAGAATTAGGCTAGAATTAAATGAGAATTTTTTAGATTTTAGAATTAACATTAATTAGGAAATTAAAATTAAAATAGGATTTAGGAATGATAATAAAAAAGGGAAGAGATAAGAAAATAAAATAAAATTAATTTTAGAATAAGATAATTAGATTTTTAGGATAATTATTTAGATTTGATAAAGTTAGATTAGGATTAACATAAGAATTAAATAGATAAAATATTAAAAATAAGAGATAATTAATAGAATAGATTAGTTGTATTAGGACTCTAATAAGTTTATGACTATAAAAAGGGGTCAAACCCCATAACTTGGGACAAGAATCCTCAGAGAAAAATTCATAAAAAAAGAAAAGCAGTCTGCATCAAGAAAAAACATCAAGCAAAGAAGAAGGGAATTTCAATCAAAGCAGCGACGGCATTTGGCCACTCGTTGTTTCCGGGAGCGGCATTTAAGCTTAGGCAAGAGGTTCTGAGGCAAGTTTCCAACGAAGAGAAAAAGCAGCTAGGAAGGAAGGGCTGCCTACGTCAAGGATTTACGAGAGACATCAACGCTTGGAATATTGGGTTCATTTGCTTGGAAATTGAAGGCCACGTGAAGGCAAAGATAAAAGTAATATATTTGGCCATCATCATCTGACAAGATTGGTATGCTTTTCTGCCTCTTGAATTGTTTATATTTTATATGGGTTTTTTGTTAGTTAGTTAGTACACGTTTTTTTCTATTCTAAGAAGATAGAAATGGTGTTTAATAAGAATAAGTGGGTATAAGTATAAGGATAATGACAAATAAGGTTTAAAATAGGAATTAAAATAAGGGATAAAAAATAAACAAATAAAAATTAGGATAAATCTTCCAATGAATATTGAAAATTGTTTAATAAAATTAAAATTATTCCGATGATGGAATCTTTGAGGTGATTACGAATGAGTAACACTCGAAGAATTCTTAGGTGAGAAGATCCTTCTAAGTTTATCCAGAATGATGGAAGACATAGAAGGCATTTTTAAAATAAACGAATAATAAATAAAGATAAAAACATAATAAAGAATAAAATTTATATTCTAATAAAAATAAAATAATAAATAATAATTAAAGTTAATAAATAATAAAATAATAATTCCGATGATGGAATCCTCAAGGCGATTGCGAATGAGTAACACTTGAGGAATTCCTAGGTGAAGAGGTCCTTCTAAGCTTATCCAGAATGATGGAAAATTTAGAAGATATTCTCGATATTAAATACCAAAATCTTAAATATAATAATATTTTAAAAAATAAATAAAAGTAATAAAACAATTAAATAAAATAAAGTAGGGAATAGTAAAATTCTAAAATACTTCCGACGATGTAGCCTCTTCCAGGGAGTCGAATGATACCCCTTAAATACTCTTGAGGTGCGAAGAGTCTTTTAAGAGTTCATCCAGAATGATGGAGGATTTTTAAAAGAATTTTCAATATTTAAACAAAAAATTAAAAGACCACATAATTAAGACTAAGTTAAAATAACACAAGATTAACATGGTACCAATATTGGGCGTTGTAGGGGTGCTATAACCTTCCCTACACGTAAATGAACTCCCAAACCCAAAACTTAAAATGCAGACCAGTCCTAGAGTCATTTAGGTGGCCAATCACACCTAGGTTAAAAAAGATTAGTGGCGACTCCATTTGTTTAATGTCTAGCGTCCTAGTCTTAGGAATCGTTATGACAGCTTGGCGACTCCACTGGGGAGAATTAAGAGAGGCGAGCCATAATTTAATCCTGTGTTATACTGAGTCTAAATTTGATGGTCTAAATTTGGAAAGTTCTGATGTTGTTTGATGCTCTTTTGTTGATATCTTAAGTGCTTTGAGGAAATTAATACGGTGAAGTTCCTTCTCACACACCACACTTTGCATACATAAAGCTCTCGACCCGAGCTTAGTCCTTTCTAAGAGGGAGTAGAGTACCTACCGCTCTCGTGAGGTAATAACCTCCGCATGGGCTAGCAAAATACTCCCACTCAAGTTGAACCTTTTTCATTTATAGCCTGTCATGGGTGAAGATTAGGGTGCCTTACTAGTCCAGAGTGGATGATAGTAAGGAACAATTTGGGAACCTTTAGCCCTTTTATCTAAAGCCATGCATATAATGAAACTAGGAAGACCAACTGTAAGATAGAGCCATATCAACCCATGCTATAGAAAATACCCATTACTTAGGACACATTTTTGATCAAGTTTGTTTGATTTTGATTTATACATGAGACACAAAAAGGGTACCATGTGTTCTTCACCAAAACATTTTCATGCATCAATCATCCATTATTATTACATGGCAACTTTTTACCATACCATCCCATTCATACACATGTAGCATCATCTCATTTTGTTCATCTTCAATCATTGTTTTCAAACAAAGCAATTTCAAACTTTTTCAAGTATCACCACACAAAAAATAATTGACTCTAATTGTGGTAATAAAGGTTCAAAGATAGCTCGACCAAAAGTCCATTCATATCACACTCGTTATCAAGCTAGAATCATGGAAGAAGAGCAAAGTGTCCGTATTGAGAAGATGGAAAAGGCCCAAGAGGAAATGAGGGGGCAGTTGGCTCAAATAACTGAATTATTGAAGAACTTGAGCAAAGGCAAAGGAGTAATGGAAGAAACTATTGTCCAAGAAGGGGTCCAACAACGTAGCATGGAAGATCCCATATACCCTCCTGGATTCGGTCCTCATCCAAATCAAACATCTCAAGTAGCAGGATATCCATTTGCACATACAACCATACCTCAAATGTTTGGCCTAGCTCAAGGGCAAACTCTTCCTCCTCAAGAGGCAAAATTTGTTGATCCAATTGAAGTACCTAACTTGGATGACCCGAGGGAAGTTGAAAAGATAAAAGTCAAACAAGTAGAAGAGAAAGATGAGGCAAAGTCACAATGAAAGATCAATATGTTGGAGGAAAGACTTCGAGCTATTGAAGGCTTAGATCTATATGGGCCCATGGATGCTACTGGGTTGTGTTTGGTGTCTGATTTAATCATTCCGCCCAAATTTAAGGCCCCGGAGTTTGAAAAGTACAATGGGACTTCTTGCCCTAAGTCTCATCTCATTATGTACTGTCGAAAGATGGCTGCCTATGCTCAAGATGATAAACTTCTTATTCACGTATTTCAAGAAAGTCTTACTGGGTCTGCGGCGAAGTGGTATAATCAATTGGATGGAACTCGAATCACCACTTGGAATGACTTGGCAAGAGCGTTTATGGCTCAATATCGACATGTTGCTAATATGGCCCCTGAACGTTTGTCACTCCAAAGCATGGAAAAGAGAGCTAATGAGAGTTTCAAGCAATATGCCCAAAGGTGGCGTGACATGGCTGCGGAGGTGCAACCTCCACTTTCAGAAAAGGAGCTTACCATTATGTTCGTTAATACTTTGAAGGCTCCATATTACGATAGGATGATCGGTAATGCCACTAAAAATTTTGTTGATATGGTATTGTCCGGAGAGATAATTGAGAATGCAATCAAGAGTGGAAAGATTGAAGCTCCCAACAATATTGAGAAGAAAGGAGGAGCTAACAAAAAGAGGAAAAAGAAGTCCATGCTGTTGCATATGGAAGGTAATATGGAGGCTATGTCCCACAACACCCTTATCACATGCCACAACCTTACTATCCTACTCAGAATCCTTACCATTCATACCCCAAGGTTAATGTTCAACCTATTCCTCAAACACCTGCACCAATTACTCAGCCAACTACGCAGTTCAATAAACATGAGGGCAATCTTAAAGGATCATGGCCGCAAAGAGCAAGGACTCCCATTGACCCAATCCCCATGACCTACACTGAGTTGTATCCAAAATTGATCAAAGGACAACTCATCGCACCCGTATATGCGGAACCTCTCAAGCCTCCATATCCGAAGTGGTATGATGAGAATGCTCGATGCGAGTATCACTTCGGGAACGTGGGTCACTCTCTAGAGAATTGCAATGCGTTAAAGTATAGAGTGCAAGGACTGATAAAAGCTGGCATGTTGAATTTTGAAACGAAAAGGGAACTGGCTACAGATGCAAACCCATTGCCTAACCATACCAATGAGGGATGAGTTTTGTGGGGGCGTAAAGGGTTCGAGCCTGGCGATTTTGAAGATTTATAAATTCTAGTTTTGTTTTGCTTTCTTTTCTTTAAGTAATGCAAGATAGTTTTTGAAAGTGCTTAAGCCTATAAGCACAAGATAAAGTTTTATGTATGGGCTAACTTTTATTTATTCCCTTTTCAATAAAGCGACTAGTGTGATGCATTGTCATTTTCTCATTCTCTCTGTTCATTTGCCATTTCCCACATACTCACATTTACCTTTTATTCACAAGTATCCAAATAATGAACATGATGATAATGATGTCAATAAATCTAGGATTCAATTTTGAAAGAACTACTACTGTTGATGAATTACTAGTCTGCTAATGTTGCAAAAGCAAGAAAATGAAGGAAAGGTTGTTCACCATCTGCACTTGATAGATGGAACAAGAAAGGTGAATCTCTTACAAAAGCTTCCAACAAGTTTGTCATTGTTCAATAAACAATTTTTAATGAGAGTATTTACATTTGAAATTATAAATGGCCTTCTTTCACTATCCTTCAAGCATGAGTAAAATTATCCTTGGATTACCCCTTTTGAGCCTATTATATTTTTTTGTAATATAACCCACCAAGGATCACCCTCCACACTGGGGGCAAAGAAGATGAAAATCATTTATAAAGAAATTTTGGGGGCAAAGATGAAAGTGTTCATGATGAATCGAGGGGCAAGAAGAAAAACCCAGTTTTGTGAAACAAAAAAAGAAGAAAAGAAAAAGGGTTTAAATTCAAAAGAAAACCCAAAAAGAAAAAGAAGAAGAAGAAGTAAGAAAAGAAATGAGTGAACTAGAAAGGTACTATATGCTTGAGTGTTTTACTTGTTAAAAAAAAGTGATCTCTTGGTTTGTAAACCCTGAAACACATTTTGGGCCTGCTTTATCCTTTTCTTTCATAAACCCTCGAGCCTACATTAATACCTCTAATAAATAAAAAAGTCACCCTGAGCCTACATTATATACCTTTAAAAGCCCATTTTGATAAAATGTAAATGCTTAAATTGAAGAATCATGTATTGAATAAAGACATGTTTGTATAATGAGATAATGATCCTTTGAAGGAAGTAGATCAATTTGAATGAAGAAACCCATGAGCTTTAGAAGATATCTTGGATCGAAATCAAGAATGCCTATTAGGGGCATGAATTTGGATTGAGCACTGAAGGTTGAAGTTTGTCAAAGCCAATGAAGTTGAAAATGAAGAAAGAAAGAAAAAATAAAAAAATGAAAAAAATGAAAAAAAAAGGGAAAAAAGAGAAAAATAAAAAGAAAAAGGGGGATTCAAAATTGAAAACCCAAAAAGGGTAGTTTGAATCAAATAAGGAGTACCTAAGTTGAAAACCTGAAAAGGCGACTTAGGAAAATATCAGCATAAAAAAGTTCTGATACGAGGGTAAGATCGACAGACACTACATGAAAGAACATATCAATAAGAGTGGGCTTTTGGAAAAGAATTTTAGATTGACTTGATTGAAATTGTCAAAATGTTTATTAAATGGATACTGAAAACCCTATTCCAAACTGTCCCATTGATTTTTCTTGATTTCATGAATACTCATATCTCTCATGATTATTTTAAATTCATTCCACCCTATAATAAATTTAGAAGATGTATAAGTGCATTACATTGGTGGTCGAGTTGGAAGGAAAATAAATAATTGTTGGTAACCTTTTTTGGGTAAAGTTTTGAAAAGAAATATATTCTTTTGAGAAATCTTGCATTACTAAGAGAGAGAAAAAAACAACAATAAAAAATGATGAAAATATAAACTTGAAAGCATGATGGCAAGTCTTCGAGGATAATTGGACCAAAACTCAATAGGAGATGGGATAAGAAGTGAAGATAGAAGATTTAAATAAGAAGAATCCAACAAATTGAGTGGACTTGAGAAAAATGAGATGAGCTTGAGAATCTTGTTACCACAATGGAGATTGCATTTACATACATTCATGGAATAATTCAGGGGGCATGACATTGACATGTGCATAACATTCATAGCATTGTGGTATTCATGGCATTCATTATATTCATGACATGCATGACGTTTCATTACTGCATTTCGACATTGAACTATTTGTTAAGACATTAGGATAAGAAGTTCTAAATGATGAAAATTTTGAAGAGAAGAGAAAGTGTAAGAATACCATGGATAAGATGAAAATATAAGAGATGGTAATTTGAAAGAATAATGAGGTATGAGAAGATGATGAGAAAAATATTTTTTTGAAAAACCTTAGATAAGAATAAAACCCAGTTTAGCTGGCACCTTAGAGGAGGATGAAGCCTAATATTGTTGGCATCAAAATGAAAGTTAAGCCCAGTCAAACCCATGTAAGCTGGCATTCTGAAATGAAATTTTTATTTTCAAAAGTTTCACTGCCTCTGTTGAGAGGAGCTCTTTATTTTCAAAAGTCTCAATGCCTCTGTTGAGAGGAGCTCTTTATTTTCAAAGTCTCAAGGCCTCTGTTGAGAGGAGCTCTTTATTTTCAAAAAGTCTCAATGCCTCTGTTGAGAGGAGCTCTTTATTTTCAAAAGTCTCAAGGCCTCTGTTGAGAGGAGCTCTTTATTTTCAAAAGTCTCAATGCCTCTGTTGAGAGGAGCTCTTTATTTTCAAAAAGTCTCAATGCCTCTGGTGAGAGAAGCACAAGGTTATTTTTCAAAGTTTCAATGCCTCTGGTGAGAGGAGCACAAGGTTATTTTTCAAAGTTCCAATGCCTCTGGTGAGAGGAGCACAAGGTTATGTCTCGAAGTTCCAATGCCTCTGGTGAGAGAAGCGTAAGGTTATTCTTCTAAAGTTCCAATGCCTCTGGTGAGAGGAGCACAAGGTTTTGTTTCAAAGTCTTACAGCCTCTGGTGAGAGGAACTAAATGTGTCTTAAAAATTGTAAATATTTTGTAAAAAAGGAAAAAAAACCAAAAAAAAATCCGAACAAAATAGTTGTCTAATTGTCTTTGCACAATTCCTGATTTTCAGAAAATGTGCAAAGAGGAGCAGCTGTAGACACCTTATTTTATCCAGAGTCTTAATTTGTAAAAATAATTAATTGGATTGGGTGACATTGTATTTTAATTTAACAATTTAGAATTAGGCTAGAATTAAATGAGAATTTTTTAGATTTTAGAATTAACATTAATTAGGAAATTAAAATTAAAATAGGATTTAGGAATGATAATAAAAAAGGGAAGAGATAAGAAAATAAAATAAAATTAATTTTAGAATAAGATAATTAGATTTTTAGGATAATTATTTAGATTTGATAAAGTTAGATTAGGATTAACATAAGAATTAAATAGATAAAATATTAAAAATAAGAGATAATTAATAGAATAGATTAGTTGTATTAGGACTCTAATAAGTTTATGACTATAAAAAGGGGTCAAACCCCATAACTTGGGACAAGAATCCTCAGAGAAAAATTCATAAAAAAAGAAAAGCAGTCTGCATCAAGAAAAAACAGCAAGCAAAGAAGAAAGGAATTTCAATCAAAGCAGCAACGGTATTTGTCCACTCGTTGTTTCCGGGAGCGGCATTTAAGCTTAGGCAAGAGGTTCTGAGGCAAGTTTCCAACGAAGAGAAAAAGCAGCTAGGAAGGAAGGGTTGCCTATGTCAAGGATTTACGAGAGACATCAACGCTTGGAATATTGGGTTCATTTGCTTGGAAATTGAAGGCCACGTGAAGGCAAAGATAAAAGTAATATATTTGGCCATCATCATCTGACAAGATTGGTATGCTTTTCTGCCTCTTGAATTGTTTATATTTTATATGGGTTTTTTGTTAGTTAGTTAGTACACGTTTTTTTATATTCTAAGAAGATTGAAATGGTGTTTAATAAGAATAAGTGGGTATAAGTATAAGGATAATGACAAATAAGGTTTAAAATAGGAATTAAAATAAGGGATAAAAAATAAATAAATAAAAATTAGGATAAATCTTCCAATGAATATTGAAAATTGTTTAATAAAATTAAAATTATTCCGATGATGGAATCTTTGAGGTGATTACGAATGAGTAACACTCGAAGAATTCTTAGGTGAGAAGATCCTTCTAAGTTTATCCAGAATGATGGAAGACATAGAAGGCATTTTCAAAATAAACGAATAATAAATAAAGATAAAAACATAATAAAGAATAAAATTTATATTCTAATAAAAATAAAATAATAAATAATAATTAAAGTTAATAAATAATAAAATAATAATTCCAATGATGGAATCCTCAAGGCGATTGCGAATGAGTAACACTTGAGGAATTCCTAGGTGAGGAGGTCCTTCTAAGTTTATCCAGAATGATGGAAAATTTAAAAGATATTCTCGATATTAAATACCAAAATCTTAAATATAATAATATTTTAAAAAATAAATAAAAGTAATAAAACAATTAAATAAAATAAAGTAGGGAATAGTAAAATTCTAAAATACTTCCGACGATGTAGCCTCTTCCAGGGAGTCGAATGGTACCCCTTGAATACTCTTGAGGTGCGAAGAGTCTTTTAAGAGTTCATCCAAAATGATGGAGGATTTTTAAAAGAATTTTCAATATTTAAACAAAAAATTAAAAGACCACATAATTAAGACTAAGTTAAAATAACACAAGATTAACATGGTACCAATATTGGGCGTTGTAGGGGTGCTATAACCTTCCCTACACATAAATGAACTCCTGAACCCAAAACTTAAAATGCGGACCAGTCCTAGAGTCATTTAGGTGGCCAATCACACCTAGGTTAAAAAAGATTGGTGGCGACTCCATTTGTTTAATGTCTAGCGTCCTAGTCTTAGGAAACGTTATGACACCAGTGATTAGCCAGAATTGGAACCTGTCAACAACAATGTTGAACAAGCCTCGTATTGCCCATATAAGAGTTTCAACTACTTCGGCATGTTCCATATGCTTTATTAGTCTCATAGTACAATGGGATGCCGTAAAAGTCTGTAAACTAGTCATCATCTCATGTTTTGAAGTCTCACATCAATAGGATGTATAAGCAATGCATGCTCAATTCAAAAACTCATATGAATATGCTATCAAGTCATATCATTCACATTTGAATATGCTATCAAGTCATATCATTCACATACTTCAAAACATGATGTAAATGAGATGTAAAAGCTTTCATATGTTTCGTATAACCTTTGTGTAAGCTTAAATCTCATAAAAACAATTAAGCATAAAGATGCAATAACTTGATGTAGACATGGAGATCTACATCCAACTTTAATCAATTTTGCAAAAATAATAATAAAATAATTTTGTAAAATTTCTTCAACAATACAGGGTTAGGATATGTCCTTATCCAGCCTGCAAAGGAAAAACAATTTGTATTCCCAACAGCAACACATCTCAAAATTCACATCCAATCAATTCCTTTACTTTATAAACCTTTGATTTATTTTATAAATCATTATGTGTAGCTCATGTAGGGCACTAACCCTGTAAGCTACTACTCGTAACTTGCATAGCAACTTACCGAAAGCAAAGATTAAGCTTGTTCATTCAAGCTTGGAAATCCATGTACTGTATACCACCAACCTGTGTCGTTAACACTACAAGCATATACAGACAGTGTCATTTACCACCTTACACTTTCCTTATGGAAACCCATTTGGCCAAATACTTAAAACACTCCTTTAGGGTCAATTTTACTCCATTATAACACTAAAAATAGGCCTAGAAAAATTAGAAATGCACCCTATATCCAATTTAAAAAGAACCGAAAATTCCAGCACTGCTTACCCTGTGCAGCAGAAATGTCTAGAACAGATTTCCCCTACCAAACTTGGTCCGTTTGATTTGATTTTCGGATATGTGGTAGAGAAGAGGTAGATCTTCAATTGATCCTTCTTGGCTGTTTCAAGGAAAGGTCATCTTCCTGATCGTTTCTGCCCTACAAAGTGATTCTCTCAATCTCGTCACAACAGGGCAGCTTGACAGATCTGACTTCCAGCAACCTTTTCATCAGCCAAATGAGCTCCGTTTGAGATGAATTTTGGATATGTTTTAGAAAAGAGGATTTGAAACAACTTTCATGAAGGGAGGAAAGGCTAAAACTGACTGGAAATAGGATGAAAAATGACAACAAAATCTGCTTGCACAATAAATTACGGGATTTCCTCTTTTCTTCCAATCTCTCGTGTTTTGTTTTTTTCTTTCTTTCTTTCTTGGCTTTTAAATAGCTGAGAAAGAGACTGAAATAATGGGTTGGAAAGTGAGGGGTGGTTTGGAAAATGAGGGGAAGAAATAATTAGCTAATTTGGATAAGGTGGAAGCTTATCCCATAAGCTTTGTAACCAAAAGTCTAAGTTTTTCCATATACCTTGCTTTCTTGACCTTCTTTCTTTGACTTTGCTTCCTTTTTCTTATTCTACAAGGGGTTAGCCGGCCACTTTAGATGTGAAAACAATTAATTGACATTTTTGCCATGCTTATCTCTTATTGTAAAGACTAAGGCCCTTTTATTTGACTTTTCTACTTGTTTCTCTCATATCCTTTATTCCTCTATTTTCTCATTGGTTACTTTTGCATGGTATGTGAGAATTAAATAAATGTCACACATGTGATATTTATATATGACAAAATACATATTTTGGTTGGTTATGATAATGCTTTATAGAATTTATGACCCAATTTAGTCTTTTTCGATTTTTTCATTAAAATAACGAATTAAGCTCAAATAACTATAAAAGCTTTAACTTAACTTACTTGAGACCATAAATCATCAACATATGATAATTCAAATGTCTTTAGCTAGGTGCACACTCTTGTAGGGCCCACCAGCTTACTTGTACAAAAATTCAAACTATAATCAGCTGAAATCAAAATTTTTCGATTAAACGTCTTTTTCATTATTTTTTTAATCCATATTATTCGTATACTTATAAAATTGTGATTCTTTCCATTTTAATAACACGAGTCTAACCCAAAGCCATGCCATCACTGTCAACGCTCCGTTAGAAAAAGCCGATGCCACTTTAGCATGTCAACGTCATATTAGTATGGTCAACAACACGTAAGCACGGCCAAAGTCACATTAACATTTTTAACAGAAAAAATTACATATGTTATCGACTGGATTAGAATTTTAAAATTATAATACTATAAGAATTTGATTTTTATGAATTATACTAAAAAATTTAAATTTCAAATTTCGTGATAATACGACATCCAAATGCATAATTTGACCAGTTATATTTTGTTTCAATTAAACAATAGGTGAAATTTAATTTTTAGTACTGTTTTAAAAATTTTTGTACGGTGGATTTTTTTTTTTGCAGTCACATTAAAGGGTTGATCATAATTCAATCTCTATGAAATTTATATTCTTATGTTAGTTAATTATTGTTATATAACCAAAAGTGAAGGTTACACTTTATGTAAAAATAGTAATATTTTATACAAACATACAAAAACTACATTTTTTTTATTAAAGTGGTACAGCATAATTCATTCGATATGTCTATGGTTTTTAAAATAAAATGTAGTCTATAAATAAAAAAGACTAGGTTTTTTAAAAAGCGTAGTTTATTATGTAAAGAAAGACCATAGTCTTTCATTTTTTTTTAATTGGAAAGACCATAGTCTTTCATTAAACGTAGCTTATTATTTAGAAAATTCTACAAATTTTCTATAATACTAATTTTATTATAAAAAAAGAAGATAGTTTTTCATAATATCGTAGTCTGTTATATAAAAGACTGATTGTTCATAAAAATGTAGTCTATTGTTAAAAAATTTTACAATTTTTCATAAAATATGAAATTTATTAAACAAAAATTACTATTGTTTTTATAAAAAAAATTACGAATTTTCAGAAAAGCATAGTCTATTCATTCATATTAGATTAAACCAAAAAATTGTAATCTATAGTATCTGAAAAATACTACACGAGGGCAATCGGGTGGTTATTAAGGGCAATCGACCACCCATCTGTAAAAGTGCTCTCTGAAATGAAATCGCAAAGGGCAGTTATCTAACATACAACTGCCCTAGAGCAAATTTTAAAAGATGCGCCAATATACTACAAAATTTATGAAAAATGAGTTCTTTCACTGTCAAACGATTGCAACCAGTAACCAAAAAACTAATAACCATTGGTTTTCAGAAAATATAATTTTATTGAAAATATAAATTAGTTGGATTGTACGACACAATCCAAGGATCCTAACATTATTTAAAAGTCATAACAATTAGATTGAATCTCTATAAATAAAGACACCAAAATTTATTTTTCAATTCAGTAGAAATTTTTTCTCTTTCTCATTCTAAAAAAAAACAAGTTTTTTAGATATTATTTATTGCAAAAAATAATAATTAAAAAAATTACTTTTATCACTTTTCAATGGTATTTAGTGGTTTGATACATAAGTGCAAAAGGTGTGATCAAACAAAACTTTTTATTATTGGATTATTAGATTTAACCCCTATTACATACAGTAATTAGTGGGAAAAAAATAGTCCAAAAAAATGATATTTAATTAGAAGTGTCAAACGAGCTGGGCAGCCCATAACACTATAAGGTTCGACACAGTGTGAGCCATGCTTGGCACGATTCGTTGTTAAATAAATGGGTTAGGCCAGGCACGACAGTTATACATATATCATGCTAGGCTGCAAGTTCTAAAACACGTGGATCGACATGACACGACCTATTAAGGACCAGTGCTAACATGTGGCACGTGAGCTAACATGGAATGACACACAAGCCCATGTGTTGTGCCATATTGGCCCATAATTATTGTAAATGAGACTCCGGACTCAATTTATTGGTTCTTTATATTTATTCGTGTTACTTTTTATTTATGATGAAATTATATTTTTATATTTTATTTGTAATTTATAAAAATAAAATTATATATTTAATAAATCTAACTATGATATATTTGAATTATTAATACATATATTTATAATTCTTTCATTTTGAATATAATATATCACGTTTTATATTCTATATGTATATATAATCTCATAAAAAATACATTATAAAAAAGAACCAAAATGAGAGCAGATACTATCAAAATGTGCATTTTACTTAAAGATTGGTAGAGAAGCTCGAGTATAAGACAAATCAAATTATTTAATTGAATCATCAGACGAAGAGAATGAAAATTAGAATAATAATATTTGTGTCATATAGTCTTTGTTTGTGTGTTTCTTTTAATATTAGGATTGTAAATTTTGATATCTTTATTAGATAATTATTTCATATACCGCTAATGGAGTTTTTTTTACTCTACAAGCACGGTTAAGATCATGACACATGTCTTATTTTATTTATTTTTATTTTTTAAATATTTTTATAGAACATGTGTTATGATCCTAACATTGCTTGTGGAATAAAAAAACTCCATTGATAGTGTATGAAACAATTATCCTTCTTTATTTAGTAGATTTTTTATGTTTCCTCGTATATGTAGGCATTTTGCTGAACCATGTAAATTATGTGTCTATTTTATTTTTATTTATCAAGTATATTATTTAAATTAATAAATAAAAACTTTGAAAATAATAAAAAAGCCTAAGAAAATTATTGATGGGTTGGGCTTGGTATGACACGGTACAAAAAGTAGTGCTATGCCTATCCTAGCATGACCCATTAGGGTTATGGGTCATGCTAACACGTCTATTAACATATGGACTAATATTTAAATTAGCCGTACCAATCTAACACGGCTCATTTGACACCTTTATATTTAATCAAGATTTTTTTTCTATGAAAACTATCCATTTTGAATCCGACCAAAAACGAAAAAAAAAATTCAGCAGCAACATTATCATAACAATAAAAAAAATAAAATTCACAAATTTGTCAAAAGAATAAATATAGAATATCATGAAGAATATGTACATAAAGTTCGTTTAACAGAGAAATTCAATTGCTTGTGATTTATTTGAAGTTTAAAGCGCCAAGACTTTCTGAAATTCTTCCTTGAAATGATCAGAATAGTCAGGAATTGTACATCGTGCGTGGATGCCAAAATCGCATTTGTCACAATAGTAAACCCAGATCCCATTTTGCACATCTTGGCCACAATGATCACAAACGAAGGATTTAATATTCTCGTTGATAAGCGAGAAGGAGTAGTAGAGAGTGAGTCGATGCTGGTGATCCTTATGTTTTATGGTTTTGGGCAGCCGAGCACATCCAACATGGAGATCAAATTGGCATGCGGAGCAATGGTAGTCAAAGCCAGTGCCATAGTCATGGCAGGCATTGCAAATGAAAAGGCCACCATTGTAGTTGGGAGGAGGGGCGGAGAGAAGTATGAGAGAGTGCTGAGGGTGGGATTTGTGTTGCAGCACTGAACTCAATTCGAAGCAGGGCTTGTGAAGAAGGAAATCACAGTTGGACTTGACGCACATGAAAGTCGAACCGATAACCTGTAGGCCGCAGCCGGAGCAAATAAGTTCTTCCTCTGCTTGGATTTGATCAATTGGTCGCAAAGGGTGGTGGTGGCTGAAATGATTCACGCATGGACGCAGTGGCGAATATGTGCGGTGCTTAGGCGTCGTCATCTTTGTCTTTGTCGACCGATTGAGGCTGACGTTGAATCCAACTTCTAATTGAAATCTATATTACTATATTAATATTCCTTACTTGTCATAAAAAGTTTAGAATAAACCAAGTCTCCTTGTTTTGGTTAATGCTTGGAAGTGGAGTGAGTTATTCTTTTCATTGGAATCCCCTTAGCTTCATTTGTCATATGATACCAATTCTCTTTGTTTGGTTTACGTTTGGAATCAAAACAAATATTGGAATTGATTTTCATTCCACTGTATATTCGTTGATTTTGATTTATCATCAGTTCTCATATTGTAATTGTATTTATTTAGATTAAATTTGTAAATAAAACAAATAATGGAATTTGTTTCATCGACTTCCAATAATAAGAATCATATAAGAAAATCATTTTAACAGCTTATTTTGGCCGAAAAAAGAACGAAAAAAATCATTTGCAATAATTTGGATAACTAATACAAGAGTATAAATAAAAAAGTAACAATTAATTTCTATCATTATCTGTGGAAATTTTACTAAAATCTCAAATACTAATAATTTAAATTGGTCATTTTTTTTAACCATCTGAATTTGTAGATCTCGATCACAATTCAATGACATTTTTTGCTTCTTTGAACTCAAAATGTGCTAGTGTTGGATTTAATTTGACATCAGATGCACAGATATTGAATGCAATCATCAAATCAAATATCCCATCAGCCATATTTCCTCTCTTTTCACCCTTGAAGAGATTTAGAACTACTACTACTAGTAAGAACTTTGCAAGAAACGATAGGAACAATTATGCTTATTTTAATCCAGAAACACAGCCCGATTTGCAGAGATTGATTTCAGACACACCCAGAAAAATACCCAATTCTCAGATTAAAAAAAAAAAGCAATTAAAAGAATGACTGTTCAGAAGGTAATAAAAGAAATGTAGGTCTAAAACCAGGCCCCCTCATCAAAGCCCCAAGACAGAGAGAGGCTCAGAGAGGGCAGACAAGTTGACCCATCGGAAGATTCAATTTCTGTGCACACTACCATGCTACCTTCATTCTTTGTTCCAGAGCATCGGCTTATTGTACACAGATTTTTTTTCTTTTCAAAACAAAACAAAACGCCAGCCGTGACTGAGAAATCAAAATACAACATAGCCTTTTTTTTTTTAATAAAAGCGCAGGATCCCCCAGCCCAAAGAAGCCAAGGCAGCGGAAGAAGAGTCTTAGCAGAAGATATATATAGACGCCTGAAGCGTAAAAGAGTTGGCTGCCACTGCTACCTACTAGGGTTTTTCCCCTTCACGGCTGAATTACTAAAACATCCTCCATCTCGCCTCCAAAATGACACAAATGTCCTAATTCCAGTTTATTTTAAGTTCTTTCGATCCATAAAAGCTGAAAAACCATTTTTTTTAGATTTGTTCATGGCTAAGATTGGATTTGAGTCGATCTTAGATAAAGTATTAAAAGCTTAAAAGTGAATTTAAGCTTTGTTTGATTCATTTTTTGTTCAAATTTAATTTTACATATAATGAATAAGCTCAAATCCATCTAAATATTATTATTTTTTAAAAACAATTATAATAAAATATATAAATAATATAACACATAATAGTTCATTAGTATAATATAATAATTTAAAATGAATTCTTATAAAAAATTACAAGAAATATGAAAATTAAAATTAAAGAGTAAAAAAACAATTTAGACTCAAATTAATTAATTTGGGTTTTATGGAATTAACTAAAATGATTTTTTTCTTTTTATTTTTTTTTATCCGATTAGGAAGGGTATTCATCTTTCGATTTTAACTGATCGAGCCAATTCTATTAATTAGTTGGTAATCTAATTAATTTTGGCTGATTATTGAAAATAATTTTGATAAATTCTGTTTCTCGATTATTTCTGTTTTTAAACCGAATTAATCAAAGTTTTAATCAAAATATAAAATAACCTAAGAATAAAATTAAAAACATGAATCCAAATACTTGTTTAAATACATGAAACCCAAATAAACGTAATAATCAAAATATATAACATAATAAATTTAAATAAATTTTTGCAAAAAGGCTACGAAAACATAAAAAGATACTTTTTATTTATTTTCTTTTTCAATGGGTTGTTGTGTTTATATTTTGGTTTTAATTTAATTGATCAATGAAATTAATTTAATATGGTTAATCAAATAGGCACTTAATTAATTTTAATCGGTTATTTAAAATCATTTTTAAGAATTCAGCTTTCAATTAATTCGATTTTCACTAAATTAACTCCTTTAATATTGAAAACCCAAAACTTATAAGAAATGAGATATAAAAAAGAAATGCTTCTTTTATAAAACTCGTTTATGTCTCAATGCGATGCACCTTTTTTTTCTTACTTAATTTTGTTTTGATAAAAATAATATATATTAGTTATTTAAATGTTAATAGTAAATTAAAGTCAATATAATAAAATCAAAATAAGCCAATAAAATTAAATTTAATATTTTAAAAAATAAATACCAAATTTATAATAAATTATAAACAATATTTGATAAATAATAAAATATCTAAATAATTCATCCAAATATAAGAAATAATAAGATATTCAATAAATTAAATGTGCAAAACTCTTAAATTAAAAATTAAAAGTTCAACTAAAAAAAATATCTTCATTTTGTGAATCCTGCTGCTGGAGTTATGCATCTGCAATGTAAATTTTAGTTATTTACCATATGCAACGAATTTAAATAAAATCAAGGAGATTAGATTTTACAATTCACACATTTAGTGAGATTTGAACTTGAGACTTCTTTATTTCATACAAGACTCACTAATGCATGTATTTTTTTTTTGGGCAAATTTTATCTAGGTCTTTTAGTTTTAAGATTAATTCAAAATTAGTCCATTAGTTTGAGAAATGAAAACTTTGATCCAAAATTATGATTTTGACAATACAAAAAACTCATTTCGTTAAGTTATTGTTGAAAAATCTATTTTATTAAGCATGTGATCCTCGTGTAAGTCCATAATGATTAATGTGTATTGAAAAAAATGCAAGATTAATGTATATGAAAATATTTTCATACCTTAAATCTGAATGAACGCTTGTTTCTGCTGTTTGTGCTTTGCCAAACTATTTTGTTACGACACTTTTGTGGAGGAAGACTTGTAACAGAAACAAATGGTGAATTGATTGTATGTAAAAACTTACAGGAAGAGAAAAGAATTGAAAATGACAGTAAAATTTGCATTAATATCTAAGAAAATATTTTCATGCCTTAAATCAGAATGAAGGTTTGTTTCTGTTGTTTGTGCATTGCAACTTGCTATGTTATGGTACTTTCGTGGAGAAAGACTTGGAATACGAAAAGATGGTGTATTTGTTGTATGTAAAAACTTAGATGGAAGAGTTAAAAGTTGAAAATGACAGAAAAATTTTTATTGAAACATAATAAGTCTGGGGAAGTATAAAAGTGATAGAGTTTTAAAGTGAGATGATTTTCAGTTAATAAAAAGATAATTTATATTTTAAAATGGGTTAGAGTTGTGATTAATTTTTTTAGAAAAGATTACGGTGGAGATTATTTAAAAAATCAATAGAGTATAAAATGGATAAGTAATTAATTAATTAATTAATAGAGTATAAAATAAATAAATAAATAAAGGCTAAAATTTGAATAGCAAATATCTGAAAAATATTAATTTATTTAAAATAAATAATTTGATAAAGATTTGAATAACAAATATTTGAAGAATGTTTATTTATTTAAAATAGATTATTAGACCATGCTTAAGATTTGATTAAGAATAATGGTTTAGTGGAGCAATAACTAAATATCCATTATTTGAATAGACACTTTAGGATAAGGACAGCTTTTTGAAAATGGATTGATGTTATGATGCATTAAAAAGCTAAAAATAAGTGTTTGTGTGGAAGAGGGAGAGAGATAATATAGAGAAATTAATGGAAGAAATGAATGTAAGGAGAGAGGTATGAAAAATTGTAAATTAATTTTAAAAAATAATATTAGTGTTTGTGTGTAAGAGTAGATGAAAACGTGAAGGTGAGGGAGAGAAAGTAGGAAAATTAACAGAAACGTGGGCCATATGCTATGGATGAAATAGTTTTTAAACTCTATCAATTAATTTTAAAAAAATAATATTAGTGTTTGTGTGTAAGTGGGAGACAAAAATGGGATGGTGAGGGTGAGAAAACAGGAACAGGAAAACTAACAGAAACATGGGCATAAGCTACGGATGAAATAGTTTTTAACTACTATTGTTTGACCAAAAAATTGCTTACGTGTCATTGTTTCAAACTATACACATAAGCATCCACTTAAGCAAAAATGACGTGTGTGTGTGTTTTTTTTGTAGTTAAACAAGAACACTTAATTACATAAAAACCACAAGAAGATAAGTAAAGATGAGATGGTAAGGAAATTCGTGGACATCAAGGTCAGTTATCCTTAGGGCCAGTTGAAAGATGTTATTCCTTGGGCCACCACCTTGGCAAGCTTGGAGACCTCTCTTTTGAGGGGGTGTCACTCATTATGGTAGTAGAATTTCATGCCTCTTGATAAAAAGTGCTTGATGTTTGCGAGTGCTGGTTGGATCTTCCAACATGTAGGTAGGCGCCGCTCAATGTTCTTTTTCTAGTTGTTTGTCTTCCTTACAATTGATCGTCTTGGGCCTAAGCGACCTGAGTCGTTTAGTAACTTGTCTCATGAGAGAAATTCTTGCTATTAGTTTTGTTTTGACTTCTATACTCTTGTAAAAGACAAATGTTAGTCCATTTGGGTTTCTAATCAATGCATTTGTACCAAACCACTCATTGTAAGTGCTCTTGTGGATGCTTAAGAAAATAAACCAATGGCTATCAACTTGTGTCTTAGTTGTATAGTCTTTAGTTATTCTTAGGCCTTTGACCATGGAAATCACATTCTCTTCTTTATTTCTTTCTCTAAAGGCTTTCCATAAGTTGTTCATTTGCGCTTTATACTCGAAGAGTACCCTAAGAGGGTTGGGCAAGGCTTCCTTGAAGATACACTCATTTTGGTGTCTCCAAATGCTCCAAATCAGACTGATAATTTGATTGTAAAAATTAAAGGCATCTTTCGATTCAATGTTCCTGACTTCCAAGACCTTATTAATCCAACTAACGAGGCTAGTAGGTTGGATGCAGTCAACTCAAATTATGAGGTCAGACGTGAACCACACTACCTTTGCCAACCGGCATTGTAAGAAAAGGTGGTAAATGGTTTCTTCTTGTTAACAGAAGAAGCAGTTAGCTGAGTTACCAATGTTTCATTTGAATAACTCACTTCGAACTAGAATGCCTTTATTACAAAGTTTCCATGTGAAAATGATCATTTTGAAAGGAAGTGCAAGTTTCCAAATCTTCCCCATTTTGTATTTGTTTTCCTTGTACCACCAAGATCTCCTCTTTTTTCTTTGACAAATTTCCAATAGGCTAACTTCACAGTATAATCTCCTTTAGGGGTAAATTTCCACACCAGTTTGTCTTCTCCTCCCATGATTGAGAAGGTTTTGCTCTTCAAGTCTTCTCTTATCTCATTTTCCAAAAGGACCTTGGTGAAGGTTGGGTGCCATGTTTCATGGGTGAGGTAGATAATTTGACCATGGGCTGTTCTTGATGGTTTTTGTTATCATTGTGATTCCAACAAATTTTGCCATCTATGATAATTGATTGGTTTCCACCCCAAATCTGGATATCCATCCCTTTGTAGCATACTTCTATTCCTATTAGAATGCTGAGTCCCCTAGTTTAGCTTGAACTTCTGCAAAGCTCTGTCTCTTGCAATATTTTTTGCTGAAAGCTTTCACTCTAATGGACAAAGAGTTAGTAAGGAATTTCCACGCTTATTTTCCTAGGAGTGCTTTATTCATGGTTTCAGTTTGTCTAATTCCCAATCCCCCTTTCTATTGCTTCTGACATAGTTGCTTCCAACTAATCAAGGGGAGTTTTTTTTTTGTCCATGTCTTGACCCCATTAGAAATTCCTAATTTTTTGATCAATCTTTTTACACACATATGCAGGGGTTTTGAAACATGACAAGGTGTAGATCGGGATCGAGATCAATGTCGATTTAATCAGTGTAAGCCTTCGCCCTTGTGACAGGCACTGTGCTTTCCATCTAGCAAGCCTGTTATGAATTTTATCAATTACTGGTTGAAAGAACTTCTTTTTGGATCCCTTACTGCTTGATGTGGACTAGATCAATTATTACTGGGCTTTTCTATAAATCAAGTTGAAGACCATTGAGTCAAATGATAATCTAAGCCTAAGAGGAAAGAGGACTCAGAAGGCCCATAAATGATCCACTGGGTTATTATTTAAGCTGTGGGGCTTAAAGGTAATTACGGACAAAATAACTCCTATAAATAGGTCACAAGTATCATTCTTAAACCCTAAGCTCTATTTGTCTACTGAAACCCTGGGGAAACCCTGTCTGACTTAAGCATCGGAGTGAACGCACAAGGGTAAACCCCTGCGCCCTCTGATGGTTTTCTATTTTGCAAAACTTTTCTGGAGACACGTGGAGAAAGAAGACAATATCAACGTCAGTACGTATTTATTGTTGTTTTGTACAACAACAATTGGCGCCGTCTGTGGGAAACAAACAAAAAAGCCAAATACAAAAGATGGTGAAAAGACGATCTGCAGATGACAGGGTACGTAGGTTGTGGTAGGGTGTACAGGTTAGACGATAAGGTCTTGGGTGAGAGATTGGATCTCGCGCATAAGAGAGGCATTGGGCGAGAGACTGGCTCTCGCTCGCGACAGGCCTTTGCAATAGAGTGCATGTAACAAGCGACTGTCCTGCCGTACGAAAGATTATGGGTGAGAGAGTGGCTCTCAGGACATACCTTGGGCGATAGACTAGCTCTCGCAGCTGACAGCATGGCGAGAGACTAGCTCTCGCACATGACAGCATGGGCGAGAACTGCATGGGCGATAGACCCTTGGCGAGAGGTGGCATGGCAGGTTGGTGCCTCGCCAGATTCAGAGCCAAAGCGAGAGCAAGAGACAGAGCAGAGAGTTGCACTTTCCACTGTTGTGAACATTTCGTTAAAGATTATTTACTTCGGCGAGAGATGGCTCACGCCCGCGGCAGGTCCTGGAGCGAGAGATAGGCTACACGCAACAGGTAAAAATGCGAGAGAGGAACACTACATGCGAGACACATTAGGTAGAACAAGTGGCGAGTATAGCTACTTGCGACAGGCTCTCTCACCCGCGACAGACGCATCTCTCTTGCCCGCGACAGATGTTGAGCGACTTCTTATTCTCGATTGTTCAGTGGCATTAAAAGATGTCGGTTTGTAATAATAGTAGTAAAATAAAAGATGTTAGTAAAAGTAGTATTTGTGGCAGTGGAATAAAAGTAGCATTAGAAAGTCAATTAGAGAGTACTATAGAAAGTGTTACGTTCAGATGCCCTTCATCCTACCCGAATTCCAAGATCTGTGAATAGTCCATCAAGTGCAGGTAAGAGTTTTTCTATTTCAAAGCAGGATGGTATTATGGTTACAGAAACCTTTAACAAATCAAGACTGGAGCCTGAAACTGCTGCTGAGTTATTGCAATTTGCCAAATCAGTTGATAATGTTGCTACTTAGGATCTAGAAGTTTTGTCCGATCTCCCAAGTCTGTTAATGGGATTTCATGTGCTAACAAAACATGATGATGGGATCTCTTTTTGCCCCAACCGTGGTGCATGTATCAAGGCCAAATGACATTGAGAACAAAAAGAAGGATCTTCCAATAGTCATGATGGAACAGGAAATTGATGGTCACCTTCTCCTCGTTCACTTCAATTCTAATTGAACACTCATGTCCAGACATGCCAGAAGTTGACACTTCTGAAGTACGCTCTGTTCCAACTAAGTTGTTCTTAGGCCTTTCACCATTCAATGCAAGATTACCATCTGATCTGGGTTTTTGAAGCACAGTGTCCAAATTTTTGTTCTTTACACTCTGAACATCAGTCTTGAAAGACTTCGGACCTCTGTCTTCAAAAAAAAATATTCCATCTGTTTTGCATCACTGCTGGGCCTGAACACTATTTTATGGGACTGTGGGGCTCTCTTCTTCTCAATGCTTCAGTTACCTCAGTATCTGGAGGAAGAAATAGGTCTTCTCTTATTGTCTGAATCACGAGAATACTGCTTTTCATGTCTCTCGTTCTTAACATGTTTTTCCACGTTACAAGCCCCTTGTTTCAAGGTTCACGTTGCAAATTTTCGAACAGCCAAGCAAGCACGCGTACAGCTCTCTTTGCTGGCCACTTGTCACCACAAAATCTCACGGTTCTGCTACTGTCGACTCTCTCAATGACCTTCAATAACAGCAGCTACAGCGCAAGGGCGGCAACGAAGAGGCTCGATGTAAGAAGGGTGATCATAGAGGCGATGGAACGATGAAAAGAAGCAGCAAACGATGACGGCGATGAAGCAACTCAGAACACTTGCAAGAGCTGCATATTTATTTCCACTACCAGACTTTTCAGTGTACTGAGTATGATCATGAGCTATAAAATCCTAGCAGATTTTAGCTTTTTCAACTGTTAAGCCATTATTAGTACCTTCATAATTGTGGTACTTCCCCTATAAGAAAATAAAGTAGACTTGCCGATGTGTTTTGTCTCCTGGTTCATGATCTTTGTTCAAAGTACTGTTTCAAGTCTGGGTTTTGAACATTATCCTCTCTTGTCTAGTCTACCCTGGTTAACTTTTATGATCATTCATTCAAGCTTCAGTTTTTTGAATAACCCGTTTTCATAATTTTTGCACTTTTCGGGCACCCATATGCATCTGCTGAAGCCTTATCGTTTAGCCAACTTCACACGACAAAGAAATATTTGTTTCTCCGGCCTTCCGAAAGACAGAATCAAAGAGGATAGACATAAAATAACACTGTAAATTTTGCTTTCGTGGAGCAGCCTCAACCTTGCTTTCTACATTTGTCTAGAAAAAAACGTTGAAATTGTATTTTGTCTGTCTTTGGGCATCAGTTTCAATGGCAATAATTTTCATGGTTTGGAAGTTAACGCCTGATCAATAATATAAAAACTAAGATTGGAATATGGAGTGGAATCTTAAACTGAAAGCTAAATATCAGCTGAAATCGCATGATTATTCGAACATCATACTCGAGTTTCTAACTTCGTATGACGTTGTTGCGCAGTCTCTTGGTTCACTCTATTCTTTATCTCTAACTGGCTTTCACTTTCTGAACGGTTCTTTTGTTGCCAATTTATTCTCAGCCACTTCATTCCCTGTCCTTAGAAAGTTATTTCTGGATAATTGTAGTGGAATATTGACAATTTTAAATGTTAGCTGCCCTGAACTGGAGCTGCATAATGTGATGATAAGTGGCTTAAATGTATCCGAGACTAGATTAAAAATCTTGTCTGTGAAACATTGTCTCGGGAATACTGATAATAATAGTTGGATCAGGATCTCTGCAGCATCTCTTCAAACTTTCTGTTGGACAGAAAATGAAATTATTGAGAATTATTCCATTATGAGCTTTCCAAATCTGCACAGTTCCTACATAAGTTGTTTTTCGTGTCCTGCCACAAAGAAAAATAGGGTTTTTAAGCTTGTTTCTGCCACCTCTCAAAGTAATCACTTGGAAATAGCATTTGACTCTCTTGAGATTTTTTCAACAATAGATTCTGCTGAGGCCTTCCATTTTCGTTTATAAATCTCAAGATATTTGAGCTTCGAATTTTTCTGATTAGTAGAGATCAAATTGCAGGAATAGCATGCTTGATCACAAACGCTCCAATGCTGAAGACCCTTATAATTGAGGCGTAGAAACCACTGTGGAGCAATCTAATGTACAATGATGACGAAGTGCGAGATTCGGACATTCATTGTTTCGGGTTTCTGGATAATTTAGAGGTAGTGAAAATCACTGCATGGGGTTGTAAAAGATACAAAAAAGACGTTCGTGCAATGATAAGGTTTTTGCTTGAGCATGGGGAAGTCCTGCGAGAAATGACTCTGAATTTCGGAGCCTCCGACAAGTGGATTTCCAAATTTAAATCTTTCACAAGTAGAATCAGCAAGGTATCTGCATCTCTGAAGCTGTCAATCAAGCGCATATCACCTGAAATCATGGACCAATGGCGCATGATGCATGTATACAGACTATGGAGTAAACACAGCACACTTGTGGCTGTGATATGACTCGAACAGACTCATGGCTTGCTACAAGAATGCCTCCTGGATCTTCTCTCCCATCGAGTCCTCCATTAAATACTACTATTGCTGCTGCTTTGAATGGGAGAAGTGCTTCTGTTAGACCACAAGACATAAATGGTGGAAACACTAGAAACATGTCCAGTCTTGGCTGCTTAAGCTACGATGTCGCGTCAACTGCAGGATTTGAATACTTCTTTGACAACTGGTAAACTTCCCGACACAGATAGTTACATCCCAAAGGGTCAATATATGGAGCGACGATTTATATTTAATTTGCGGCAAATCTTTATTTTTTCTTTAAATGCAAAAGAGCTACAGAAGAACAAAACTATATCTATTCATCCATCCATGTAACTCCACAACTTGCAGCTTGGCTTCCTATTCACATCCAGCTGATTATCCTGGGTTTTCACATTTGCAAGCTATTCTGAATCAAGCAACAATCTCATTTTATAGTCTACCACCAGAGATCCCTCGTCCTGAAGCGACTAATAATAATCAGCATGTCACGACAAGACTTACTTAAACAACTAAACATTGCAAAACAGGAGCGCAAGATGCATCATGCACGTCCGCATTCTATCAACTAGTAAGCTAAAAACAGAGATGGGTCAAGAACAAGGTAGCCAGTGCTTCAGTAAACGCAAGTTCTTTCTTCGCACTCTTCCAAGCAAGATGTTGTTCTCCTCGAGGCGGTGCGTCCGCCGTGTTATTAATCGTCAGTAGCGAAAAGCGGATTGATTTTAACAGCAGCAAATCCGTCTCACGTTCGCAATGCATGAAAGCATATTAGCCAGCAAAACAAGTGGTCCTGAGTCAAGGGGATCAAGCTCAAAAACACGTTCAGCGGCATAAGTGCCCAACTCCATATTCTTATGCATTTATGACGCCAAACTGTTCATTACTTTTTAAACTATTAAATTGCAAAAACGCTACAGTAGCTAAAACCTCAGCCAAGAACAAAATGTAAAATATATGTATTTATGACGCCAAACAATAGAATGTCGAACCCCATGCATTTATTAAATTGCATGCGGCAGAGTGTCTCACCTGACGCGAGATAGTGGCTAGCCTGTTGGCACAAGCTTCTCGCACAAGAGCCTATCGGCACAAACCCGTCGCACAAGCCTTCTGGCACAAACCTGTTGGCACATTTCAAAAGATTTTTAGTCAACAAATTTTACATTAAATTAATTGAATATTATGAACTTCAAGAAATCCTTTCATAAATTTGGTTGCAGGTTGACATTAATTAATGGACTGACCAACTTTCTTGATGACCTTTTAATAAACTTTGCTGATACGTGGTTTCTTCGAGAAAGGGAGGTAAAAGCTTTAATTCACTTTCCAATTCCTCTGTTCCTCAATGCCACGTTCCCTGTACTTTCCCTGGCACTGTCCCCTACCTCACGAGTCCAAGGCGAGCCACTCTCTACACGCCTTGATTGCACGTTTCCTTCCTCACCATTACTCAACTCAGTGATATCTACACCTGCATCGCATGACATATTAAGGCCCACTACGTCAGATTGCTGTTACTAGTGTCTTGCCCTGCTATTGTTGCGCCGTGGATCACCTTCGCTGCTACTCGGTTTTGCCACAGTAATAAAAGCAATACAATAAAACGAGATTGCTTCGCACGTGGAAAGCGTCATTTAACGCTTGCAAAATGGCGTCCCATAAATCATATTTTCTTTGTCTCGTACCCGTCTCCAAGATTTCTGTTAATTCTTTTCTTTGCTTCTTGCCTGAATTTGATTAGAATGGAGAAAGAAATAGGAAGACTAGCACATTTCAAATGCGATGAGCTCTCCACTTTGATAGAATGACAGCGAAGAAAATTAGGTGAACACAGCACCCATAGGCAAGATTCTCCCGTTAGCACTATACAAGCGAGCAAAAAACACCCGAGTCATGCCTTTCGGCAATGGCTATCAACGCTGGCGAGCACGTAATCCAAACTTTAGCAAGCACATTTAAATTTGACGACCTAAGCACACGCCCAAGTACGGGATCTGAGCGGAATGATCTAGAATCTTCTAGACCTAGTGCGTGCACTAATCCGACAGAATGTCAAAAAGCTTCCTTCAACCCATCTGTCGGTCGTCTGACACATGAGCTTTCACGAACTGCTCTAGCAACCATCTAGAAGTGGCTTAAGAGCCACACACTTGGCCTATTGACAACCACACATGTGAAAGAGGGTTTGTCTATATAAAGGGTGTGTCGGCTTCGTGAATCCTTTAAAACAAGACAAGGATGTGCTAGCTTAGGGCGTCGAGATCAAAGCTGTGAGAACCAAACTTGCCGGATGAGAAGATGCTGCATCAGCACTAGGATCTTGGGGAGCCGAAGGAGCAATTTCAGAAGTAGGAGCATCGCTCGAGGGCCCAGCCACAGCTGCAGAGTCTGGCTAGGGATCAATGGCAGTAGATTGAAAAATTGGAGTTCGTCACCATCTAACCTTTGCAGTGACTTGATAGGCTCGGGCTGATCGCCTGCCTCAACATGTTCAGCTCATTACGCACTTCGATAGGCCTAGGCTGGTCACGAACCTCAGTAACCCCAGGCTAATCGCACGGCTGTTGAGGAAGCCATAGACCTTCGAGATTATCCAGGTCACCCCTAGCTCCATCCTGTAAATAATCGTCCAGACCTTGTGAGTCGGACTCATCCTTGATCCCAAGAGGATGCCTCATTAGTATTGATATTGATAACAAGAATTGAGAACTAGTTACTGATGAGTTAGAAAAAGGCACGTGGGAGACATATGAGCGCAGCAAATTGCTTGGATGCAAGGTCAGCGAAGTCCCTTGCACATTGTTATAGTGTTCACCGACCAAGCAAGGACGTATGGGTGGTAGCAGATTTGAGGTACCCTCATATATTATGCTTGCGTTTTTCTTGTCTATTCTAACAGTTGTGATCGTATTAGGCAGGTGTCCAAAGGAGGCACTAGCCACTGTCCTGTAAGGCAGCAAGCCAAGGAGAGCTTAGTTCGACATAGTCGGATCAGAAACAACTTGTGGTAAGCTCGCGAAGGTAGATTGCTGGTTCTTATGAGCAAAGAACCAAGATGCGACTTAACGCCAATCCATGATTAACAGCCAAATGTTCAAACAATTGCACTTTACAGACTCTACAAAGACAAAGACTTGGAACTGTACTAGCGGTAAAAACTTGTTATTATTTTAACATTTGCTGCAATTATGTTCTTACTTGTTCCATTTGATTGGAAATACTACATTATGAAACGAAAGGCCAGTTATTTTTATCTGTACTATGATAATCCTCCATGTTTGATAGACATGTTGCAGGAATAGAAGAAGACACGAGACGGGCATAAATAAGTTCCTAAGCGAAAAATGCGCGAGATGGGCACAAATCCAAAGTCCCTAAGCGAAAAGTGCGCGAGACAGGCAAATTTAAAAGTCCCTAAGCGAAAAATGCGTGAGACGGGCAATTCTCTATAAAGTCCCTAAGCACAAAGGGGTGCGAGATGGGCAAATCAAAAGTCCCTAAGCGAAAAGTGTGCGAGACGGGCAATTCTTTATAAAGTCCCTAAGCACAAAGGGGTGCGAGATGGGCAAATCAAAAGTCCCTAAGTGAAAAGTGTGCGAGACGGGCAAATCTAAAAGTCCCTAAGCGAAAAATGCGCGAGACGGGCAATTCTCTATAAAGTCCCTAAGCACAAAGGGGTGCGAGATGGGCAAATCAAAAGTCCTTAAGCGAAAAGTGCGCGAGACGAGCAAATCTAAAAGTCCCTAAGCGAAAAATGCGCGAGACGGGCAAATCAAAAGTCCCTAAGCACAAGAAGTGCGAGAGGGGCAAACAAAAGTCCCTAAGCGAAAAGTGTGCAAGTCGGGCAAATCTAAAAGTCCCTAAGCGAAAATGCGCGAGATGGGCAGTTCTCTAAAAAGTCCCTAAGCGAAAATGCGCGAGATAGGCAGTTCTCTAAAATTCCCTAAGCGAAAATGCGCGAGATGAGCAGTTCTCTAAAAAAGTCCCTAAGCGAAAATGCGGGAGACAGGCAATTCTATAAAGTCCCTAAGCGAAAAATGCGCGAGATGGGCAAGTTGTGAATCCTCAAGCAATAAAGTATACGGATAAATGCGATACCCAAGTACGAATTCTTCTTTAGATGTAAGTGCTTCATAAAAAGAGGTAGGGAGCACTATAGATTAACTTCTGCATTAAAAGGAGTATCGAAACTAATAGGCACCCATGCATATGCGTCCCGAGGTGCTATAATGTCAAGAGCTTGATCCTTAGGAAAATTAGTCTCTGGATTATCTAAATAATCTTCGTCCAAGCTTGTGAGAACCTCGACCATCTCGAGTCGACAAAAAGGGTTCTAAGAGTTGGTAAGATTAGATAAATCTTTACAAGTGCCTATCCTCAGAAAAGGTTCCAAATTCTCAGCATCTGGATCGAGCTTCAACCAATCAAGAGCATGCCAAATACAAAACCACATCTAATGAAACCGGATAAGAACATATGCATCCGCTTATGGCACTTCTTGATGATGTGCCCTCATGGCCTTAACCCAGATTCAGTTTTCTTCCTCTTGGCTAATAGAAGGCACTTGACAAAAGAAATGATGACACGAAGTCGTTTCTGCTACAAATAATAATGAAGTCCACTAGTTGAGCCCTCAAGTGAAGATGAAAAGACTCTTGTGATAATCTCAGGAAGAGGGTAGCAAAAGAATTTGAAAAGCCCATTCTTTATATACTCTTTCACAAGATAAACCTTGTAAAATAGTGGGGAGCAATTGATGTGGACTAGATCAATTATTACTGGGCTTTTCTATAAATCAAGTTGAAGACCATTGAGCCAAATGATAATCTAAGCCTAAGAGGAAAGAGGACTCAGAAGGCCCATAAATGATCCACTTGGTTATTATTTAAGCTGTGGGGCTTAAAGGTAATTACGTGCAAAATAACTCCTATAAATAGGTCACAAGTATCATTCTTAAACCCTAAGCTCTATTTGTCTACTGAAACCATGGGGAAACCCTGTCTGACTTAAGCATCGGAGTGTGCGCGCAGGGGTAAACCCCTACACCTCTGATGGTTTTCTATTTTGCAGAACTTTTCTGGAGACACGTGGAGAAAGAAGACAATATCGACGTCAGTACGTATTTATTGTTGTTTTGTACAACAACACTGCTAAAGTCCACTCCTAAGTATTTCCCTGTTGAGTCAGTGGTTTTGATGCCTAAAATTCCTCTGAACCATCTTTTGCATTTAGGTGTACAAAGTGGAGTTAAGGTAGAGTTCTGACTTTTCATGATTAAATTTTTGTCCAAAAAATGCATAAAATTGCTTAAGGATATTCTTAACCCTTTTACATGATTGGACATTTGCTTTGAAGAAGAGGTAGCAATCATTAGCAAATAGTAGGTGACTAATGTTAAGGCAATTCCTACTAAGCCTAATTCCTTGAATTTTACCTTCACTTTCTACTCTCCTTAACATGATGGATAGAACGTTTTGACACAGGATAAAAAGGTAGGGTGAAAGTGGGTCACCTTGTCTTAGTCCTACCTTTGGCTTGAAAGGTTGGGATGGTGCTCTATTAATCAACACTTGGTAGTTACCGGTGCTGATACTTTTGCTCACAAGTCTAATCTAGTGGTTGTTAAACCCTAATTTTCTCATATCTATTGTATGAATTGTCAACTTACCCTATCATAGGCTTTGCTCATGTCAATTTTGAGTGCGCCCAAAACCCCCTGCCTTTCTTCTTCTTTCTAATGGTATTGAGGATTTCCCATCCTAATTGAATGTTTTTTGTAATACTTTTGCCCTTCACAAACACATTTTGGTAAGGGGAGATGATATCTTCCATGATAGGCTTAAGTCTTTTCACCGTAGTCTTTGTAATAATCTTGTAAGCGACGTTGTAGAGGCTGATAGGTTTATAGTTTGAAACTTTCTCAAGGGTGCTTCCTTTAGGAACTAAGGTAATGAGGGAAGGTAATGAGGGTTTTGTTTAGTTCTTTTAAAAGGTGCCTTGAATTAAGAAAAGATAAGGTTGATGCAATCATCAGTTGTCCAACTACATCCCAATATTTTTGATAAAAAATTCCTAGTTTGTCATCTATTCTTGGAGCTTTCATAGAACCTATTTGGAATACTACAGTTTTCACTTCTTCTATTGTGAAAAGTTTGTTTATAGAATCTAATTGAGCCTTACTAAGTTTTAGAAGATCAAGATTCTCGAAAAAGAAGTTGGTGGCTTGTTCCCCTTGATTCAGTTTTGGATTAAAAAGCTTTATGAAGTGATTATAAAACACACTTTTAATCTCTCGTTGGTGTTCCACCCAGTTATTTCCTTCCACCTTGATCCATGAAATTCTATTTCTGATCCTTCTTCTTGTGACTATGGTATGGTAGAATTTTGTATTTCTTTCACCTAGAATAATTCAATCAATTCTTTAACTTTTACATCCAATGGACTTGTTCTATTTTGTTAGTGCTTCCAATTCAGCTTTGAGTTCCTTCTTTATTTTGCAATTCTCTTGTGATTCTAGTTTTGTGTTGGACCTTATTGAGTTCAGATTCCAGTTTTTTCCTCCTTTCCCTTATATTTCCAAAGACATTTTTTTTCCATTCTTTGAGGTTGTTCTATGGGATTTTGATTTTTCGAACAAGAGTAAAAGAAGGTGATCCATGCACCACATTGCTCAAGGAGTTGCTTATTACCTCTTTGCATTGCGGATGAGAGGTCCACATTGCTTCGAACCTATAAGGTCTCTTCTTGAATTCTCTTTGTTCCTCAGTATTAATAATTATTACCCCATGATTTGAATATGTGATTGGCAGATTGATGGTGGATGCTTTATCAAAGTTTCTGCACCATGTTGGGTTTGCTAAAGCCTTGTCTAAGCTTTCCCATACAACATCCTCTCCCTCTCTATTGTTAGTCTATGTAAAGTGTTGCCTATGTGCTGGGATTTTGAGAGGTTATAGGTGTTAAGTAAATCCAATAATCTATTTACACCCTTCATCGAATTGCTCTTGAAGGAAAGCTTATCATCAGAGTTAAGCACTTGGTTAAATTCACCGAAAACAATCCAACTCTTATCATTCTTAATGTTTGATGCTAAGTCAAGAATCTCTTTCCAAACAGTTTTCCTATGTCGTACTTCCGGATGTCCACAAACGTATGTAACCTAAAAGGATTGGCGATGATCAACAATGTAAGCAAAAATAAAGTGCTTTCCTTTAGCTAGAATTGAAACATTAATGTCATTGTCCCATATGACTATAAGCCCTCCACTTTTTCCTATACTAGACACTCCATCAGCATTACTATAACCTCATTGGTTAGCTTTTTGCATACCTCTTTCTTCTAAGAGTCTGGTTTGCATAAAAAAAAAGGGCTTAAACATTCGGGTCAATTCATGGCAGTGGGAGGAAGTTAGGGGCTGACCCAAGCCCCTAACATTCCAAATTAGAAAGATCATGGTTGTTGGGGAAGTTGATTAGGGACAGCTTGCCTGAACCTGTCACTGGACTCCTCTTCAGTCTATTGGCGATTTTGGTCTTGATTTCCAGCATTTGCATAAGCCTATGCACTTGTCTTCTTGTTTCCGTTTCTTGATCACTACCTGGTTCTCTTTGTCCTTTCCTTTTGTGTTCCATTGAATTGTTGTGGTTCTAGTTGGTTTAGTGTTGTTCCTCTAAGCCTTGATCTGTTGAATTTCCTTGGCCGTTTTCAGCCTAAGCTTTTTGGATCTTTGGTTCCCCTGTGTACTTTGAATCTTTAACTGGATCAGATTCAATGATTGTGATTTCATTAGCTGCTTGAGTTAGCTACGGGTTTGTGTCCATGATTTGCTCTGTTTCTTGAATTCTCTACTGGTTTATGTTCTCTTGATCACTTGCTAGGTGGTTGTTTTCACCAATAATAGTTTTTGGGGTGTGTTGTGGCCTATTCCAAATGGTGAAGATGAGCTCTCCCACTCTTGTTCCTTCATCAAAGAGGTTTTTAACTCCAAACTAAAACTAGGTCATGACAGCAACCTTGATAAATTTTCTATGGCTTGGTTTCTTCACTCTCCCATTGCACTACTCTCTGGTATGACATTTTGATCCTACTCTCTTCAATTCAACCATTTGTATAGAAAATATCACCATCTGGGAGAGCCATCCATCAAGGAGCATTGTTCAATGGTTGTACTGTTGGGCTGATGGTGTTGCAATTACCAAAAGTCTACAATTCATTCTAGGAAAGCTACTTGACTAGGGCATCAAGTTGTGTTTGTTGTCTCTCCCATTCTCTTCTCACTTTTAGAGGCGTGTCATTGTGAGAGAGAGTGGTGGTTCATCTGGTATGAAGGTAGGTGTGGTATGGTCCACAGGTTTATGAATGTGGGTGTGGTGTGGTCCACAGGGTTACTATAGTAATTGTCGGTTTCATGCCCCTCATCGAACATTGGTTGGTTTTCATTCTGATTGGGATAGTCTTCTGTTAACAGTTGTGTGTGTTGTAGGCTTCCTCTAATTTCTGTGATCGGTGCATTTTCTTCTACTGGTTCCTTCGTTCTGGTGTGTTGTTGTTCTCTTATGATTCCTACTTGATTTCTTCTTGTGAACTCAATGTTTATTGTTCTCTAAGTGCCTCTATTGTGGTATGGTTTGATATTTTTCTGAAAAAGAATGTTTTAAAGATCATACCCCATATCAAACCCAAACCTATAAGATATGTTCTCCATCTGTTTGTTGATCATCCTTTTTATATAGGCAGTTTGGTGGTGTATAGCCTATGATCTCGCATCTTGAGCATACTTTATAGACTCATTCATATAGGAATTCTACCTACGACATCACTCCGTCATCCCATCTTAACATGCATCTGCCACCAGTGGGTGTCACGGGCAGATGCAAACTCTAACTCTCATAAAACAAATATTTCTTGGTGTGATGTTATCCCAATCAACTCTTGAAATTGTTCCCATGATTTGTCACAGTCTTCTAGCCACAAACGGATGCTGGTATTCCAATAGAAGCCCTTGTATCTGTATCTAAATTGAAATTAGGATTAGTTCCAAGTGTTGAGGGTTGTGTTTGGCCTCCATAGATCAACAATGAGGAGGGCTCCATTAAATGACCATAGGCCTTCTTGCCATACGAAGTGGAGATCAAGTGGGTTATCAAAATGGATGATGTAGAAATTTTGGTCTCTTCCTATTGCCATTACTGTTCCTTTAACTCTCCACGCTCTGTTGATCACGCTTTGGAGGTATTCAGTTGAGAAGCGTATGGGATTGTGAAGAAAACCAATCAAATATTTTTGCCCAAATCTTCTGCTTTCTTCTAGTTCCTTCGTGTGGATTGTTATAATGGGACCCCTTTTAGCTCTTGTTCCTGCTTGGAGGGGTGGTTACGTGCCAAGTGGGATGGTGTTTGTGCGGTTACTAAAATTTTTAGATTCATTGCATTCGATCCAATTGTAGTCTTATTAGGGCTGGATGTGGTTCATTTTTGGTTGTGGGTTTTTTAAGCTTTTGTTTTTCCAGTATGGTTGAACAAATTTCCTGCCAACAGATCTCTTATAAGGATGGAAACAACTCTTCATTTTCTCATGATTGAATATTCTTCTTTGTTGCCTGCGTAATGGAGTTTTTATGATTTCCATTGATTGGTGGAGATTACGGCAGCGACGACTTGATTAAGGAATTAAGGAGGGGGGGGGGTAAATTTTATGATTGGTTTTGGATTTGGTGAAGAATGAGAAATCTTTTGTGAGAGGATTTGGGATTGTGGTGTTCTCAGGAGCTCCGAGGAACTGGAAATGGGGGTGTGGAATACTAAGGGTTTCTTGGATTTTTGCTATGACTCAATCAAATGTTTTCTTATTGTTTTTCCTTCTGAAATAGTAATGATGGATATGATAGGTGTGGTTAAAAAAAGTGGTTTATGCAGCTTTCTTATAGTTGAGAGGAAAGGCTTAGCAAAGGGGAAGAGTGAAGCTCTCAATTGAAAGGAAGTCTTGTGTGTTTTTTGAAATATAAAATACATATGATTTACTAAGAAAAACCCAATTAAAAAAGTTCACGTGATTGTGTGTGTGACACGAGACTTTAACTTAATTTTATTTTGTTATTTAGTTTTTTTTTATTTTTTTTGTCAATACATTTTATTTGTATGAATAATTTGTTTCTTTTAATTTTTACTATTTTTTAAAGTAGTTTGGTTTAAAAGTATGAAAATTTTAAAGCTTTAAAAAGTCTAAAAAGCGAATCATCCACTTAAGAGAATTCTATTCACACCACCCTTTTGTTAGCCATACCCTGAATGCTAGAAAACCCTAATCTCATTACCTCTCTCTTTATTTTTACTTGACATACGCTAAATTTCCAAATTTATTCTTAAACTACCTTCCGCTCTCTTCAAACCCTAACAATACACCCTGTCTCCTATTTTTATTTCTTCAACTTTCACTCTTACAAAATTCTTCAAATATTAGAGTTTGACAAGATTATAAGGTAAATATAGTTTATGTCTTCATTAAAATATGTTTACTCTTGATTTTTTCGCTTTTGCATTGTTTAATTTGCTAATTTTGTGATATTTTTTCGCATTTAAATTTAAGATTTTTTCGGGTGGGGTGTGGGTATTGAAAGAGGCTTGCGGCAAGGAATTGCGGTGTGCCTGTAGAGGGTTTTCATGCGGAGACCCTCTATATGGGTTTCGACAACTCACTATCGAGACCCTTTCTTCACTTCGGGGATAGAATTGCCGGGAGTTGCAAAGTGTCGAAAACCTTAGTTTTTTTGGGTTTCTTTAAACAAAAAAATGGCAAAAAAAATTAAAAAATTTACTAATAATAACATACCTTTGTAGGAATCTTGCACATCTCATTCATAAATGAATTCTTGCTTAAATCATTAGAAAAATGCTCCATGGTTTTGTTTTTTTTTTTTATGGGATTTAATTGTTTTAGTTTAGGGTGTGTGAAGAGAGAATGATGGAAGAAAAGAATGAGTTGAATGGGTTGAGATTTGTTTTTTTTTTAATAAAGGTAAAATAATAATATTGTACAAAGGCATTTTTGTATTGAAAAATTTTATTTTTTTAGAGTGCATCTAACACACTTTAAGGTGTGCCTAGAACCACTTTCGCTTAATTCTGGTTGGACGACCACCTGTTTTATCTGGTTATTCCGGGTTTTGGCCGGTTCTGATTTTATCCGGTTAAAGATAATCATACGAATCGATAACTTGAAAGGTTTCCGGTTCAATCCAGAACCGGTTGAATGGTTGAACTGTTAAAGGGAAATGTGTGGAAAATCAACGGACGCAATTAGACACTCTCACCACAAAACATTGATATTTTCTTCAGAACTTTGATTTCTAATAAACTGAGAGAATGAACATAAAACTTAACGGCTGAATTGAGAAGCTTTTTAGCTTATTTTAACCATGGCAGTACTAAACTGTATATCATTGAGAGTAACTTCGACAACAGCAGCAATCTTTCAAGAACAGCAAACACCAGACCCAAGGCGGACCAAAGTCATATTGCCCAAGAAGAAGCCGCTTAAATGGTCAACAGGCGTGGCTCCAGGGGAGTATGGTGGCCCACCCACAACCTCCAAGCTTCGCAAGTACTGGGGTGGCGAAGAAGAGGACCCTTTAACCTCTGATGACTTCATTTGGAACAAAGACTTCGTTGGTAGAATGAAGAAGCTTATTCAGTACCCTGCTGCGGCTCATGACTCTTCTCTTCAATCCTCTCCTGTTAAGGTCGAATTTTGTTTCTTCTTTAGTTAATTTGCCTTATTCTCAATATGAAGTTGTTTTGTTACGTCAATATTTATGCTTTTCTATGCTTTTGTAGTTTGATAGAAGAACTGGAATACCATTTATGTGGTTGTTTTTAATGAATTTTATGCTTTTTAATAAGTCTACGGCTTTCTTATTATTATTTTTTTGAAATCCCTAATCTATCCGAAGCCCCAACCCTAATCTACTTAACTCGCTTCAGGAATACGAGCTTAAGCCCTCTTGAATCTGCAACCTCTGGGATTCTGTCTAGTATGCATGCCATCTGATTAACACGCTCAGTTATGTTTAGTATGTTACTATTTAGTTTTAACACGCTCAGTTATGTTTAGTATGTTACTATTTAGTTTTAATTATTCTAGAAAAAAGATAAATATATATTTGTGCTGATGTGATTGTTGATCGGGTCACATTCTATCAGTTTTTGCTTATTGTTTATGTTGTAATTCAGTTCATATGGTCTGGTCTAAACAGGAAGAGCCTTCTGGATTTTTAAGCTTAAATCGAGTTATGAGCCTTGACAGGTTTGTGCCTATTGGCAATGCAATAATTCAATTTATTTCCTCTAAATATTTCTTGCTTCTATTTTTGCTGCTGATAATGTTCTAATGTTTCCAATGGGAATTATGGGAATATAGCCTGGAAGTCGATCTGAGCAAGGAACTTACAGCACCTTCAAAGCCTGTCTTAGAACAGGCCGTTGAATCTACAGTTCAAGTAAGAAAATGGTCTTTATTTCCCATCAGAATTTCTTACTCTAATGGCATTTTCTGCATGATTACAAATATTTTTCTTATTTTGTACATTGGAATGAATTGACTACCAGAGCAGTGGCAGCATCTCGCGCAAATGGAAATTGGTACCAACACGGCGTGAGCAAGAAAAGTGGGATAAAGCAACCAAAGCTGCAACTGGTGGCAGTGTAAGTTATATTCCATTTCCCACCTGCTGGTTATTAATGATGTTGATCAGTTCGTTGTCAGTTAAGGAAACACATAGTATGTATATTTTGACTTTTAAGTCCAAATTTGATTTTGGTTTCTACCTTCAAAAATAGTTGTTTTAATTATTTTGATTCTTGTCACTGTCATATGAAAGGATACTTCCATTTTGCATCTTCTGATTCTGTTTTGTTTCTACCATATAGGATGTGATGTTCCGTGAACTGAGGCAACCTCAAGGAGATCCTGAAGTTTTGGCTGCTCAATCAAGGGAGCAATACTTTAAGGTAATTGGGAGTAGTATTTGTTGATTTCACCATCTCAATTTACAGTTTCACTCTGTATCTTTTCAAGGTTTCTTTTCTATGTATAACTTTTTGAGTTTCCTGCTGCAGTTGAAAAAGAGGTTGCAAGTTCTTACCTTGTTTATAGGCGGTGTTGGTTTAGTCTCAGCTTATGTTTCTTACTCTCCTGAAGTTGCTGCTAGGTTTGTCCCTATTTGTACAAGTTTTACCAGTCTGTCTTCCTGTATATGCCTAATGTGATTTGCAATTTTAACTAATAAGTTTTTGCCTGTGGCAACGGACATTCGGTATCTTTATTTTTTCCTTTCTTTTTTTTCTTTAAAACGTTTGTGCCGTAGTCGTGTTTTAACAATCAAGCATATTGGATAGCAACTTCTAAATTATTTGTGTCGGTCATGGTAACCATTATTCAGAACTTCAGAGCAATATTTATTGCTTGGCATCTAGTAATTACAAAGTGAGAATTACAGTTTATGAATGCTAGGACTGTGTATTGTGTGAGGATACATAACAAATTTGCATTCCTTCTTTTTTCAGTTTTATTTACTCTCTCTCTCCCTTTTTCTTCTCTTTCCACTGGTGCTATAATGCTGGAGTTCCCTCCTTTCTATTCTTTTTAGTTCCTCTCTCTTCATTATCAAATCTTTCTGTCTTTGACTTAATAGCATTACCTCTGCCCTCTTCTGAGTGTAGAGAAAGGATGAGAGGGAAGTGATACAGACAGAGATGGTAAACAAAAAAGAAGAAAAAAGAGGGAAAAAATTGAGCTACTTAGGATCCAGCATGACTTTTTTTGTTACTTTTTAATTGTAATTGGACTGGACCATTCTGAGAAGAGTCTCAAATCATAAATATTGAAATCTGAACTGTATGGACCGAATAGGAATTCAATTCAAAATTTAATGATGATATTCGTTATTTATGCATTTCATTGCTTTATGGATCCGGAGAAAATACACATAGATTCAGGTTTTAGTATATTGTAGAGTTGGGTAATTGTCAATAGCTTTAAAATCTTGTTTTTAGCCATTTGGTTAGTTGTGACCATCTGCATGAGCTCCTTGCTTATACTTTTTGGTTCTAGCTTACTGGTACTTCAATTGTTTTGTTAAGATACCACAATTTCAACTAAATTATGCAACCATTAATTTGCTTTATGTAACGATCTTTTAAACAAATAAAGATTATTCGGTTGTGATTATAGGTGGAAAAGATATATTGGTTTTATGGTTCTAAATCTATTTTCTTGTTTAATATAAAATTTTAAAAATAGGAGCTTAGTGTGCCTTTCCATTATATTGAAGCTTTTTCATTATTCCTGACAGCTTTGGTGCTGGGTTGCTTGGTTCTTTGGTGTACATGCGTATGCTTGGCGGTAGTGTGGATTCCCTAGCAGAAGGAAGAAAGGGGCTTATGAAGTAAGCCATTTATAAGTCCTTTATACTAAGATGCTTACCATCTTTACTCGATGACTTTCACATAGAATATTCTGCACTATCTTGACATCCTTGATAGCATGTATAACTATGATTACATACTCACTTAACCAATCAACTTAGCAACTGCAGTATCATTGGTAGTTGAAGCCAAAATACTGCAAATGAAGCAGGACATAAATTTCTAATTCTTTTCTATCACTGTTCTTATGGAATAAACATCTGGGGTCAGGTAAATGAAATCAGCTAGATATGCTACTTGATGACTTTCATGTAGAATATTCTGCACTATCTTGTCATCCTTGATATCATGTATAACTATGACTAGGTAGTCACTTAACCTATCAACTTAGCAACCCTAGTAGCATTGGTGGTTGAAGCCAAAATACTGCAAATGAAACAGGACGTAAATTTCTAATTCTTTTCTAGCACTGTTCTTCTGGAATAAACATCTGGAGTCAGGTAAATGAAATCAGCTAGATATGCATTGAGATTTGAGAATGCTTAAACCCTTTAGATATAGAATGATTTATTAAGATAAAAAAAAAAAACACTGAACATAATCTGTCTCTATAAATGCATTTACTTATTTTTTACCACAATGATTTGAAAATTTTACAATTTTATGCATGGCAAGATGATTGAAAGCTTGGTTAGAGAATTTGTTAAGGAATTCGATAATCAGTATGTTCTGTTGAAAGGTTTGACTCAAGTAGAAGTTTTACTTTAGACTTAAATACTTGAATGTTGAAGTCAACAAGAGTATTGTGCTCACAAAGGTTATGGTCTTTGTGAAGTATATAGGAGGTGATGCTGTTCAGTAGTGTTACCATTTTGGGGAATTGGGCTTTGTTGAAAAATCAAACTCAAATCAAAATGTAAATTTATATCCTGTTATTTCAAATAGGTAGTGTGCCCCGTATGGTACTGTATTGTTGAATACCTGAATGTTTTTCTTAGGAGTACCACAAACTCAAATCTATTTCCATTTTGTATTTGCTTTGCAAAAATGTGTTTCTCTATCTATTTTGATTGGTAAGACAAATTCTACTCTCACCAAAGAAAAAACAAATTCTTTCCAGTGCAGATACTTATCAGAGATTATTTTGATTATAAAATGTTCCTAAAGTTGATTGCTTTTTCATCGCGTTTTGGAAATAAAATACTTTCTTAAAGTAAGGATAAATGTTGGTAGGGAGTGCATAAATGCTTGTTCGATTATGTTGATTATAAATTTACCTAAGGTTGATTGTTTTTTTATCTAATTTTGGATATAAAGTTCTTTCTTAAAAGTAAGGACAGATGTTTGTAGCAAAATAGAGCAAGAGTGTTTCTTGTCAAGACCAAATTTTGGACCAAGCAAAAGGATTAAAAAGTAGTGGGGGATAACAACACAAGGAAAATGATAAAATCTTCAATGAGGAGGCAAGTGTCAACCCAGTGTGACAGAAGTGTCTTTCTTCTCTATTCTCCCCTCTTGATCCTTATTTCTTTTGTTATGGCCTTGTTATGTTTCATATGATTAGGTTTTAAAATACTATGCTTGCAAGTGGAAACTACTTTCACAACAATGATATAATTAAAGTTGGTTGCTACAAACTGCTTTGGGGCATTCTCACAGTGAGCTGTAGGTGCTGAGGCAAGCTCTAAATGTGCAGTGTCATTATAGATGGCGTGGAAGTAATAGAAATGGTTCTAAAATTCTTTGTTGAAGAGGATGGAATGCTCATTTCTTTTCCCACTTTTGTTCTGTTTATAATCTTCCTAAACTCAATTGACTGGATTTCATCTTTTAGCTTATTTTGCGCTTTTGCCTGTAGGGGTGCAGTTGCACAGCCAAGGCTACTAGTTCCTGTAGTATTGGTTATGATCTATAACCGTTGGAATGGGTAAGCACCTTTTCTAGCACTCTCATGTTGATGAATTGCTTATATGTTAACTTAAGCATGCTCTTCTTCTGAAGCCAGTATGGAAATTCTTTACTTCTATCTTTGCCACTATTTCTCCAACTTCTGATTATTACCATAACTCTACCTTTCTAGTATTGCTCTCTATTTTGTAATTACCTGTAATACACTTGTGCGATCAATTTTGCTGTTATTTACTCTATTTTGAAAAATCTATTGCTTAGGGAGTTGGGGTATAAAGTGTTAGGTAACCCTCTCACATCCCTTTACTCACCCAAAACATGGGGTATGCCTATATTTGAATCCAAACCTCAAACTTTTTTAGGACAATACAACCCACTGCATGCTCCTGGGTGCTATTGCACCTTTGCTTTGATGTGTTCTGTTTTTGGAATGGTACTTACATTTTTTATCCATTAGAAAAAATACATTTTTTTTCCTATTTCTTTTATTAGAAAAAAGTATATCAAATTTTGAATCATTTTCTTTGAGATGTTTCCTTTCTAGTTCATACTGTAACTTATTCCACTAGAGAGGTTTGTTTCAATACTCAAATGTCTAGCTGCTAGAATTCTGCCTTAAGATACCCCCCCCCCCCCCCCCCCCCCCCCCCCCCCCCCCCCCCCCCCCCCCCCCCCCCCTTTCCCAATATTTCATCATTATCATCAATGCCTTTATCCCAGTACTAGGGTAAGCTTCAAGAACCAGTATATGAACTCGTGATAAGTTGTCAATATGAATTCTCCTTTTGTACTTATTCTTATCTAAATTTCTCCCCGTAACCTATAAAGTAAAGATATACCTACTCCTCACCGGAAGACTAAGAGGAGGATGCCCAAAGACAAAAATTCCTCTATCTCCTCCTGCCTAGGTAGGAGTGGGCTAAGGGAGGTAAACACGATAGAGAATTAGCGCTTTTTCATCTGCAAACAAAAGAAGAATGAAAATCCGTTGGAATCCGCTTAAAGAAAGTAGTTGCTTCCCAAATAGAATAGCTTAAGCTAGAGTGGGATGGGACTAAGCACAAGCTTTCCACCATCTTATTGGCGATAGGATGGCACCAAAGGCAAGAACTGACTCCCCAAACCTACAACGTCATGATCACATTGGTTGACCCTTTTTTCTTTGGTAGTTCAACGGACGGTCGCCCCTCCAACAAGAAAAGGTATAAATATAGAAACTTCTCTGCCATTTGAATCGGAGAATTTATGGAGGAAATCGGGTTTTAAATTTCCAGAAACCACACGATTATATAGCCAAAGGGAATACGCCGCGCCTAAAATCATCCCAAGCGCGGCTAATGTGGCTACTAAGCTATTTCTTTGGAAAGCTCCTACTAAGATGAGAAATTCCCCGATAAAGTAAGTTGTTGTCAATATGAATTCTCCTTTTGTACTTATTCTTATCTAAGGCAATGTGTTCTTCTAACTTTCGTTTTGCCATATCTTTCCTAATGACTTCCAAGTCTTTTTTCGGTCTTTCCCTGGCCTTGACATTTTTTTCATCATTCATAGCTTCCACTCTCCTAATCGGTGCATTCACATGTTTTCGTCGTATGTCTCTAAACTAACGTAAACAATTTTTACTCATTTTATCTTTGATAGGTGCCATTCCGACTTTTCTCATTCCATATTCAACTATTTTAATATCATGTTACCTTTCTTGCCATTATAAATGAGTACTGCTCTTTCTACTATTATCCAGCTCATTTTGGTAGCTTAATGGATTTCTCTAATTTGCAAGATGTTGTTAGATTCTGCTTCCGTGGTTTGCCTGGCAACCTTGAACAAATAAACGGAAATCCTATGTAAAAAATCCATCCAGTTCAACATTAGGCATGCAGATCTGCAGTGATACTTGGCATCTGCAAAAGTTTTGCTTTTCATGCTGACAATGATCTGTTTGGTGTAGGATCCTTGTTCCAGAATATGGTTATATGCATTTAGAATTGATTCCGATGTTGGTGGGATTTTTCACATACAAGATTGCCACTTTCTTTCAAGCTGTAGAGGATGCAGTTACTGTAGTTGAGAAAAAAACAGAGGTCTAATATTAAAATCCATGACACGAGGAAGGGCATATTGAAACAAGAGATTTGCTGCAACACCCACAGGTATTCTATTCATTTTCAATAACTTGTACACAAATGATTATTTTAAAACATGTGGCTTATTTTGGCCTTGAAGGATAGTTCCCTGTATCACCATTATTCTTGTTCTATTTATCCGGCGTATTCTATTGATTTTCAATAACTTCTGTACAATTAAGTCTTGCAAACTTTGTATTTGTTGTTTATGCGTTGTCTGGAAAGATGAATTTGCGAGAGTGAATTTGGATTTAATTTGTAATATAAATTGTGAGAATTAAATGCACAGAATATGCACAAACTAGTGTAAGATATAAATACTTATATATATATATATATATATATATATATATATATATATATATATATATATGAGGATGGATCCAGTTACACATGTGTAAAACAAATTTAGTTTTACACACTTTCATATCTTTTTATATGATTTATAATTTTTTAATCCGACCGTTGAATTTTATGTTCTATTCACATAGATTATACATGCCAAATTTCAAATTAATTGAATACGTCTAACTATATATTTCATAAAATAAAATTTTAACCGTTGATATATATTGAAAAAATATTATTCTCAATTAAAATGATAGAAATAGCAGATTGATTCAAAAATTTACATACATAATAAATATGAGCAGGTTGTTAAATCCAACTGTTGATTTGCAAAAATATTAATCCTATATGAAGATATAAAACTGTGTAAAACAAATTTGTTTTACACATGTGTAAGTGGATCCTTACTATATATATATATATATATATATATATATATATATATGAGTAGGGATCTACTTACACGTGTACATGTGTAAAACAAATTTGTTTTACACAATTTTATAATTTGTTTTACACAATTTTATATCTTCATATAGGATTAATATTTTTGCAAACCAACTGTTGGATTTAACAATCTATTCATATTTATTATGTATGTAAATTTTTGAATCAATCTGCTATTTTTATAATTTTAATCGAGAATAGTATTTTTTTCAATATATATCAACAATTGAAATTTTATTTTATTAAATAAATGGTTAGACGTATTCGATTAATTTGAAATTTAGCATGCATGATTTATGTGAATAGAAAATAAAATTCAACGATCGAATTAAAAAATTATAAATCATATAAAAAGATATGAAAGCGTATAAAACTAAATTTGTTTTACACATGTGTAATTGGATCCTTTCTATATACACATGTGTAATTGGATCCCTCCTATATATATAGTAGGGATTCACTTATATATGTGCAAAATAAATTTGTTTTACACAGTTTTATATCTTTATATAGGATTAATATTTTTGCATACCAACCATTGGATTTAACAACCTACTCATATTTATTATGTATGTAAATTTTTGAATCAATCTGCTATTTCTATAATTTTAATCGAGAATAATATTTTTTTCAATATATATCAACGGTTAAAATTTTATTTTACGAAATATATAGTTAAATGTATTCGATTAATTTGAAATTTGACATACATGATCTATGTGAATATAACATAAAATTCGACGGTCGGATTAAAAAATTATAAATCATATAAAAAGATATGAAAGTGTGTAAAATTAAATTTGTTTTACAAATATGTAACTGGATTCTTCCTCATATACATATATAGTTGTTCATAGAAAGGTATAAGAGGAAGAGAAATTCGAACCTGAGATTTAATTTTTCCTATAGATCAAATCTTAAATCTTAAATATGATGCTTGAAAGGTATAAAAAACATAAATTTAAAATTCATCATTAATCAGGCATCTAACGAATTCATGAATCTAAATAGATAATGAAAGGTCATATTTACGCATGTGATATAACAATTTGTACTAATTTGAAAATATCAAAGTTGCCAAACACAGTCAATATGAAATTTTGAATTCATCGGTTATAGAATGTGTTGAAATTTTAGAGGAATTGAGATATATAATCTATCCTGCCAAATTTCATCCAAATATCATCCACTTTTATTAGCTAAATTTCAAAAAAGAAAGCTTCAAAATAAACTTCAAAAATTACTCTTTATACTTCAAATAATTTGAAGAAAAAAAATCTTCAAATAAAAAGATAATTTTTACCTCAATTAGGTTATTAAATGAAAATGCGTAAGAAACTTATAATTTGTGATTAAGATAGCTTCCAAAAAGACTGAAAGTTTGGTAAAGTCTTGTATTGCTTTTTGTTTTTCTTCCATTTCTACATGTTTGTTTTACTTTCCCATTGTTACAACTATGAAACAAGGGAGAAATGGAGAAGAAGAAAGAGATAGAGATTTAGGAAACTTTGTATATCATTCGTTCATGTTTAATTCTGTATACAGGAATGGTTTATATACAACAATGAATCAGTCTTCCTTTCAAGCATTCGTTTGTTTTACTTTCCCATTGTTACAACCATGATCCTGCTTTCAAGCATTCCTGTGCTCAACCTTGCGGTTTCCACCGACGACAGCCTCATCTGGATGTACTTTCCCCCGAATCAGTGTTGCTTCCACGCTTTGTTCATCTCTTCCATTGCGATGTTTTTGTCTCAAGCAAGAAGTGGATGAATACAGACATGATTATAACAAAGCCAGCAAAGAAAAAGTAGGGGCCAAACTTCATGTGGCAAAACATCCAGTCTCGTGCAGGCATACACACGCGAGGCAAAACAGAGAGAGCGCAGGGATGTGCGCAGGCAAGCCCTGATACCAATTGATGTGTGTTAATTTTCCAGCAAGAAATTAAGGAAAGAACAGAAAATATCAATGGCAGACAGCTTGAGAAAGAATGGAGAACAAGCCACGAGCTTACTAATATCAAGAACAGAAAATGATGGAACAAGGGAGAAATGGAGAAGAAGAAAGAGATAAGAGATTTAGGAAACTTTGTAAATCATTCGTTCATGTTTAATCTGTATACAGGAATGGTTTATATACAACAATGAATCAGTCTTCCTTCTAACAGAATTAAAGTTTTAAAACTAACTACATTAACCGTGCATCCAACTACTTTTCCCTCCAGTTATACTTCATAACCGTTTGTCCAAGTCAACAATCCTTTAACGACCATCCACTTCAGCTCCATTTAGTTCCATGTCAGTAGCAGCTCGTTTACCTTGTATCAATCCCTTCCCCATAAAAGAATCCTTGTCCTCAAGGCTGATGGCTTTGAGTCTGACCACTCTTCAAGTATATTTTTATTGCAGATGTTCCAATTCCTGAGATAGTAACCATCACTAACATGGATAACTTTTGAACATCCGATCTATTATAGAAGGCTTTTGCATAATTAGCAAGACATGGGTCAAAGTCATCCAAAATTCTTGCATCATATTGGATGTTCGTTTCATCTGGACTTGTAATGATTTGTCGTTCGAATTTGCAGCATCACCAATGCACACTAAGATGTGTAGGCTGAAGATATCAATCTCCTTATACTGTTTAAGGGCTTCACCCACAGCTTTACTACAATGTTTACTGCTCCTTGTATCCTTGCTGTTAAATTCACAATTTTCACGCCAATAGATGTTCACTATTAAAAGACCAAACTCTTGAGTTGCTCCATGTCCTACCGAAGAACACCCATAACCCACTGAGAGAAAAGATCGCTGCTGTGTTCTATAAATCTTGCTACCAACCGTTCTTGCTTCATTTTCTTTATTATTGCCATATAAGCCGGAAGATTCTCATATGGTAGCTTAATTCTCAACAGGCCAGTCTTTATCAATTCTACATTAAGTTTCTGAACAACCTTATTATCAAAGATATTTTAAGTTCCACCAAAGTTTAGAAGGATACATAAAGGTTTCTTTTTAACATACTCAGTGGCCTTCGTGGTTATGTGCTCCTTGGTAGCCCGTCCCCTCATTACTTGTACTGACATGAGTTGATTTTCTTTCTCCAATTCAACAACTTCAACAAAGTTGTCATCAACATTATGTCTTCATGTCTTTGTACAATCAGTTTGATCCTCTTGGAAAGATGCTGGATTATTGGAATCTCTAGTTCTCTTCTTGAAACCAGAGATGCAACTTCCTTCCCAACAGAATCTTCATGTTTCATGTTGAAGATCATTCATAACCTGATTTTGTTGCAGATTAAGAGTCGAATAATTCTGCATCATGGAAGAAAGGAGCTTTTTTTTTTGCTCAGTCAACAAAGGATTTTATTAATGGAAAAAAGACTAGATACATCAGGATCTCTTAACAGAAAACACCCAAAAAAACACAATGCGACAAGACACAGCAGAATGGAAAAACAGATTTAAACAGCTAAAACACAAAAAATAGCTACCACCAAGCAACAAAGTCTTCAATTCGATCAACACCCGCCTTTGCTAGAGATCAACAAAGGCCTTGACCCATTCAGGGGACACCATAGCTCTCTATCACTACGACTATATTTGTTTCCAATCCCAAACCAAGTGAAATTCTTACCATTTAAGGGGAGATCAATAAGCTCACACTCATGAATAAAATTACTAAACTCAGAAATTCCAGAACCCTTTCCTCTCAGAATTTGATGGAACAGTATTGAAATCTCTAGCCAAGAACCACTGACCACCCAACGCCCTTTTTAATTCCAAATTTTCATTCCAGAGCTCTTTTTTCTTGAGCTCCATCACAGGGAGCATAGACATTTCAGATCGTACATTCCATGTCCCAACCAGTCCACTTCCCATCAACAATCAATAATCTTCTTCTGAACACAGTCTTATTCATCACAAAGCAATTTTTATCCCAAAACATCACAAGGCCATCAGAATTTCCACCTGAAGGAGAAAAGATCCAATCAAAGTTTGAATTTCCCCAGATCGTCTGAATTTGGGCACTATTTATATCTTCTAACATAATTTCTTGAATTAATACCATCTTAGCCATGCAACTTTGATAAGTCCTGCAGAGGATCTTATCCAAGAACAAGAAAGGAGTTGAGAAGAAAGAAGAGAAACTGAAGAAGAGAAGGGAATTCAGGAGACTTCTTATTACTTTTCATCCTGTTCATATTTTCAATGAATGTATTTATAACTACTGTTGTATACATTCTATCGTGTAGCTTCTTAGTAGTTAGCTTCCCACCCATATAACTACCTATAACAACATAACTGCTGTGAATCATCTAACCTAACCATACTATACATCATATCTCATTGGTCTCCTAATTGCTTTTCTGCCACCTGTCTAAGCAATGCTGAGCTAGTCCTTGACTCCTCCAGCTGTCTCCTTTTCTCGTTCAATATTATGACCTTGCTTTGCCTCACCGTCTTGATTCAATCAATACTCCCCCCATCGACCACAACCTTGTCCTCAAGGTTGAATTCAGGATAGTTCTCCGTAATGTCTGTTGCATCTTCCCAAGTTGCCTCATTTGCATCCAATCCTTCCCACTGAATTAAGGCTGGGCAAATGTCAGAACCCTCGCGTGATACCACTTTGGTCTGTAGCACTTGAATGGGCTGCAAAATTGAATGACAAGCAACCATATCAGTAGGCAATGGTAAATATGATGGTATACTGCTGCCATGAAACTTCTTTATGATTGATACATGGAAAACATCATGTATTTTGGTTCCAACAGCTAACTTGAGTTTATATGCCGCATTCGCAATCCTCTTTAGTATTTTAAAGGGGCCGAAATATCTCTTGGCGAGCTTGTAACTCTCTTTTTGCCAGTGTCTGCTGTCGATATGGTTGAAGTTTAATCAAAACCATATCTCTTACTTCAAACACTACATCTCTATGATGAACATCAGCATTTCACTTCATAATCTTCTGAGCCTTTTCCAAATTTCTTTGGAGAAGTTGCAATATGTGTTGCCTATCCACAAGTTCCCTATCTACTCCTTCAATCTTAGCTGTCATGGGCACGTAATCCAGTATAGAGGGTGGATTTCTTCCAAAAATAGCTTGAAATGGTGTCATGCCAATAGATGTATGAAAGGAAGTATTATACCATAGTTCAGCCCAATGAAGAATTGCACTCCATCGCTTAGGATATTCTCCTGTAAAAGCTCTCAAACACTGTTGCAAGATTCTATTGACAACTTCAGTTTGCCCATCTGTGTGTGGATGATAGGCTGAACTTCTTTTAAGTGAAGTACACTCAAGGTGAACAACTTTGTCCAAAACTTGCTTAGAAATACAGCATCCCTATCAGACAAAATTGATCGAGGCAGCCCATGAAGTTTGCAAATTATCTTAGTAAACAAATCAGCAACTTTGGCAGCAATGTAATGTGTAGGCAAAGCACCAAAATGTGCTTGTTCAGACAACCTATCCACCACCACCAGGATGTTAGAATAGCCACCAAATGGAGGTAAAGCACAAATGAAGTCCATACTCAAGTCTTCCCAAATCTGTTCAGGAATGGGCAGTGGTTGCAAAAGGCCCGTTGGTTTCATGGTTTCATACTTGGTTTGTTGGCACACCACACAAGTGTTGACAAAGTTTTGCACATCTCTTTTGAAGCCAGGCCATGTATAAGAGCCCAATACCTTCGCTGCAGTCTTTTGAATCCCAGCATGTCCACCTAACAGCGTAAAATGACATTCATGTAGGACCTGTTCTTTCAAAGAAGAATTAGGATCCAGTAGCAACTTTCCCTTCTGCAGCAAAAACCCTTCAGGGATTGTATAGTTTGAAAATAATTTTGGATGATGTTCTATTTTCGCATATATCTATGTGAAGAAAGGTGAATGTTGATTCTCCCATTTCAATTGTTCCAACAGCATACATTGAACAGTAGAGTACACAAAAAGATAACTCCCTCCTTCATCCGGCCTTCTTGATAATGCATCTGCAACTCGGTTTTCTTTGCCTGGTTTATATGCTATTGTATACTGAAAACCCAAGAGTTTAGCTAGATAATGCTGCTGTTCGAGCGTTTGCACCACCTGATCTAAAAGGCTCCTTAAGCTTTTATAGTCAGTCCTAATAACAAGCCTTCTTCCCAACAAATACTGCCTCCACTTCTTTATCGCCTGTGTTATGGTATATAGTTCCTTGACATATGTTGAGGCATGTTGCATTCTAAAGGATAACTTCTTGCTGAAATATGCAATCAGATGCTCCTCTTGCAACAGTACTACTCCTACCCCCACGTTAGAGGCATCAGTTTCCAACACAAATTCTTTTGAAAAGTTAGGAAGAGAAAGAACTGGTGCAGAAGTCATAGCTTTCTTCAAATTCCCCAAAGCTATACATGCCTTATCACTCCAAGTAAAAGAATCCTTTTTTAGAAGATCTATTAGAGCTGCTGCGATGCTTGCATATGATTTAATAAACCTACGATAATAACCTGTCAACCAAATAAAACCTCGAAGTTCTTTCAAGTTCCGTGGGATAGGCCATTCCACTATAGCTTGGATTTTCTGTGGATCCATGCTAACCCCTTGCCTCAACACCATATGCCCCAAGTACTCTACTAATTGTTGGCCGAGTGCACATTTGCTCATCTTAGCAAAAACTTATTTTCCTGAAGTGTTTGCAACACTTGTCTCAAGTGTGTAAGGTGGTCCTCCATAGAAGGGCTGTAGACCAGAATATCATCAAAGAAGACTGCTACAAACTTCCATAAGAACGATTTCAATAACAGATTCATCATGGATTGAAAAGTAGATGGCGCATTTGTTAGCCCAAATGACATAACAAATTCATAGTGTCCTTCATGGGTGCGAAAAGCAGTTTTATAAATGTCTTGTGGCTTTGCTCTAATCTGGTGATATCCGGCTCTTAAATCGAGCTTTGAAAAAATGGTTGCTCCCTCAATTCATCCATTAGTTCATCAGCTGTTGGCATAGGAAACCTGTCAGGCATAGTGATGCTATTAAGTACCCTATAGTCCACACAAAACCTTAATGTGCCATCCTTTTTCTTTACCAATAAAACTGATGATGAAAAAGGATTGGTGTTGGTCCTAATAACTCCCGAAGCAAGCATATCAGCCACTGATCTCTCAATCTCATTTTTTTTGAAAATGTGGATATTGGTGTGGCCGAACGTTAACTGATGAAGCATTAGTGTGCAAGTGTATTTCATGATCAAATTGTCTATGAGGCAGTAGTGCTGTAGGCTCCTCAAAAACACTCGCAAATTCCTTCAACAAATGCTTTATTTCACTAGGATAATCCTTGGAATAATGCATCTCCTTAACCGTGGACAACGTCAAGTGAAATAGAGAAGCTACTGTGTTTTGAACTCTGCATTTACGGAATTGATGCAGGGACATTGGCTGTGGTTGCCAATGCTTCATTCCTTGTAAATGCACATGATCTATCCCCCATGTGAACTCCATTGTTAATGTTTGATAATCCACCATAATTGGAGCCAACAACTGAAACCACTGTACTCCTAACACCACATCCACTCCTTGCATTGGTAAAACATAAAAATCCACCAAGAAGACATGTCTTTGGATTTGTATTGGTACTGTCGAACGTTTCCTCCACATGTCAGTACTTCCCCATTGCCCACCATTACTTCCATTTTGTGGCTACTATCAACAGATAAATGCAATTGGGACACTATACTGGACTGTAGAAAGTTATGAGTACTTCCTCCATCGACTAAGATCTGAATTGCGGTCTTAGCAATAAAACTAGAAAATTTCAAGGTTTGAGGAGCTATCATACCTGACATTGCATGAAGACTAATGTGTGGAGTCTCCATCAACACGATTTGCTGTTCTGTATGCTGAGTCTCGGTTTATGCTTCTTCCAGATCACCACTTTCAGACCTCCCATCATCGGGTGCAATCAAAATATGTACAGAAGCTCGATAATTGTATCCGATTGTTTATTTGTCATTGCAGTAGAAGCAAAGCCCTTTCTCCCTTCTTTCTTAGATCTGGCTTTTGAGTAAGATTCTGGATAGCTGATTTAGTGGTGCTTGTAATCTGTGGTATTTTGGTTGATGAGTCAGGAAAGGTTTTAAGTGAGGTTGTTTTGTTTAGCTGGTATAATGATTGGTTTAATGGTGGTGTGGGCAGTAAGGGTGGTAAAGAAGAATGCAACTTGGGTGGGAAACGTTTAAGTGCCAATTTAATTTCTTGAATCTTTGCAAAGACGATTGCTTTGGTTAAGGGTTGAGGCTGAAAGGCCCTTACTTCATGCTGAATATCATGTTTTAATCCAGAAACAAAACAGCTTAAGAGGAAGGACTCTGGAAGACCATTCACCCAATTCAACAAGGATTCAAATGCTTCTTGATATTTTTCTACAGAATCTTTTTGGACCAACTTAGATAATTGGCCTTGGTAATCTTCCAACTTAGAGGGTCCAAACCTGGTTTGCAACGACTCCAAGAACTTCTCCTATTTGGTAATCTGGCCATTGCGAAACATCCATTGATACTAGGATAAAGCTTTGCCATCAAAGTAAAATGGTGCAACCTGTACCCGTTGATCTTGTGGTGTTGCGTGGAGATCAAAAAATTGTTGGATCTTGAAAATCCATCCCATTGGATCTCCACCATCAAAATGTGATACATCGATTCTCAGAGGTTTAAGATTCACAAGGGCTATACCTGGTGAATTTGATGGCACCCTCACGTTCTGTTGAGCAGGCGAACTAAAGCATGTGTTGCTGCTTTCCTTGTTCGATGTTTACATAGAGAGTCGATATCTTGAAAGCAAAGTTGTTTAGTTCGGATAAAATACCAGCAATGTTTAACCCCATGATTCCATGTCGGTGCGTACTTGGGAGATACCCGAATGAACAGTGGCAATCTCTGATTGAAATTGATTTAACAATTGGTCTTGTTTATCAACATGGTCATCTAAAGATTTGTTTCTTGTAGATGCCATGTTTAGGTCAATGAAAGCACCAAATGATAAGTCCTGTAGAGCATCTTATCCAAGAACAAGAAAAGAGTTGAGAAGAAAGAAGAGAAACTGAAGAAGAGAAGGGAATTCAGGAGACTTCTCATTACTTTTCATCCTGTTCATATTTTCAATGAATGTATTTATAACTACTGTTGTATACATTATGTCGTGCAGCTTCTTAGTAGTTACCTTCCCGCCCATATAACTACCTATAACAACATAACTGTTGTGAATCATCTAACCTAACTATACATCATATCTCATTGGTCTCCTAATTGCTCTTCTGCCACGTGTTTGAGCAATGTTGAGCTGGTCCTTGACTCTGTTGCAGCTCAAATGTTGAAAGTTAAGAAATGAGACAGATTCTAGTAGAGGAACAGAGAATGAGAGAAGAGCGGGGGAAGAGAGAGTTGAGAGAGAAAGAGAGATTTGTAAAACTTGTTGTCTATTTTCCATATCCTCTCTTCCATTACATTCTGGAATATATAGCATCATCAGTACACAATTTTCATACTCTGTTAACAACTACTAACATGCTGATTAAGACTAACTAACATATGAGTTTTATTTAGCTAAAACGGCTGCGTTTCTACTTCCTTACTTTTGGCCCGTAACAATACCCCTCCCTTCAAAACATCCTTGTCCTCAAGGATGAGATGTTCTGCAACATTTCCTACAATAGGCAGCAGGGTAACAGTGGCATATGCTATAAGAATAGCCAAAACAGTAATTGCTTCCATGCTTTCAGGCCTTGAAAGTGTTTTGTTTAAGGAACATTCAAATGAGGAGGCAAGTGACCATGGCTTCTTGGTCTGGAACTTGTTCATGGCCTTAGCCTCCTTCCCACGTTGTCCACCGACCAAGAGTTCAATAGCAAGGACTGAAGCTGTTACAATTTGCATGTTAAGCTTCAACAGTGTATTCTTAAACATGACATGGTGGATATTTAAAGTCTTGTAGCCTTTAGCTAGGACGCATGCTCTCAAATCAGTGCCTTGCTTGATGTCACGTGATCTATCAACTAGGATTTCAAGTTCAATAATGGGTACAAGGCCACACTGCTGGAGTAAGCTCTCAAGGGTGAAATCTTGAAATATGTTTTGCAAACATAACTTCCAAACTGTCACAACAACAACATGGGAGCATTCATTTTTCAGGAGATCATTGTGAACTTTGATGTTGACACCACCATAGAAGATAGCAACCTTGGTATCAATCAGGTAAGTACTGAATTTTGCATTAACTGCAACAACAAACATAGGCGCATCAGTTGAAGCAGCTGAAATGAGAACTTTCTTGGTACCACCTTTCATATGTGCTGAGGCCTTAGCTATTGCTGTCCAAATTCCAAATGATTGAATAACAAGCTCAGATTCATAATCATCACAAGGGATCTGTTCAAGTAATGGTAGGAGTTGGACATTATCCTCTAACACAGTCTCCTCAAGGTTAAGGAGGTGACTAGTAAAAGCTTCAGCAAAATGAATATCATTTGTTGACTTGAGATGTCTAATGAATGAAAAATCTTCATTCAAATCTTGCAAAATGACCCTTACAGCAACACCAATATCCACAATACCACCCTTGTTGTACCATTTTATGACAGGAACCCATCTTGAATTACCAAGCCAATTGCAGATAAGATCATGTTCCTCAACATATATAAGAAGCTTGATTCCATCCTCAATGAGAGCAAGAATGCCAACTTTGAGATTCCTCAACCAATTGATCAACATGGCTTGATACAATGTAGGGCTGTAGGACACAAAGTCCACATTCTCAAAACCAAGGGCATCTCTAACAAATTTCTTGTTCAGAAATGTCTCTGTGTTTAAAAAGTTATAGCAAAGGCTCCCTTCACATTTCAGTTCATGTGCTTCCTGAAGCAGCCCAACACAATACATAGCAACAACCTTTCTAACAAGATTTTTGTTGGAACAAAAACTAGCTTCCATGTCAGATTCAATATCGCACTCCTCAATGATAACACCACGACGCACAAAGTATTGCCAAACAGAGATTGGATGCCCCCCATTACAACCACTTCCACATAAAAAACCACAACATGCGAGAAGGTCATTAACAAACAAGGATATATCCAATCCAAAATAAAAGTAAAACTGACCAAATAATGATCCAACAGCACCAAAATTAACATCGACTATAGCGTTTAAAGTAGTATCCTTGTTTGCATCAGGCATGATAATGCCATGAATTTTGGCCTCCAATTTGGACTGCACGTGCTTTCCTTTAGCAGAAGCTCTTTGATATATATACATGCCAATAGCATTGGAACCCACAACTGATGCAGATCTGAAATCTTCATTATCACAAATAGCACTAACGATGTCATTGGTGCCCTGAACAATGTTTTAGACACCATGAATCTTCCCCATTACCAAAAGCCTAAACCCATAAGGGTCACTAACAACAACAAGCTCATTCTTAGCTACAAACACTATCAAATAAGCCTCCTCAAGTTGCTCATAAGCATCAATTGTATAACCCACACGAAAAGGCAGCACACGTTTTAACAAGATAGGACCAGTAGCTAAGGTTATAGCATCTTCAATAACCATTTCGTTTGGCATATCATTAATATCATGTATTAGCATGTCAATGATAGTGGTTTTCTGAGCTGGGTTCAAAAGAAAATTTGGGCTAAGAAAAAATGGGTTATCGTAGATAAGTGTAGACAGATTTGATGAAGAAGGCAAGGGAAACAGATTAGTGGTGACTGTCATGGATGGGGTAGATTCAATCGAAGTAAGTTTTATAGGATCAATACCTGATATTTCTTCCACAATATTTGTAACAGAAAGCCTCTCCAATGGATGAACAATTTGCCGCACATCGTCACTTTCATCGGTTGTTGGCCATTGAACTGGGTCACTCAAGTTCGTCTGTGCATTGAATCCAGTGACTATATTGTCCATTCCTTCCATGGGTGGATCGATAAAATCATGCTTTTCGTCTTCATCTTCAACTATATTGGCACTCAAATCCTTTGTTAAACCACTTAACTCATTTCCATTTTCAGTTTTCTCAGATTTTCTATCAGACTTGTAACGATCAAATATTTCATCTAATCTGACCATCATTTGCTCGAGCATTTGCCTTATCTCCATTCGTTGCTCAATCGACCAGTGTTCAATCGTTGCTACACCGTCAGCCATGCCAAGATCGTCGGCTCTGATGCCAATGTTGCAGCTCAAATGTTGAAAGTTAAGAAATGAGACAGATTCTAGTAGAGGAACAGAGAATGAGAGAAGAGCGGGGGAAGAGAGAGTTGAGAGAGAAAGAGTTTGTTAAAGACAAGAGAGAGATTTGTAAAACTTGTTGTCTATTTTCCATATCCTCTCTTCCATTACATTCTGGAATATATAGCATCATCAGTACACAATTTTCATACTCTGTTAACAACTACTAACATGCTGATTAAGACTAACTAACATATGAGTTTTATTTAGCTAAAACGGCTGCGTTTCTACTTCCTTACTTTTGGCCCGTAACAGACTCCTCCAGCTATCTCCTTTTCCCATTCAATATTATGAGCTTGCTTTGCCTCATCGTCTTGATTCATATCAAACTCAAAACCAATTTTTTTAAAATTCTGATTTTTTTGACCCATTACCCAAACCACTAATGTTCCAACAGAGAAGTCTCACCCTTCCAATCCTGCCTTAAAAATCAAATGAAGAAAATTGCCAATCACAAAGACACCTCTAAACACAGAATAGGCTCAAGAACTCAAGCCTCTAAATTCTTCAAACTTTCAATCACCAATTCATCATCACAGTTTACTTAAAACCCTTGTTTTTTACCCAACCTCCAAGCATCCTCGGCTTCTTTTGCAATTACATTGAATCTGTCTATGAAATCATTATCAGAAAGTGATTCATTTGCCAATTTCTCTGACGATTTCCCCTTTCTTTTTCTTTTTCTTCTCTTTCTTGCCTGTCCTTCCAGATTTTGAATGAAGGTTAAAAATGAGAGCTTCTTGTAACTCGTCGAGGCTTCCAACCTTCCTATGACCAACTCGAGCTATAGGGCTAGAACAGTAACGATTTGAAGGTTGATTATTTTCATCATGAGTAAGAGGTTGAAGGCCCAAGCTCATATTTCCACATCGGCCCAAGATTACTTCCCATGTCAGTATCCTCTTTTTCTTTTTTCTTTTTGTAAAGCATAGCCATCTTTATCCGTTTTAACAGTTTGAGACTAATCCTGCTTGATGTTTCATCACAGTTAAGGCTCATCACCCCTCCCTAAAGGTATGTTTAGTGGAGGTCGAATCTAAGAATATTTCTCACAAACTCAGCTTACGTCGTCAACTGAGCCACAACCCATGGGTAATATCCTCTTTTTCAGATGAATTTTTTGAAACCAAGTCATTTTTTGCCTCACATATCTGATCCTCTTTATCCAAGTTGACTTTTCGAAGCTCCATATCATCAATACCGCCATTATTCTCAAGATCCATGCACACCATATTGGTATATGCAACTAGGGGTATAAATGAACAGAACGTTCGACGAACCGTTTGTGAACTCGTTCGGTTTCTGTTTGTTTATGTTCGTTTATTAAGCTTAACGAACAAACACGAACAACATTTTAGTGTTCATTTGTTAAACGAACCGAACATGAACAGAGGTATGGTTTGTTTGTTTTTGTTTGTGAACAGCTCGTTTATGTTCGTTTATTGTTCGTTCGTTTAAAGTGTCATTTATTGTTTGTTTGTTGTTCGTTCGTTTATGTTCATTTATTGTTCGTTCGTTTAAAGTGTCATTTGTTGTTCGTTCATTTATGTTCGTTCGTTTATTGTTAGTTTGTTATTTATTAAAATACTAAAATTACTTACATTATATAAGTTATATAATATATATCCTATTTTTAAGACATTAACCTAAAAAGTTAGTACATAATTTTTAAACATATTTATACAATATAACTTTGTTGGTTTAAAAAATTAATAAAATATAATTATAAAAAAAATTATAAAATTAAATTGGTTAATTATACTTAAAATAATTTTTTAAAAAAATTTTAAACATAATGTATTGAAATAAAATTAGTAAAAGTCTCATAAGAAGTTAAGATTTTATTCATATGATCTTATCTATTGACCATTTACATATATATATATATATATATATATATATATATATATGTTACACATATGTGTGTATACACACACATATGTATACACACCTATATATGATAGTTTAATATATGTATATGTGTATAATATAAATTGTACTTAAAATAGTAATTATCAATTTTAATAAAACATTGTTTACTTAAGTTGTGTTGTATTTAAAATTTTGTATTAGATGATTTCAATTTGTATGTGGAATTTAATCTTTATGTAAGATTTTTAATATTTAATATTTAGTTTGTTTTTATGAATACTTATTCCTGAACATATGTTTGCGAACACGTTCGTCTACTTCGCGAACGCATTCGTCTACATGTTCGCTAACATTAATGAACAATCCCTACCAAACAAACGAACGAACATGAACGCACTCCTTAATGAACACGAATGACAGTAAAAAACAAACGAACGAACAGAAATATCAATTTGTTTGTTCGTGTTCGGTTCGTTTACAGCCCTATCTGCAGCCATCTCATTTTCCAACGGAGTGTCAGACATTCTATTCTCCTTTCTAATACTCCCAAAAGTAGACTGTTCATCTTCATTGTCTTTCTCATCTGACCTTAATGGGGATTCTTTCCTAGCAGTCTTTTCATCTAACTTGTGTTAGATCAAAAATACAACTTAACATGTTTCTAAACATACATGAAACATGTTAATAGCCTATATGCTGAAAACACAGTAAGGATCAAACTAACCTCGAGCCATTGCTCTGTTATTTGTTTGCTGTTGATTCGGTTTATGGAATCGATAGGCTTCCTTGAATTGCTTCCAAGCCTTCTAAGAACTCAAAGCCTCAGTAGATGGTGCTTTTACAGAATGGGATTATGGTGCTCGAGGATTGGAAGGAGCTCTCTATTTATTCTAATGAGACATAGTTGACTATGACAAGAAAATCACAATTCCAACCATCAAGGAATTGTGTCCAAAATTAGCCAAAAAATTAGGCTGAAAATCATATGAAATAATGGACCAAATCTGGTCAAGATACAGAGGCTATAAATATGGTAATGAACCGGATTCAATAGAATCTGGTTTCCCTTGCCATTCCTGAATATACCAACATTCTCCCACTTGGTCCATATATTTCACTTATAAAAGAAACAAATCACATGAATCATGGTGATAGTTCCTCTAATGACGAGTATTATCTTCCATATATTACTATGTTAAATGTTTCTAAATCAACCTATATTTATTTAATGAATAAACCCTATGTTTAACCTCAGTCCAAACAACAGATATATTTCTCAAATAAAACAATAGTGCACAAAAATCAAATGAGAAACATCATATCATTAATAAGAGTCTCATTTACAAATCACAATGTGTGACCAATCCCATCTGCTCTACATGATCTTTAAATTTAAACGATGGCATGCCTTTAGTCAAAGGATCAGTTAACATCAATTCAGTACTGACATATTCAATGATCACTTTTTTTTATCTCTAACACGTTCTCTTATAGCTAAGTACTTAATGTTGATGTGCTTACTTCAACTACCACTCTTATTGTTCTTAGCCATGAATACTGCATCTGAATTGTCACAATACATCTTCAATGGCTTAGATATGGAATCAACAATTCTAAGCCCAGTAATGAAACTCTTAAGCCATACACCATGTGAGGTAGCCTCAAAACAGGAAATGAACTCGACCTCCATAGTGGAAGTGGCAGTCAGTGTTTGCTTAGCGCTCTTCCAAGAAATAGCTTCGCTGGCAAACATGAAGATATAACCGGATGTTGATTTTCGAGAATAAACACAGCTAACAAAGTCTGAATCTGAGTAACCAACCACCTCCAACTCATCGGTCCGCCTATACATAAGCATGTAGTTCTTGGTGTCTTGTAGATATCTAATCACCTTCTTTGCAGCCCTCCAGTGGTCCATCCCCGGGTTACTTTGATATTTACCCAACATTCCCACAGCAAAAGCAATGTCAAGTCTGGTACAGACCTGTGCATGCATAATGCTTTCAATAGCTGAGGCATGTGGAATGTTTTTCATTTGTTCCCACTCAAAATAATTCTTCGGGCACTAGTTCAAATTGAACCTGTCACCCTTCATAATGAGAGCTGCGCTTGGTGAACAATCTTTCATTCTAAACCTTTCTAAGACTTTATTAATATATGCTTCTTGTGATAGACCTAATATACCTCTATGTTTGCCTCTATGGATCTTTATTCCAATGACATAAGATGCCTTACCCATATCCTTTATATCAAAGTTCTCAAAAAGAAATTGTTTCACTTTACGTAGCATCCCCTTATCATTGGCTGCAAGCAGTATATCATCCACAAACAGCACAAGGAAGCAAATTTTGCTCCCACTGACCTTCTGGTATATATATTGATCCGTGATGTTCTCAACGAAACCAAATGAAGAGATAACTTCATGGAATTTTAGATACCATTGGTGGGAAGCTTATTTCAACCCATATATGGACTTCTTAAGCTTATGGACCAAATGCTCACCATTACTAGAGGAAAAACCTTCAGGTTGTTTCATGTAGAGCTCTTCCTCTAAATCACCATTGAGGAAAGCTGTTTTCACATCCATTTGTTGCAACTCTAAGTCAAAATGTGCAACTAGTGCCATTATTATACAAAGAGAATCTTTCTTAGATATAAGAGAGAAAGTCTCCTTGTAATCGATTCATTCCTTCTAAGTGAATTCTTTGGTTATGAGTCTTATCTTATAACATTCAATGTTACCTGATGAGTCAGTCTTGGTCTTAAAGACCCATTTATAGCCTATAGCCCTGGCCCTATTAGGTAACTCGACAAGATCCCATACTCCATTAAATGCCATCGAATCCATCTCATCCTTTATAACATCGAACCATAGTTTTGATTCTTTGCTATTCATGGCTTGTGTAAACGTCTCTAGATCATTCACTGCCCCAACATTGAAAATATAACTCTTGTAGATATACAATATAATCACTAAGAGTGGCTGACTTCCTATCCTTACTAGACCTTTTTAATGTTGGTTCAACATTCTTTAGAGGATCATGTTGTTCAACTTGTTTCTCATTCAATTCTGGCATTTCCAGAGGAGCCTCGTTTATGTGATAACCGTAAATTTTTCAATTATTGGAAATTATAAATATTGGAAATAAATAAAATTTTGAGAACGGGATATTGGTGAAAAATCCCGAGAATTGAGAAGAAGGAACGGATAATGAAAAATCCTAGTGAAGGAAAATAAGATGAGAAATTCGGAAAATAATGAAAGAGGAAGATGAAACCGAACCTATTCTGCCTCGATTCCGCCGACGTGCCGCCGATTCAGGCCAAGCTGAGACCACCGGCGAGTTCGCCTTGACGTCGGCCAGCTGAGGAGCGGCCGAACCGCCGGAGAACCGGCCGCCGGAGGAGAACCGGTGACGAGGGGAGGAGACCGGTCTGGAACTGGTCTGAGCCAAGGAAAAAGGAAAAGAAAAAGAAAAGAAAAAGAAAAGAAAAAGGAAAAAGGAAAAAGGAAAAAGAAAAAAAAGAAGAAAGAGAAAGAGAAAAAGAGGAATTTCGGGAATTTGAAAAATTCCCGAGAATTCGAAAATTATGGGAAATCTCGAGAATTATGGGAATCGGTAAGAAACCCCGAAAAGTATTAAATTATTTAAATAATTATGGAAAATTTCTAAATTTTAGAATTTAAATTCTAGAAAATTCCCTCGATGACCGAGCTGATGGAATCGGGCGAGGTGAACACGGGCGCGACCTTTGAGAGGCAGTCGCTGACCCGAAACAGGTAAGGGAGACATGTGCCGCCTGTAAGGATATTCGGCCATGTTTTTAAATTGCATTTAATTTTTTTAAATGCTATCGATAATTATCGGTTTATAATGTGGTGATTTATCGGTTTTAAATTGTGGTGAAATACCAGTTCAGAAATATAAACTGTATTTTCGGTGCAGGAGGCTAGCCAAATCGGCAGCCGTTATACTGCCGAAAAATTTTTGAAAAATTACTGAAATTTACCGAAAATCACCGAAAACCAAAATAAAAGATTTGATTTCACGTGAATCGATTTTCGGGTATGAAAATCGAGAAATTAAGTAAATTTTATAAAACATGAATATAATGATATTTAATTTTAAAATATTCATGTTTTCGAGAATGGTGAAAAGGAAATCAACTAAAATTCACCCGGTAAGTGGTATTTCACGTGAAACGAGATGAAAATGAAAAAGAGACCGAAGTGAATATTTTTATAAATATTCTTAAATATTCACTTGATTTAATATAAAACCTTTATGGTTTTAATTGTGAGATAAATAATTATATAAATTCCATAAAGGTTAAGAAATGATGGAAAACTATGATTTCGAGACTAGATGTCTCTACACGTGTTTTTAGAAAGAAACATGGTTATGGGATTTATTAATTTGGAATAAAAATAAATATTTTATTTTTCATAAATTATTGAAAAACCATGTTTTCAAGTGAAAGCACGGAAAAGCGTGCATACGTGTTTTACGGTGGAGAAAAGACAGTTTTACCCTTTTATATGTTACATTGATGATTTTGCAAACTGTTTCATCGTGAGGAAAACACGATTTATACCTTTATGAAATATTTTGAGAAATATGATTTAAATTATAATTTCATAAAGGTGATGATTTTATTACATGTGAGCCTTATGGATATTTGTGAAATATTTCGATTTACTGTATTTAAAATCCATAAAGGCTATGGTATGGTTTATACTATTTTGAGACTTAGGCCCCAAGTTTCATGCATCACACTTATACTGTTACTGTCACGTGGCTAATAGACCTGCCAGTCATCAGCGTCCCGGATGTCACCTGGCAAGTGTACATCGAGGACACCATATAGATCATGGTCATAGATCTCACTGTTATACTGTTACTGTGTCCCTTCGGGGATGGTCCATTATTGGACGATGAGAGCATGATTTAATTGTAGGGTGATGCCTAGTCTCACATACATGATTACTGTTTACTGAAAGGATTTACAGAATCTTATTTACTGTACTGTACTGTTTACTATATTGAATTACTGTTTATTGTTTACTGTTTACTGTTTACTGTTACTGATGAAATACCGTACCAAAACATTGAATTTACAGAACTGTACTGTACACTAAAATGGTAGCCACTGATTACCGTTTTACTGAACTGAAAGCTACAATTTACTGTTTACTGAACTGAAAGCTACCGCATACTATTTATTGAATTGGTAGCTACTATTTACTGTTACTGACTGAACCGTATCGAGATACTGTTTTAATGAATACTGATTATATTGTTTTACTAAACTGTACGATACGGTTATTGATTTGAAAAGAGAAATGAATGTTTATCCTAAAAGAATAACATAAGAATTATTTCTAAGAAAGAAATAATCGAAGAAGTAACTATCCAATGATTGGATATTTACAAATCACTGTACTGTCACGTGTTTTTACTGTACTGAAGAGAAGAGAAGTAAACCACTGTTTTACTACTGAACTGTCACGTGTTTTAAAGTATACTGAAGTGAAAAGAAATAAGTGGTTTACTCTGTGGAAAAAACGAAAATTGTATCGTTTTGAAAACAAAGAAATTAGTATTCTCTACAGTTGCTTCTAGGTTCCGGAACAAGTATGGTATTCTAAAATACCTACCTTATTCTATCTGGATCCCTAGCCGACTGTAGTATCCTTCCTACATGTGTGCCTAGAGCCAGTTAGGAAGATTTTAAAGAAATGAAAAAAATTATTTTCAGTATATAGATAGCTGAATATCAAGTGTGATATATAACTCTCTTACTGAATCGTGGTTTGCTCACTCCCCAATTTTAACATTTCAGGTTTGGATGATGGTGAGATCCAATATTTGTGGATTACGGCTGCACATAATGGACAATGTGACAGACTGACTAAGATATATAAGGTACGATCATTTATTTTCTGTATTTAGACATGTCTACAGTACTACATATTTGTAAATAAGATAGGGGATGTGTATAACGTTAACAATATTTTATTAAATTGTTTAACATCAAGTGTAAAGTGAAGTATCACAGACAGCCCAACCGGATAAATTGTGTAAAATAAATGTGGAAAATGTGGTAACGGATCGTTACAGTTTACTGGTAAGTTATCAACTACTTGTGGATCTTCAATGATTGGTTGTTCAATATCCAGTTGCACAGAAGGGATATTGTTCACAATAACCAACCTTTGACTTGAAGCAGAGGATTGATCTCTCACAAGAACTTGGTCTTGAGATTGATCGCTCTCATTGATCAAATTATTTTCAAGAAACTTGACTTTCCTTGATTGCACAATTTTAATGCTGTGAGATGGACAATAGAATCTGTATCCCTTGGACCATTCATCATATCCAAAGAAATACCACCTTATGGTCCTAGGGTCCAGTTTCTTTTCTTGTGGGTTGTAAACTCTTATTTCAAAAAGATATCCCTAAACGCATATATGATGCAAACTCGATTTCCAACCTTTGAATAATTCAAAAAGTGTCTTTAGAACAGCCTTGGTTGAAACCTATTTCAATATATACGCTGCCATTTAAGAGCTTTGATCCACAAGGATTTAGGCAGTTTCGAGCTGCTAAGCATACTACACACCATTTCCATCAAAGTTTGGTTCCTTCTTTTTGTGACACCACTCTGATTTGGTGAATCAGACATGGTCTATTGCGTAACAATCTCATTTTCTTGAAGGAACTTTGCAAATGGTCTAGGTGCTTATCCATCTTTAGTGTATCTACCATAATACTTTCCACCTCTATCAGTTCTTACTATCTTTATGGGTTTTTCACATTGTTTCTCTACGTTATCCTTAAAGATTTTAAAGGCGTTTAATGCTTCGTTCTTGTTAAGAAACATGTAGCGATACATAAACCTCAAATAATTGTTAATAAAGGTGATGAAGTACTTCTAACCATGTGCGTCCATGTATGGACAACATATATCAGAATGTATGATTTTTAAAATGGTTGAACTCCGATTCGCACCCTTTTAGACTTGTTTGTTTGCTTGCCCTTAATGCAATCCACACAAGTGTTGAAATTAATAAAATATGGAGTACTTAGTATTTCGTCAATTGCCAATCTCTTAATTCTATCTATGGAGATGTGACCTAGTCTTCGGTGCCATAAATTGGAAGAATCTTCATTCATAACACATCTTTTAGTGCCAGTTTGAGCATGTAAGGTGTTATGAGTAATGTCATTTTACAAATCGATAGAAAAAAGACCATCATATAAAGTACCATTCCCAATAATATTAGATTTAAAATATATCAATAATGATTTATTTGAAAATTGGAAGGAATATCCGTAAGGTACCAGTCTAGACACAAACATTAAATTTCTCGAGAAACTAGGAACATAAAAGGTCTTTTTTAATTGCAAAACAAAACCACTCTTAAGAACCAGAGTACAGGTTCCAACGCCTTTAACACACGAGCGCATCTTGTTTCTAAAGTAGATGCTCTCTTCATTTCCTACTGGATTTCTTAGGTTTGCCATACCTTACAAGGAAGTCGAAATGTGAATTGGAGATCCAGAATCAATCGACAATGTGTTATGACCAACTTTAACCATATTTGATTCAAAACAAACACAAGAGAGTGGATTACATTTCTTAACGAGCCATTGTTGAAACTTGGCTCAGTCCTTCTTCATGTGTCCTTTCTTTTTATAGAAGAAACACTGGAACTTTTTCTTCTTAATGTCAGCTTGGGCAAGGATTTTGCCTTTTCCCTTGTCCTTGGCTCAGTCCTTGTTCTTTCCATGGTTTGTAAAAAAAGCACTCTTACCTAATGCCATTAGTAGTCATCTTTCCTCCTGTATACACATGGTCATCGATTCATTGATGGTCCATTTGTCTTTATGTGTGTTGTAGGATATCTTGAATGGTTCGTACTGTTTTGGAAGAGTGTTCAGTATATAGTGTACCAGGAAAGTTTTGGACATATCTACCTCCAACTTCTTGAGTTGGGCCGTTATGTGATCGCGCACTTCTTTCACACCAGTGAGTCTCATTGATGAGAACTTCATGATTAGGGTGTTGGCCAATGTTTTGTCTAAAGTGACAAATTGATCATTTATTGCCTTCAGCAAGGTCTTAATGTTGGTATGCTGTTTGACAAAACCTCATATCCTAGCAGATATTTTTGTCTTAATAAACATGACACTAAGGCGATTAGATTGCTACTAGCGTTCATGTAAAGCCACTTGGGTTGGAGTGCTGGTTTCAGTCAGTACAAGTTCGTCTTTCCTTATAGCATAGTCTATGTCTATACACCGTAACTAAAGGAGAATTCTCTCTTTTCAAATCTTGTAGTTCTCTCCATCCAATTTGAGAACTTCTAGGTTAATACTAGCTTGAGAAAATACTGCATAGAGGAAAATAACAAGCTTATGTATCTAAAGTTTCTGAGGCAAAACTTAATCATATCTACCTGTTGGCTCTATAGGCTAAACCAAAAGAGGAGGGTGAATTGGTTCTTAGCTAACCTTATGTTCGTTTTTCGATTCTTCTAAATTCTCTACCCTATACAAGCATGCAATCCAAATTTAATACAATAAGCACAAATATAATTGCAAGTAAATAAAGAGAGAAGGGAAAGAAAAATGTACGCAAGCGATTTATAGAGGTTCGGCAACTTTGCCTACATCCTCTACCTTGAGACACTCCCAAGGATTTTCCCCAAATCCACTAACTTGAAATTGTATTACAATCCCTCTTTTTCTAGGCTCAAGAGAAACCTCCCTCGTTTTCTAAGGCTAAAGAGAAACCTCCCTCTTTTTCTAAGGCTAAAGAGAAACCTCCCATTTACAAGATATGAGTGGGTTGACAAAGAGTGTAATCAAAGAAGGTCTCTAGTTAGGCAAGTGATTACAATGGTTAAGTACAAGGGAAGCCTATATAATATTTGTGCTAGATTATACAAGGAAGATGAGAATGATAGAAGATATTGAATTTTAGCTCTTGTAATCTTTGAGATGCTTGGAGAAGATGAAGAAATTGAAGAATGATATGTCTTGGCTACTCTCTCTTCTTTCTTGAGCTTCCAAGCCTCTATTTATAGTCCCTTGGATGTATTCTTGATGTTGGTTGGAGCCAAAAACGAAAGTTATTGTTGTATCTCACAGAAACTAGCCGTTTGAGGCTTTTCACGTGTTAAGGGATCGATCCTATGTCCTAGGGGATCAATCCCATGCTTCATTCCTTGCTTCCAAAGCATTCTGCCAATAGGGGATCGGTCCTTTACCTTAGGGGATCGATCCCTCATGCTTTTCCTGCACTCTTTTGAGTCATTTTGGGTTAGAAATGATGTGATCTTTGGTTTTAATTTACCCCAAAACATTTATGAATTTTATGGGAGTTTTTCTTGACTTTCTCAATTAAAGACTTAGTTTAAAAGCTTATTAAGTAATTTTCTAAACTTGTGTTCAATATATTCTAGAGAAAATTATTTAATGAAAACATTCAAACTCATTTTGTAAAATATTAAGACCAATAAGAATATACAATTAAATCACGGTCTTAATTTTTGATATGAACACTTAAAATGATTTGAGAGAATCATGTGTGATAAAGCAAATTTACAATATGAGAGAAACATTAAGGCTTACTTAAGTTTTTCTCATTTCAAAATACATATGTCAATTTAAAGCTAACAATCTCTCCCTTTTTGATATGAGAAAACTTAAGGTAAATTTGCTTTGAAAATTCTTTGATAAAATACTCCCCCTCAAATAAAGCATGGTTTTAAATATAAAGCTCCCCCTAAATATCAGCATGGTTTTTGAAAGAATTTTAAGGAATTTTCCAAACCCATTATTTCTCCTCCTTTTTGTCATAGCAAAAAGAAGGAAAAATAAAAATTATGCTCCCCCTAAAATTATGGCTATGTGAGAACAGATAAATATGCTCCATCCACCAAGAAATATGTTAGTACATGGGACTCATAGCACAAATAAATAGGTCAATGTCCATAAAGAGTATGAAATATTTGTGCATGCAAAGAACATGACTTATGATCCTATACCAATTGTTTATAAATAATTTTCCAAGAAGTTCCCAATTGGTAAATAATGAAGCAAGTTGTTTATAAATTATCTACTAAATCCTATAACTTGCTTATTTTAATTCTATCAAGCACCTAAGTATATCAATTGCTTTCTAAGGTCCAACTAAGGTGCATGGTAATACATCATGATTATGAGCTGAAAGTAGATGACATATCATATGCATGAGCTCATAAATCATTTTCAAGAAAGAATGTGTATAGAATTAAATCATACATCAATTAACCACAAATTCTAGCACAATAGTGTCTCATGCAAAAGTGTCTTATATTAATTCTTTCCTATTTTTCATTTCAATCTAAAGAGCATGAGAAGATTGTCAATTTAAAGCTCATACCAATTGTTACCAATGGTTGACTTAGTCATTTTGCATGATGCTAATTGTTATGTGTGGTGTGCTTAGTGAATAATCAAGTCAAACATGTAAGAATACAATCACACACACCATTAAACATGGATATGGATTAATTAAACATTAGCATACTATCATAAAGTAGTAATTCATATTCATAAGCACAACTCTAATTATATGGAAGATTTAAAGGTTCATGTCATTCAATTGCACACATTTTCTTCCATAGGACTAAATAATCCTATGCTCAATTTTCCATTCAAGATCTTAACCAAGTATGAGCAAGGAAGAGTTCAAGATTTCCATCCTAATCATTTTAATAGCCATATCCTTAATTGTTATCATCATTTAAGGTTTTAGAGGGTATATGCTATATATTGACCTTTAATTATTTATATTCTACTAAAAAATATATCATGATGCCTAATGGGAATATGTGAGTCAAGCTATAAGATGAAGTCCTCTTAAGCATGCTTGACTAAGATGAACAAAAGAAATTAATATGTTTACCAATCACTAGTTCATCAAATTCTCAAACATATATACACAAATCATTGAAATAATTTTTGAAATAATGTTTAAGCATTCAAACTTAAATCATGAATGCTTAAACATTATTTCAAGATTTATGCAAATCATGAGTGTTTTTTAACAGGAAAAATGATTTTGCACTTTTAAGTTCAATGATAAATGATATTAATTGTTGAAAATAATACAAATTGTTAGAGTTGAGGCATGATATCAATGAAAAATGATTTTTCATATTAAAAGATCATAAAAAAGAAGTTAAAATACTGAATTTTAAGTTGAGAAGAAAGAAAATATTAAGAAAATGAAAAAATCTTTCTCAAATTCGGTTGAAATAGTGCAGGGAAGGCATTTTGCCGTGGGAGGACCGATCCCTAATTTCCAGAATGTTGATTTTCTGCATTTTTGCCAAAGGGGATCGATCCTATATGTGAAGGGATCGATCCCTCATCCAATTTCTGCATAATTTTGACAAAAAATTCAAATTTTGAGGTGCCAAAACTTCATTTTTGAGTATTTGAAGTCCAAGTAAAAGTTTAAATATTTGTGTAACATGATTTTGGACTTGTATGAATAAAAAATATGAATGAAAAATCATTTAACAATAGATTTTGCAATTTTGGAAGAATTTGCACCATAAAATGCATTTTTGGTCTCAAAAGAGGTCATTTTAAGAGTTATGCATATTTTATCAAAACTAAGGCATTGGAAAACACAAATATGCCAAAACAAACGTGTTCACATAGATTTTAAGTACATATATCATTAAATCATCCAACTTGTGAACATCATGCCATAATTTCTAACATGCATATTTCTCATCGATGCTTATGACATGGCATTTTGCATGAATGACATATTTGACATTTTTGGAGCAAGAAAATATATTATCAACACATTGCAAACTTGCTCAACTTACAGAAATCCAATAATCATTTCAAAATCATCAAACATGCTTTTCATTCAATCATTTAATGCATCAAGAACTATCCATTAAACAATAAAAAATAATTTATCATGCCTTTTGTTCAATCATTTAACTCACAATGCATCATGAATCATTAACAAAATGTCTCATTAAATCATACAAACAAATATGAGTTTTGAAGAGATAGAATTTAAGCTTACAAAACTCCTTTGCTTGAGAATGCTTTACCTTGATTTGTTAAGACTACCTTGAGCTATCCTTTGAAGAATTTTTTTGTGACCTTGCCAAGGATGGATCTCCAATCTTTTTCTCTTTCTTATTGGCACGAGCAAACTCCATAGATGTGTAGAGCATTTGAACTTCATTGTTTCATTGTAGCTCCATGCTCTAACACTCTTACAACAAACAAATTTAAGCATGTTTTGATACCCAAATTTTCTTGGGTCTATGAGAGTTAGTGCAAACAATTTTTGATCCTTTAGGGATCCATTTCAAACTTAAATCATCATTATTTATAGCATGCTCTGGAATCCACATCTTCCTAACTACTTTTTCTTTAAAAGTAGTTTTTCTATATGTGCATGCTTGAGAGGTGTGGCCTATCCTATTGCATAGTGAGCATATGAGAGATGTATCATGCATAGAATTTTTGCTCACAAGGAAATTCTTAAGATGAGTTTCTTTTTGTTTTGCATTATAGCCTAATCCATCTTTTTCAAAGAAAGCTCTTTGGGTCTCTAACATATGATCTAGCTTTTGTTGACCTATGTAGAATCTAGAAAATGAATTATGCAAATTTAAGTTCTTTTTATTTACTTCATCAATTTCTAGATTTGCTTCTTTTAATTTCTTTTCAAAATCAAGTTTGGCATTTAACAGCATTTCATTTTCTATTTTTAATTTAGCAATAATCTTTTTATATTAGAATTCATGCATTGAAACTCATTTGCTAGTTCATTAAAGGCATTTGGTAGTTCACCAAAGGTATAATCATTATCTTCCTAGAATAGAACTAGCCTTATCATCACTAATAGCCATAAAGCATGAGTAGGCTACCTCATCATCTATGTTTTTCTCATATCGCTCCATGCAACCACAAATGCTTTCTTCTTAGGTTTCCTATCCTTTTCTTTCCTACGTAAGGGCAATCTACCTTAGTGTGACCCAGTTCATTACATTCATAGCACACTGAGAGGTCTTTTTCTTTCCTACTTGACTCTCCTCTTATTATCCCTCTTCTTTGATGTCTTCTATCATTCTCTCTCTCCTTCATTCTCATAAATCTATTAAATCTTTTGGCAAACATTGTCATTTCCTTTTCTTCCTCATTTCCACTCTCATGACTATCATCTCCAATGATTTCATGAGTAGATGATTTAAGAGCTACTCCTACTTTCTTTGAAGGCACTTCATTTCTTTTTAATTTCATTTCATATGTGAGTAGGGAGCCCATAAGCTCATCTAGAGACAAGGTGTTAGGATCCTTAGATTCTTCTATTGCGGTTACCTTTGCCTTCCAAGAATTTGGCAAGCTATTCAAAATTTTCTTAACCATTTCTACATTGGAATAGGTCTTGCCTAAAGCCATAAGTCCATTGATAATGTCATTAAACCTAGTGAACATTTCACTCATGGACTCATTTTCTTTCATCCTAAAAAGCTCATAGTCATGTGTGAGCATTCCTACTTTAGTTTCTCTAACTTGATTGGTCCCTTCATGTGTAATGGCTAATTTGTTCCATATTTGCTTGGCATTCTCACATAGGGAGACCCTATTATATTCATTGGGACCTAATGCATAAAAGAGAGTGTGCATAGCCTTGGCATTCAATTGTGCCAATCTCATGTCATTTGTGTCCCACTCATCCTCACTCTTAGGGACATCCTTTCCATCTACTTTCTTCATTAGAATTTTGGACCATTAACTATCACTCCCCACACTTCATAGTCATTTGATTGCACAAACAACATCATCCTAAGTTTTCAATATGAATAATTTTCTCCGTTGAAAAGTGGAGGTCTAACTAACGAGTGTCCCTCTTCTCCTAGGGGTGTGCCTACATTCAAGTGAGCCATTTATGATCGTTTTACTCGATAGATGTTAATCTAAATCAATCTCGAGCCCAAGCTTTGATACCAATTGTTGGCTCTATAGGCTAAACCGAGAGGGGGTGAATCGATTTTTAGCTAACCTTATGTTCGTTTTTTGATTCTTCTAAATTCTCTAGCCTATATTGAAGTTTTCTAAGTTCTCTAGGCTATGCAAGCATGCAATCCAAATTTAATACAATAAGCACAAATATAATTGAAAGTAAATAAAGAGAGAAGGGAAAGAGAAATGTATGCAAGCGATTTATAGAGGTTCGACAACCTTGCCTACGTCCTCTACCTTGAGACGCTCCCAAGGATTTTTCCCAAATCCACTAACTTGAATTTGTATTACAATCCCTCTTTTTCTAATCTCAAGAGAAACTTCCCTCTTTTTCTAAAGCTAAAGAGAAACCTCCCCTTTACAAGGTATGAGTGGGTTTACAAAGAGTGTAATCAAAGAAGGTCTCTACTTAGGCAAGTGATTACAATGGTTAAGCACAAGGGAAGCCTATATAATATTTGTGCTAGATTATACAAGAAGGATAAGAATGATAGAAGATATTGAATTTTAGCACTTGTAATCTTTGATATGCTTGGAGAAGATGAAGAAATTGAAGAATGATATGTCTTGGCTGCTCTCTCTTCTTTCTTGAGCTTCCAAGCCTCTATTTATAGTCCCTTGGATGTATTCTTGACATTGGTTGGAGCCAAAAACAAAAGTTATCGTTGTATTTCACAGAAACTAGCCTTGGAGGCTTTTCATGTGTTAAGGGATCGATCCTATGTCCTAGGCAATCGATCCCATGCTTCATTCCATGCCTCCAAAGCATTCTGCCAATAGGGGATCGATCCCTCAGGCTTTTCCTGCACTCTTCTGAGTCATTTTAGGTTAGAAATGATGTGATCTTTGGTTTTAATTTACCTCAAAACATTTATGAATTTTATGGGAGTTTTTCTTGACTTTCACAATTGAAGACTTAGTCCAAAAACTTATTAAGTAATTTTCTAAACTTGTGTTTAATATATTCTAGAGAAAATTACTTAATGAAAACATTCAAACTCATTTTGTAAAATATTAAGACCAATAAGAATATATAATTAAATCATGGCCTTAATGTTTGATATGAACACTTAAAATGGTTTGAGAGAATCATGTGTGATAAAGTAAATTTATAATATGAGAGAAACATTAAGGCTTACTGAAGTTTTTGTCATTTCAAAATACATATGTCAATTTAAAGCTAACGCTACCAATGCAAACATGTTTTATTAATCAATTATGAATCTCATACATAAAACTTGCCTGTGGTTAAAGTTCTAATTCTACAAGATTCATACTATTATGATAAAACTATTAAATTATATCATTTCCTAATCCATGTGGGTAAATTAAGAAACTAATTTAATATTTTATCCTAATTAGTTATAGAATTATAATAAAAATTCATGTGGGATAAAATTTATTATAATTTCATAACAAATTACAATCTATGTCAATACAGTTATGTGATCCCATCAATGATCTCATAAAAATATAATTTTATTTAATCTAAGCCCTAATTAAACAAATTATAGATCACTTAGACATATTGCCAAAAATTCTAAGTTTTATTCATATTTTTTGAAATTGCAATATATATAAGGCAATTTTAATTCTAAATAATTTGATTAAACTTAGCTATATGTGCTTGAAGTCAACTATGGTATGAATAACAAAAATTATATACATTCATAATGAGCATGTATAGTATTCAAAATCAAATTTTCATAATTTTGACAAAACAGCTAAAATTTTCATGATTATTTCCACAATTCATTTATGAATTATTTGTAAGGTTCAAAATTACACAAAAATTCATAAATTCCAAATTTATGAAAATTTACACAATTCATGAAGATTTTTAAATATTATAAGATCACAAAATTTTGCCTAAATGTCAAATTTGCCCAAAATATAATAAAATTATTCGGTCTAAATTAATACCATGCAATTGGCCTATTAAATATTACCAAAATTGGTTGCCCAAAATTAAACAAATAATGACCCATGTAAACAAAACATACAATGGCCTTAAACAGAAAATACAAATGGCCCAAATGCCAGCCTAACGAAATGGCCTAAAAATAAACCAAAAACAACCCAAAAATTAGCCCAAAACAGTTGAATTTTTTTTTTTTAATTCCTAGTCGAGTGCGTGTATTATATGTGCCTTGGACTACATGCAGGCACGTGTGACCCATGCACTTGTGCCCTCAGGCAAATGGGTGCGTGCATATCATGTGCCCGTGTCATTTCTCCAAGCACCTCACTGGCGTTATCGAGCTCGTGCACTACACATGCCCCATCATCTTCAACACTTGAATGGGTTTTTATGTAGAAAATTGGTCTTCTTAACTCGACTTGACCGGTTTGGGCCTATTTTAGCCCTATTTTTGCTCTTTTTTCTTGTATTTCTCTCTCTAAAGACTTATACAATAATAAATTTCCAATTTCGTGTAAAAAAATGTGTCAATATAGAATGGGTTTCAAGAAACTCGAAAATGAAAAAACAAAAAATAAAGCTTTAATGGCTTCTCTCTTTAAATCTTTAGCAAGACAGAGGTTATGCTACAACTCTGATGCCAAATGTTAGATCAAAAGTACAACTTAACGTGTTTCTAAACATACATGAAACATGTTAATAGCTTGTATGCGAAAAATGCAGTAAGGATTGAACTAACCTCCAGCTATTGCTCTGTTATTTGTCTGCTGTTGATTCGGTTTCTGGAATCGACAAGCTTCCTTGAATTGCTTCCAAGCTTTCCAAGCACTCAAAGCCTCACTAGATGGTGCTTTTATAGAATGGGATTATGGTGCTTGGGGACCAGAAGGAACCCTTTATTTTTTCTAATGAGAGCTGGCTGACTATGGCAAGAAAATCACAGTTCCAACCATTATGGAATTGTGTCCAAAATTAGCCAGAAAATTAGGTTGAAAATCAAGTGAAATAATAGACTAAATCTGGTCAAGATGCACAGGCTACAAATATAGTAATGGACCAGATTCAACAAAATCTGGTCTCCCTTACCATTCTTGAATATACTAACAACTTGAAGTTTCTACAGTAACAGTGGAATAAAGAATTAACATCGAACCCAACCTCCATAACTCTAATAGAGAACAACTTACTTCCAGATTCAAGTTGGATAATTTCATCAATTTTATCCACCTGATCGGTCATAATAAACATAGCACCTTTGCTAAAGTCATTAAACTTTATCGTTGTTCCATCCATCGAGACCAATTCTCCCTATGAATTCGCAATGTTTGTAAAAGTATTTAAATTCCAGGCATGTAACGGGACGCTGAAACAAGTGATCCAAGTTGTTTTGAATCTCATTTGGATCTCCTCTTACCAAACTTTAGTATACTCGAACCATTATTTTAGCCATAACCATCCACTGCTTTCTATAGATTAATAAGTTTCCCGATCATCGAACATAAGAAGAAAATGCCTGCCAGATAATTTTTTCATTGAGATATCAAAGACACCTTGCATTCTAAAGTTTTCTTGAAGTCTCCCAACCTCATAATATCCACCAGTAGTGCCAATCAAACAGTGTTTCAGATTATGCAGCGCTTCTTCATAACTACCAGCAATACATGTTTTCAGTTGATTTTTAGATTTGTACCCACTCCTACGAGGCAAACTCTAGTTATTTGTATGATTCATATTTCCATTAGAAAGAAGAACTTGATAGTAGGATTTTTTGGTTAGGCCCTTGACTTGAACATCAATCTTGCGTCTGTCCAATTTAGGTGAAGAATGAAAAGATTGTTTAACCTTGTCTTGCATTTTGATTATCCACCATTTTTCCATTAGCGTCACCATGCTCCCCTGTATTAACTTTTCTCCAAAAAGCTAATCTACTCATGAATCTTGCATGATTGACACTAATTTTGAAGTCGAGAAGCCACGAACCATTTAGTCTTTGCACTGCTCTTCTTGCACCTGCGAAATTAGCACATCAAGCAAATTTGAATTTTTTGCCTCAACCACTCCTTTTTTGTGGTATGAATACATCGACAACCTCACTATGATTATTACAATTTAAAGTGTGAAGAAAATGGCTTTTTCATTCATTCTGAATCTTTGTACTCTTTGACTTATATACAAGAAGTTTGCACAACTAGAAGTTACTGGAAAGTAAAAGAAAACTAAAAATAACAAACTTCCTAACGTCTTATTAAGTAAGCACTACAGCTAACTGTTAGCTTTAAATTGACAAGTATTTTGAAATGACAAAACTTAAGTAAGCTTAAAAATGATTTTTTTACAAAGTAAATTTGCTTTGAATGAACTCAATGATAGAAATTATTTTAAACAAAGTTTTGGATTGTGATTTCAATTGAAAAAGTTAGTAAATACTCTTAGAAAAGTGTTTGAAGGTTTTGAACTGACTTAGAATCATAAAAAGCCATAAACTGTCTCAAATTGCAGCCAAAGAAGTGCAGGAAAGCATACTGGAGAAAAGGGATCGATCCCTACTGTAGAGGGATTGATCCCAAAGTGGCACAAAGTTTGGGAACCATCCTGGAACAAGTTGGAAAGCATTCTGCAGAAAAAAAGATCGATCCGTTTTGTAAAAGGATCGATCCCTTTGCTCGAAACCTGACTCCAACGGCTAGTTTTTGAGGGTTTCAACGGGAGGATTTACATTAAATGCTTCACCAACCGTTCTAATCGTTTGGTAGGTTATAAATAGAGGCATTTATGAAGTTTGGAGGTAGAACAAGCACTCAGAAAATCCTTAAGCTTCAAGAGAGAAAATCCAATCTGAAAATTTTTATTATGTAACTCCATTTGTGAGATTTCTTGTTGTTCATCACCCATTTATTGAAAGTTCTGTTATTCAAAGGGGTGAGCTATCCTTGTAAGGTCTGCTATTGTAGAGTGTGGGTAGTATTACAAGGGGAGAGGCTTAGAAGGTGATTTCTAAGTCCTCAAGAAACATTGTAAGAGGTCTCACCACACCTTGAAGTGGTTTGTAAAGATTCTCAAGGAAGAGCTGAATCAAAACCTTGACAATAGGATCAAAGAGAGAGGACGTAGGCAAGAGATTAGCCGAACCTCTATAAATTTGTGTTTGCTTCTCTTTCCCTTACTCTTTTTACGACACTTATTTCATTGTTGTTTCATTAGTTTTAATTGTGCATTAAGAGGTAGAAAAATAAAAAATAAGTAGAAAAACTGATTCACCCCTCTCTCGGTAGAGCTAACAATTGGTATCAGAGCTTGGACTCGAGATTGATTTAGATTAACATCTATCAAGTAAAACGATCACTAATAGCTCAAACTAGTGTATCTATACCTTTGGTAGGAGAGGGACACTCTACGGTTAGGCCTCCACTCTTTAATGGTAAAAACTATGCTTCTTGGAATACTAGAATGATGCTATTTATTCATGCCAATGATTATGAAGTGTGGAGGATTATAGTTAAAGGTCCCCTTGTCCCTATTAAGAAAGCAGATGGGAAGGATGTGCCAAAGAAAAAAGATGAGTGGGATACTAATGATTTTAGAATGGCACAACTAAATGCTATGGCAATGCACACATTATTTTGTACATTAGGACCAAATGAATATAATCGAGTTTCACAATGTGAGAATGCTAAACAAGTTTGGGATAAATTAGCCATCACACATGAGGGAACCACACAAGTCAAGGAAACAAAAGTAGGCATGCTCACTCAAGACTATGAATTGTTTAGAATGAAGAATGATGAGTCAATTAGTGACATGTTTATTAGGTTTACTGACATCATAAATGGTCTTAAAGCCTTAGGAAAAACATATTCTAATGTAGAAATGGTGAAAAAGATACTTAATAGTGTACCTAAATCATGGGAAGTTAAAGTCACTGCTATTGAGGAATCCAAGGATCCTCATACACTTTCATTAGATAAACTTATGGGATCTTTACTTACTTATGAGATGAAAATTAAGAGAAATTAAGATCCCCCAAAGAAAGTTGGAGTAGCTCTAAAATCCACCACAATTGAGGAATCAAAAGACGATCATGATGAAAGTGGTGATGATGAGGATTTAGAAATGGCCATGTTCGCCAAGAGATTCAATAAATTCATGAGGATAAGAGCTAGTGGAAACTCTAGGAGATCTCTTAAGAGAGAGTTCAATAGAGGAGAAACTAGCAGGAAAGAAAAAGACCAAATTATTTGTTATGAATGCAAAAAACCTGGTCATATTAAATTTGATTGTCCTTTTTATAGAAAGCAAAATGAGAAGAAACCAAAGAAGAAGGCTATGGTGGCTACTTGGAGTGATAGTGATTGCTCCGATGAAGAGAATGTGGAAGATGAAGTAGCCAACCTTTGTTTTATGGCTTTTGAAGATGAGAAGGTAACATCTAAGTCATTAGATACTAATGAATACACTTTTGATGAATTGTAAGATGCATTTGATTAGTTAGCAAATGAATTTGAATGCATGAATTTGAAATATAAGAAAATGATCTCTAAGTTGAAAAAGGAAAATGAAATGCTTATGAATGTTAAATTAGAAGGTGAAAGAAATTAGAAAATGCAAATCTAGAAATAGAAGAATTAAATAGGAAAAACACTAATTTGCAAAACTCCTTTTCTAGATTTTTCATGGGTCAACAAAAATTTGATCATATGCTAGAGACTCAAAGAGCATTCTTTGATAGAGAAGGGTTAGGCTATAATGCATCAAACAAAGAGACTCATCTAAAAAATTTCCTAGTTAAAGATAGAAAATTTGTTTTGTGCACATTATGTAATAAACTAGGACATTCTTCACAAGCATGCACCTCTAGGAAGACCATGATTAGAGGAAAAATAGCTGTCAAGATTTGGGTGCCTAAACATGTTTTAAATTCAATTGATGAGTCCTTAAAAATGAAATGGATCCCTAAAGGATAAAAAATTATTAGTACTAACTTTCAAGGACCCAAGAAAATTTGGGTACCTGAGACGAAAGCTTGATGTGTTTGTATGTAGGAGGAAGAGTATTGCTACAAGGCTAAGTCCAAGGAGCATTGGTACCTTGATAATGGATCCTCAAGACACATGACGGGTGACAAGAGCCAATTCAAGTTCCTAAAGCATAAAAGTGGTGAAGTTACATTTAGAGACAACTCCAAAGGACAAATTGAAGGAATTGGCTCCATTGGTAACTCTTCCTCAACTATTGAGAATGTTTTGTATGTTAGAGACTTAAAACATAATTTGCTTAGTATTAATCAATTGTTAGATAAGGGATTTAAAGTTGTGTTTGATGATTTGTGTTGCAATGTTGTTAATGCTAAAACTAATCAAATTGTTTTTATTGAACATAGACAAGGAAATATTTATATTGTTAATTTAAATGAGCTTAATAGCCAAAATGTATGTTTTATGGCCACTAGAGAAGATGAACCTTGGTTATGGCATAGAAGACTAGGTCATGCTAGCATGCATGTTTTGTCTAAGTTAGCCAAAAGAGACCTAGTAGTATGCTTACCTAAACTTCAATTTGAAAATGATAAAGTGTGTGAAGCATGTGTAAGAGGAAAACACAAGAGAATATCATTTAAACCTAAGAAGTGTGTTACTACCTCTAGGTCACTTCAACTTCTCCACTTAGACCTCTTTGGACCAACTAGGACAACTAGCTTAGGAGGAAAACACTATGAATTTGTGATAGTTGATGATTTCACTAGGTTTACTTGGGTGTTCTTTTTTAGTGTGAAAAATGAAGCCTTAGATAAATTCATTGTTTTCTCAAAACTTGTTCAAAATGAAAAAGGTTACTTTATTACTAGTATTAGGAGTGACCATGGAAAAGAGTTTGAAAATCTTGGTTTTGATACATTTTGCAATGAAAATGGTATTAGCCATAATTTTTCAGCTCCTAGAACTCCTCAACAAAATGGGGTAGTTGAAAGGAGAAATAGAACCTTAGAAGAAATGGCTAGAACCATGCTTTGTGAAAATAACTTACCTAAATATTTTTGGGCTGAAGCAATAAATACTGCTTGCTATGTTATAAATAGAGCTATGGTAAGGCTTATTTTAAAGAAAACTCCCTATGAGCTTTATAAAGGAAAAAGGCCTAACATAAGTTATTTTCACCGATTTGGATGTAAATGTTTTGTTTTGAACAATGGTAAAGATAACCTAGGAAAATTTGATGCAAAAAGTGATGAAGGTATTTTTCTTGGTTATTCTTTAAATTCTAAGGCTTATAGAGTTTTCAATAAAAGAACACTTGTAGTAGAAGAGTCAATACATGTAATCTTTGATGAATCAAATATCACCAGTAGAACCAATCTTGATGATGAAGTAGAGATCTTTGATGAACCTATAGTTGATCCATCCCAAGATAAGGATGTTAGAGAACAATTAAAAGATCTTAATATTAACAAAAATGAGAAGTCCATGGAACAAGAAATAATTGAGAAAGAATTTAGGTGTCCTAGAGAACTTGGATATGTGAAGGATAATGATATTGTTGGAGATCCAAACATTGGCATTAGAACTAGGTCAACATATAGAAACATATGTCAACATGTAGCCTTTGTGTCACAATTTGAGCCAAAGAATGTGGATGAGGCCTTGAAAGATGAAAATTGGATTATGGCCATGCAAGAGGAATTAAATCAATTTGAGAGAAGCAAAGTGTGGACACTAGTGGAAAGACCTAAAAATTATCCCATCATTGGAACCAAATGGATATTCAAGAATAAGATGGATGAGAATAGCATTATTGTTAGAAACAAGGCTAGGTTAGTGGCTCAAGGATATAGGCAAGAAGAAGGAATAGACTATGATGAAACATATGCTCCGGTAGCTAGATTAGAAGACATTAGAATGTTACTTACATTTGCATGCTACAAGGATTTTAAATTATATCAAGTGGATGTAAAAAGTGTCTTTTTAAATGGTTACATAAATGAAGAGGTTTATGTTGAACAATCTCCGGGTTTTGAAAATCCAAAATTTCCTAACTATGTTTTCAAACTATCAAAAGCTTTTTATGGATTAAAACAAGCTCCTAGAGCTTGGTATGAAAGACTTTCAAAGTTTTTAATTAAAAAAGGTTTTGCAAGAGGCAAAGTAGATACAACCTTGTTTATCCAATCTAATGGTAGTGACTTATTAGTAGTTCAAATTTATGTGGATGATATTGTGATAACTCTATGAAAATAGAGTTATTTGAGTACTTTATTGATTAATAATTATTTAATTCCCCTATTCTTTTATTAATTATTCCCCTAATTTTATTAAATTCCTCATGTTTTGCAGAAAAATAAATTTTAAATAAATTTCAGTCTTTTCGGTAGAAAATAGACTGAAAATGGGCAAGAAAGGAGACTGGACCACTACAAGATAAGGGAGCATGACTCTTCATTTTCTCTCTCATATTTTGACATCTAGCATGCCACATGTCATCATCCTACTCACTCTTAGTGGATAAGAACAAAAGACACATGCCAACACATGGAGGACACATGCCCTTGCCACCTTGCATACTTATGTGGATTAGAAGACAAAAAGGAAGGTGCTAGAAGGGATGAGATGTCCATGGCTGATGTGAGCACTTAAATGACATGGAAATATCTACTTTGAAGAGCGAAGGACATGAAGACAAGTGGCAATTAATGCCAACTCATCCAGGATAGGAATTACCATTGCATCCCTAGGTTAAGTGACTATATAAGCAACTTTATGAGACCTAACCTAAGGGGGCTGCCTAGGGTTTCTTAGATATACTTTTCCAGCAGATTTTTATGTCTTTACAAGTTTAGAGTGGCCACCATTTTTATTTCCTGAATGTTCTTTACATTTTTACAATTTAAATACAAGTTTTTATGATGCTTTCCTTTACTCTTTACTACATTCTTGCACTCTTTACTTAAGCTTTTTGTTTCTTTAAATTTCCAGCAACTATATTCATCTTCTACTCTTTCTTTTTCTTTTATTTTGGTTCATGATTGAGTCCCATGATCATGGGAGGTTAAGAGGTTGAAAAAAACTACCTCCATAGCTCTTGTGAGGGAGCTTGGTCCATAGCTTCCTTTTGCAATTTTTATTTTATGCTTTTAAACGTCTAAATGATTTTTTAGTATTTTTATTCTACTTTTTTAGGGGTCTAGTTTAATGGGTTAAAGCAGTTTTTAAAAATATTTTAAAACAAAAATACAAAAAATGTTTAAAGTAGGATATGTAGGAAGTTGATCTTATTTTAGGCTAGTCTAGAGTAGGTATTTTTATATTCCGTTTTTAAACTTTAAAATTATTTATTTTTATTTTTATTCTACTGAGTTAGGAGTCTAGATTATTGGGTTAAAACAGTTTTTAAATATCTTGCAAAAAAAAAAATACAAAAAATGATCAAAGTAGGATAGGTTAGCTTAGGCATTACTTGTGACTGTTTTTGGTTCTTCACTTTGTAGCTGCTGTTTGGTTCGGTTTTTGGGTCTCTTTAGGTTCTATTTCTGGTCCTTTTCAGTGTCTTTTAAGTTTTATATTGGTTGGTATTAGTTTCATGCCATTAGGTTAGGGTTTACTAAGTGTTTGATACATGTTCTAGGCATTAGTTTAGGTGTTTCATGCATTATTTCAATTCTGTCCAAGTTTTATATTCACATTAATTCTATACATTTAGGTATTGTTTTAGGTATATTTTAAGTGTCTTAGCGTAGTATTCATATAGTTCTTTGATTAGGTAAAGTTTGGTTTAATTTCAAGTTCCTTGACTTAGGCATTTTCATTCATTAGTTTAGGAACTTCATGCATTAATTCATTTTTTTTTTCAATTGCATTAGTTTTGATTTAATTTTTTTTAAAATGTTCATGCATTTTTATTTCCATTTTAGGATTTTCCTGCATACTTTTATTATTTGCATTTTAGACCCATATAGTTAGGAAATTACATTTTTACCCTTCTATTTTATTAATTTGCATTTTTGTTTCTTTTCTTTTACAGTTATTTTATTTTCATCATTTCCATTGTAAATATTTCTTATTTGCTTTTCAATTTCAATTACTTTTATTTTCTTTTATTTTAATGTTGTTATTTTCATTTATTTTATTTTATTTTATTTTGCTTTGTTAGCCTTTGTAGATCACCATATAATCAAACCTTTATAATTTGCTAGGATATACCTTAGGTAATAGTATCCAATACTTAGCTAGGCTTCGTGACACTAGTCTCTGTGGGACGATATTTCCGGACTCACCTCCGTATTACTTGAAGACCACGTGCACTTGCGTGTAGATACCTTTTAGGGTCGACAATTTTTTTGCGCCATTGTTGGGGACTGGGCGTAGATTTAGTTAATATTGGAGAATTTATGCTTGGGTATAATCTTAGCTTGTACATACTTAGTTTGTAAATACTTAGAGCCTTAAAAGTCTTAGGTTAGATTAGTAAAACCCTTAGTTAGATTTTCTCTTTTATTTTCTTTTCTTCTCTTTTATTTTCTTTCTAAAGACGCACCATTAGGACTCTGTTGATATTTGCATGTGTAGAGCCAAGAGCTGTGAATTCTTTCCCTTAGATCTTGAAATTGAGAAAACACTTAGGAAAATTAGAAGGGAATCCAGAAAACGAATTGCTCCGTTGCAATATCCAATGCTAGATAATAGAGAGCTTAGGACAATAGGGGATTATGCTTTCCCAACTATAGGGGGATATTACACTGGTATTAGGAGCCAACAATTCCTGTGAATAACTTTGAGATCAAGCCAGCCATCATTCAGATGATCCAGACATTGGTGCAGTTCAGTGGGTTGCCACATGATGATCCACATGCACACTTGGGCAATTTCCTTGAGATATGTGACACCTCAAGCACAATGGAGTCTCTGAAGATGCGATTAGGCTTAGGTTATTTCCCTTTTCTCTTAGGGATAGAGCGAAGAGTTGGTTAACCTCCTTACCCCCAGGATTTATCACTACATGGGATGAGCTAGCCCAACAGTTCCTAGCCAAATTCTTTCCTCCTTCTAAGATGGCCAAACTTAGGAATGATATCTCCTCTTTTACCCAATTCGACACTGAGTCCTTATATGAAGCTTGGGAGAGATACAAGGACCTACTTAGGAAGTGTCCTCACCATGGCCTACCCCTATGGCTTCAGGTGCAGACCTTCTACAACGGTCTAACTAGCCAGAACAGGACGATCATCGATGCTATGTTAGGAAGAGCACTTATGTGCAAGACGGAGGAGGAAGCTTATAATGTTTTGGATAAGATGGCCACTAATAATTATCAGTGGTCAGCTGAGCGACATGTACCTAGGAAGGCAGCTAGTATTTACGAGCTTGATGCACTTTCTACCTTGACTTCACAAATTGCCACATTGACAAAGAAGGTAGAGTCCCTAAGTACCTAGTCCTCTCCTAGCCCTAATCCTATCCTTTTAGTAAAGAGTCCTTTCAATTTGTGTAATTTATGTGGTAGCACACACTCGATAGATAGGTGCCCACTGAAGTTAGAGTCGGTTCAGTATGTTGTACCACCCTAGAGGCAGAAGAACAACCCTTTTTTGAGCACCTACAATCCAAGGTGGAGGAATCACCCTAATTTCTCTTGGAGTCAAAATCAAGGGCAATCATCCACTTCTAGACCTTTAGGATCCCCAGGTTTTCAGCCTCGACCCACTCATGTGCCACCACACCAGCATCAATTATCACCCCATACTTCTCATCCACCCTATTAGCACCTACCTCAGCAGTTTCATCACCCACCACCTGTTCAGCCTCACCCTGAAACATAAAGAAGCCTTCGCTTGAAGAGATGTTCGCTTAAATCATTCAGAATCAAGCAAGTTCCATTAAGAACTTAGAGATTCAAATAGGGCAAATAGCATAGTCACTTAGTCAACGCCCTCAGGGATCCTTACCTAGTAACACCGAGACTAATCCTGTTAAGAGACCAGGTAAGGAGCATTGTAGCATAGTTCAGAAAGATGGAAAGTTAGGAGATGTTGAGGAGCAGTTGATTGAGGAGGTGGAGTTAGGCCATGAGGTGGAGCCTTCTGCTTCTGATGTGGTGAGTTCAGTTGAGCCTAGCTCCTGCTCACCCAATATTTCTGATATTTCGAGCTTAGCCCTTGTGATAGCTCCAGAGCCCATTCCTATTGATCTAGTGAAGACAGTTGAGCCTAGCTCCTGTCAGCCTATCACTTATAAGCCTCACATACCCTTTCCTGAAAGATTTGTAAAGCCTACTTTTAATGAGCCTCTTCCTACACCTGAGCCTGTAGCACTACCTGAGAAGTGCAAGGCTATCATAGAAAATCAGGTAATACCTAAGACAGAGGATCCAGGTAGCTTCACTATCCCTTGCAGTATCATTGATTATTTCTTTCATAATGCCTTTTGTGACCTAGGATCTAGTGTCAACCTTATGCCTTATGTGGTATATGAGACGCTAGGATTAAGGGAAGTTAAGCCTACTAAGCTACACTTCAAATAGCAGATAAGTCTATTAGATACCCTAGAGGAGGGGCAGAGGATGTTCCTATCTAGATAGATAGTTTTGTCATTCTAGCAGACTTTCTGATATTGGATATGAAGGAGGACACTAATGTCCCATTTATTTTAGGAAGACCATTCCTAGCTTCAGAGAAAGCACTTATAGATGTAGATAATGGAGAGCTTACTCTTAGGCTTCAGGGTAAGGAAGTTAGGTTTAGGATGGGTAGTAGAGTTGATGTAGAGGGTTACCCTAAATGATTTCAAAAGGACATGGTGGCAAAGAAGGACGTTCATGAGAGATTTTTAAAGGATGATAATGCCAAGTCCTACAAGGTGACCTCTATTGATTTTGTGATACCTGATAATGAGAGTAAGGGGCTTATGAAGGCTAAAGGCGACGTTTTTTTCCAAGATGTGTCTGATGAGAAGGACGTTAATAGGAGATTTGGTAAAGATCGTCTTGAAAATGACATATCACCGTTTGAGGCACTGTTGGAAAGATTACCATCCACGGTGAAGAGTTCCCTGCTAAAGAGGGATTGTGCTAATCCCATCGAACCTGAGCATGATTGATGTTTCTATTATACAGCTTCATGAGAGTCCTGCTGAGGACTATAAACTTAGCCCAACTTCATGATTTCATTGTTATTTTCTTTTCTTTTGTACAGTTCTTTTTTCTATTTGATGCTTGCTTCTCTTTGTTCTACTTTTGTAGGTACCTTTCGTAGCATAATCCCTTTTTGAGCTTCACAGTGATTATCTATAGGATGTTAGTTTCCTATTCTGTGTTTCATTTCTGTATTTTATCTGCATATGAGGACATTGTGCACTTTAAGTTTGGGGGAGGGGATTAACTCGAGCATTTTCAAAAAAAATGTGCAAAATTAAAAAAAACATTTTAAAAGTTTTGAAAATTTGGGCTTAAATGGAATGTTTTGAGATGATTTGAATACTTAGCATGTTATTTTCTCATTATCCTATGATATTACCCCTTGATTTGGTCTGATTCTAATTGACTAAGAAGTATGATTGTGGTGAAAGCATGAAGTTAAATTCTTTGAATTTGTCTTGATTCTAATTGCGATATCCTCATCTTTATACACATGTCATGATCACGGATTAGTATGCACATTTAGAGAAGGCTTATGTGGACATAGGATTGCATTGGTTCATTTGACTTCGTGTGTCATATTCTAGAATTTGCTTGATATTCTCTTGAGGCGAAATTATTAAATTACACTTGATTAGGAAAATGATTTAGGCCATCCTTGGATCGTTTGAGCTTTTCAAGCTAACCTTGTACATATTTGTCCTTAGTCACCCCTTTGTGCCAAACTAGCCTATCTTTGTTTACACACCTACAAGTTAATTTCCTTTAGCCAAATAAATACACTTTCCTATCCCTTACCTCAAAAGCATGCAATTTACTAGGATATATCATGAGCTATGTACATATTTAGGTAGATAGGTAGGATATAAAAAAAATTAATTAAAAAAAAGAAAGAAAAAAATAGAAAAATGGAAAATTCAAAAAAAAAAAAAACTAAAAAAAAAAGAAAAAAAGGGAAGAAAAAAAAAAAAAGTGTATAGCAAAGGAACTAAGTTTGGGGGGTTTGGTTAGAGCTCTAAACATCATAGATCCTAGTGAGTAATGCATGATTAGCGGTTGAGCCTAAATTCCCTTTATTATACCTTAGCCCTAGCCTTACATTACAAGTTTAATAAGACCTATTGATTCTTGATTAAGTGTGACTACATTAGTGGAGAGAGAAGTGAAAGACAAACATATGGAAGTGATCACTTGTCATTGACTTTGCATCTTTACGTTTGCATAATCTGATCTGGATTGCGTACTTTGAAGTGAGATTGACATTACACACACACACACACATACGAGGATTCCAATTTGGGTTAAGACTTATGAATGAATGATACTTAGTGTTTGATCTATGATTGTGAGTCTTTGATATTGGAATTTTGTACTTTATCTTTGAGGATGATTGAGAAAATAAAATATGCTTCGTACTTGTCATCTCCTACTTATATTTTGTTTTGCTTGAGGACAAACAAAAGCTCAAGTTTGGGGTGTGATAACTCTATGAAAATAGAGTTATTTTAGTACTTTATTGATTAATAATTATTTAATTCCCCCGTTCTTTTATTAATTATTTCCCTAATTTTATTTAATTCCTCATGTTTTGTAGAAAAATAAATTTTAAATGAATTTCAGTCCTTTCGGTAGAAAATAGACTGAAAATGGGCAAGAAAGGAGACTGTACCACTACAAGACAAGGGAGCATGACTCTTCATTTTCTCTCTCATATTTTGACATCTAGCATGCCACATGTCATCATCCTACTCACTCTTAGTGGATAAGAACAAAAGACACATGCCAACACAAGGAGGACACATGCCCTTGCCACCTTGCATACTTATGTGGATTAGAAGACAAAAAGGAAGGTGCTAGAAGGGATGAGATGTCCATGGCTGATGTGAGCACTTAAATGACATGGAAATATCTACTTTGAAGAGCGAAGGACATGAAGACAAGTGGCAATTAATGCCAACTCATCCAGGATAGGAATTACCATTGCATCCCTAGGTTAAGTGACTATATAAGCAACTTTATGAGACCTAACCTAAGGGGGCTGCCTAGGGTTTCTTAGATATACTTTTCCAGCAGATTTTTATGTCTTTACAAGTTTAGAGTAGCCACCATTTTTATTTCCTGAATGTTCTTTACATTTTTGCAATTTAAATACAAGTTTTTATGATGCTTTCCTTTACTCTTTACTACATTCTTGCACTCTTTACTTAAGCTTTTTGTTTCTTTAAATTTCCAGCAACTATATTAATCTTCTACTCTTTCTTTTTCTTTTATTTTGGTTCATGATTGAGTCCCATGATCATGGGAGGTTAAGAGGTTGAAAAAAACTACCTCCATAGCTCTTGTGAGGGAGCTTGGTCCATAGCTTCCTTTTGCAATTTTTATTTATGCTTTTAAACGTCTAAATGATTTTTTTGTATTTTTATTCTACTGTTTTATGGGTCTAGTTTAATGGGTTAAAGCATTTTTTAAAAATCTTTTAAAACAAAAATACAAAAAATGTTTAAAGTAGGATATGTAGGAAGTTGATCTTATTTTAGGCTAGTCTAGAGTAGGTATTTTTATATTCCGTTTTTAAATTTTAAAATGATTTATTTTTATTTTTATTCTACTGAGTTAGGAGTCTAGATTATTGGGTTAAAACAGTTTTTAAATATCTTGCAAAACAAAAATACAAAAAATGATCAAAGTAGGATAGGTTAGCTTAGGCATTACTTGTGACTGTTTTTGGTTCTTCACTTTGTAGCTGCTGTTTGGTTCGGTTTTAGGGTCCCTTTAGGTTCTGTTTCTGGTCCTTTTCAGTGTCTTTTAAGTTTTATATTGGTTGGCATTAGTTTCATGCCATTAGGTTAGGGTTTACTAAGTGTTTGATACATGTTCTAGGCATTAGTTTAGGTGTTTCATGCATTATTTCAATTCTGTCCAAGTTTTATATTCACATTAATTCTATGCATTTAGGTATTGTTTTATGTATATTTTAAGTGTCTTAGGGTAGTATTCATATAGTTCTTTGATTAGGTAAAGTTTGGTTTAATTTCAAGTTCATTGACTTAGGCATTTTCATTCATTAGTTTAGGAACTTCATGCATTAATTCATTTTTTTTTCAATTGCATAAGTTTTGATTTAATTTTTTTTTTAACATGTTCATGCATTTTTATTTTCATTTTAGGATTTTCCTGCATACTTTTATTATTTGCATTTTAGACCCATATAGTTAGGAAATTACATTTTTACCCTTCTATTTTATTAATTTGCATTTTTGTTTCTTTTCTTTTACAGTTATTTTATTTTCATCATTTCCATTGTAAGTATTTCTTATTTGCTTTTCAATTTCAATTACTTTTATTTTCTTTTATTTTAATGTTGTTATTTTATTTTATTTTATTTTATTTTATTTTATTTTGCTTTGTTAGCCTTTGTAGATCACCATATAATCAAACCTTTATAATTTGCTAGGATATACCTTTGGTAATAGTATCCAATACTTAGCTAGGCTTCGTGACACTAGTCTCTGTGGGATGATATTTCCGGACTCACCTCCGTATCACTTGAAGACCACGTGCACTTGCGTGTAGATACCTTTTAGGGTTGACAATATCATTTTTGGATCTACAAATGAGTCATTGTGTAAAGATTTCTCAAAATTAATGCAAGGTGAATTTGAGATGAGTATGATGGGAGAGCTAACCTTCTTTCTAGGACTTCAAGTTAAACAATGCAAAGAGGGTATTTTCATAAATCAAGCTAAGTACACTAAAGATTTACTCAAAAGATTTGGAATGGATGAGTCTAAATCTTACTCTAGACCAATGAGCACAAATATCAAGCTTGATAAGGATGAAGGAGGAAAGTGTGTAGACACTAAACTATATAGGTCTATGATTGGTTCATTGCTATATTTAACTGCTAGTAGGCCGATATAATGTTTAGTGTATGCTTGTGTGCTAGATTTTAGTCATCTCCTAGAGAATCACACTTCAAAGCAGTAAAAAGAATCCTTAGATACCTTAAAGACACCTCTTCCTTAGGACTTTGGTATCCTAAAGATTCTACACTTGATCTCCATTCTTATTCCGATGCGGATTTTGGTGGATGCGAAGTGGATAGGAAAAGCACATCGGGAACATATCAATTCTTAGGAAGTAGGCTTATTTCATGGTTCTTTAAGAAACAAAATAGTGTAGCTCAATCCACAACCAAGGCTGAATATATAGCTTCAAGAAGTTGCTGTGCTCAAGTTTTGTGGATTAAACAACAAATGAGAGACTATGGAATAGAAATGAACCAAGTTCCCATCAAGTGTGACAACACTAGTGCTATCAACCTTACAAAAAATCCCATCCAACACTCTAGAACCAAGCACATTGAGATTAGACATCATTTTATACGAGATCATGTGCAAAAAGGGGACATAATTCTGGAGTATGTAGATACCTTGCACCAATTAGCAGATATCTTCACAAAACCCTTAGACAAGGAGAGATTTTGCATTCTTAGAGGTGAATTAGATATTATGAATGCTCTTTGAATTGATTTGATGTTGAATGAATGGCTTGAGTTGGTTGTGATGATTGCAAGAAAGAAATTTGGAAAATATATTTACCACTTGCAATTCATGACATTAACTTGCCATGTTACTGTTCATGATCTTCGCTTTTGAGGTTGAATTGTTGAACTTTGTGTGTTTTGATCATGTTAAATTCTCTTCATTAGCCAAAACCCACTTATGATGTTTAAGACATTTTCACAGTCATGTTCACTTATTGTTCAAAGCTGTTCTGCATATTTTCAGCATATTTCTGCAATTTTTTGCACTTTTTCTGCATTTTTCAAGTCATATCTCATGCATCCCAAGTGGCAAAAACCAGATTTTGATTTTAAATCATGAAAATGCACAAGTTCATTAAGTTTCAAATCATTTTTCTGCATCAAAACTGAGGCAATGGACAAAGGGATCAATTCTTCTGCAATTTGGATTGATTCCCGGGCCATTTAGGCCTAAAAATCTGAGTTTTTGTTATGAGGGATCGATTCCTTTCACCATGGGATCGATCCCTGTAAGATCCGATTCTACACTACTGTAGACTTTAATTCATAAAATTGAAAATGGAAATTAAATGAAATAATGAATATTGATTTCCACTTGGGTGGAAAAGCTCTTTTATTTGAGATATGAACGGAGCAATTTATGTGAAATACTCGACGAGCGAGTACTAAATGGAAGAGCTCGCCAATGGGTGAACAAAGGTGATCGCCAATGGAGGATGACTAGTGTCTGATGGCCATACTGGCGAATAGGTGAGTTCGCCAATGTGTGGCGTGAATTAGAGCAAGGTTGGCAAGTTGAGCCATTCTAGGTGATCGCCCAATGTGATGAAGGATCTGATCGCCCAAGGAATGAGTAGGGCGAGTTGACGATGGCGAGTTGATTGGTTGCCTCTTTGGTTTGGCGAATAGGTAAGTTCGCTAAGTTTAGTTGCCTAAGATGATAGCCTGAATTGGGCAAGGACTTGTGATCGCCCATCGGGATTGAGTGAGTTTATGATAGCTAATAGGCGAGTAGTACAATAAATGGTGATCGCCAAGCAAAGGAAATCAGCTCGTAAATCACCAAATATTGTTGGCGAACTGAAATTGAAACAGAATGGGTGAGCTGAGGTCTTAGGTTGAAGAGGCGAACTAGAATCAACACTTGTGGAACAAAATGAAAATAGATTCAAACTATTTTGCAGCCAAAATTGACTTTGTAAGTCATACGGTTGAAAACAATTAATGGAGAGGATGCTAAAGTCAATAAAGGAAGTAACCTTATTGGTTGAGGAATAAGATATAAGGGGTAATAAGTCAAGAAAAGAGGCTGTGGACTTCACGCCATTGGCTTCTCGGTTTAGACAATTAATGGCAAGTGAAGTAAGTCAAAATGTGCAGAGAATAGCTGCTCATAGCTGTTCCTTTTGCTGCAGCTTTTCTTCTGTCTTAAATGAATGAAAGACGTGAAATAAATGAAGGAAATGGGATAAGGCCAAGTGATGAGCTCTGATTGGATTAGCATGGCTATATAAGAAGAAACATTTGAGGAAGATCGGCTTAGCAAACTTCATCTTCTTCCCGAAAGCTATGCAATTGCAAGTTTATGCTCTGATTTCCTCCCATTTCCTCCATGCTTGATTTGTTAAACTTCACCCTTAAGTTGGCTAAACAAGTAAACCAGCTTGCAAAACCTTTACTCCATAGTTGATGAGCTAAAGGAATAAGCAAAGTAAGGCCAACATGAGATAGAAAGTGATCTGTGCTGGAAGTGCAGTTGGTTAAGGTGAGTTTCCATATTCTACGGTTATGTTGGTATTTGAGGATATAGTTTGATGTTTTATAAAGTAATAAACATAGATACAGTCTTGTTTTTAGTTAGATCCCTAGAGAATATGAAAATAAGGAAAATAATGGAATAAGTGATGAAAATGGCGACTATCGTGATCGCCAATGATGAAAATTAGTGATCGCCAATGAGGCGAGTAGATAATAAAGAACTCGCCAAGGTAAAGTCTGTGGTCAAATGGGCGAGATCCCCCAACTCTAGTGAAGTGAATTAATGGGCGAGCTCTGTTGGGCGAGTAGTCATTCCATTTATCTTATCTCGCCAAGTGCTAAGAAATGAAATTATTAATAGAATTTATAAATTATTTGCAGCCGGGAATTATGACCTCGGTGTATGCGATTTGGAAGGCGAGAAGGAAGCAAGGCTTCGTTGAACCAGGTAAGGGAGTTGCATGTGAAGTCCATGCATGTCCTATGGAGAAAAAATGTTATGAAATATTGTGAAATTGTTTTGTTTTATGACATGCTGGATAAATTATATACTGATTTGGGCGAGCTAAAAACCCACCCCTTTATATGGTTGGGCGAACTGGCCCTCCTGTTTTTGATGTTGGGCGAACTGGTATTGGTGGGCGAGCCACTTGGGCGAGCTCACTTTTTATGATTTTGAAGTCTTGGGCGAGTAGCCTTGTTTAAGAAGAAACCGGGTGAGCTAAAGTGGCGAACCCTTTTAAGGTTGTTTTGGGGCGGGCGACCACTGTGTTATTATGGGTGGGCGAGTTGACATGGCAATGACATAAAGGGCGAGCCTTGGGGCGAGCCAGGTTAGTTTGTTTTAAATCGCCAAGGGTTGGCGGGCGAACACAAGTTCACCGTACTTGGCGAACTGATTTATGAATATTTTCACAACGAAAAATGAATTATTTTTAATATTTTGAAAATAGAAATATGAAACTTTTTTTTTGGGCGAGTTGACCAATTGGCGAGTTGATCAATTGGAGAGTTAACCAATTGGCGAGTTGACCTATGGGCAAGTTGACCTATGGGCGAACTAGCCATGGGCGAGCCAGTTTAACTCGTGCCTTTCTCACAAGGAAAATGTTGAGATTACGGGCTATTTTACTATTCAATAAAACCTTTTGGAAATCAAATCATTTTGTGGAAATGATAAAAGTGATTTTTGAGACTTTAGGCCCTGAGTTCATGCTTTATCATTCATGTAATTGCGTGACCCACCTGGGGTGGTGGCTCGAGCCAATGGACCAACGAGTGCACCTCAGGGCGTCACAAGGCTGATAGACCCGCCAAGTCATCAGAGGACTCGAGGTCACTTAGCAAGTGGACCCGAGGACCACCTATAGATTATGGCCATAGATCTAGCTGTGATAGCCGTGAGGGGCGGTGGCCTATGGGTTCACCCCAAAAGCGGACGACTTATGTTCCTGAAGGAACAGAGCATGATTTATTTATTACCTAGTCTCAACTTATTGATTTCTGTTTACTGAAAGGATTTGTTAAAATCTTATTTGCTATTTAATCTATTTTATTGAAAACTGTTGAGAAAATGATTTGAATGACGTATTGAGAGTACTGGTTGATATAATCACTATTTTCCTATTTGAAGTGATTTGTGGAAAACAAATAAATTGTGAAATATGGTTTTGATTCCATAAAACAGCATATGTCTCCTTTATTGAGCGTATGAATCGCTCACCCTTTGTTTTAACTCCACAGATAAAAGACACGGAGTTAGAGAATTAACTCTCTACGTTTAAAGCTTTGAGGCATGTTATGTTAGACGTGACAGGTACAGTCTCTTCTATTTTACATTTCAGACATATGTATACAGTACTACTTTATTGAGACAAAGACAAAGGGGATGTCAGATGTAAGGAATAATGAAAAGAATTTCATATTCCGTATTTGATAAATAAATGTTATTATTTATCACTATCATTGTAGAATGTTATTGGCATCGCAGACAGCCCAATCGGTAAAGTTGTATAGAAATACGTGAAAAAGTTGGTAACTGGATGTTACAGATTTAATGGTATCAGAGCTTTGGTTGGTCTGATGTCTGTCGATGTCTTTAGCATGAAAAGTGTTAAGAAAGGTTAACATCCTTTATACTACTGTATAGTCTGAATGTATAGAGGAGTCAAATGACTGTGAATTGAGTTAAGTGTTGAAATATGGTGAAAGCTGATGAATTAAGGGTTACAAATAGAGATAGTAATCCGGGAATTTTGCATGAGATAGGCGATCTTATCATCATAATGTCAGGTCTATTCGATAAGGTACAGTGACGAACTCGGTGAGGGCCCCAGCAGGACTTCTCTGTCCATATCGAATTAAGATCTTGAAATGATGATATTTAAATGAAAAGGGATAATATTAGTGTATAAGCCTTAAGATCGTGTGTTTGGAGGTATATCCAAGAGGGGGAATAAAAGGGGAAGTTATGAACATACCCCTATATTGAAATATTTTATCTAATTCATGAATGACTAAATTGAATTAAAGTGGTAATTGATGGTGTAAAGGATGATCCCTACTGTGGACCCCACTGATATATTGATGAGTAAGATGACCATGAGTATATGCTATGAGAGGTCGTGAGATAGTCAGCCCTGTTGTGGATTTTAGGGTTTGAATTAAAGTGAAAATATGGATTATATTGATGAGAGATTATTGAATATTATGAAAAATGATGTAAATATCGATGATAATACTTGTTATATATACTCTATATATTTTAGGAGAATGAATATTAGTAGTAACTTGACAATTAAGAAAGTCAGGTATTCGAGTCACTGCGGATGCGAAAGAAAAACCTTGAGATGGGCAAACTCGAGCACGGTTGGAAGGACCGAGCGTCGAGGTGATTGCCAAAGAGGACGGTATGGATAAGTAGCGTTGTCACAACAATCGTTGTCGATGGGCCTAAAAAGGGGCTGCCATGGCCGGTTGGGTTGGTCCGTTACGATATCCATAGAATCGAAATATTGTAGAATACTTGTAAAGTGACTTGAAAATGTATACATGTGTTTGGAGGATACATAGTGATTTGGTTGGATGTAAATAACGAGACATCCAAGACGATATGAGTTTGTGAATTTGAAATTATATGATGAGATGAAATTCTAAATAAACTTTTGGAGTAACGTGGATTCGAGAGATGGTTGACTTGATTCACAATATGGAATTTGTTTGTAAGCTCTTACCAGTGAATCAGAAGAGCTTGAAAAATTACTCAAAAGATTGATGCATAGAGAAATAAATTGTTTTGGTATAACTCGTGAAAACGAAAATTTTAATTATATCGTTTTGAAAACAATGGGATTTGTAATCTCTACAGTTGCTTCTAAGTTCCGGAATAAGTATGGTATTCTAAAATACCTATCATATTCTATCTGGATCCCTAGCCGATTGTAGTATCCTTCCTATTTGTGTGCCTAGAGCCAACTAGGATGATTTTAAGTGAATAAATATGAATATTGATATAGGCAATATCGTTGAATGACGTCACGAACTTCTAGGAATGGAAAACCTTACTGTTAAGCAGTGAACATGAGTTCTAATTGAACTATATACAGTAGAGACGTGAGGTCTCGAATGATTAAGTAGACATTGATGTTGTATTAGTAAAGGATCTCACTATTTAAGTGAGATTAAAGTGTGGTTATTGAGATATAGGATTTATGAGATTTACCTGTATATGATTGTTGAGGAAATTTGTGAAATTTACTACTGTATTGATGTGATACATACTTGTGAGAAAGCGAAAGTGAATGGGTATGTATGAGTAAAGTATTCGAGATGGTTACAAGATAGTAACAGTAAAGTACTATATTAAATGGGAAAATAACAGAGGAGATAAATGATATAGAATGAAAATATCTTAAGAGACAAGTCATATGATGACTAGGGAACATGAGTTATGAGGTAATTCCCAAGTATAAGAATAAATGTGATTTCCTCTGATCATTATGTAGTTATGGCTGGAATTAATGACAAGCCAGAATTAACAAGATGAAATCGTCATACTCAGAGGAGCAGATACAAGAAGTACTGCTAATCCTGAAAAAGGATATACCTATGTGTATATATGTACATATTAGAAATGTGAAATTATTTAAGTAAAGTGGTGATGAAATCTGAATGATGATAACAATTCAATTTCAGAAATGAATTGTGAAGAAATTATACTTTCAAAGATATTCTCCAAGTAATGACATTACATGTGTAGGAGAATAAAAGATAAAATGATAACTCGATATAAAAGAAGTTATCGAGGAAAATGATTACCTGAGAGGTAATCAATGGTTAGTATTTAGGTCTGCAAAAGAAGGGTAGTCCTAGTTTAACCATGAAACAATCATTGTGGGATGGTAGAGAATCCGAAAGAATCATGAGGTTATAGTAGTGAGTATGGATTGAGTAACCAAATTATTTCACTTCTTCATCATCAGGTTTCGGGATGTATTGAGTGCCTTAGTCGATATATATCGGTGAAACAGTGAGAAAGTATGTGAAGTTCCAGTGAGTGAGTACATGTGATAAGGATTCCTGATTTGCCACATGCTTTGAGAAAATAGCAAAAGGCTTTGGGATTCCAAAATTTTGCTGTTAGCACCTCCTTTGATTGATATAGATATCCGAGAGCATTGTGTGGACGCTCCGGGATATATTGAAAGCGAGTGCGTTGTATTTGAGAGACTACTGGGACAATTACATACGATTGATTAAAATTATCTAAATGATAGTCATCAAATTATTATCGACTAAGCACTGAATGAGATAATAAGTGATAAATAGTATAAATGAGTTACTACATCCAGGAAGTGAAAAAAATTTACTAACTCCCAAGGACGATAAAAGATTTCAGGGAGTATAAAATGGTTGTGAGAGAAGAAGCCCGAGTTCTTCAGGACCTTGAACAAAATCCGGGATGGCGACTCATGAGATGGGTGATCACCTAACAGCGGATAATGTGTTGTGAGGTGTGGGCAAACTATATGGTCACCGACTCACTTAAAACAGTAATCCTAGAGCGCGGGAAAGCGCCAAAGGGATGACTATTGATGGCCTGAAGAGATGGGCAGGACTTTTTAAGACAATATAGAGTATAAAGAGATATTCGTGGTCTCATATTAGAGACGAGATTTAATAAAAGTTAAAAATGTGATAAGGAAGAAAAATACCTATATTAGAGGTACTTCCTAAAGTAAATGGAAATACTTGAATTAACCACAAAAGGGTATGTTGCTATCTGGACAGTTGTGGATATAACGACTAAGTCTGCTTAGGTCCTTGATTATGGAATTTATTGAGTTAATTAGTGCCTTGGCTGAGTTATATGTTAGGGAAATGGTGAGGATACATAGTATTCCAGTGAGCATTATATTTGATAGGGAGTCCCGCTTCGTAGCTCAATGTTGAGAGAGATTTCAAGAAGCTATGGGATCCCGATTGAGCTTTGCACCGCAGTTCATCCGCAGACTGAGAGACAGTCCGAGCGTATGAGATGGATGCTCGAGGATACGGTGTGAGCGTGTGCAAATGATGTTACAGGCTCCTAGGATAACTCTCTACCCTGGTAGAGTTTGCTTATGATAATGGCCAAAGGAGAAAGGGTATATTTAGCAGATAAAATAATCCACGATAGCATGAGAAGATCAGAGATAGAGAGTCATTTTCGACTTGGTCGAACAGACTTCTTGATATATACAAGAGATTTTGTATATTAAGGCCTCACTATTTAGAGGCATAATGAGAGGAAAATTGAGTCCTCGAGGTATGAGATCTTTGGAGATCTTAGATCGTGTGAGAGATGTGCACTACCTCCCAAGTTGTCAAGAGTGCATAATGTATTTTTGTCTCAATGATGAGAAAGTACTATCCATATCCTTCTCACGTGATTCGACATGAGTCCTAAATATTAGAAAGAACATGAGTTACGTTGAGAAATTGGTACGGATTTTGGATAGAAAGGATAAAGTGTTGTGATAAAGAGTGGTGATCTAAGATTATTCTTATGGCTAAAGTGCTCTGGCAGTAAAATACTAAGGATAAGGCTACATGGGAATTTGAAAGCCTTATGTAAGGAGTATACAGAGCTTTCACACTGATAGGTCAGGTTGAAATTTGGAGGACCAAATTTCTTAAGGTGGGGAGAAAATGTAAGATCCGATTCTACACTACTGTAGACTTTAATTTCATAAAATTGAAAATGGAAATTAAATGAAATAATGAATATTGATTTCCACTTGGGTGGAAAAGCTCTTTTATTTGAGATATGAACGGAGCAATTTATGTGAAATACTCGACGGGCGAGTACTAAATGGAAGAGCTCACCAATGGGCGAACAAAGGTGATCGCCAATGGAGGATGACTAATGTCTGATGGCCATACTGGCGAATAGGTGAGTTCACCAATGTGTGGCGTGAATTAGAGCAAGGTTGGCGAGTTGAGCCATTCTAGGTGATCGCCCAATGTGATGAGGGATCTGATCGCCCAAGGAATGAGTAGGGCGAGTTGACGATGGCGAGTTGATTGGTTGCCTCTTTGGTTTGGCGAATAGGTAAGTTCGCCAAGTTTAGTTGCTTAAGATGATAGCCTGAATTGGGCGAGGACTTGTGATCGCCCATCAGGATTGAGTGAGTTTATGATAGCTAATAGGCGAGTAGTACAATAAATGGTGATTGCCAAGCAAAGGAAATCAGCTCGTAAATCACCAAATATTGTTGGCGAACTGAAATTGAAACAGAATGAGCTGAGGTCTTAGGTTGAAGAGGCGAACTAGAATCAACACTTGTGGAACAAAATGAAAATAGATTCAAACTATTATGCAGCCAAAATTGACTTTGTAAGTCATACGGTTGAAAACAATTAATGGAGAGGATGCTAAAGTCAATAAAGGAAGTAACCTTATTGGTTGAGGAATAAGATATAAGGGGTAATAAGTCAAGAAAAGAGGCTGTGGACTTCACGCCATTGGCTTCTCAGTTTAGACAATTAATGGCAAGTGAAGTAAGTCAAAATGTGCAGAGAATAGCTGCTCATAGCTGTTCCTTTTGCTGCAACTTTTCTTCTGTCTTAAGTGAATGAAAGACGTGAAATAAATGAAGGAAATGGGATAAGGCCAAGTGATGAGCTCTGATTGGATTAGCATGGCTATATAAGAAGAAACATTTGAGGAAGATCGGCTTAGCAAACTTCATCTTCTTCCCGAAAGCTATGCAGTTGCAAGTTTATGCTCTGATTTCCTCCCATTTCCTCCATGCTTGATTTGTTAAACTTCACCCTTAAGTTGGCTAAACAAGTAAACCAGCTTGCAAAACCTTTACTCCATAGTTGATGAGCTAAAGGAATAAGCAAAGTAAGGCCAACATGAGACAGAAAGTGATCTGTGCTAGAAGTGCAGTTGGTTAAGGTGAGTTTCCATATTCTACGGTTATGTTGGTATTTGAGGATATAGTTTGATGTTTTGTAAAGTAATAAACATAGATACAGTCTTGTTTTTAGTTAGATCCTTAGAGAATATGAAAACAAGGAAAATAATGGAATAAGTGATGAAAATGGCGACTATCGTGATCGCCAATGATGAAAATTAGTGATCGCCAACGAGGCGAGTAGATAATAAAGAACTTGCCAAGGTAAAGTCTGTGGTCAAATGGGCGAGATCCCCCAACTCTAGTGAAGTGAATTAATGGGCGAGCTCTGTTGGGCGAGTAGTCATTCCATTTATCTTAATCTCGCCAAGTGCTAAGAAATGAAATTATTAATAGAATTTATAAATTATTTGCAGCTAGGAATTATGACCTCAGTGTATGCGATTTGGAAGGTGAGAAGGAAGCAAGGCTTCGTTGAACCAGGTAAGGGAGTTGCATGTGAAGTCCATGCATGTCCTGTGGAGAAAAAATGTTATGAAATATTGTGAAATTGTTTTGTTTATGACATGCTGGATAAATTATATACTGATTTGGGCGAGCTAAAAACCCACCCCTTTATATGGTTGGGCGAACTGGCACTCCTGTTTTTGATGTTGGGCGAACTGGTATTGGCGAGCGAGCCACTTGGGCGAGCTCACTTTTTATGATTTTGAAGTCTTGGGCGAGTAGCCTTGTTTAAGAAGAAACCGGGCGAGCTAAAGTGGCGAACCCTTTTAAGGTTGTTTTGGGGCAGGCGACCCCTATGTTATTATGGGTGGGCGAGTTGACATGGCAATGACATAAAGGGCGAGCCTTGGGGCGAGCCAGGTTAGTTTGTTTTAAATCGCCAAGGGTTGGCGGGCGAACACAAGTTCACCGTACTTGGCGAACTGATTTATGAATATTTTCTCAACGAAAAATGAATTATTTTTAATATTTTGAAAATAGAAATATGAAACTTTTTTTTTGGGTGAGTTGACCAATTGGCGAGTTGATCAATTGGCAAGTTAACCAATTGGTGAGTTGACCTATGGGAGAGTTGACCTATGGGCGAGCTGACCATGGGCGAACTAGCCATGGGCGAGCCAGTTTAACCCGTGCCTTTCTCACAAGGAAAATTTTGAGATTACGGGCTATTTTACTATTCAATAAAACCTTTTGGAAATTAAATCATTTTGTGGAAATGATAAAAGTGATTTTTGAGACTTTAGGCCCTGAGTTCATGCTTTATCATTCATGTAATTGCGTGACCCACCTGGGGCGGTGGCTCGGGCCAATGGACCAACGAGTGCACCTCAGGGCGTCACAAGACTGATAGACCCGCCAAGTCATCAGTGGACTCAAGGTCATTTGGGAAGTGGACCCGAGGACCACCTATAGATTATGGCCATAGATCTAGCTGAGATAGCCGTGAGGGGCGGTGGCCTACGGGTGCACCCCAAAAGCGGACGACTTATGTTCCTGAAGGAATAGAGCATGATTTATTTATTGCCTAGTCTCAACTTATTGATTTCTGTTTACTGAAAGGATTTGTTAAAATCCTATTTGCTATTTAATCTATTTTATTGAAAACTGTTGAGAAAATGATTTGAATGACGTATTGAGAGTACTGGTTGATATAATCACTGTTTTCCTATTTGAAGTGATTTGTGGAAAACAAATAAATTGTGAAATATGGTTTTGATTCCATAAAACAGCATATGTCTCCTTTACTGAACGTATGAATCGCTCACCCCTTTGTTTTAACTCCACAGATAAAAGACACGGAGTTAGAGAATTAACTCTCTACGTTTAAAGCGCTGAGGCATGTTATGTTAGACGTGACAGGTATAGTCTCTTCTCTTTTACATTTCAGACATATGTATACAGTACTACTTTATTGAGACAAAGACAATAGTGGATGTTAGATGTAAGGAATAATGAAAAGAATTTCATATTCCGTATGTGATAAATAAATGTTATTATTTATCACTATCATTGTAGAATGTTATTGGCATCGCAGACAGCCCAACCGGTAAAGTTGTATAGAAATACGTGAAAAAGTTGGTAACGGATGTTACAATCCCTTATCATTAGAATAGTCAAGAAACCATTCAGCCAAAAAGGATCGATCCCTTCCTTAAAGGGATTGATCCCCTCGGACCAGAATCCACACGTGGCCTTTGTTAAAGTCGGGATTTCCTCTCTTTTCTCATACTATTCATCTTCCCCATCCACAGAAACCTTCCCCCCTCCATTCTCCTTCACCAAAACTTCAAGATCTACTCCATTTCTTCACCAAATCGCTTCATTCCTTCACCATTCTTCATCTTTTCTCCATCTCTTTCACTTCTCATCATCATTTCAACACCAAATCCATCAATCTTAACTTCCTCATCTCCCTTGTGTTCATTACTTTCACCCACATTTCAATTGTAAGTGTTCTTCACAATCACTTCTTTCATTTCATCAATTTTTCTTACATTTCATGTTTATTTCATCACATCTTGTTAACCCATTTCACGTTTCTGCATCAATTTTCACTTTATCTTGTTTTTCATTTCACATCCACCCCATGTTTTTGTCTAACTTCTAGTGTTCATATCTTAGAATCCTTTGCACATTTCAACATCATCTCGTCATCAAAATTATTGCTTGCATATTGATCTGTGTCTTTGTGCTGTTGGTTAGGCTTCAATCTTCCCATACACTCATCAATACTCACCCAAAATTGTGCTCACCACCTGTTCGACTAAATTCTTCTTAGACCTTTCCTTCATTTCTTACCCTTAACCTTCACTCCAAATGGCTCTAAAAATCAAACATGCTGCCACCAAGAAAGAACCCATGCTGCTTCCTCCTCCTTTTCCGTTCCAACCGCTTTCAATCGATGCTTTCGAAATACGGAAGAGAAGAACCGTTACAATACCCAATTTGCCAATATGCGTATTAAACATTGTCGTCCAATTATTTCGGTTTCTTGGAATCAATTAACTTTCCCTACTTGGCCAAATTTGAAGCCTTTCATTGGACAAACTTTCTCAAAATCAACACTCCGGTTCCTCTCAACATCATTCGAGCATTCTTTTCAAATGCCGAAATTATCTATTCTCCAAATAACCCATGCAAGGTGGTGGGAATTCGATCTTTTGTTATGGGTAGAGATGTTGAAATCACCAAATATTCCCTTACGCGTTCCTTTCGCATTCCGAAACATGGTCTTGTGCACGAAAATGCCAACGTCCCATTAGAATTTAATGTAGTCAATGACCGTGCGGGTGACCTCCCCGTCTTCGCACGACTTCTTCACATTATAATCTCTTGGAATCTTTGCCCAATCGGCACCAAATACTCTCAACTTAGGCGACTTGATCGCTTCTGCTCCACCAAATTCATTCCCCTGATGGTGACAAGCCAGACCTTGTTCATTTCATTCTCCAAGATTGGGTGAAGATTGTACGTGGAAAAGTTAAAACGCTTGTCTTCCCACAGCCACTTGCTTTTTACCTACTTGAACATGGCATCGGTTGTTCGTGTGAGGCTGGTGTCCTTCCTGAACCAAGTACCACCATCAACCTTGCTACACTACATAATCTTGGATGGTATTTTCGTCAGTAAGGTGATACCATAGTTTGGGAAAAGGTTCATGGTGCTCCAGCATCTCCTGAGCATGCTAGTGAAGAGGATGCTCCTGAAGAAAACGTCCCTACATCTTCCTCAGCACCATCAGCTTCGACCTCGGCCTCTTTTGACCAGATCATGCTATCGCTTCAAAATTTACAGTAGACCGTTACTCAACGCTTTGATCAGCTTGACACTCGCCTCGACACCATGGAGGACACACAGGCTGCATTATTTGATGAAGTCCAAGATATCCGCATGCAGCATGAGGACTTCATGGATCAGTATCATAAGATGTTTCCCAGGCGTTGATTCTGCTTGTTGTGTAGGATGTGTCTTTACCTTTTTATGATTTCAGCCTTGATGTTTTAAATATCTGTCTTTATCTTTTCTTTTCTTCGATGACGGACTTGGTGTTTATCTGTGTGAACTTTCTTAGATATCTGAACTGATGTGATATGTTTGTCAATCCTTTGAACCTTATATGTCTATGGCATGGCTTATGTTTCTGATTATGATCATTTTCTCATTTTGCCATGGTTTATTTATGTCCTTCAGTTTATATCATTAACTTATTGCTTTAAATTGACTCCTACTACTAACCAATTCTCCATGTTATTTATTAATATTGAGGGGGAGCATATAATTTTTTTTGCTATGACAAAAAGGGGGAGAATTAATGTGGTAAATTTATCTTCATACTTAAATTAAGGGGGAGCATCATTTTTCAAAATTTAAGTAATCTCATTTCCAAAACAGATAAGCAAATTTACCTTAAGTTTTGTCATATCAAAAAGAGGGAGATTGTTAGCTTTAAATTGACAAGTATTTTGAAATGACAAAACTCAAGTAAGCTTGAAAATGATTTTTCTACAAAGTAAATTTACTTTGAATGAACTCAATGATAGAAATTATTTTAAACAAAGTTTTGGGTTGTGATTTCAATTGAAAAAGTTAGTAAATACTCTTAGAAAAATGTTAGAAGGTTTTAAACTGACTTAGAATCACAAAAAGCCATAAATTGTCTCAAATTGCAACCAAAGAAGTGCAAGAAAGCATACTGGAGAAAAAGGATTGATCCCTACTGTAGAGGGATCGATCCCAAAGTGGCTGAAAGTTTGGGAACCATCCTAGAACAAATTGGAAAGCATTTTAGAGAAAAAGGATCGATTCGTTTTGTAAAAGGATCGATCCCTTTGCTCGAAACCTGACTCCAACGGCTAGTTTTTGAGGGTTTCAACGGGAGGATTTGCATTAAATGCTTCACCAACCATTCTAATCGTTTGGTGGGTTATAAATAGAGGCATTTATGAAGTTTGGAGGTAGAACAAGCACTCAGAAAATCCTCAAGCTTCAAGAGAGAAAGTCCAATATGAAATTTCTTATTATGTAACTCCATTTGTGAGATTTCTTGTTGTTCATCACCCATTTACTGAAAGTTCTATTATTCGAAGGGGTGAGCTATCCTTGTAAGGTTTGCTATTGTAGAGTGTGGGTAGTATTACAAGGGGAGAGGCTTAGAAGGCGATTTCTAAGTCCTTAAGAAACATTGTAAGAGGTCTCACCACACCTTGAAGTGGTTTGTGAAGATTCTTAAGGAAGAGCTGAATCAAAACCTTGACAAGAGGAGCAAGGAGAGAGGACGTAGGTAAGAGATTGGCTGCCCTCTATAAATTTGTGTTTGCTTCTCTTTCCCTTACTCTTTTTACTGCACTTATTTCATTGTTGTTTCATTAGTTTTAATTGTGCATTAAGAGGTAGAAAAATAAAAAATAAGTAGAAAAACCGATTCACCCCCCTCTTGGTAGAGCCAACACTAACAGATTGCAAATCATCATCCTACTCCACTATTAGTTAGTTGTTGTTGCTGTGCATCGGTTTGTTGAGGTTGCTGTTGTGCACAAGTTTGTTGGAGTTGCTGGCGCCTTGTACTAGTTTGTTGAAGTTGCTGTGATGCCCTCCCGCAAGTTGGAGGATACAAGTTTTGGATACCCAGCTTGAACAAAAAAGATTGAAACATAGTAGGATGAGGTGCCTTGGTAAACAAATCTGCAAGGTACTGCTGTGATGCAACAGGAAGAAGATGGATGACCCCAACAAGAAGTTTTTGTCTGAAAATGTGATAATCGATCTCAATATGTTTGGTATGTTCATGGAAGATAGGATTTTTGGCAATATCAAGAGCCGATTAGTTGTCACAAAAGAACAATGCCGGAGATGGATAAGGAATATGGAGGTCATTTAGAAGATAGAGAAAACATTGTATTTCACAAGTGGTTGCAGCCAAGGCACGATATTCAGCCTCTGAAGAGGAGCGAGACATCGTAGTTTGCTTTTTAGACTTCCAAGTGAGCAGAGAAGGTCCAAGAAAAATACAGTAACCAATAATAGAGCGCCTAGTGTCGAAGTATGCAGCCCAATCCAAATCAGAAAAGGCCTTCAACCGAAAATCAGACTTAGCAGAGAAGAATAAACCCAGACCAGGTGTAGCCTTAACATATCATAGAACTTTATGTGCAGCATGAAGATGATTTTGAGTAGGTTGATCAAGATATTGAAAGAGCTGCTGGGTAGCATAAGTGATATTTTGTCTAGTAGACGTCAAATACAAGAGTTTACCCACTATTCTTCTGCAAAGAGTAATATCTTCTAAAGCAGGATTGTCACCTTTTGAGAGTTTGGTAGAAGGTTGCATGGGAGATTTAGCTGGCTTGCAATGGAGAAATCTAGTCTTAGAAAGTATGTCCAAGACATACTTTTGCTGATAAATATTTATACCAGCAGATGATCTTACAATCTCTAAGCCTAAAAAATATCGAAAAGGTCCCAAGTCTTTTATTTTGAAGAGACTATGGAGAAGCTACTTAACGGAAGTAATCTCAACAAAATTATTCCCAGCAAGAATAATGTCATCGACATACACTAATAAAGCAAGAAAGGAAGAATCTGTATATCGAATGAACAAAGAGGAATCAAATGCAACTTGAGAAAAACCATGTTGAAGCAAGGATGCTGTGAGTTTAACATTCCATTGTTTACTGGCCTGCTTGAGTCCATACAAAGACTTGAGTAGGCGATAAACTTGATTAGGCTTAGAGGTGACATAACTAGGAGGAATCTTTATATAAACTTCCTCAGTCAACTCCCCATGAAGAAAGGCATTATTAATGTCAAGTTAATCCAGAAACCGATCCTTGGTTGCAACTACAGCAAGAAGAACATGAATGGTACTGGTTTTAGCAACAGGGGCATATGTATCAAGATAGTCGATACCTTATTGCTGTGTATAGCCCTTGGCTACAAGGCAGGCTTTATAACGTTCAAGTGTACCATCACTTTTTAACTTCAACTTATACACCCACTTGCAGCCTATGGCATGTTTTCTTGGAGGTAAGTCAGTAAGCACCCAAGTAGAGTTATCTTCAAGAGCCTTAAGTTCTAATTGCATTGCATCTCACCAACAAGCATGCTGAACAGCTTGCTTATAAGTAGTAGGTTCAACATAAGAATCAATAGTGAGAGAGTAAAGTTTATAATGAGAAGTAATATGAGAAAAGGAGAATACCATGGATAAAGAATGTGGTGAAGTGTGATCTGCAACAAGAGAATAATTTGTATGTCCAGAAGTTCATAGTTGTAATCGTGAAGATATGATGAGGGGTGTTTGTCTCTAGTAGATCTTCATAAAGGAACAAGAGAATGAGATGTAGAAGGATCAAGTGCAGGGGAAGAAGGGAGTAGTGAAGATGGAGTGGAAAAATTAGAATCATTATGGTCAGGAGAGTGATTAAAAGAAGCAGTAGGTATAATGGGATTGGGGAGTTGCTGAGATTGAAAGGGAAAGATAGTTTCATAAAAAATAACATTTTTAGAATGAAAAATTCGATGATTGTTAAGATCATATAGTTTGTAGCCCTTAATTCCATTGGTAAATCTTATGAAAATACACTTTCGAGCTCAAGGATCAAATTTGGTTTGATTAGTAGGTAGTGTAGAAGCAAAACAAGTGTAGAAGCAAAGCACAAGCAACCAAATACTCTAAGGTTATGAAACTTTGGAGGAGCTTGAAAGAGAATTTCAAATGGAGTTTTATTGTTTAGAACTAGGGTAGGAACTCTGTTTATCAAGTAGGCTGCATGGGAAACACATTCACTCCGAAAAGGAAGTGGAAAATTAGCTTGAAAACGAAGGGCTCGTGCAACATTAAGTATATGTTGGTGTTTCCGTTCAACAGTGTTGTTCTGTTCAGGGGTAGAAACAGAGGAAGATTAATGTATAATGCCTTTGGAAGCATAAAAATCAAGCAACCTAAATTCTTGGCCTTGATCACTACGAATATACTTAATGTTTTTGTGAAACTGGTTTTGAATAAAGGTATAAAAGGATGGAATTAAATGTCGAACTTCAGCTTCAGATTTCATTAAGAATATCCATGTTCCTTTACTAAAATCATCAACAATGGTGAGAAAATAAAAATGACCAGAAAGAGAAGGGATAGGAGTAGGTCCCCAAATATCCATATGTATTAATTCAAAGCAAGAGTTAGTAGAAGTACTAAGAGGAAATGGCAATTTCTTTTGTTTTTCAAAGTGATAGATTTCACAAGGACTATTATCATCAATAACATGTATAGATGGATCAATGGATCTTAACAATTTTATTATAGAGTTGGAAGCATGACCAAACCTAAAGTGCCAAAGATTATCAGAAGAGGTAATCACAGAATTACAAGAAGGAGAACTCTGCTATGGTGAATAACATATCAACTGATACAATCCATCAACTTCCTTAGCCAAACCAATCGTCCTCTTGCTTGAAAGGTCCTGAAGCAAACAAGTATTAGATTGAAAAATTAAGGCACATTTGATGTTGGAAGTTAATTTACTGACATATAACAAATTGAAGGAAAAAGAAGGAACATGAAGAACATGTTCAAGGACTAACAAAGAGGAAATATGTACAATACATATATGTAAAACATTGACCTTTTGATTATTGGGTAATTTAATAAACATGTTTGCAACAGGTTTATAGCTAGAATAGAAATTTAGAGAACATACAACATGATCGGTAGCTCCTGTATCAATTATCCAAGTAGGACTGATAAAAGAAAATCGAGTACCTGCCATGTTACAGAGTGAGGAAGAAACGATAGTAACATTGTTAATGGTGGATGAAGAAGGATCAATTGGAATGGATTTTATTAAACTTAAAAGCTTGCTATACTATTCAGGAGTGAAAACAAGATGATTAGATGCATGTGGCTGATCCAACACATTAGAACTAGAGGCACTTTGATCACTATTCTCAGGAAGCTTCTTAACTACCCCTTCAACTTGATTAACAACTGGTACTCTTCTTCTGGATTTATATCTAGGTGGAAATCCATGTTTCTTAAAATATATATCAATCGTATGGCCTAACAAGCCACAATAAGAACACGGAGGTCTCCCTTTGGAACCAGATTGAGTTGCCCGAGAAGAATTAGAATTGCTTTTATTAAAAAAAGCAATAGGTTCAACAGACTGTTGTAAAACTCTTATGCCAAGCTGCCTTTCATGCTGAATAACAAGAGTAAAAACCTTATGGATGGATGGTAAAGGATCAATGAGCATAATCTAATATCGAACCGTAGAGAAATTATCATTGAGACCTCGTAAAAACCTAATCACACAATCAGATTGTTGATATCCACGAACAATAGGAATTAAATCACAAGAACATTTTGTTTCGCAAGTGCATGATGGAATTGGTCTGAGATTGGTCAACTCATCCCATAAGATCTTGAGGTGAGTAAAATATTCTGTAACTGAACGTGTTCCTTGCCGAAATGCATAAAGTTCGTCCTGCAACTCAATAATGCGAAATGAATCCCCTTGAATCCCGGAGATCATGCCAAACATCAATTGCATTATTCAACCAAATCACACTTTGAGCAATGGAAGGACTCAACGAGTGAATCAACCAAGATAGAACCATGGTATTGCAACGCTCCCAAGCTGGATAAAGAGGATTATCAGAGGATGGAGTAGGTATTGAACCATCTACAAACTTTAGTTTGTTTTTGGATTGTAAGGACTGGAAGAATTATCTTCAGGTTGTTGAGTGGGAGTTACTGTTTGAGTGGTTGTCAAAGCAGCTGCCATTAGAGAGGGTGTTTGGCAAATGAGAAAATGACAGAGAAAACAAAAGAAATGCGGAGCAAATTACGAGCACTCTGATACCATATTACAATTTGAAGTGTGAAGAAAATGGCTTTTTCATTCATTCTGAATCTGTGTACACTTTGACTTATATACAAGAAGTTTGCACAGCTAGAAGTTACTGGAAAATAAAAAAAAATAAAAATAACAAACTTCCAAACGTCTTATTAAGTGAGCACTATAGCTAACAGATTGTAAATCATCATCCTACTCCAGTATCCGTTAGTTGCTGTTGTTGTGCATCAATTTGTTGAGGTTGCTGTTGTGCACAAGTTCGTTGGAGTTGCTGGCGCTTTGCACTAGTTTGTTGAAGTTGCTATGATAATGATACTGAAAAATCTATTGAAGCCATCTCCAATGGACCTTAGGTGGAATATTATTGATAAAGAAAGAGAAAACCATTTTTTACCACCTATTTCATGTGCCTTCTAAAGAAAGGACTTTCTATTGTTTATCTAGTTTGTACATAATCTCCTTGAAATACTCCATCATGGTTTCTTCAAATCTTTTGAAATCTTCATCTTCTGTATTTTCTGTCATACTTTTGATCTTGATGATGATTGGTTGTCAGGAAAGATGCTCTAATGCCAATTGATGTGTGTTAATTTTCCAACAAGAAATTAAGGAGAGAACAGAAAATATTAAGGGCAGGTATCTCAAGAAAGAATGGAGAACAAGCCACGAGCTTACTAATATCAAGAACAATAAAGGATAGAACAAGGGAGAAATGAAGAAGAAGAAAGAGATAGAGATTTAGGAAACTTTGTAATTCATTCATTCATGTTTAATTCTTATACAAGTAACAGTACATGAGGCAGCAGATTTAATCATTCTGAAAGTGCCTATATTACATTGATCAAAAGACAAAAGTGGTAATAAAAAGTTGGGCACTTCGTCATATCTTGTCGTACTTTTGGTTTGTGTTGCGTTAACTGCCAGAGAATCTGCTGCTTGATTACACTGCCTGCACACAAAAGTGAGGTGGGCATGTGCAAAAGATGTTGTAAGACGGATACAGTCACAGATGATGAGCTCCTGAATTGGATGTATCTCCTGTGTCCCAGAAAACATTTGTATATATAGAAGTAAGAGAATCAGTTTCAATGAGTAAGAATCGAATTCCTTTGGAGATAGCTATCTGTACGTAGTCCTGTCCGAATGCCTTGTAACTCTGCTATGACATTTTTTATGATGCCAATGTAATTGGAGAATGCTGTAACAAAAATGTTGGACCCATCAAGTATGATTCGTCCACATCCTACTTGGCCTGGATAAGCGAGATTGGACCCATCTGTATTTAATTTCAGGTATGGGAATGGTGGTGGGGACCAAGATAAGAGTGTTGATTGTGGTTGGATTTGATTTGTGTGTGTGTGATATATATATAGACACACACACACTAAGTTCCGTAGACGAAGTGATGTAAATCAATTTAATTTATCGATATGATGTTTGTGGTATTTTGGATGATTATGAAAGGGTTATATATGATGGATAAACTTGATATACTATTCAGTTAATAGTTAAGCAAGTTAAATAAACAATCTTCTTGCACGATAGTGACATATGTTACGAGATAAATAATTGAGACCTTATACAAACAACCTTAAAATGAATCAAGTAGTAACCTACTTGGTGACATGGAACGACACTGCACATTGCAAACTAATAAGAAAAAAGTTAACCCGAAATGCCGCTTCTATGTTTATTACACTTTAAACCAAGGTTATAAATATCGTACCGGAGAACGTTTCGTTTTTTCTTTTTATAATGAGATATATCGGTATCGGTTGTTTCGGTATATTATTTCGGATTTTTCGGTTTAATTTTAAAATATTTATAAACTTTTCATACATATAATAATGTTATTAATAATAACTAAAATAAAATATAAAATATTTAATATTAATAATGATAAGTATAAAATTAATAAAATTACTCATACAACAAATAATAATTATTTTTAATATTGTTAAATTTGTTAATGCATTTACTTAATTCATTATTTATGTATTTATTAGTTTTAATTCAGTATCAAAACATATAATAAAATAAAAAAAAATTCAATTTTCTTGTAATGTTTGCGTACCAACCGAAACAGTTAATTTCATCGAAATTGACCGAAACCATCTGAAATTCACGAAATCAGCCGATATTGTCCGATACCAAAACTGGTACGAAAAATCAACTCAAGTGTACCGAATTTTATGAAAACTGGCACGTACCGGCCGGTATGACCGAAACCGAAACGGTATTAACAACCATGCTTTAAACGCTTTTCCAATATTTTATTATTGAGACTAAAGAAAAATAAAGGCAAATTTAGAATAATCTTAAAACTAGTTGGTATCATTTTAGGATGGGCGCTGTAAGAGTGCTAATCTTTTCTTACATGTAAGTGTTCTCCCAGATCCAAAACTCTGAACATAGACCAAGCTTTACCTTTAGATGTGAATAAGTGATCAATAACATCTTAAATTTGAATGGTTGATGACAACTCTTTAAATTTCTGTATAGCAGATTAAGATATAAGTCTTGGAATATTATCACAAATTCCAAATCAAGCAATTGACTTGACTTCAAGAATTTCAGGCAAAAATAGTGTCTACAAATCCTTCTTAGAGTTATCTAGTTCTGATTTGACTAAAATTAAAAGTTATATCATATACTGAGAAATGGCTCCAACGTTGAGCCTTAAATTTGACATTTAACAAATTAATTTCTACAAACTCATGGTTTCTCAAATAAAAATTTATTTTTGTAAGCTAATCTTTTGTTTCCGGAACATGTCATCCCCTATCTTTTATATATATGAGAGATCTACTAAGGTGTACAACTAATTTAGTTTTACATACTTTTATATCTTTTATGCAATTTATATTTTTTTAATCCAACAATTGAATATTTTGTTCTATTCACGTAAATTATGTACGTTAAATTTTATTTTAATTGATGATGCCTAAATATTTTTTTCATTATAATAAAATTTCAATTATTAATATATATTTTTAAAAAAATCTATTATTAATTGAAATGAGAAGAATATCGGATTGACTAAATAATTTGTGTATGATAAATAGGAGTAGACTATTAAATCTAATCATTAGTTTGCAAAAATATTAATCATACCTGAGGATATAAAGTGTGAAACAATTTATTTTACACTAGTGTAAGTAGATCTTTTCATATGTGTATGTATATATGTGTGTGTGTGTCTATATATATATATATATATATATGTCTATGTATATTACATCCATTTATTCCCTAAATAATGCTCCAAATGCAATACTTGAGTTTTATACTCGTGCGCGCGCGCGCATATATATATATATATATCCAAAATTTGGAGTATATTTAATTGATACTATTATTCAATCAAAATATGCATAACCATATATATATATATATATATATTTGTTTAAGAAGATATATTTTTCGATGAATTTATATTTTACACCACCTGAATTATGCTTGCAGTTTGCATATATACAGGTGCACCAAAATCCAATTAAAAGGCACACTCTCCAGGATAGACTATGATGATTAGTCAGATATGAATATGTTGCATGCATGCGGGATATAAAATATAAAGCACGCAGGTCCTTCAACTGTTGGGGATGAATAACTTCAGGCTTTTGGTTTGCTTTTATAAAAAGAATATCGCTAACTTGAAATGAACCGTAGGGTTTTACCGGACATGAGGAAACTAAAAAGGAAGCCAATAGTTAACCACGACAGACAGATGAAATATATAGTTATGAGTAAAATGCTGATAAATGTGATATGCATATTTGGAGTTGGAAGCTTAGGCATAAAATAGACAATCTTGATCTACTTACATATAAAATATAAGAGCTTCAAAATAACCCAAAGGCAAACAGAGCAAGACTCCTAACCAGCTCGCTACGACCGTAGTTCTGTACACCAGCTCCCTCCATCATATATATAGCTATTGGCAGCAAACACAGAAACCTGAAAATTAATTCCAAACTGAGCTGATGAATCTTCAGTTGATTTTACCTTTTTACAATCCCCTTCCATTTGGGCCTTTTGTGACCACTCGTGTAATCCTGCAAGAATCTACGTGATTAGTTTCGCACAGCCTTGAATAATATTTATGTAGACACGCGCGTGCACACATGCACCTGAAAGCACATGTATTCCGTATTTTTACATAAAATGAAAACAAAACCTACAATAATTTCAAAACAGCAAATGCTAGTTTACATGTATATACTTGGAAAATTCACAAGTAATTAGGATGCACCCAACAAAGCAATGAAAATTGCAAAGTAAAATTACTATGCATGTTCAAGTTTAACTGAACTCATTTAACAAATTAAATTCTACACATCGCTAACTAATGGCATCTTCTTCCTTAACAAAGTTAGAGGCTTTAGATTCAGATGGGATAAGTTCTTCATTAATTTTGTGTACCTAAGCAATGTATTTAAAAGGGTTTAATCATGTTCATATATTAGACACCTGGAGAAAGGCCACAAAGAATGCACATCTTTTGTCTCAACTCACATGTAATGCAAAAGATCATATCGATGATAAAAAATATTAACTATGATTCGAAAATAGGAGTGTAAACGAGTCAAGAGTTAAGTTAATAGTGAACTACTTAAACTCGATTTGATGATTATTCGAGTTTGATTTATTTATTTTTAAACTGAGCTTGAGCTCGAGAGCTACCCGAATAACAAGTCGAACTGAGTTTTAGCTTCTTAATACTCAGTTCAAGCTCAAACTTGACTCGAGCGGTTCGCGTGTCTTGTCGAACTCTTTTTAATATATGTTTTTATATTTTATTATTAATTTACGATTTTACTCTCATAATAAATAGTTAAAAATTAACAAATCGAATCTATTGAGTTGAATTCGAACCCATCAAATCGAGCTTAAGCGGCTCGAGTATTCTATTAAGTTGAGTTCGAGCTTCAAAACCAAGCTCAATTGAGCTCAATTCGAGCTTCGAACCTTGAGTTTTTGAGTTGAGTCAAATTTGAACCTATATTCGGTAAAAAAGACGGTAAATATCAAGAACCGCCTAAAGCAACCTATATATAGACACACACGGAGAAGTGAATGACATTAGAAGCAGAAGTTCTAAATTATAGCAAGTTTGATGAAAAATATATACGAATGGATATAACCCCTTTATTTTTTTTTTTAATCTGTTTACTGAAGAAATACTATTTGCTAATGACAGCACAATAACTCAAATTCTTTGTGCTGCATAAAACTTTGAGGAAAAGATATGGTGGCTCTCTCCCGTATACACAAACAGACTTACACATATCGATGTAGGCTCCTTACACATAGAAGAATAGTATTAGAACTTGTCGAAAAATAAACTTAAATTTCCAAGAGGCATAGCTGTGGAACCCCTAAAGAACCCTAATTAATGTGCTTACTGATTAAGTCAAAGGAATTTTATTCTTTTTTGATAAGCCAAAGTTATTTTTATTAAAGGGAAAAGTCATGAGGAATCGAAAATGACAAATCAGCCGCCTCATTGAAAAAACATAAAAAAAAAAACAACGAAGTTACAGCACTGCAGTCACAACATACAGTAAACACTATATATAACGGCAGAAATCAGCCAATGAACACAAACAAAGAGCCCACATGGCTGAAATCAACACCGAACTTAGCCCTTGAAGCTTCAGGAGTAGCCCAAGAAAACAGCCAATCCCTCATCTCTGAAAAGGAAACTTACCAAACATGGGAAAACATCATGGGTAGTTCTTAACTTAAACAGACTAGGAGAGGCCAAAAGCAAACATGCGGCAAAGAAACAACAACAAAAAAAGGAGTGAACATGAAGGAAGACCACCCAACATATCTTACCTTGGAGTCTTAACCAAGTCAGAAAGAAAGTGAGAGAACCTTGGCTCTGTCCCTACTAACACAGCCAAAACCAGTCAAAGATCCGATCCCTGGTTAAGTGAAAACTCCCTGTTCTCGCACCACTCTTTTCAATCAGGCCAGTACAGCTTCAAAACAGAAAAAACACAAGGGCAAAGGAAGAGAAGCTATTCTCTCTACTTGGTGAATTTTGATAGTTTTGGCACATTTTCTCTCGTCTATTATTGTTCATCAGGCAATTTTATGTGGTAATGAACTACAATTACAGGCAATGAATCATACCTCTTTACAATTTTTTTATATGAAAACGCAGCACAAATTTGGCATACTTTTACATAGAGGTAGATATAGAAAAAACAAAGACAGAATCCTACCGTCATTCCAAGAATTTATGTTTTTATCCATATATATTTAACCTGTACATGACTGGAATTGGTATGAGATAAGTTGATACAATGAAAGGCTCGAACTCAAGCTTGATTTCAAATTCAGGGCTTGAAATTCCACGCAAGTTCGATTAAGAGTTTCATTTTTTTTACTTAAACTCGATCGAGACAGAAATTGAGCTATTCAGGATTGCTCAATGAGACTCTTTTTCTAAGTAAAAAAAAAACCAAACTCAATTTTTATACTCAACTTCAACTTCAATTATTTGTTTTTGAACTCAAGCACGATTAAAATTTTTATAAATATTAGGAGTAAAATTAAAAATTAAGATAATATATATATAATGTAGATTAGACTTGTTAGTTATTTGAACTAGATATTAAGATACTCAAACTTAATTCGTTGATTGATAACTTAAGCTACTCTAGTTCATCTTAAACTCAACAATAATTGAGCCAAATTTGAGTTTTATTTGAGCCAAACCAAAGTAACATCCGAGCACAATCGTATAATTTACACTCATATGATTGGTCTATCCAATTAGGTCTAAGCAAGGTATTAATAGACTTTGAATGCACCTTTACTCGATTTGACTCTCTGCAGTTGATTTTCTGTCTAAAACTGTTCTTACGTACAAAATGATAGCCAAAACCTACCCAAGCCTATCAAAGCAGAATCTTTTTTGTTTTATCAAATAAAACATAAATATTCAATGAATCTCACATAATAATCAATAAGTAAATAATATTTTGATTAAGAAAATTACATCCGTTAAAAACACTACGATAGATGCTTAGTTTCCAATGTTTAAAATTTGTAAATATTACATGGATGTTTATCTTTGAATTAATAATATAATGTTTATATAATATTTGTTATATAATTGATTGTGGAACTGAACCAAGCTGGGTTTGAGCCTTAGATAATGAAATCAAGGCTCCATTGTTGATTTTTTGTATCATATCTTAATTGCTGGATAGGTCTATCTAATGGGTTTATTATTTTTGTTAAAACCCTCTCAAACGTTAGGTTGGCCTTTGAGCTTGAGCATGTAATTCGATTTTTGAACAAATTTAATATATATGACCCGTCAATGAGTTGGATCAAGTCGAGTTAGGAGCAAGCCTAAGCAGGGTATTAGCAAACTTTAGAACATCTCAGGCCTAATTCAGCTTGATTCTTTGGGCTTAATTTTCTACTCAAGCTATCTTTACATATGAAAAGGGCGTCAAGGCCCTTCCAGACTATTTTTTTTAAACAAAAAAAATTAAAAATAAAGATTTAAAAAGAATCTCGTAATTGTTAATGAGTAAATAATAATGTATTAAGAAAATTACATTCATACAATAATCAATAGCATTTAGTTTTCAAAGTTTATAATTTGTAAAATTTTAATATGTTTATTTTTAGATAAATTGTAAAACTAAAACCTGATCCTATTTTTTATCCCATTCCATTTGCTTGACCAAATCCATCTAGTAGACTTGATATTTCTGTCCTAACATTCTCAAAAATCAGAAGGACTTTAACAGTTGAATGGATAATATAATTTGATCCTTCGACAAGTATAATAATATATGTGCCCTTAATCAGAATACATACATATATAACTAATAATTTCCAAATATGAAAGTAGTATAAGTACTATATATTTGATGGAAAAGATTTTAAGATTTGAACAATTAAGGTTTGATCTAAAGGTTGTAATCTTTCTTTTAAGGGAATTAGATCCAAGATTTGAATTTTTATTCCTCTTACATCTCATATGAATAAAAAAAGATGATAAGGTTTGATCGAAAGTTATTATTTCTCTTTAGAAGAGATTTGGTCTGAGCTTTAAATCCTTCTTGTACATGTATGTTTTTTAAAAGAAATTATTCTTTTGATGCCTAAAGTTAGCCATTTGATAAACCCAACAAATCTTTAATCACAAAAACAAAGTATATATGGCAGATGGAATAAACTTACTGTCCCACAAATCTGATATTGGACAACATGCAATCTATTGAAGGTACTACGAAAATAATTAATGCAGATGCAAAATCTCAAAACTAGCCTTGCAAAGTTGCAAAGATCTTCTGCACTTTGAGAAAATAAAAACTGGAGGTGCGCGCATTAGTTAAGTTGCTGTAATTGCAAACGTTAAACAAAACAATTTTTAATTAATTAGCCAGGCATTAGGCTCCTCCTCCATGCATCAAAACGGCTTTCGCTATTAAGTTAATAGAACTGAGCAAAAGCCACACGCAAAAAAAAAAAAAGCATGAATAAAGACTAAAATATTAACTTAGCTGATTTCTTAAGAAACCTTAAACAATGATTAGTTGTTTGCTTTTAATCATACGTATATTTTATATTTGCAAACATGGAAAAGTGTATGATATCTCACTTGATCATCTATCGGGGGCACAAAATCTGAAGAATCTTGAAAAGGGCTAAATCAAGGAAAAGTTGTCATGAAGTACCAAATATTAAATTCAGCAACTATTTATACAGTGTTCATTGTTGAGAGAGAGAGAGATCTCACCATATTATTAATTCAAGCAGCTCTGTTGTTCTTAGAGATGTATACTACTTTGTCACCATCGCATTGAATTTCTCCTAGCTATCTGGTAAAAGCTACTCTCTAAGCCTCCCCTAGACTTCCATCGCCCTCAATGTTTTTATATATCAGGTAAACTATTTATGCAACTTAGGGTTCTTGAAAGTTCAGCCAAGGAATATGGCCTGTTTACAATATTAAGGATTAATTAATTGGCATTTGTTATACCACCAAATAGGTAACAAGATATTGATTTGTCTTTTGTATGTCAGTAGTCTTCCGACTGTCTTTTGGTGGAGCAACTAATTTAAATGTAAACAAAAATGATTTGAAAGCATTCCTTAAGTCCAGAAGCTACATGTAGTTACTGATCTCATGAAATTGAAAATAACAGCACTGCTAGATCTAGCATTTTAAGTGAAAGTAGTTATGGGAATTAAGCAAATTGAGAAGCTAAGATAATTACCATATATGTAGTCCAAAAGGAGGGAAATGAATCAAGATAAGTGCATGGTAGAGCTGGATTCATCACTTCCCTTGCCTTGATTCGGCTTCTTCTTTTTCTTCTTATAAGGGATCCCCCTTGCCTTGGCTTGGCACTCCCGGACTTCTCTGAGATAAACTCGAATAGCACCGCTGGCGAAAGGGTTGCTCTCAGGTGACCCTCCATTTTCCTCATAGGCAGCTCGAAGCCTCCCAATAAGAGCATCAAGGCTGCCCCAAGCTTGCCTGAGGGGGCAAGTGCAAGGAGCGGGTGGCTCAGGCTGCCCATAGAACATGCATCCCTGGAGATGAACCTTGGTCTTCCCAAACTGATCCAGATACCGAAGGAAGTCTAGCACATGGTTGCAGTTGCACTGTGAAAGAGGAACTGGGGGCCTCTGGTTCTTCAGGTACTGCCCGAAAGTGTTCCAGTCCCTTCTCTTCTGTGACTCATAGCGGCTAGGCGTTGGTGGCTGCTGCTGATCACCGGATGATCCTTCCGCTACATCCTTCCCTCTTTCACTCGTCATATCGTTGAGATCGATGCAGATTAATTATGTTTTGCTAAAGAAATTAAGAAATTATAGTGGAGGAAGGGGGAGGTGAAAGGAATAGGAGATGCGAGGGAGTGGAGAAACATGAAGTTCACATCATGGGGCAATCGAGACATGCCATTGGGCCACAAGAAGTTGCTTTCTATTGCTCTTTTTCTTCATCTTTGATCTTTCGATTGTGTATTCTCCCTTTTAGTAATAGTAGCTACGTTTTCCCTATTAATCCATACAATAATTGTATGTATTTTGTCAACATAAGGCTTATAATTCAAATCGTGTTATTTTGGAATTACCATTGAGCCCTGATCCTCTCTGTGATTTCTCTACAGTTTCTGCAGACTGCACTGTGATAAATCAAAGGATTATTATTTCATGCACAGGAGTTTTATAATTTCACTGAGAAAATTAAAAAATTGTCATGTATTATTTTTTATATTCTTAAATAATATATCCTAAAATTAAATGATGACCTTGCTGACTCATCAAATATATAGTTTTCGTTTTCAAATTTGACTCATTCAGTGGGCGATTAGATGTGAATGAGATCTACTATTCAGATTTGATGTTGCTGTTTAATTTGGTTGTCGTTTTCAAAGGCAATGGCAATGGGAATATATATATATATATATATATATATATATATATATATATATAATATGTATTTGTATATACATATCATAGTTATTAAATCGAGATACGTATCGTGAATCGAAATTTTATTTTTAGGAATCGAGTATCGTATCGTATCATAAAATACGATAAATAATTTTAAAATTAATTATAAATAATATCCACACATGTATATGATAAAAATAAAAAGTATGAATGTTTTCAAATACTTAACATATTCATTAATAGTATATATTTTTAAATAATATTTTTATATTTTTTATTTTTAATTTTTAATTTTTTAACTAAAAGTTTAATTTTTTTCTCAATATTTTAAGATTAAATTATATAGAAAATATGTGTTTTTAAGTGTTTTTTAGGTAAAAAATTATTAAAATTGTATTTTTAGCTAATTGGATCAGATCAGATTTTTTTGGGCCTAGCATAATTTTACTATAAAGCGTTCGAAGTGTATTGGTGTATCGTACAATACATATCGCTTGTGTGTTGATAAATACGCTACGGATTCATAATAAAATTGATTCTTTGTATCGATACGTATCAAATTGATAGTGAATCGAATTGTATCGTACGATACGTATCGCGTATCATACGATTCTGATAATAGTGATACATATAATATATATATATATATATATATATATATATTGTGCATACAAAACCAAACCCCAGAACTGAAAGAATATATATATATATATATATATATATATATATATATATATATATATATTGCGCATACAAAACCAATATATGCATAGGAAGAATACAAGAGATACTAATCCACTTCTAGCAACAAACCGGGCTTTGCTAGGTTCTTGGAAACACAGTCACCATGCCTGCCAAAATCAATGGCCCTTATTACCTAAAAATACGAAGGCTTAATATATATATATATTGCGCATACAAAACCAATATATGCATAGGAAGAATACAAGAGATACTAATCCACTTCTAGCAACAAACCGGGCTTTGCTAGGTTCTTGGAAACACAGTCACCATGCCTGCCAAAATCAATGGCCCTTATTACCTAAAAATACGAAGGCTTAATAGCCAAATATTTCTTCAACTTTTTACATAAAAGAAAATTAAATCTTCAATGTTTTATTGTATAAAAATTAGTGCATAAATTTTTAGTTCATTGTAAATAAACCCTCAACGATTTAATATAATGCAATTAAATCCAAATTCATTAAATGACACTAACTTTCATTAGTATTGCACATGTGGCAACTAACTAAGTCATCCACATCAGCTTCCACATAGGATTTTCTAACGGAAGTTAGTGTCATTTAACAGATCTGGAATTAATTGTATAATTTTGAAAGATTGAGAGTTTATTTATAGTAAAATAAAAGTTTATCGATTGATTTTCACACTATAAAATGTTGAAGGTTTAATTCTATTTTATGCAAAAGATTGATAGTACATTTGGCTATTAAGCCAAATATGAATAACTACTCCATTTATTTTTCTCTTCACTTAGGACAGGCAAGACTTCATCATCATCATCATCATCAGAGCCTTTATCCCAATAGATTGGGGTAGGCTATATGAACCAATATCTAAAATCACGTTAGATCGTCCATATGTATTCTCTACCTCCATAGATTCCTATTCAAGGCCATTTGCTCATCTAATTCTAAAACTTCCATGTCTTTCCAAACTACTTCCTTCCAAGTCTTTTTCGGTCTTCCTCTAGTCTTAACCCTTCTCTCAACATCCATAGCCTCTATTCTCCTAACTGGAGCATCTACAGGTCTACGTCTTACATGTCCAAACCAACGTAAACGATTTTCACACATTTTGTCTTCGATAGGTACCACTCCAATCATCTTACGAATATCATCATTTCTCATTCTATCCTTTCTTGTATATCCACATATCCACCGTAACATTCTCATTTCTGTTACACTCATCTTTTGTGTATGTAGCCTCTTAGTCGCCCAACATTCACTACCATATAACAATGTTGGTCTAACAACTGTCCTATAAAACTTGCCTTTCAACCATGTAGGAATTCCTTTATCGCACAACACACCTGTAGCACTTCTCCACTTACTCCATCCAGCCTGGATCCTATAGGTCACATCACCATCAATCTCTCCATCCATCTGTATTATTGATCCCAAGTATCGAAAATAATCCCGCTTAGGTATCGCCACCCCATCTAACTTCACTACATCATGCTCTTCCAGTCGGTTAGAACTGAATTTACACTCCATGTATTCAGTCTTCACTCTGCTTAGTTTAAATCCTTTTGATTACAACGTTTATCTCCATACTTCCAACTTTGTATTGATCTCTGCTCTAGTTTCCGCACATAGGACAATATCATCTGCAAACATCATACACCAGGGTACCTTATCCTGGATGGATTTTGTCAGTTCGTCCATAACTACCGCGAACAAGAATGGACTCAACGCTGACCCTTGGTGTAATCCCACCGTGATAGGCAAGACTTATAAATATGAAATTCTTCGGCATTCTATAGCATAGGAGAGAATGGGGTTTTGTGTCTAATTATTTCTCTCCTTTTCTTAATTTGGGTTCTTAGATAAAAAAAAAAGAAAAGAATAAGTTATATTAAGATGATCCTAAAAAATGAGTGTTTTAGGCACCAAGGGTTAGTGAGACATTAGCTCACTTTAAGGCAAAAAAGCATAAAAATTTTACCTAAGATTTTTTCTTAAAAAATATAAAATATTAAAAATTAAATGTAAGCCTTTGGCATGCCTAGATAGAAACTTAGAAAGATGGGATTGGGATGTGAATCTAGTTTGGAATTAAATCTAATGCGGTTAAATTTGCTGATAACAAATCATTTTCTAGCTTATAATGATTTGGGAGTGAGGAAGCCTGAGGAAGGAGTCAATTTGATGGAAGATGACAGCCGACCAGCCTCCACGGGACATGGGTCCTACGCCTAAACATTCAAGACTATGCTATTACTTGTACCGTAAATAAAGGTGAGAAAAACCTGAAAAATTCATTCCATCTATTCAAAATCAAATTCGATTGATTCGATTGTTAAAAAAATCAACAATTCAAATTCAAATTTAATTGAATTTCAATTGATTCAAATCCAAATTAACTAAATTTTTATTAATCCAAATTCGAACTTATTTGAATTTCAATTGATCTGAATTTATATTAATCCAAATTCGAATCGATCCAAACCCAAATTAATCTAAACTTTAATTGATCTAAACTCGAATTAACCGAAACTGAAAAGACTCGAACTTAAATTTAAAATTAACAGTAAATATTTAAATGTCATAATTAATTATCAAACTTATTTTATAGTAAAAATATAATTCTTTTTCAATAATATAACTTTTTGCATCTAAACATAGAAGTTAACATAAAATTGTAGACAGCTTATTTTTTCTGAGTCTTCTAGTGTAATTGAGCCTATTGGATTATTTTTAATCCAACTCTGAAACAAAATGAATTTTCATACGAGTCTAATGTTGTTACTTCGAAATTCTTTTAAATGATCAAATTAGATTTTATTTTTTTTACTTACCTTTGATTTGGGTTTAATTTAATTTTTGGGCTTGGAATTGTGATTTAGGCCTTAGGAATAGATTTGGATTTTGGACTTGATAAGTAAAAAATTAATTTTATTTTGTTTTTAATTTTAGTTTATTTTATGAAATAAAGAAAATTAAGAAATAAAAAATTGAAAATTGAAAATGAAAAAAAAAACAAAGAAAAGGAAAAAATCTTAAAAATTTTGAAGGAAAAGATTCTAGTGAAGTTTTGTTCCAAAAGACTTAATTTGAGAATCAAAATCAATGATAGAAATCAAGCTAAAATCAAGATCGGATTAATTAAGCAAATCTTAAATGCCTAGGTGATCACAATACAGATTTGGAGTGTTAAACAAAAAAAATCGAATACCCAAGAATGATCCCAGTTGCCAAGACCATCTTCAATCTACAGCCCCAAACCCAAAATCACCCAGCCTCGTAAAACCAAGCAAAAATCCTAGCTCAGCCATTGTCATTGCCTACTCTTACTGTGACTTACGCCATAGCCAAGCATAACCCAAACTGCAGGCCAGAGAACCTTGGCCGAAAGCCAACCCAAAACCACCTATCTAGTATCCACCTGAGAAGACAAAATTTCATACCCCAAAGCCTCCAAGCCAGAACACACAAAAGGGCAAAATCATGCTTTCCTTTTGGGAAACTACAAGATTTCATCAAAGGACTGACCATCTTTCTTTGGGTAGAGGAGAGGTTAAAAAAAATATTGAAGAAAGAGAGATGATTCAAATTGGTCTTCGGAGCTTGGTGTCATAAAAATTTCATCCCTAAACTTGATTGCTAGATGATATTAAAATCATAAAAGGAGTTGCCACCAATATTTGTTTATTAGGTGTGTTTGGTTATCTTAACATTTATCTTTTTAACAAAATCTTAAAAATAAAATTTTATTCACGTATTAAGTAGTGACCTTAAATTAATGAAATTTTTTATTACATAAAAACCCTTTATGAAATGACCATCTTAACTTCATATACAATAACATAAACCCATTCTCTTCTTCCTTTTCTTACTTTTAATACACCTAACACTCTTAACACACCCTAACAGCTAACAAGAACTACACAAAGACACGGCAAAAAGCATGTAGGTTTATAAATAAATAGCCACAATTGCGGAGAAGTAGAACCATGAATTGGCTGCACTGAATGTGTTAAGTAATACCCATAAAAAATCAATTTTTATTTTTCTTTTGCAATTATTTCCAAGAAAAAAGTTAAACCAAACAAATTTTGTCATTTATGTTTTCTAACAGAAAAGATTGTGGAGAGAGAGAGCTAAAGCAAGCTTAACCAGATGAAAGTAGTTAGAAAGAGTGGAAAAACGAAGTTACGAAGAAATAAGAAATGAAGGATAGACAGTAGAGAGAGTAGTCAGAATACTCGTGCATCTTCCGCAACTTATGCAGCCAAACAATCAATTAAAAGAAAATGATCTAAAAAAAACAATTACAACCCTGAAGAAGTTGTGAATCCAAATAATCTGGTAAATAGTGGTTCTGATACGCAGCACAAATCATATATTTTAGGGTGTGTGTTACTGTGTTAGGATGTGTTGAAGAGGGGGTTAGGGTATTTTAGGTATGAAATTAAATATTTTGGAGTGTGCATAGCAAAAATGAGGGGAGACTTGGGGGATAGTTGTTTTTTTTTTTTTGCTCAGCCAAATTCAATTTTCATTGAAGTAATTGCAATTACAACTGTTAAATCCTTGTATAACAAGGTAAGAAAAGCAAAGCATAGGGAATGACATCTCTATCTTCTCAAAACATAATACCCGATAAGAATGAAATAAAATCTTGATACGAACCAGGGACTTGATAACAGCAACATGAGACAGGAAGCAAGGCCCAAGCGCACCATCAAAAAGTCTTATTGGATAGCAGACTTTGTAGAACCTTAAAAGGCCTGAAGAGAAGTTTAATTGTTAGGCATAGCTGGCAATGGTGGTTTTAACTGAAATGTATAGGTGTCAGCAATAGCGGAAAAATAGGAAAATTGTTAAGATCAGCTCAGAAAGAATTGTAATAAAATACTATAGTGGTGATGAATGAAGAAGGCATGAGCTATTTTTCTTCTTCCTATTCTCTTCTTCTTCTTCCTCTAATTCCTTCTGCCCTTTTATTCTCTGCTATTATTCTGACCTTCTCTGTTCTGGGCAATCATCCCACCATTGGTGCTTTCATTGACCTCCTGCCATTATGCCTCCTAAAACAAACACTACCCTTGATGACGCCATTGCTACCATTACTGAATCCTTTTCTTCTCAGCTTCAAGAACTAAAAAAATCACTGGAATCCAAGTTTGATTCCAAATGCAATGACCTCACTTCAGTCATCCAGAATCAACATAACTCCATACACGACCTACAACTTAAAATCTCCAGATTTGAAAAAACGTCATTGGCACCTCCATTGCTACCCAACCCACAAAATACCACCCATTCGCATGTTTCCACACCAGCTTTAACTTCTTCCTTGCCAAACCCATCTTCCATTTTCTCCATCAAAGCCCCAAAATTCCACATACCCTTTTTTGATGGCTCAAACCCCTTGGACTGGATTTTTCAAGCTGAAAAATACTTTGAGTTTCATAATATACCACCATTCCAACAACTTCCTATCATCACCTTCTACATGATTGGGCAAGCTTTAACCTAGTATCAATGGATGCATAAAAAAAACAACTCTTGGATTGGAGTACTTTCATTCGAGATTTAGAGCTCCGATTTGGTCCCTCTACCTTTGTGAACCATCAGGCTACGTTGTTCAAACTCAGGCAGATCACCACTGTCACTGCCTATCAGGTAGAGTTTGAAAAGGTTTCTAATGGAGTATTGGGCCTCACTGATGAACATTTGCTTAACTGTTTTATCTCTGGCCTCAAAACGACATTGAAAGAGAGCTTACTATTCTTAAACCTCATTCCTTACCCCAAGCTTTTGGGCTGCTAAATTACTGGAAGCCAAGTTTCTTGATTTTCGGCCATTTCAAAATCGTTTTCCTCCCAAACCACCTCTCCAAATGATTTACCCCAACTTCCTCCTTCCTCCAATACCTTTCCTATTAAACGCCTCTCTCCAGTTGAAATCCAAGCTCGTCGCCAAAAAGGCTTGTGTTTCAACTGCTATGAACTTTTCAAACTGGCCATAAGTGCAAAACTGCCCCTTTTTTTTGTTACAAGTAGAAGATGTCGACCTTCCATTGGCTGATAGTAATCCACCATGTCTACCACAAACATACCATTAGCCGTATTCCACCTCTTTTTCCTTCCCAATTGTTAGCTTTAAATTGACAAGTATTTTGAAATGACAAAACTCAAGTAAGCTTAAAAATGATTTCACTACAAAAGTAAATTTGCTTTGAATGAACTCAATGATAGAAATTATTTTAACAAAGTCTTGGATTGAGATTTTAATTGAAAAAGTCAGTAAATACTCTTAGAAAAGTGTTAGAAAGTTGTTTTAACTGACTTAGAATCATAAAAGCCATAAACTATGCAGCAAATTAAGTGCAGGATGATGTACTGGACAAAAAGGATCGATCCCTACTGTAGAGGGATCGATCCCTAAATGGCAGATTGCTTGGAAAAAGTCCAAGAAAGGTTGGAAAGCATTTTGGAGAAAAGGGATCGATCCCCCCATGAAAGGGATCGATCCCTTTGCTCGAAATTTGACTCCAACGGCTAGTTTCTGAGGGTTTCAACGGGAAGAAATGCATTAAATGCTTCACCAACTGTTCCAGTCGTTGGGTGGAATATAAATAGAGACATTTATAAGTTTGGAGGTAGAACAAGCATTCTAAAGTATTCAAGCTTCAAGAGAGAAAACTTAAATCTGAAAATCTTCATTGTAACTCCATTTTGTGAGATTTCTTTGTGTTCTTCATCCATTCACTGAAAATTCTCTTATTCAAAGGGGTGAGCTATTCTTGTAAGGACTGATATTGTAGAGTGTGGGTAGTAATACAAGGGTAGAGGCTTAGAAGGAGATTTCTAAAGTCTCAAGAGAAATTGTAAGAGGTCTTGCCACACCTTCAAGTGGTTTGTAAGCATTCTCAAGGAAGAGCTGAATGAAAACCTTGACAAGCGGTTCAAGGAGAGAGGACGTAGGCAAGAGATTGGCGAACCTCTATAAACTTGTGTTTGCTTCTCTTTCCCTTACTCTTTTTACTGCACTTATTTCATTGTTATTTATTTAGTTTTAATTATGCATTAAGAGTTAGGAAAATTAGAAATAAGTAGAAAAATCGATTCACCCCCCTCTCGTTAGAGCCAACAATTGGTATCAGAGCCAGGTTCGAGATTGAGTTAGATTAACATCTATCGAGTAAAACGATCACTAATGGCTCAAACTAGTTTCTCTACACCTTTGGTAGGAGAGGGACACTCTACGGTTAGACCTCCACTCTTTAATGGTGAAAACTATGCCTATTGGAAGACTAGAATGATGCTATTTATTCAAACTAATGATTATGAAGTATGAAGAATTATTGTTCAAGGTCCACTTATCCCTATTAAGAAAGTAGATGGGTCGGATGTGCCTAAGAAAGAAGATGAGAAGGTAACTTCTAACTTGTTAGATACTAATGAATGCACTTTTGATGAATCGTAAGATGCATTTGATGAGTTAGCCAATGAATTTGAATGCATGAACTTGAAATATAAGAAAATGATCTCTAAGTTGAAAAAGGAAAATGAAATGCTTGTGAATGTTAAGTTAGAATGTGAGAAGAAATTAGAAAATGCTAATTAGAAATCGAAGAATTAAATAAGAAGAACACTAATTTGCAAAACTCCTTTTCTAGATTTTACATGGGTCAACAAAAAATTGATCAAATACTAGAAACTCAAAGAGCATTCTTTGATAGAGAAGGTTAGGCTATAATGCATCTAACAAAGAGACTCATCTTAAAAACTTCCTAGTTAAAGATAGAAAATTTGTTTTGTGCACATTGTGTAATAAACTAGGACACTCTTCACAAGCATGCACCTCTAGGAAGACCATGATTAGAGGAAAAATGGTTGTCAAGATTTGGGTACCTAAACATGTTTTAAATTCAAGTGATGAGTCATTAAAGATGAAATGGATCCCTAAGGGATAAAAAATTATTAGTACTAACTCTCAAGGACCCAAGAAAATTTGGTACCTAAGATGAAAGCTTGATGTGTTTGTGTGTAGGAGGAAGAGTATTGCTACAAGGCTAAGTCCAAGGAGCATTGGTACCTTGATAGTGGATGCTCAAGACACATGACGGGTGACAAGACCCAATTCAAGCTCTAAAGCATAAAAGTGGTGGAGAAATCACATTTGGAGACAACTCCAAAGGACAAATTGAAGGAATTGGCTCTATTGGTAACTCTTCCTCAACTATTGAGAATGTTTTGTATGTTAGAGGCTTAAAACATAATTTGCTTAGTATTAGTCAATTGTGTGATAAGGGATTTAAAGTTTTGTTTGATGACTTGTGTTGTAATGTTGTTAATGCTAAAACTAATCAAATTATTTTTATTGGACATAGACAAGGAAATATTTATGTTGTTAATTTGAATGAGCTTAATAGCAAAAATGTATGTTTTATGGCCACTAGAGAAAATGAACCTTGGTTATGGCATAGAAGACTAGGCCATGCTAGCATGCATGTTTTGTCTAAGTTAGCCAAAAGAGACTTAGTAGTTGGCTTACCTAAACTACAATTTGAAAATGATAAAGTGTGTGAAGCATGTGTAAGAGGAAAACATAAAAGAATATCATTTAAACCTAAGAAAGGTATTACAATATCTAGATCACTTCAACTCCTCCACTTAGATCTATTTGGACTAACTCGAACCACTAGCTTAGGAGGAAAACACTATGGTTTTGTTATAGTAGATGATTACACTAGGTTTACTTGGGTGTTCTTTTTAAGTGTGAAAAATGAAGCCTTAGAAAAATTCATTGTTTTCTCAAAACTTGTTCAAAATGAAAAAGGTTACTCCATTTCTAGTATTAGGAGTGACCATGGAAAAGAATTTGAAAATATTGGTTTTGATAATTTTGCAATGATAATGGCATTAGCCATAATTTTTCAGCTCCTAGAACTCCTCAACAAAATGGGGTAGTTGAAAGGAGAAATAGAACATTAGAAGAAATGGCTAGAACCATGCTTTGTGAAAACAACTTACCTAATATTTTTGGGCTGAAGCAATAAATACTTCTTGCTATGTCATAAATAGAGCTATGGTAAGGCCTATTTTAAAGAAAACTCCCTATGAGCTTTATAAAGGAAAAAGGCCTAACATAAGTTATTTTCACCCATTTGGATGTAAATGTTTTATTTTAAACAATGGTAAAGATAACCTAGGAAAATTTGATGCTAAAAGTGATGAAGGTATTTTTCTTGGTTATTCTTTAAATTCTAAGGCTTATAGAGTTTTCAATAAAAGAACACTTGTTGTAGAAGAGTCAATACATGTAATATTTGATGAATCAAATATTTCTAGTAGAACCAATTTTGATGATGAAGTAGAGATTTTTGATGAACCTATAGTTGACCCATCTCAAGATAAGGATGTTAGGGAACAATTAGAAGATCTTACTATTAACAAAAATGAGGAGTCCATGGAAAAAGAAATAATTGAGAAGGAATCTAGGTGTCCTAGAGAACTTGGATATGTGAAAGATAATGACATTGTTGGAGATCCAACCATTGGAGTTAGAACTAGGTCAACCTATATATGTCAACATGTAGCCTTTGTGTCACAATTTGAGCCAAAGAAAGTGGATGAGGCCTTGAAAGATGAAAATTGGATTATGGCCATGCAAGAGGAATTAAATCAATTTGAGAGAAGCGAAGTGTGGACATTAGTGGAAAGACCTAAAGATTATCCCATCATTGGAACCAAAGGATATTCAAGAATAACATGGATGAAAATAGCATTATTGTTAGAAACAAGGCTAGGTTAGTGGCTCAAGGATATAGACAAGAAGAACGGATAGACTATGACGAAACCTATGCTCCAGTTGCTAGATTAGAAGCCATTAGGATGCTACTTGCTTTTGCATGCTATAAGGATTTTAAGTTATATCAAATGGATGTAAAAAGAGCTTTCTTAAATGGTTATATAAATGAAGAGGTTTATGTTGAGCAACCTCCCGGTTTTGAAAATCCAAAATTTCCTAACCATGTTTTCAAACTTTCAAAAGCCTTATATGGATTAAAACAAGCTCCTAGAGCTTGGTATGAAAGACTTTCAATGTTTTTAATCGAAAAAGGTTTTACAAGAGGAAAGGTGGACACAACCTTGTTTATTCAATCTAAGGATCATGACTTATTAATAGTTCAAATTTATGTAGATGATATCATTTTTGGATATACAAATAAGTCATTGTGCAAAAATTTCTCAAAGTTAATGCAAGGTGAATTTGAAATGAGTATGATGGGAGAATTAACCTTCTTTCTAGGACTTCAAGTTAAACAATGCAAAGAAGGTATTTTCATAAATCAGGCTAAGTACACTAAAGATTTGCTCAAAAGATTTGGAATGGATGAATCTAAACCTTATTCTACACCTATGAGCACAAATATTAAACTTGATAAGGATGAAGGAGCAAAATGTGTAGACACTAAACTATATAGGTCTATGATTGGCTAATTGCTATATTTAACTGCTAGTAGACCCGATATAATGTTTAGTGTATGCTTGTGTGCTAGATTTCAGTCATCTCCTAGAGAATCACACCTACAAGCAGTAAAAAGAATCCTTAGATACCTCAAAGACACTTCTTCCTTAGGACTTTGGTATCCTAAAGATTTTACACTTGATCTCCATGCTTATTCCGATGCGGATTTTGGTGGATGCAAAGTGGATAGGAAAAGCACATTGGGAACATGTCAATTTTTAGGAAGTAGGCTTATTTCATGGTTCTCTAAGAAACAAAATAGCGTAGCTCAATCCACAACCGAGGTTGAATATATAGCTTTCGGAAGTTGCTGTGCTCAAGTTTTGTGGATATCACAACAAATGAGAGACTATAGAATAGAAATGAACCAAGTTCCCATCAAGTGTGACAACACTAGTGCTATCAATCTTACAAAAAATCCCATCCAACACTCTAGAACCAATATTGAGATTAGACATCATTTTATACGAGATCATGTGCAAAAGAGGACATTATTCTAGAGTATGTAGATACATTGCACCAATTAGCTGATATTTTCACCAAACCTTTGGACAAGGAGAGATTTTGCACTCTTAGAGGTGAATTAGGTATTATGAATGCTCCTTAAATTGATTTAATGTTGAATACATGGCTTAAGTTGGTTTGTGCTAATTGCAAGACAGAAATTTGAAGAATATAATTACCACTTGCAATTCATGACCTTAACTTACCATGTTACTGTTCATGTTCTTAGCTTTTTGAGATTGAATTGTTGAATTTTGTGTGTTTTGATCATGTTAAACTCTCTTCATTTGCCAAAACCCATTTCCAATGGCTAAGACACTATCATAGCCATGGTCACCTTTTGTTTCTGCACTTTTCTGCACTTTTCTGCATATTTTCTGAATTCTTCAGGACCTATCTCATGCATCCCACGCAGCATCAACCCGATTTTGCTTTTAAATCATACAATGCATCAGTTCCAATGTTTTCAAGTCATCTTTATGCATCACAACTGAGGCCATGGCCAAAGGGGTCAATACTTCTTAAAGTTGGATTGATTCCCAAGTCATTGAGGCCTAAAATTCTGGGTTTTGGATATGAGGGATCGATCCCTTTTGCCATGGGATCGATCCGTTTATTCCCGAATGGTAAGGACCTGTCAGTGCCAAAAAGGGATCGATCCATCCCTCAAAAGGATCGATCCCCTCTCTCCAGATTCACGAAAATCCCTTGTTAAAATCAGGATTTCATTATTCTTTCTCCCACTATTCATCTTCCCCATCCACAACATCCTTCTCCCCTCCATTCTCCTTCACCATAACTTCAAGATCTTCTCCATTTCTTCACCAAATCACTTCATTCCTTCACTATTCTTCATTTTTTTTCATCTCTCTCACTTCTCATCATCATTTCACACCCAAACCTCACAAATCTCGGTTTCCCCTCTTTCCTCTTGGATTTGTCACTATTCATGCCCTACATCTAATTGTAAGTGTTCTTCCCACATTTTCTTAAATTTTTCTTGCCTTTCACGTTTATTTCACCATAGTTTGTTAACCTATTTCAAGATTATGCATAGATTTTCAATTTATTTGTTTTTTCATTCCATTTACAACACCTATTTTCTATCTTCATTCTAGGGTTCACACATTCAAATCATGTGCATATTTGAACATCATCTCTACATCAAAGTTATTGTTTGTATATTGATATGTGAATTTGTGTTGTTGGTTAGGGTCATCTTTCCCCATACTCTTATCTATCCTCACTCAAACTTGTGCCCATCACCTGTTCGACAAAACTCCTTTTAGAAATTTCCCTCATCATCCTTCCTCCACATGGCTCCCAAAGTCAAACATGCTGTCTCTCGAAAAAGATCTCGTCCCTCCTCTTCCTCCGCCTCTATTCCAACCGCCTTCAATCGCTGCTTTAGGAATGCAGAAGAAAAAAAAACGTTACCATGCCCTCTTTGCCCATATGCGTGTCAAGCACTGTCGTCCCATTGATTTTGGTTTCTTGGAATCAATTCAGTTTCCCTACTTGGCCAAATTTGACGCTTTTTCTTGGACTTATTTTCTCAAAATCAACACTCCGGCTCCTTTCAATATCATTCGAGCCTTTTTTTTCCAATGCCAAAGTTATCTATTCTCCAAATGATCCATGCAAGGCGGTGGGAATTCAATCTTTTGTTATGGGTCGAGATGTTGAGATCACCAAATATTCTCTCTCGCTTGCCTTTCGCATTCCAGAGCATGGTCTTGTGCACGAAAATGTCAACGTCCCACTCGAGTTTAATGTGGTCAATGATCGTGCGGGTGACCTTCCTATCTTTGCTCGCCTTCTCCACATCATCATCTCTTGGAATCTTTGCCCACTTGGCACCAAATATTCCCAACTCTGGAGACTTGATCGTTTTTGGCTTCATCACGTTCACTCACCTGATGGCCATCGCCCGGATCTTCTTCATTTCATTCTCCAAGATTGGATAAAGATTGTTCTTGGCAAAGTTCACACAATTATCTTCCCACAACCACTTGCTTTCTACCTGCTCGACCACGGCTTCGACTGTTCGTGTGAGCCTGGCATCCTCCCAGAGGCAGGTAACACCATCAACCTTGCTACCTTGCATAATCTTGGCTGGTACTCTCGTCAGCAAGGTGATACCACAGTTTGGGAAAAGGCCCATGGTGCTCCAGCATCTCCTAGACATGCCTCGGAAGAAGGCGGCGATGAAGGCACCGATGAAGAGGCAGCTCCTGCCGCAGCCACATCCTCAGCCCCATCCGCCTCGGTCTCTCTTGACCAGATCATGCTATTGCTTCAAAACTTGCAGACCACCGTTACTCAATGCTTTGATCATGTCGACGCTCGCCTTGACACCATGGAGGACACACAGGCTGCATTATTTGATGAAGTCCAAAACCTCCGCATGCAGCATGAGGACCTCATGGATCAGTTGTTGGATTATGCCCTTAGAACCATTCATTAGATGATTGACTTTGGCATTTTTATGTATCATGACATTTTTATTTATAGTTCATTATTATATTTGTTTTATAACTGCGTAATATAATCTTATATGATAATGTCCTTAGAATAGTAATAACACACTATTCTTAAAATATCCCTAGTCAAGTATTATTGTGAACAAGGATAACAATGATACGATAAGACTAGTATGTGGTTGACTGATGACCATTGTCATGGATATAGGATATCAAGTCATCACATAGGTACATGTTAGAGAACTATGTACTGGATCGACCCTCCATGAGAACGCTACATGGATTGTTATATGAGTGTCATAAGCGATTCTCATAGTGATGATAGTGTATGTGATCCTTTGACTTGAGATCATCAGAGATCCCAACATAGAGAATTGCATACTTTAATGCTGCTAGATGTCATTCGTAACAGGATGGACTATAAAGGTAGTAATTGGGTATGCCTCGATCTATGTAGAGGGATGTTGAGTGATCAAGATAGGATTTATCCCTCTTATATAACAAGAGTGATGTCTTGGGCCCTTTGATAGAGTGAGACTAAAATGCATGGCCGTGCTCAAATAAGTCAATATGAGATATTGATTTTATTTGTTTAATTAGTCTACTCAGGAATCAAGAAACGCTGATTAGACTATACAAGTGTGACACATTCCATGACTTGTGTCTAATCAAGACATCAAAGGATAAAAGGATTAGACTACACAGTAACATCTATCACGAGTAAGGTTATGTCGAGTCATTGACATTCTCGTTACATGAGTAGCAATGATGTGTTGCTAGATACCGCTCATTGCCTGTGACAATTTTGTCATTGCCATTGTTTTGAGAACCTATTGGGTCGCACACTTAGAACGGATCAATGAGGAGCTTAATTAATCCTATTCTAAATTGGATTAAGGATATAACTAATCCTATTCTGAATTGGATTAGGGATATAACTAATCCTATTCTAAGTAGGATTAGAGTTCTGTTTGGCAGTAAATTTTGGGTAAAATTTACTGCCTATAAAAGGATGTTTTCTGAAACATAGCCGTACAACAATTAGAAAACAGAAAAGTATTCTTTTAATTGAAGCTAGCAGTTCGGTTAAAAGAATCAAAACGCTCCTTAAGGCATCTGATCGTGAGACGTTCAAGAGTTGTGAGATCCGTTCGTGTGGATACCATAGAGGCAGGAACGAAAAGTTGCTGCTTGTGATTCGACCAAAGACAGAAAAAGCAGAGAAAACGTTAGGTAAAATCTCGAAACCCTAATCAGGCAACCCTCCGAATCGATTCTGGTGGAGGCCGAATGTTTTATTTCCGCTGCGTGTTTGTTTCGGTTTCCTTCACTGGTATCCGAGCCAGATTCGGAGTCCCTGATTTGTTTTGATAAAAGCATGATCTCTGGTTACTTTCTGTTTATGATTACATGCAATCGTTTTAATGAGATTAATACGGATTAGAATGTATATGATATATTCAGAGGCTACAAATCGAATTGTTGAAATTATATATATGATATATATCAATTTCGACTCAACTTATATGTGAGATATAATCTGTGATGCGAATTATTAATGGCGTTTCTGTTCTGCATAAACGTTATGGATAATCTGTGATGCGAATTATTAATGGCGGTTTCTGTTCTGCATAAACGTTATGGAAGAAACAGAATAATGTCGAAAGTGTATAAAGATTGAAACACTTTTAGATAAGAGTTCTAATGCGACTAAAATTATAGTCAGTATGAGATACTGGCTGGAACATCCTGATAAGATTAGGACACTTCCGGATAAGGGGCGTTGGCAATGCCGCCCCTGGGAACCCCGCAGTCGGGTCATAATTCTTTTCAAATATGCCTCGTTAATAAAACTAAAATTTGAAATTGCATTACACTTGTTTGTATAACACGGTGGTTGTTGTTTGAGCATGGTGCATAGTTATAGCCCTAGCCCAATATGATTGTATTTTGGTGGTTGTAAATTTTAATAAATACGACCTGCGTGTCGTGCCTTGTTCTTGAAATTCTTGTTGTACATTCTTTTCTCATCTTACTCCCCTCGAATGTAACTCGAGGTTTCTCTTAAACTATGTAATTAGAGCTGACAACCATGCAAAGGATGACCAAAGAGGCACTTGGAGAAGATGCTATTACCTTTAGGTTAACCCTTAGGGTTTCTCATTGGCTTGGGAAATCGATTTAGTTTGGGCTATAACTATGTCACGTTTATTTTATTGCTTAATTGCATGAGATGCATGGTTTATTTTGTACGTTTATGATATGAAAATCATATGATAATTTTAAAAAAGTAAAATTGGTGAGATCTTATTCAATAAACTAAGAAAATCCCTCAAATTAAATTAAGTCAATAATAGATGCCTACCAATGAATAGCACTCGTCAAGGCTAGAATCGATTTTGTTATGTTTGCCAAAGCAAAATATCATATCTATCTTAGTAAGACGCGATGGGATAATAGTGATATCCAAAGGCTATAAATTGGGTTGACTTAACTAGATTTCCTCAATAGGATTGGGAATTTAGAGGCATAAAGTTGGGCTTCCATTCATGAGATGAATTAGAACAAGTGTTGTTCACCCAACTATCCAAGAGTTACATGAGATGTAATTGGTAAGTGTTGCCTACCTAAATAGCCAAATCTTGGGCGATTAGCCAAAGCTAACTCTAGATAAGGTGAAATATGGATCTTGGCCCACTAGAGAAATTATGTGATAATTTTTTCGAATTAATAGTGAGGGTTGTTGATTCGATAAAAATAGTGGGAGCATCATTTAATAAATAAATATTTAATTAAATGAATGCATTCATGATACTTATATTTTGCATATTTTTGTTGTAGATTACCATGGCATCAAACACAAATAACACACTTTCACTGCGATCTGTCCTTGAGAAGGACAAGTTGAATGGGACAAACTTCCTGGATTGGTACAGGAACCTGAGGATAGTCCTCAAGCAAGAAAAGAAGTTGTATGTCCTTGAGATTCCCTTACCTGAGGAACCACCCTCTAATGCTCCAAGGGCAGAAAGAGATGCTTATAAGAAGCATCAAGATGATGCATTGGATGTTAGTTGCCTTATGCTTGCCTCCATGAATCCTGAGCTTCAAAAGCAACATGAGGAAATGGATGCGTTCGATATGATCGAGCATCTCAAGCAACTCTGTCAAGAGGAAGCTAGGCAAGAAAGGTACAATGTCTCTAAGGCATTGTTTCAGTGTAGGATGGCAGAGGGGACTCCCGTTGGTACTCATGTGCTCAAGATGATTGGGTACATTGAAAACCTTGAAAGATTGGGATTTCCTTTGGGCCAAGAGTTGGCCACTGATGTGATTATGCAATCGTTGCCAGACAGCTACAGTCAGTTTGTTGTTAATTACAACATGAATGAAATTGACAAGACTCTGCCACAGTTACTTAGCATGTTGAAAACAGCTGAATCCAACATGGAAAAGGCCAAGCCCAAAGATGTCTTAATAGTTAAGAAAGCTAAGGGCAGGGCTAATGCAAAGGGCAAGAAAAAGGGTAATAAAACCAATGGCAAGTTCAAGCCCAATGATACTGCACTGAAGCCTAAAGGTGGGGTTGCCAAAGAAGGGAAATGCTTCCATTGCGGTGAGACCGGACATTGGAAGAGGAACTGCAACAAATACCTGGAAGAGCTAAAGAAGAAGAAAGGAAGTGAGACTACCACTTCAGGTATTTATGTTATAGAAGTTAATCTATCTACTTCTTCATCATGGGTATTAGATACTGGATGTGGTTCTCACATTTGTGTAAATGTGCAGGAACTCAAAAGGAGTAGATCGTTGACTAAGGGCGAGGTCGACCTACGAGTGGGAAATGGAGCAAGGGTTGCTGCATTAGCTGTAGGAACTTATATTTTGACATTGCCCACAGGGCTTGTTTTAGAATTAGATGATTGTTATTATGTGCCTTCCATCACTAAAAACATTATTTCTATTTCTTGTTTGGACAAGAAGGGTTTTTCATTTATAATAAAGGACAATTGTTGCTCCATTTATTTAAATGATATCTTTTATGGTAGTGCACAACTAATTAATGGTCTTTACATTCTAAATCTTGATATGCCTATTTATAACATAAATGCTAAAAGGATTAAATCTAATGATCAAAATCCAACATATCTCTGGCATTGTCGCTTGGGACACATAAATGAGAATCGCATTTCCAAACTCCATAAAGATGGACTTTTGGACTCATTTGACTTTGAATCGTATGAGACATGTGAACCTTGTTTGATGGGTAAGATGACTAAAGCCCCTTTCAAAGGACATAGTGAAAGGGCAAGTGATTTATTGGGCTTAGTACATACAGATGTATGTGGACCTTTAAACACACAGGCCAGAGGTGGGTTTATGTACTTTATTACATTTACTGATGATTTCAGTAGATATGGCTATGTGTATCTTATGAGACACAAGTCAGAATCTTTTGAAAAGTTCAAAGAATTCAAGAATGAAGTACAAAACCGACTTGGCAAGAGCATTAAGGCACTTCGATCAGATCGAGGTGGTGAATACTTAAGCCAAGAATTGCTTGACTATCTTAAAGAGTGTGGGATTGTCTCACAACTCACTCCTTCAGGTACACCACAATGGAATGGTGTATCTGAAAGGAGAAATCGAACTTTATTAGATATGGTTCGATCAATGATGAGTCATACAGATCTTCCAGAATCCTTTTGGGGAAATGCATTAGAAACAGCTGCTTTTACACTGAACCGTGTTCCATCTAAATCGGTTCCAAAGACACCATATGAGATATGGACTGGTAAACATCCCAGTATGTCTTTTATGAAGATTTGGGGTTGTGAGGCTTATGTAAGACGTCAAGTCTCTAACAAACTTGCACCTAAATCTGATAAGTGCTATTTTGTGGGATATCCTAAACTAACTAAAGGATATTATTTTTACAATCCCACTGAGCGCAAAGTGTTTGTAGCTCGAACAGGTGTCTTTCTAGAAAGAGAATTCATTTCTAGAAGAACTAATGGTAGAAAAGTAGAACTTGAAGAAATTCAAGAGCTACAAGATAGCGCACCCGATGTTGAGATGGAGCCTGAGCAAGCACCACAAGTTGTTGTGGAACCAGAACCACAAGATGTTGTGGAGCAACCGCCTGCTCAAGAGACACAAGCCTTGCGTAGATCAGTTAGAACACATCGTGAGCCACAGAAATATGGATTTCTAATGACTCAGAACGGTGATGTTTTGCTCATGGACCAAGATGAGCCTACTACCTATCAAGAGGCTATAACAGGGCCAGACTCTGAGAAATGGCTTGAAGCCATGAGATCTGAGATGGAATCCATGTATGCCAACCAAGTTTGGACCTTGGTTGACTTACCTGAAAGGGTAAAACCTATAGGGTGTAAATGGGTTTTTAAGAAGAAAACCGACATGGAAGGAAATGTTCATACCTATAAAGGGCGATTGGTTGCTAAAGGTTTTAAACAAATTCATGGTATTGACTATGATGAAACTTTTTCACCAGTCGCGATGATCAAATCCATTAGGATCTTGCTTGCGATAGCTGCATACCATGATTATGAAATCTGGCAAATGGACGTCAAGACTGCTTTTCTTAATGGAAAGCTACTCGAGGATGTGTACATGACACAACCTGAGGGTTTTGTTGATCCAAAAAATGCTGGAAAGGTTTGTAAGCTACAACGTTCTATTTATGGACTAAAGCAAGCTTCTCGAAGTTGGAATCTTCGTTTTGATGATGCAATCAAAGAGTTTGGTTTCATCAAGAACGAAGATGAACCTTGTGTCTACAAGAAGGTCAGTGGGAGCACTATTGTCTTCCTAGTGTTGTATGTAGATGACATACTACTCATTGGGAATGACATCCTTACCCTTCAGTTTGTAAAGACTTGGTTAGGGAATTGCTTTTCAATGAAGGACTTGGGCGAAGCTACCTATGTACTGGGTATAAGGATCTATAGAGATAGATCAAGGAAATTGATTGGCCTAAGTCAAAGTGCATACATAGATAAAGTGCTAAAGAGGTTTAGCATGCAGGATTCCAAGAAAGGATTCTTGTCTATGACACATGGCATTACTCTCTCAAAAGAACAGTGTCCTACAACACAAGAAGAGAGAGAACGTATGAGTAAAGTTCCATATGCATCTGCTATTGGATCCATTATGTATGCCATGTTATGCACACGTCCCGATGTCTCGTATGCCTTGAGCATGACGAGTAGATATCAAGTTGATCCTGGTGAACGTCACTGGATCACTGTCAAGAATATTCTTAAGTACTTGAGAAAGACTAAGGATACATTCTTGATATATGGAGGTGAGGAAGAGCTCATTGTAACAGGTTACACTGATGCTAGCTTCCAAACTGATAAAGATGACTATAGATCGCAGTCTGGTTATGTGTTTTGCCTTAATGGTGGTGCTGTGAGCTGGAAGAGTTCAAAGCAGGCGACAGTGGCCGATTCTACAACAGAGGCTGAGTATATAGCTGCCTCTGAAGCTGCTAAGGAGGCTGTTTGGATCAGGAAGTTCATAACTGAGCTTGAAGTTGTTCCTAGCATTGTAGATCCGATTGAGCTCTATTGTGACAACAATGGAGCCATCGCACAAGCTAAGGAACCTAGATCTCACCAACGATCCAAACATATACTACGGCGCTTCCATCTCATTCGAGATATCATCGAGAGAGGAGATGTGAGGATATGCAAAGTACCAACTGACGATAACATCGCCGACCCACTGACGAAGCCTTTGACGCAGCAGAGACATGATCGTCACACTAGGTCACTAGGTATTAGATACATGAGTGAATGGTCTTAGTGCAAGTGGGAGATTGTTGGATTATGCCCTTAGAACCATTCATTAGATGATTGACTTTGGCATTTTTATGTATCATGACATTTTTATTTATAGTTCATTATTATATTTGTTTTATAACTGTGTAATATAATCTTATATGATAATGTCCTTAGAATAGTAATAACACACTATTCTTAAAATATCCCTAGTCAAGTATTATTGTGAACAAGGATAACAATGATACGATAAGACTAGTATGTGGTTGACTGATGACCATTGTCATGGATATAGGATATCAAGTCATCACATAGGTACATGTTAGAGAACTATGTACTGGATCGACCCTCCATGAGAACGCTACATGGATTGTTATATGAGTGTCATAAGCGATTCTCATAGTGATGATGGTGTATGTGATCCTTTGACTTGAGATCATCAGAGATCCCAATATAGAGAATTGCATACTTTAATGCTGCTAAATGTCATTCGTAACAGGATGGACTATAAAGGTAGTAATTGGGTATGCCTCGATCTATGTAGAGGGATGTTGAGTGATCAAGATAGGATTTATCCCTCTTATATAACAAGAGTGATGTCTTGGGCCCTTTGATAGAGTGAGACTAAAATGCATGGCCGTGCTCAAATAAGTCAATATGAGATATTGATTTTATTTGTTTAATTAGTCTACTCAGGAATCAAGAAACGCTGATTAGACTATACAAGTGTGACACATTCCATGACTTGTGTCTAATCAAGACATCAAAGGATAAAAGGATTAGACTACACAGTAACATCTATCACGAGTAAGGTTATGTCGAGTCATTGACATTCTCGTTACATGAGTAGCAATGATGTGTTGCTAGATACCGCTCATTGCCTGTGACAATTTTGTCATTGCCATTGTTTTGAGAACCTATTGGGTCGCACACTTAGAACGGATCAATGAGGAGCTTAATTAATCCTATTCTAAACTGGATTAAGGATATAACTAATCCTATTCTGAATTGGATTAGGGATATAACTAATCCTATTCTAAGTAGGATTAGAGTTCTGTTTGGCAGTAAATTTTAGGGTAAAAATTTACTGCCTATAAAAGGATGTTTTCTGAAACATAGCCGTACAACAATTAGAAAACAGAAAAGTATTCTTTTAATCGAAGCTAGCAGTTCGGTTAAAAGAATCAAAACGCTCCTTAAGGCATCTGATCGTGAGACGTTCAAGAGTTGTGAGATCCGTTCGTGTGGATACCATAGAGGCAGGAACGAAAAGTTGCTGCTTGTGATTCGACCAAAGACAGAAAAAGCAGAGAAAACGTTAGGTAAAATCTCGAAACTCTAATCAGGCAAGCCTCCGAATCGATTCTGGTGGAGGTCGAATGTTTTATTTCCGCTGCGTGTTTGTTTCGGTTTCCTTCATCAGTGTCATAAGACATTTCCCAGGCGTTGATTTTGTTCTTTTTGTAGGGTGTGCATTTACCTTGTTATGCTTAGATGTTTGAACCTCTGTGCTATGTTTGTTGAACTTCGCTGTCGGTTTTTGTCTTTGTCTGTGTAAACTTTGTTAGATGTTTGAACCTCTGTGATATGGCATGTTATGTATTTCTGGTTATTTTATCATTTTGCCATGTTTTGTCTATGTTCTTCAATCTCTCTCTTTGACCTATTGCTTTAAATTGACTAAGTAATTCTCCATGATCTTTATTCTTATTGAGGGGGAGTATATCATTTTTTTTTGCTATGACAAAAAAGAGGAGAATTAATGTGATAAATTAATCTTGGTACCTAATTTTGAGGGGGAGCAAATATTAAGGGGGAGCATTATTTTCAAAAATTTAAGCAATCTCATTTCCCAAGCAAATTTACCTTAAGTTTTGTCATATCAAAAAGGGGGAGATTGTTAGCTTTAAATTGACAAGTATTTTGAAATGACAAAACTCAAGTAAGCTTAAAAATGATTTTACTACAAAAGTAAATTTGCTTCGAATGAACTCAATGATAGAAATTATTTTAACAAAGTCTTGGATTGAGATTTTAATTGAAAAAGTCAGTAAATACTCTTAGAAAAGTGTTAGAAAGTTGTTTTAACTGACTTAGAATCATAAAAGCCATAAACTATGCAGCAAATTAAGTGCAGGATGATGTACTGGACAAAAGGGATCGATCCCTACTGTAGAGGGATCGATCATTAAATGGCAGATTGCTTGGAAAAAGTCCGAGAAAGGTTGCAAAGCATTCTGGAGAAAAGGGATCGATCCCTTTGCTCGAAATCTGACTCCAACGGCTAGTTTCTGAGGGTTTCAACGGGAAGAAATACATTAAATGCTTCACCAACTGTTCCAGTCGTTGGGTGGACTATAAATAGAGACATTTATGAAGTTTGGAGGTAGAACAAGCATTCTAAAGTATTCAAGCTTCAAGAGAGAAAACTCAAATCTGAAAATCTTCATTGTAACTCCATTTTGTGAGATTTCTTTGTGTTCTTCATCCATTCACTGAAAAGTCTCTTATTCAAAGGGGTGAGCTATTCTTGTAAGGACTGATATTGTAGAGTGTGGGTAGTAATACAAGGGTAGAGGCTTAGAAGGAGATTTCTAAAGTCTCAAGAGAAATTGTAAGAGGTCTTGCCACACCTTCAAGTGGTTTGTAAGCATTCTCAAGGAAGAGCTGAAGGAAAACCTTGACAAGCGGTTCAAGGAGAGAGGATGTAGGCAAGAGATTGGCCGAACCTCTATAAACTTGTGTTTGCTTCTCTTTCCCTTACTCTTTTTACTGCACTTATTTCATTGTTATTTATTTAGTTTTAATTGTGCATTAAGAGTTAGGAAAATTAGAAATAAGTAGAAAAACCGATTCACCCCCCCTCTCGGTAGAACCAACACCAATCTTACATTCCAGAGGACCAAATTGATTTCCAAGTCTCTCTCTATGCTTTATCGGGCCACTCCTTGTATCCACTATGAAACTCACAGGGACAATCACAGGGAAACCAGTAACAGTCCTAATTGATTTTGGCAGCACTCATAACATGGTGCAACCTCGTATTGCTAAATTTTTGGGGCTTCCAATACAACCTGCTCCGAGATTTTCAGTAACAGTGGGCAATGGGGAATTTCTACACTGTTCTGGGCTCTGTTCAAACACTGATTCGGAACTTCAGGGATATCATTTTTCTGTAGATCTTTTCTTGCTCGATGTTTATGGTGCTGATGTAATCTTGGGAATGCAATGGCTCTCTCAACTAGGCCCTGTGCTTTCTGATTTTGCTAATCTCTATATGTCCTTCACTTAAAATGGTTCACTCATCACCTTGGCTGGTAACAAACCTACTCTATACTCTTCCATCTCTTATAGTCAGTTTGTCGATTGTTACAAACTGATGCAGTAGCCTCCGCACATTTTCTCACCTTTACAACAGAAACTCCAACTTTACCACCCACTTATCATCTGACATTCAACGCATCCTCACGACATTTGCTTCAGTATTCTCCACACCACAAGGACTTCCACCCTTCTGCAACCAAGACCACCACATGCACCTTTTACCAAACACTAAACCAATAAATGTTAAACCATATCACTACCCTCACTATCAAAAGAATGACATGGAAACTCTTATTCAAGATATGTTACGAGAAGGAATCATTCGACCAAGCACCAGCCCATTCTCTTCCCCTGTTCCACTTGTTAAAAAAAAAGATGGAACCTGACGATTTTGTGTTGACTACCGTGCACTCAATGCAGTGACCATTCGAGATAATTTCCCTATCCCTACAGTTGATGAGTTACTTGATGAATTGCATGGGGCTATGATTTTCTCTAAAATTGATCTAAGAGCAGGATACCACCAAATTCGTGTGGCACCAGCAGACACTCACAAAACAGCCTTCAGAACAGTTGATGGCCATCTCGAATTTCTTGTTATGCCTTTCGGCCTCAGCAATGCACCTTCAACTTTCCAGGCTATAATGAATGAATTGTTTAAGCCTTTCTTACGAAAGTTTGTTCTGGTATTTTTTGATGATATATTGATATATAGTCCCAATTGGACTACTCATTTGACTCACCTCTCTACTGTTTTGCAATGTCTACTTGACCATCAATTTTATGCTAAACTCTCCAAATGTCCTTTTGGTTGTTCTCAGATAGACTACTTGGGCCACATTATCTCAGCTCAAGGTGTCCAAGTTGATCCATCTAAGATTAATGCAATTGTAGAGTGGCCAACTCCAACTTCTTTAAAGACACTTCGAGGCTTTCTTGGTATATCGGGATACTATAGAAAGTTTGTGCGCCACTATGCTACCTTAGCTGTACCACTTACTGAATTATTGAAGAAAGATAACTTTGTTTGGAGCTCTGAAGTAGACATTGCTTTTGCAAGGCTTAAACAGGCCTTAACAACTGCCTCGGTGTTGGCCTCCCAGATGTTACTAAACCATTTGTCTTAGAAACCGATGCTTCATCAGTCGTATTGGTGCGGTGTTGTCCCAACAAGGTCATCCAATTGCTTATTTTCAGTAGAAAATTGGGATTGCGAATGCAGCATGCTTCTACTTATGTCCGAGAAATGTAGGCCATTACTGCTACCGTCCAAAAATACGTCAGTACTTCTTGGCAGGCCATTCATTATCTACACTGATCAACAAAGTTTAAAGAATTTGATGTCTCAAACTATTCAGACTCCAGAACAGCAAAAATGGTTGGCTAAGCTCTTTGGCTTTCAATATACAATTCTCTATAAACCAGGGTCTACAAATAAAGCTGTGGATGCCCTTTCTCGATGTCCCTCTTCGATAGCAACCTATCATGCCATCTCGGGTTCTGTCCATTCATATATGGAAGAATTGAATTATTATTACTCTTCTACTCCGGAAGGCAAATCCTTCCTCGAGCAAATTCAAGCTGATAATTCTCATTCTTTTGCCTATTATTAAAAGATGGCCTTCTCTTTTATCATGGATGAATTGTTGTACCCCCACAACATCCCTTACAACAGTCCCTGCTCAAAGAATTCCATGCTTCATTCATAGGAGGGCATGCTGGCATTGCTAAAACATTGGCAAGACCTGCTGCCAACTTCTATTGGCCAGGGTTGCGCAACTCCGTAAAACAATTCATAACCTCTTGCCAAATTTGTTAGCAAAGCAAATACCTCACAACCAAGTATGGTGGTTTATTACAGCCACTTCCCATACCTTCACAGATTTGGCAAGATATTGCTATGAACTTCATCACACAATTGCCTCCTTCAAAGGGTAAATCAACAATTTGGGTTATTGTTGATTGCCTCTCTAAGCATGCTTATTTCTTAGCATTACAGCCTGGTATTACTGCTCCTCAACTTGCTCAAAGCTTTGTCAAAGAAATTTTCAAGCTAGATGGATTGCCTCGGTCTATTGTAACTGACTGTGATCCACTATTCTCAGCAAGTTTTGGCGTGAAATCTTCAAGCTTCAAGGGACTGAGCTGAAATTCAGTAGTGCCTATCACCCACAAACTGATAGGCAATCTGAAGTTTTGAACTGCTGCCTTGAGACATATTTACGGTGTTTGGTTTCTGACAACCCTTCTCATTGGACCCGATATTGCATTGGGCAGAGTGGTCTTACAACACTTCTTATCACACAGCCATTAGAATGACTCCTTTTCAAGCAGTTTATGGTATCCCTCCACCCTCTGTCAATACCTACCTTGCTGGTTCAGCAACATTAGATAAAGTTGATGATGCACTTACTACAAGGCAGGCACTTCTTACTGAGTTAAAACAAAACTTAGCTCGCGCCCAAAACCGCATGAAGATGCAAGCAGATCGACATAGACAAGAGAGAGTATTTCAAGAAGGTGATTGGGTCTTTGTTAAGCTTCAACCTTACGTTAACACTCAGTTGTGAGGCAATCACACCAGAAGTTGGCGAAGAAGTATTTCGGTCCATTCAAAATCCTTAAAAGGATCGAACCAGTTGCTTACCAGTTGGACCTACCCTCTACCTCAAAAATACACCCAGTTTTCCATGTCTCCCTACTCAAAGCTTGCCAAGGTGATCCCACTTCTATTTCCTATCCCCTGCCAATCATGCTGTTGATAACCAACCAATCTTAAAACCTGCAATAGTCCTCAAACAAAGTTGGATTGCTACAGGAGATCGCACACTATCCCAAGTTCTGATTCAGTGGCAGAATCAACCATCTTTTGAAGCTACTTGGGAATGGGAAGAAGACATCCGCCACAACTTTCCTACATTCAACCTTGAGGAGAAGGTTGTTTTCAATGATGGGGGTAATGATACAAACCAGGGACCTGATAACAGCAACATGAGACAGGAAGCAAGGCCCAAGCGCACCATCAAGAAGCCTTATTGGATAGCAGATTTTGTAGAACCTTAAAAGGCTGAAGAGAAGTTTAATTGTTAGGCATAGTTGGTAATGGTGGTTTTAACGGAAATGATAGGTGTCAGCAATAGCGAAAAAATAGGGAAATTGTTAGGATCAGCTCAGAAAGAATTGTAATAACATACTATAGTGGTGATGAATGAAGAAGGCATGAGCTATTTTTCTTCTTCCTATTCTCTTCTTCTTCTTCCTCTAATTCCTTCTGCCCTTTTATTCTCTGCTATTATTCTGACCTTCTCTGTTCTGGGCAATCATCCCACCAAACCTCCAACTGCAAGCTGCAGGGACAAAACTAAATTGCTAAAGTACTCTTCTTTCCATTTTTCTATTGTTAAGTTGTCTTCATCAGTTTGATGCTGTTCTATTAATTTCTCTTCTTACTCTCTTCCGCTGGTATTGTTCCTTCTACAATTTTCTTCAAATCCAAGAATGATATTACTCTTTTCTGAGTCTTCTTTCTCTCTTTAATTTCCCTTGTCCTTGAGTTCCTCCACTTGATTCTGTAGGCTGCGTCCAGCACCTCTGCTAACTAGTATTGCTCCCATTCATTCGAAACTCCTTAACTAATTAATTATCCATGAACAAACAATCAAGAATTTTGGACGGTTTTGACCCAAAACAATTGATTCAAATGAGATTAAAATAGGGCAGTGATCCAAAAACAGATTGCTTAAATCCGTTTAGATGAAGATCTGAAAAACTCAACAAATCTACAACCATCATATATCTATTCCTTCCACATTCTGTTTCGTATATGTTGAAATCACCACATATGAAAACAAAGAATTTCATAATTCAATAGAAATAACTCCTCCCATAGGGTTTTTAAGTAAATAGGATATGCAGTGATAAATAGGATATAAATAGAACCCCTTATCTTAAAATTTTTAAGTTTTATTACAAAGACAATTTTGTTCTGCGTAAAACAAAACTTTGAGTCTAGGTGTAAGATTATGCATGAGAAAAATATAACGCCCATTCAGCACCTGTTTAAAAGCAAAACCATTTAATCATGTTTTATCTTTTAATTTTAATAAAAAAGGTCTTAATTCAATATATAAAAAGAATTCCTTTTTATTTTGAAACTTTTTTTAAAAATTTATTTTCTTTATTTAAAAGGTTAAATTTTATTTTTTAGAAATAAATGAGAATTTTTTTTGTATTGAAAAACATACTGAAGTACTCTAATACTCTCATAGCATTTCAATAATTTACTCATCTAAGAATTTTTTAAGAATGACTACTTGCAATTTCCATAGAATGTCATCATAGGAAGATTCACAGTTACTTTGAAATTTTCACAAATGCATATGATGCAAATATATTATGAATGATGCGCGTGCACACAGACACACACACATATAGTTATTTTCATCTTAGAATGATTCACACTTTGGTAATATTTAGTGGATTTTTCTCACGAAAGATCAATTATGAATCACTACTTATGAATTTCATAATATTTTATTATCGGAGATAAAATTTATATTTTTATTCATTTAATTATTTTTTTAAATTTAATTTATTTAATAAATTCAACTATATGAGAAATTGTGATATCGAAATAAAATCACTTAAATATTTCGATATACTATAACTTCTATGAAATCCTATCATTGGAAAATTTCTTATTTTATCCTACTATCAATAATGAATTTTTTACTTACTGGAAATATTACCTCAATCCTTATAAAAAAGATTATCAAACTTCAATCACAAGCATTTTTCATGATTTTATATGACCTGCTCCACATAGGTTATTACACCTCTATTAGGCAATTGGCACATATAGAATTATCATTTCCTCTCACTTATTCATATCACTACACATGTCTACAAGCACAATTCACTTAACCATCCATATCACTAATAGTTCACTTACTCAATCATCTTATAATAATAATCCATCAAGACATCAGGCTTATCATATGTCACTCTTAATCAACACATTCATGTCAGTATAAATCCTTAACATCATTTTCTACTATCACCTAGCAATATGATATTAACCATGCATTTATATACATTAGTTGCCTACACCAATGCTTAGCAAATATCCAATCCACATAAGCTTTGCCAAATTGTAACAATGACCACCAATGATGTTTCCTTTACAATTCAAACACAATAATTGAATTTCTTCATTGAAATCTTAATCTAGTAGCCATAGTAGGCCATGATGTTCTCTAATCTATCCTTATGTTTTTTCTTCATTGAAATCGCTTTAACAATCATTCACTAACAAGCGTGTAAATACTATTAGTACATTATACAAATAACCTTTAATACACTTACCTTGTCATGTCCTAACTTTGGAAGCCTAAAATTTGTGAGCAAATTTTTTCAATTTCTTTCTTTTCACTTACACATTTGTTAGTGATTGTGTAGGTTACTAAACCGCATAGTTATCCTGAGTTTGTTTAAGCGATTCTAAGATCACCTAGGTCCCATTTTAATCTACCATAGCATTTCTTTGAGTGCGCATATCACATACAAAGTTTACGATTATGTATTAAGTGATTGCTACCATTTTCGTATTAACCTATTAAACATCTACTTATGCATTCACTATATTCATACCATTTCTAATCATGAATTAGGTAATTGTCACTGCCAATTCTTCCTAAGTCGATTGCCTTTTATTTAACATCAAGGTCACTCCATATACATAATACATACATACAGCTCATGTCACACCATGTAAACTTCTACTCAAACCTATATATCACCAAATTCCATCACTTACATTCTTTAGACCCTAATCACATCCAAATAGTTGATCCATAAGCATTTCGCAAGTAGTACTACATTTAGAGGAAAAACGATTAGGAAAATATGGATCCATAAGCATGCTATTGAATCTCATTATGAATTGAATTTATAATGGATTCCTAAGGGATCAAAAATTATTTACACTAACCCTCATAGACCCAAGAAAGTTTGGGTATCAAAGCATGCTTAAACTTATGTTGTTGTAAGAGTGTTAGCGCATGGAGTTACAAAGAAATATTGGTGACCAAATGCTCTAATCACCTTCATGGAGTTTGCATGTGCCAATGAGTAAGAGGAAATACTTGATGTCACATACCAAATTTAGATATATATCATACTAATTCACCAAATTTCACACATTTACGGTTGGGCTGTCTGCAGTGTCTTTGATCTCACACATGTAAAATATGTACAAGATAAATTTATTTATTTACATTATGAAAGTATCCCTAATTTACATCCCATATATGTATTTACATATAGTGTACTGTACAACTAACGTCTGAATACATAAAGAAAATATGTATACCTCAACGGTAAACTAAATAAGCCTGAGGGAAACTGCATCAAAATCCTCCTGAGCGAAGTAGATGACTATTGGAAATAATTTAGAAGGAGAGGGAAAATGGGATGAGCTAATGCCCAGTAAGAAATATATAGAACAGAACCGATACTATGCATCTATATGTAAGTATTTTATGCACTTAGAATTTATAAACAATGATTATAAAATTTCTTTGGCATGAATACATAGGAAAGAATACTATAGTGGATTAGATAACTAGTTGAATATGGAAGAATGCTTTGGAGCACCTCACGTGTCTCGGTATCGAATTCCACTATAGGGAGTTTGATAAAATTAAATTAATCACAAAACTTAACAACATCTAGCAAGTAGCTTCCAAAATACAATTTATAATTTAAACTTAATATATTAATTCCAAAACACTCCGCAAACATATATAAAAAATCCATTTCAATAAGTTCATGTCAAAACAACAATTTAAAAAATTACAACTATCATCAAATCTGTATTGTAGAGACAGGGCATCACCTAATAAACTCATGCAATAGGACATATGGCCATAGTCAAAATAAAGTCCTTAGTGGTACTGATCAGGCACCATTTGGGATGCTAATGACGGGATCAAAGTTAATCAGCCCACAAGTCAATCATACAACCATACACTCATAGAAGCATGTGCCTGCAGGTAGCTATGGGGCCAACAGTCTCTAAAAACAATATAAAACATTTGATAGTTGTTTATGGAGATAAATTCAGAAAGTTAAGTCTTCAATCAGTCCATAAAGGCATATTTTGAGAGTATAAACAGTTCAAAAATAAAAATTCATAAAATATTCACAATTCAAAATTAGTTCTAAAATATTCTATTTATCTGCAAATAAGTTATAAAAACAAACCAGTACCTTCAAGTACATAAAATTTAGTAACATGAATTTTTAAATATATATTTTCGAAGTTAGGGTATGAATATGTAATTTCCATGAAGATGATAAATTAGCTTAAGAAATCTTTTGTTCCTAGTCCTTAAGAATATGAATATATGATTCTATAAAAATCTTAGAATTTTTGGCAGCATAACGGCTAGGTATATCCTAACCCTCCTGCACAAAACACAGTTTAAAATCCACAACAGCAATCCACAAATCCAATTCAATTCATTCCAAAACAATTTCAAAAGATCATTCGCATAATAAAACATGCATCATAGCACCCCTATGTCCATTATATATATATATCCCTTACTTGATAATTTCTCACTATATTAGGGGTTAGCACCAGTGTCTTCCTTAAGCTTCCTAGTTGCAATTTATCATACAATTTTTTATCAATTGTCTATATTTTGATTATAAAAATATTTAATACCTTAAGACATAATATTTTTCCTATTGCAGCCTTAATTTCAATCTAATTTCTATTGGTGCTAACACTACAACTACTATCAAAACTTCTTCGTTTTCAGTTTCGATTTTGCCTATAGTCTCTTATTAATTTGTACATTGTTTTAAGACCTTAAATGCATTAAATTGAGCACCATTTCCTCCTCCCCTTCACCATGGCCGAATGCTCTTAAGCTCCCTACACATGTATTTTCTTCAATTTCAACACAAATTCATGTTCTAGGATATCTCTACACTATTTCTACATTATTTCCCATTCAAATTACACCATTTTCATACACATGGGAGCTTGGATGAAACCCTATGGAGGTGTTCTTCCTAGTTCTAGGTTGATTCAAGCTTGAATATTCATCTAAACATGCTAAACACTAAGTAAAGATCATGAAAACCATGAAAAATCCAATAGTTCCATACCTTTTCCTCTTGGATGAAACCTTCAAGAGACACCTCACCCTTATTTTGGCTGATTTAGATGTTGATTTTGGTATAGGAAGATAGAGGAAATTGAGAAGAATAACTTTGGTGAAGGAAATTTTCAGTTTTGTTGAGTTTTCGGTGTAGTTTCCTAAGCTTTCTCTCTCTTCAAGCTTCAAAAATAGTGGTTGTTTGAGAAAGAAAGAGTGCTGGTCGAAAATGAGAACAAGAAGGCATAAAAATTTGGAAAAATTCTGATTTTAATGGTAAAATTACCATTTTGCCCTTATGAAATTTTAGGACTATTTTGCCCTTGTCATTTGACTTTGTTGAAAACTATCAATCTAACCTCCAAAATATTTCTCTTAGGCACCAAATACATCTATTTAACATGTTCGTATGGTCAGAGGAGCTTTCGTTGAAGTTTGATTCGTCATTTGTGCGAAATTACGAAAATACCCCTAATCATAAAATCACGTTATTTTTTGTTTCTTCAGGTGATTCAGTCTACCTATTGACATGGGATGGGAATTTCTCACATGAGGATTATTTTACATTTGACGCTTTGTTAGAAGTCAATTTTGTTTGATTGTTACTTACAAAAATTCTATCGACTTATGTCCTTAATTGTCATTTTTAAATTTGTTTTACATGCTTCAAAAATGACCTAAATAATTGAGTTTGGATTAGAATTTTTTACCATTCCTTTATTTAACTTCGAAAATTGAGTCTGCCAGGTTTCACCTTCATCTGGACACTAGAAAGTTCGTAGGGCCCACAATGCCGTTACCTTTTATACTTGCGAAATGCACAGGAATTAAACAGTAGTGAGAAATCTTATATGTGCTACAGTATTAGAATGTGTGGTTCTCACACTTGAGGATCCACACTTGGCAAAGTCACATCATTTCTTCAAGAATTGCTCAAGATGGACTCAAATAACATAGCAAAACGCTCTTAAGCAAAGGGGTTTTGTAAGCTTAATTTTTATCTTTTTTTTTTAAACTCTTATTTGCTTAAATTCTTTGTGCCTTGATGAAATATCCTATTGGTAATCCATGATGCATTTTGAATGAGATATAAAAAGAATGTTAAATGATTTTGTGTTTATTTGGATTTTTTTTATATAAGCAACATTAAAATGCATTGCAAAATTGTTTACTTGCTTCAAACATGTCAAACTTGTCAAAATATGCAAAATGCCTATCGAGAACCTTGTTTGAATAAGCAAAGTGCATTATATGGTATAATGTTCACATTAATGATGATTTGATGAATTATTTGCATAAATTCTATGTGTTATACCTTACTAGAGCATTCACATCCGTTGGTTTTGCAAAATTGTTCATAATGCACAAAATGCCATTTCATGAGCATTAATGAGAAATATGCATATATATCCATTGTGATTTGATGATATATGTGCTTGAAATCTATATGGACATGTTTGTTGTACCTTGGTTGTGATTTCGAGCTTCTTTGTTTTGCCAAAATGCATATAACTCCTAAAATGACCTTTCATGTAACCAAAAATGCATTTTATGTTCATAATTCTTCCAAAATTACAAAATCTGATATCAAATGATTTCTCATTCATGGTTTTCACTTATACAAGTCCAAAATCATGTTGCATATTTGTTCAAACCTTCACTTGGACTTAAAATACTCAAAAATGGATTTTTAGCAGCTCACAAGTTGATTTTTAAGTAAAAAATCTACAAAATATGAGCAAGGGATCAATGCCTCATCTTAGGGATTGATCTCTCTTGGTAGAAATGCACAATTTTGCAATTCTAGACTTATCGACCCCTCTGGCAAAATGCCTATTTGTTGCCCCTAATGTCAAATTTAAGAAGAATTTTTCATTTTCCTAATATTTTTCTTTCCTCCCAACTTAAATAACATTGTTTTAATTCATTCTTGATCATATTTCAACCAAAATTACTTCCCTATATATCTTGAATGATTTTAATCAACTATGTGCTTGGGGAATACCAAATTATCTCAAAACTGTAAAATCATTTTTCGTTCTCAACGATTGGTTGAAAATTTTAATGAAATGCAAGAATCTTGAAATGATCTTGAAATATCTTTTCAATGAATGCTTCAACATAATTTTGAGATTACATCAATGATTTGTGTGTGAACTTGAGAATTTGATGAACTTCTGCTTGATAGACATATTTATTTCTTTAGTTCATCTTTGTCAAGTATGCTTATAGGATTATATCTCATGGCTTGACTCACATATTCCCCATTAAGCTTTAAGATATATATATATATATATGTTTTTGTTGGAATATGAGTAATTAAGGTCAAGATGTATGCTTGAATGATAAAATGATCAAAACTAGATCTTAATGTTTGAATTCAAATATGACATAGGTAAATATAATATTTGAGATATTTAAAACATTACCTAGAGTCATAATTGTCTTTGGCTTACAATTTGTGATGATAAATGGATCCTGAATGCTCAAATGTATAAAAATTTGTCATCCATGAGCTTAGGCTTCTCTTATGGCCAAATAGTTAAAGAATGTAAGCTTTAATGACAACATATTCAAGGATAAATGCAAATATGAACAAATGCACTTTGATTGGTATCCATGCATATATTCTTGAATGTTTTGATGTTAAGGTTGCATGTTTGCTTAGGTTAAATCAATAAACATGCCTATGAGTTGAGAATATTTATTGCCATGATATTTTGCCCAACCTTATTCATAAATTGTGAACTTTAATGTTAAAATATGCTCTAGCTTGATGAGATTGATTCACTTAGATAAAGCCATTTTGATAAAATAACATATATCCCTTAGAACCTTAAATGATAAAACAATTAGGGATTGGCTATAATTTGACTAAAATGGTAATCTTGAACCCTTCCTTGATTGTAATTGGTAAAGATCTTTAAATGAAAAAGAAGCATAGGGTTCTCTGTGTTTATGACTATAGAAGAATACTTGTGTGGTTGAATGATATGATTTCTTAAATCATCCATATGATTAAATGTGTGCTTCTGAATATGCATTAATGCTTTGTGATAGTATGATTATGTTTATATTAATCGATATGCATGTTTAATGGATGTGTGATTATGTTCTTGCTTGATTGATCTATCCATTCACTTGGCATGAACACACCGCACATAACAATTGATATCTTGCAAAATGTATGAGTAACCATTGGTAATAATTAGTATGAGCTTTAAGTTGATAATTCTTCTCTCTTAAGATTGAAATGACAAATAGGAAGAATTCTTTTAAAACATATTTGCATGAGACATTTTTATGCTAAACTATGTGGTAAATTGATAAATGGTTTAATTCTAGAAACATTCTTTCTTGAAAATGGTTTATGAATTCAATGCATAATTTTTTCATCTAAATTTAGCTCATAATCATTATGTATTATCATGCACCTTAGTTAAACCCTAAAGAACAATTCATATATCTAAGTGTTTGAAAGAATTAAAATGAGCAAGTTATAGAATTAATAGATAATTTATGCAAACTTGCCTCATTATGACCAACTGACAATTTCTTAAAAATTATTTATGAGCAATTGGTATGAGTATCATGAAAAATGTCTTTGCATGCACAAACATTTCACAATCTTTATATGGAAATTGATTTATTTGTGCTATAACTCTTAATACACTAATGTCTTCTTATGTTGGTTGGAGCAAATGTTTTCAAAAAAATCTGAAAGTGGAGAACAATTTATATTAATTATATGTTCTACAAAATTTTAAGCCTTATTTTTAGGAGAAGCACAATTCTTGTTCATATTTGTACTATGACAAAAGGGGGAATGATAATGGTTTGTAAATTGTTTTTGAAAATCATGCTTTTACTAAGGGGGAGCAATTTCAAGGCAAACTTACTTTAAGTTTTGTCATATCATAAAGAGGGAGATTATTAGCTTTAAATTGACACAAATTTTGAAACCAAAACCTAAGCAAAATTAAATGTTTGACTCAACCTGTAAATTTGCTTATTTACTTATGATTTTTCACAAACCATGCTTTTAATCAATATAACACCATGATTTAATTGATTTATTTTAATTGGTCTTAATTGATTAAGAAATGATTTTTGGAAAAAAGAAAATCAAACTTAGTAATTTTCTCAAAAATCTATTGAAAATATTTTAGAAAATTGCTTAGAAAGTTTTTAGGCTCAATTTCATGCTTATCACATTTAAATGGAATTAAAAAATGATTTTGGGATTAAAAGAATTTCTTATTTTTCAAATTTAACTGCTTAGAAATCACCTTCAGGAAATAAGGGATCAATCACTCCTTAAGAGGATTGATCCTTATTAGGCAAATAGCTAAAGGGATCGATCCCCTCATTGATAGGATTGATCCCCTAGGCCATTTTTCCTTCATTTTTTAAGGAAAGGATCCATCATCCCCCTCATAAAGGGATCCATCCCCTCTTTGTTTTAAAGCTTAAATTGTATAGGAAATTGAAGCAAGGATCGATCCCCTCATTAAGGGATCGATCCTTTTGTGTCCAAAATCCTCCAATGACTAGTTTTATGTGATGACCAGCGGGAAGAATTTGTGTTTGGTTCCATCAAGCTTCAGCAACAATCATAAGAGTATAAATAAAAGCTTAGAAGTTCAAGACACTAAGAGACTCTGTTTTACATTTTCTTCAAGCTTCAAAATCATCTCTTTTGTTAAAAATTCTATATCCTCCTTCTTTCTCATATTTTAATATAGCACAAATCTTGTATAGATTCTTTTAGTGCATAAAGTGTAATCATCCACTTACTTAGAGGTTATCCTTGATTATAAAACTTGTTAACCCATTCAAAAATTGTAAAGGAAGGTTAACCCTTGAGTGCTTTATTGTAAGTAAGGTGTTGGGTAGATCTCCTTAAGCCATAAAAAGGAGAGTTGTAAGGTTTGTTTCTTTAGCCCGAAAAAATGAGTGGTGTAAGGTTATCCTTGAACCCAGAAAAAGGAAAAGTTATCATTGAGCCCGTAAAAAGGAAGGTTTCTCATGAGCTTGCAAAAAGAGGGAGTAAAGAAAAATTCAATAGTGGAATTGGAAAAATCCTTGGGAGCATCTTACGGTAGAGGATGTAGCCAAGGTTGTCGAACCTCTATAAATCACTTCCATACAATTATCTAACCCTTCAATCTTTAATTATTTGCAATTTAATTGTGCTTATTGTATTGTGCTTGAATTGTATGTTAGAATAGCCTAGAAAACTTAGAGAACTATAATATATGCTAAAGAATTTAAAGATCAAAAAACGAACATAAGGTTAGTTAAAAACCGATTCACCCTCCTCTCATTAGGTAATTAAGCCAACACACACTATTAGACTCTATAGACTAGAACATACTTCAATTTCATAATTTTCGAAGTTCCTAAAGATCCTTAAAAAAAATAAGCTAAGAAATATTATAATAATTTTCGTTTTCTAGTATGCTTTATAATAAAATTTCATTTACATCCTAAAACTGTGACATCCTCGTCACTACCCAAATATCAACTAACTTCTTCCTTTCACATGTCATTTAGCTAGATTCGTTCGTCAATGTCATCCTTTCTTTCTTCTTATACTTCATGCTTTATTACTTATAGCACTATATCAAATTTGCATGAATAAAAATTTCTTATATGTATATACACATGCGTCACATACATCAGGATCTCACATAACTTACATATCCTATATCCCTAAACTTCCTAATATACATTAACGTAATGTTGTACTGTACAATAGTCTGGAGCACATAATACATAAGTATACCTTCAATAGTTATTGGGAAGCGTATCTCGAAGGTACAGTATAAGGTCTCAAAAGCAAGCTCCTCTATTTGGAGTGGAATTCACTTCAGGTAATCTGTATGAAAAATGTTCGTAAACGGGTGAGTTTACGCTCAATATGAAATAAATGTGAAAGAGCGTACTATGCCACTATATGCAGTTTTTCTTGCTTGGCTCTATAATTTCATGTCAAACTATTATAAACATATATCATATAATTTCTTCAAATGTCATATACACATAATATCAAATAAGTCAAATACTTTCAATTTCCTTTAATTCACTTGAAATCACATGTACAAAAATAATTAACTTCAATTTCAAATAACTTCAAATACTTTCACGTACTTTAATATGAAGTCACTTGCAATTATTTAAATAACTCAAATATATTCATATACTTCAAATACTTTCATATGTATCAATTCACTTGAAATCGAATATACAAATAATCTTCAAATACTTGTGGAGACGGTTGACACCCAATAAAATCATGCACCAAGTAATTCCTATAAGGGATATTAAATAAGTGGCGTACCCAAGCATGGGCCAGGGATCCTCTCCTAAGCCAAAACACATAAGAGACATATGGCCATTGTCTATAGACCACAGTGAACACTAGTCAGGTGACATCTGTGGCAACTGAGGTCTGACTTATGGTTCCTCAGCCCAAATACACATAACACATAATATTGGGGACTTGATCAGAGTCCCTCCAACAAATATCGATAGTGCATGATCATTAAGTGGTTCATAGTCTTAAAACATTGGGTAGCAAAACTACTTCTTAGAAAACCATTGATATTCATAAACCTTCTTATATACTTTAATGATAATCCAAATACATTTATATAAATAAGTTTAAAATGATTATTTTCAAAGGGGGCAGTTGACTACTATTTTAGGGCAGTCGACTGTTATAACATATAAAAATTCAAAAATTTTATTTTCTTTTTTTACATTTAAAATTTCAGATGCAAGTAGGGCAGTCGACTGGTCATATAGGGCAATCGACTGGTCATATAAGGCAATCGACTGGTCCTCAAATAGAATGTTTTCCGAGAAAATGCGATCGACTGGCTCTATAGCAGTCGACTGGTTCGCAAACAGAATACTTCTGGAAAAATGGCAGTCGACTGCTATATAGAGCAGTCAGTTGCTTTAAGTCAGTTTCGAAAAAAGTTACGTCACGACTGTCTCTGAGCAGACGACTGCTATTTAGGGCAGTCGGCTGTCGCGAGCCAAATCGTACTGGGCAAAAAAACCGAGATTTTAACCTTCTTGCACTTAAAACAGCTTTTATTTCAAACCACATATGCAACCAAGATGAACATAGTCTCCCTATGTCAGTTACACATATTCCTTACCTTGATTACTCCGAAACACGTAATCACTTGGTGGCTCCAATTCCTTTCCTTTACTTCTTCAAATCTGTAAACATCATCATTCAAACCTTAACTTTCTTTCATTTTTTTATACCATAAATACATTATACCAACATAATACAACTCCAAACCATAACTGAATTTGACTAAATTAATTTCTTCTCTTACCTTTGCCAATAACCAAAATGGACAGAAATTAGATCTCTTCTATTCCTTTGAATCAACCTTCCATATTACAGGCTTAGCTTAAGCTAGTGACAAGGATCGTTTTTCGTTAAGTGAGCTTAACGAATCAATGACAGGAATTGGTAGTTTGTCAAGGTGAATATTGTTGGAACTTGGAAAAATGGAGGGAACGAGAGGGAGAGTTGAAATGGGGTTGCTGCCGACTTGGATGATGGAGATGATGATGACTCATGCTTCGTTAAATGCCTCTCTATCCTTAATCATCTCAGCCATTAACTTCCCTTGACCCTTTGACATTTGACCTTTAATTACTCTTCTTCCGTTTTATCATATCAGCCACATGTCCTTTTAATTACCATAAAAATCTGACATTAATTCTTTTCTCATACTCTAAATATTTTCTTGATATCAAAATAAATTCTTTGACTAATTGACTATCAATTTCATTATTTCTTCATCTGTCTCATACATCATTTATACATCAGAACTTTACATTTATTTAATTATTTCAGCTGGAATTCTTCACAAGTATAAGAAAATTACATGAAATTAGGGGATTTCACAAAAACTGATAAATTGTCTGATATAATCATATAAATAGTTAATACACATTCCTAATTATAGTATTGTGGAAAATCATCGAAAAATAAAGACATTCAATAACACTATTCATATACCAAGTATGAATTGTGAATGCTCTAGAGCCTGAAAGTGGTTAGAGTCGAATGTAAGAAGCAAAAGTCGATGCTATCTGGGCTTAAAATGTGAGGAAATAGAAGGAAAGTGAGATAGGAGCCCAGTAAGTTAACTACACAAATACAGAGGATAGTAACATACAATAAGTTGTTATAATATGCATGCAATTACGTTGTCATTCATTTCGAACAATTTCAAATAAATGATAATCGATAAAATTCGTATTTTCCCATAGTAATTTCTATGATGACACTTTCGGAGTATAACATTAAGATGCAGTCAATATCTTTTGGGATAGGGTATGGAAGGTATTTTGAAATATTTCATTATCTCCATGGTACTTGATATCACTACTAACAAAGTCATACTATTTACGATGCAATGATTCGATGCGAAAAACGATGCAATAGTTTTAAAAAACTGATGTAATACGATTTCTGATAAATGATATTGTATCCAATAGACACTTTTACTACGCAATAAATGATGCAATAGTCCAATAATAATGTCCGATGTAATGCATTAGTTTGATGAAACAATCGCTGATGTGATTAAACTTATTTGATAAAATCAAAAACTTTTATGGTAAGCAATATTTTATACGATAACGATAAAATGATACATCACTAATAATCACAAGAACACTTTTTGATAAAACAATAGCATGTAGAATAGACATAGGCATAGCTCCTTGATTACCAACAAAGACTATCTCATTGTAGCTATTAATGAGCCAAAAGAAAATCCCGAAAACTAAGTGTTATCTATGGCCATAGATCCGATATCTCCAATCTTAGTGATCAAGTAAGACTGAAACTTCTCAATGACGATTGTCGGACAAGCCGATATGCCTATATACGACTAATAATGCTTAGGCATGTTTCCAAATGCTTTATCAATATAATACACTGTGGAGTTCTTAAAAGCTATAAAAGTAGTTCTATATAGCTTTGAAAAGCCTATAACACTGTAGATAATAAAAGCAAGTGCATGCTTTATCCAAAACCAATTAAATATGCACATTAGCAATATGCTCGATAATAGTTTGATAAAACCATGCAGTTCAATAAGTATCAAAACATTGTACACTTGAGATTAAAGCTTTTAAACATGAAAAATACAAGCTAAAAATCTCCTCTCTTCCATGCTTGCATGAAATATCATAAGCAAGTAGACATGGTTCACTAAATAAGACTATTCACTTACGGTATATGATTTTTAAAACTCACTTCGTTAGGTTTGGCTTACTAAATGTCATTACCCAGCCTACAATTCAAAATCAATATCCACAATCTAGATAGTTTATATTCATAATGCAATATTCACATATACAATTCCATACATAGTCCAGAATCTATATTCAATCACTAATGCTATGATCAAACTTAATATACTTTTACTAATGATAGTGTTGCACAATTCACACATATAATCTACTAAATGATGAAATCAGTGATTCAATGTTCAAACTTACGCTATGCGGTGCTAACATGCATCTTATGCAATTAACGCACCAATGCTCTATAGAGTGAGCGCTTGTTTAAGCTCAGTTTTAGCAATCACCACACCACGCTTAATGTTAAATCACTATAAACACATACCACAGGCCTCATTACACTTCACAATTATAGTAAAGCCAATCATATACTTCATTACTCATTAGTTCCTTTAGGATACAATTAAGTATCTGAAACTTTAAGGAACCAAATTGTCATATTCCTTCAGATTCACTTCATGCAAGTTATATCAATTAAGTGTACACTACACTAGCACTAACATATCCCTTAACCAAGGCCTAGACATAAGGATTTCTACATGCACTTCACCTTTTCTAAACCTACTACAATGCCAAACACTTTAATTCAATGCTCCAAAACACTCTAGTAATGTTCAATTGTAAGAATTACATAACATACTTTAAAAGACCTTTAAACTGAGCACTTGTTCACCAATAACCCTAGGTGGCCGAACCTATAGGTCATTGCTCCAATAGTTTTTAATGCAATCTATGTCTATATAATTCATAACACTACAAAATATTCTCATATATTGAAATCAAAGCTTGAATGGCAACTTACCCCTTGTAACCCTTGGTGGCTAAAAGTTCACCCCTTCCTTAAAGATTGTTTTTCTTCAAAATTCAAACATGACTTAGTTTAGGCCACTAAACAACATAGTAAAAGATGGAAACAAGAATCAAACTCTAATGCCTTGGATCTTACCTTTGCCAAAACTCCTTCAAGGTGCACTTTCACTTGGTTCCACTTCTCCACAAGCTTTAAGGTGAAACTATGTTGATGACTAGATGAAGAGGGATTAGTAGAAGTGCGTAGAACTAAAAAAATCATGAAGATTTGGCTATGGCAAGTCACAGCTCTAAGGGGTTCTCACAATTTTCTCTATTTCTTTTCTTTCTCTTTTAACTTACAGTTTTAAGGATGAAGAAAATGGTGTGGCTGGTCAAGAAGATTATAAATAGGCTTATTTTAGCCATGGTGGTGCACTTGATGTAATAGCCAATGAAAACAATTCAAAAAAGTTTGATAATTATCCAAATATCACTTAATTTCCTCATATTTCATTTATTTTAATTTCTATTGGTTGGCAAAAAGGTGGTAAGTGAGAAATTGATTTATACCTTGCATGTCCCATGCAAGGGGAAAAAATACCAAGGTTGGATGACTAGGGTGGCTGGCCGTAAGAGAGAGAATAGGCAAATTGCTCGATTTTATTGGTTTTGATCATTTTAGGTCAAATTGTAAAATTTTTGACACGAGGCCTGACTTGACAATTTAGGGCCTTGACACAACTTAACAAGACCCCTAAAGTCAATTTACAGTGATGGTTTTGACCACCTATCTTGGTGACCTATGGACAAAGCCGTTATTTCTCGATTTATCGAAAAAGGCCAAAAATCATAATTTAAATGATTAGATTGACTTACCAGAGGCTATATATCATCATTGTATGATGATTTCGAAATATTTGGGTAGGTGTACGATCCTATAGGGCCCACGTACCTACCTGTAACGAAAGTTTACCTCACTAAACCAAAAATCAAAAAATCAATGTCAGGTCATTCTACACTGTTCAAATAGTCGCATATTGGTCTAATAAGCATAAAAATTTAAGTTATTAAATAGGTGGTAGATCTACCTCACGGCTGTGAACTTTCTCTTTTCTCCATAACATGTAGTTCTTTTATTTCTCTTGAAAACTAAAGCTAGATTTAAGGTGAGGAGATGAAGATAGGATAAAAAATCACTTTAGGAATGAAAAACAAGCTTGAATCACTAATGAAGGTGCCATGGAAGTTAAGGTTTTGGCTTTCTCTTTGGTTTCCTTCCCATTTTCTCTATTTCTCATAAAGGCCATGGTTTTCTCTCTATTTCATAGTTGTCATGGCTTTAAGGTGGCATTAATAGGCTAAAGTTAGCATGCATGGTGCATGTTAAGGCTTAACCAATAAGAGTTTGAAAATTATCCTTTAAAAATCTTAATTTCCTTAATTTTCATTTGTCTCACTTCTCATTGGTCCAAGCATGTTTGGTAGTTGAGATTCATGTAAAGTACATGCATGTCCCATGCACAAAGTTGACTTCTAACTAGGGTGGCCAACCATGTTGACCATTTATAGGGTTTTTCCTCGGTTTTGAAATTTTTAGCATTTGTTGGTCCTATAGTAAAATTTTTCGATTAGGGGTGTGACATGACAATTTAAGACTTTGACATTACTCAATTAGACCCCAATAACCAATTCATTTTGTTGGTTTTAACCTATTGATCTGGTGACCTATGGACAAAATTGTCATTTTCTCATTTATTTCACATATTTCATGGTAAGCCATAATTGAATTCAAATAATTTCAAATGATTGAAATTGGCTTACTTGAGTCGAATATCATCAATATATAATGATTCAGACATATCTTATTGGGTGTGCACTTTTGTGGGGCCCACAGACCTGTACGCACGAAAGCTAAATTTATTGGTCCAAAAATTGAAAACTTTTGATTCGACAATCAAATAGGATTCAATAGGTCACGTATTCACTTTATTTGTATAAAAATTTAAGTTCTCACATTCTTCCCACCTTTAGGAAAGTGGTCATCCAAATTCAAGTATATAACGGTGAGGATGTGGGTTCTTCTTTCCTATTAAGCTCTCTAATGGAGCTTTTAGGAAACTTTCACTAACAACATAGTTTTCAATCTTAGTGTTATATTCTTTCTATCCAATATCTAAATTGTTTCTCAATATAATTTTAATTCTCATTTATCATTAAAAACTCGCACTGTGTCACATGGGAAGAATCCGATTAATACTTTTGTAAAATATAAATGTAGAAGACATTATGGACGCTAAATAGCTCTAGTGGTAGAGCTAGTCTATAAGCTATGTCTTCCACTCTCTTTAAGGCTTTGCATGGTAGGCTGGAAAGAAAAACGAAGGGATGAAAAATTAAGAGAAAAATAAAAAGATGGAAAGCATTAATTTTTTTCTTTAGGTGTGCTTGGTAGGAGAGATGGAAAAATGGATGGAAAATAAATTTTTTTCTTTCTATTGCTTGGTATAGTGAAAGTAAGAGGAAAGAAAATTAAAATTAAAATTAAAATTAAATTAAAATTAAAGTGATTTTACCATCCTACCCCTTACATAAATATTTATCAAATGTAATTTTTTTCTTTTTTTTGGCATTTATTGGGTTTTCATTTTCAATGAGATATATTTTAAACAAAAATTGTCAAAATAATTAATTCATGATACTTAATTATTAATTATCAATAAATAAATCATTAATAATTAATTTATGATAATTAATAATTAACTAATTTAATTATTTTTTGACTATTGGTTAATGATTAATTAATTATTAATGATTATTTAATTAATAATTAATCATAGATAGTTAATTAGATTTTAGATAATTAATTATTATAATAAATTAATTATTATTAATTTATGATTAATAATCAATTAATTAATATTAATTATTTAATGATTTAGATATTTATAATCAATAATGATTTTACCATCTACCTCTTATACAAATATCAAAGCTCAGCAAACATATGAGCAATGTCATAATTCTCATGCATGCAAAAACATTTTTGTACAAGCAATTTGATATGACAAATGAAAAAATGATAAAGTGATAGATGTTAAATGATCAACCATGAACAATGCTTAATGCTTATAGAATCATATTTTTTCAAGAAACCTAATATGCCAAAGGTCAATCCATCGTAAAATATATTCATGTATATTAATGCATTTGGGGTATGAGATGGAACCGTCACTACTATTTATAAGTATTTCTTGTTTTTTCATGAGTTTTCGAACAGAAACCAACCTATGCTCAAAGCAATAGAACTACTATAAACAAAAACTCCTAGAAATGTAAGTACTATCGAACGTTACACACTTTTATGAAACTTACAAACAAATAAAGCTTCAAGTCAAAAAGGCATGAAGAGATAAGCTAGGAGCTTTTTAGTTTCATCTTCAAAAGTAGCTATTTACGTCATTGATTGAAACTCTAAAGAAAGCCCTAATGCTTTGTTGATGAATATGATGGAAGGAGCCTTATCACAAGCCATTTGAAAAAGGTTGAAACTAAAGGAAACCGAAACAAACACGCAGCGGAATTTAAATCATTCGGCCTCCACCAGGATCGATTCGGAGAGTTGCCTGATTAGGGTTTCGAGATTTTACCTAACGTTTTCTCTAATTTTCTGTCGTTGGTCGAGTCACAAGCAACAACTTTTCATTCCTGCCTCTATGGTATCCACACGAACGGATCTCACGACTCTTGAACGTCTCACGATCAGAAGCCTTAAAGAGCGTTTTTTATTTTAACCGAATTGCCAGCTTTGATTAAAAGAATATTTTGTTTTTTGTTTGAAAGAAGCTCTAAAACCACAGAGAACAGGTTTCTCTTTTCTGTTTAATTGTGCGGCTCAGTTTTAGAAAACACAAAACATCCTTTTATAGGCAGTAAATTTTACCCTAAAATTTACTGTCAAACAGAACTCTAATCCTACTTAGAATAGGATTAGTTATATCCTTAATCCAATTCAGAATAGGATTAGTTATATCCTTAATCCAATTCAGAATAGGATTAATTAAGCTCCTCATTGATCCGTTCTAAGTGTGCGACCTAATAGGTTCTCAAAACAATGGCAATGACAAAATTGTCACAGGCAATGAGCGGTATCTAGCAACACATCATTGCTACCCATGTAACGAGAATGTCAATGACTCGACATAACCTTACTCGTGATAGATGTTACCATGTAGTCTAATCCCTTTATCCTTTGATGTCTTGATTAGACACAAGTCATGGAATGTGTCACACTTGTATAGTCTAATCAGCGTTTCTTGATTCCTGAGTAGACTAATTAAACAAATAAAATCAATATCTCATATTGACTTATTCGAGCACGACCATGCATTTCTTAGTCTCACTCTATCAAAGGGCCCAAGACATCACTCTTGTTATATAAGAGGGATAAATCCTATCTTGATCACTCAACATCCCTCTACATAGATCAAGGCATACCCAATTACTACCTTTATAGTCCATCCTGTTACGAATGACATCTAGCAGCATTAAAGTATGCAATTCTCTATGTTGGGATCTCTGATGATCTCAAGTCAAAGATCAAATACACCATCATCACTATGAGAATCGCTTATGACACTCATATAACAATCCATGTAGCGTTCTCATGGAGGGTCGATCCAGTACATAGTTCTCTAACATGTACCATGTGATGACTTGATATCCTATATCCATGACAATGGTCATCAGTCAACCACATACTAGTCTTATCGTATCATTGTTATCCTTGTTTACAATAATACTTGACTAGGGATATTTTAAGAATAGTGTGTTATTACTATTCTAAGGACATTATCATATAAGATTACATTACGCAGTTATAAGACAAATATAATAATGAACTATAATAAATAAAAATGTCATGATAAATAAAAAAATGCCAAAGTCAATCATCTAATGAATGGTTCTAAGGGCATAATCCAACAGAAACCAGCTTTTCACTTTCCTATCCATTTTGACACAAGGTCTAATGAAGGAACAATAGTAGAAAAAAAGGAAAAAAGATTATTAAATTTTAAAATAGAAACAAGTAGAACCTAATAAATATGCACATAAACTATTATTAACTACAACTATATTTTGGCCTTTATTCCAACTTTTCTCAAATGACATGCAATCATCCTAAGTAATTATAACAAGGGTGATATCTAGATTTAGTTCGACAATCAGGAGAAACATTTGATAGGTTTCTATGCAGCATAAATTTATGTACTTTCCAAGCTTAAGTTTTGAGATTGAAAATTTTCTAGATTTAGAAAGCAAGAATTATTACACTTGTCAAGATCAGAAGCAAGAAGTTGAACTAACTTAACAAAATATTATTCAAGGAGTTATACCTCAAACATGTGGCTAGCTTACTGCAATAATTTAGTCACTGTATTGGATACATGGCTCTTTATATCATTAACTGAAAAATCAAAGATATTATCAATATCATTGAAACTTTTTCTAGTTTTGCAACAATTCTCCCCTTACAGTAACTATTTTAGAAGCAGTCCTTAGAACAAAAAAAAAAGTATTCGAAAGATTATCTTGATTTAATGAATATTGCATTATAGTAAGTAAGAACTTCAAATTAGGAGCAAGAATCAACAGCCCTGTTTCTCATCACATGATTCAATATCCAACAAACTGTAATCCTGAATTACATAAGACTCAATCTATCCAAGCACTTCCAAGATTCTATGACAAACCCAAGTAATAAGGTTTTTGAAAAATGTGTATATGCTTAACTTGATGAAGTGTTGCCTAAAACATGCATGGCATCAATTATGTTTGAAAAAGGTAAATCTAAGACTTACCTTGGAATTTTGACACATTTACAAACTGTTCTTGTATCGAATATCATCATCAAAGCTTTGGCACAACTTGCCAATTCCCGGGCTTTCTTCTAAAACTACAAAGTTATGCTGTTTTTTCTCTATAATTTAGTCATGGATATGGACTTTAGGACAAGGTCTACCCAAATATTTACAGCATATGTCCAAGTCAATCCAATAGCTATTTTCATCTACAATTACATTAAACATGTCATCATTGATATTCTCTAAAACCTCAGTTCTTAAAAGTTCTACAATGTTGATTTTAATAACTAAGAATCCATTCTCAAAAGAAAATGAAATAGAGTTGGAGCATTTACAACAAGCAGGAATAGAGGAAGCAACTAAGATTTCTAGCAAGTCTTGAGTATAGTAATCATAATTAGTAGCAGTCTTATGTACTTGGATACTCATTGGCTTTGTAAAATTTGAGTTAAAAGCTTAGCTGCAATTCAAATTTGGTTCAAACAAAGTAACAATCACTCAATATCAACAGTGTTTATAAAATGTATCCAACCATAATGTTGACTATCTCCACTGAATGTTTTATTGAAATGAAATGAATTGTTTTACTTGTTTCTTCCAAATGAAATGAAACGTTTGAATGCAAAGAAATGTATTTACAGCATGATTATATTGTTTACCTAAAATGATGCTTTGGACTGTTATTGATATGACTTCTAGTTTTTTGATTGTTTATCGAATGCATGGCATTGTCATTGAAACTTTGAATTGATAGACCTTTGGTTTATACACATGAATTCCTTCTCTAAGAATATTTACATAGATCCACTATAGTTCGATCTAAGGACCGAGACAAGTGAGGTGCTCTAAAGCATCCTTCCATTTGAGCCTGGTATCCCTAACCAATTATAGAATCCTTCCTTTCTGAGTTGTCCGTTACCATTACTAGTTGAATAAATCATTTTAAAGCCTAAGTAGAATACATGCATGTTAGTTGCATGGTATCTACTCTTTTATACATGTTTCTTACTAGGCGTAAGCTCACCCCCTTATCTTCCCTTCCAGAATATCTATAGTATTATTTGCACGATCATCAAAGAGTTCCTCTAATTTTGACAACATCCTTCAGGGCGAGCTTGAGGATTCTTGAAGGCATATTATCCTTCTTTATATGTTCAGACTTTATGTACAGTACAATGTTTTACATTTATATTGTACTCGAGGATGTAAATTATAAGGATAGTAGAATGCTAATTAAAGAAGTGTGAATTGATTATAAATGAGTTTGAATGCTTATTAACTACATATAAGGATATTAAGGTTCTCCTTAAAGTTATTAGTTTCCATAATCGAATGAATGAAATGGATGACACGACAAATAGCCTAGCCAGAATAAATCAAAAAGGAAAAAATTAGTTCAAATTTTAGGTAAATGGTACGTTACAAAAGTTAACATCAGAGCGAAGTTAGATTGATGTTTGTAGATGTCATTAGGTTAGGACAGTTTACATCCCTTGAGTACTGTACTTGTCTAAATAAATAATTGTTTGGAATGACTCAAAATGTTCCTATGTCTCTATTTTTTTGACAGAATGAGCTATAGGCAAAAGGGTAGTGGTAGAGGATAGGGATGGAGATAGGTAGAACCATCTTCAAAACCAGCTTTAGAATAAGCTCCGAGACCTACCCTCCTCCTGAACCTGAGAGCCCCAATACAAGTATTTTAAGGCTAGAATTGATGTTTGCAGAGTTTCTAGCTAATTACAATAGTAATGTAAACAATCAGCCAATAGCACCACTTGTGGCACCACCTCCTCTACCATAAGATAACTCCTTCAATGCCTCCACAGCTACCAATATAATCACCACCACAGCCACAGCCTCCTTCTCAACTTGCATGGCCAACCCCAGCTCGGTCAGACAAGGTCTAGTGGTAAAGTGTTATGTAAACTTGTTGAGGTAGATTAAGAAGCTGGACCCATCAAAGTTCTAGGGAGAGAAAGACCCGATGTGGTTGGAAAACTAGGTTAATGACATTGAAAAGTTGTTTGCCTACATGCAGTGCTTAGAGACAAAAAAAAGTGGGCTTAGCTACCTTTCTGTTAGTGGACGAGGCCTAGCATTGGTGGAAATACACTCAGATAGTATTGAGGGCCCAACATCCGACAGCAACTTGGAATATTTTTCTAGAAGCCTTTAATAAGCAATATCTATCGCGCACAGCCCAAAAGAAGTTACAAGAAGAATTTCTAGGATTGACTTAGGGCAGTATGTTCGTGGATCAGTATGAATTGAAATTTACAGCTTTGAGTCGATTTGATCCTAAAACGATAAGTAGTGAAGAACATAAGGTCCACAAATTTATGAAAGGGTTAAGACTAGCTATTAGAGTTAAGTTGGCTCCCTGAGATATTTCTACCTATGACATGGTCATCTGTGGAGTGCAGTTGTGTGAACAAGACTAGGAATTTCATTAGACGGATTTTGGTGCCCGGGCTAAAGGTAAGGGAAAGGAAAGAGTGAGGTGCAATCAGATGATAGGACTTCATCAAATAAGCATCCTGTTAAGAATACAAAGTTTGAAAGGTATGTTAAGGCTTCTGAAATTAAGATTGTTGATGATAGAGCTGCTTAGTCCACTGTGACTGATAGTTCCATGGGTTTGTAGAAAAACATGTTGGCAAAATGTGGGCATTGTGGTTAAGCTCAAGGCACTAGACCATGTCACTAGATTACAGGTGCTTGCTTTGGATGTGGCGAGATGAGACATCAGATTAAAGATTGCCCAAAGAATAGCTAAGGCAAAAGAGCCTAAGAAGACCACACCGCCTTCGAGATGAGCTACGGCAGGGGAGAAGGGTAAGCAAGTAGTGTCTCAGGGACGGATTTACACTATCGATAAGGAGAATGCCGACGCTTATTCTGATGTGATCAAGGGTAAGATTTCTGTTTTTGATATTGATGCTATTGCATTGTTTGATCCGAGCTCTACTTATTCTTTTGTGTCTTCTATATTTGCTACTAAACTACTTGTAGAGCCTCAACCTTTAGGGCAACTTTTACAAATAAATAAACCTTTTAAAGAATCGCAAATGACAAATATAGTGTACCGTAACTGTAAGCTACGGGTAGGAGAAAGGGAATTAGTAGCCGATCTAATTCTATTGAATATGTATGAAGTTGATGTGATATTAGGATGGACTGGTTAGCTAAAAACTGGGTTAGCTTAGATTGTTATGCTAAATTTATAATCTTCTCTTCTCTCATTAACTATGTTGTAAAGTTTGCTACTATGTAATGAAAGAATGTAATTATTGTCTTAATTATTTAGAATGAAATCTCATAGCCTATGTAAAGGATGTAGAAAACAAATGTTCGAGATTTGAGTGGTCAAGGACTTCCCTGATGTATCTTTGGACGAATACTGAGACTTCCTCTTGATAGAGAATCGAAATTCACTATTGATTTAGTGCCCGGTACTGAACCCATCTTTAAGCCTCTTTATTGAATGGCCTTGGTGGAGCTCGAGGAGCTCAAGAAACAACCCTAAGAGCTACTAGACAAGAGTTTCATTCTACCTAGTATGTCCTTATGAGTGCACTAGTTGTGTTTGTCCGTAAAAAAAAATGGTAGTCTATGTCTTTGTATTGATTAAACATTGTTGAACACGGCTACTATCAAGAACAAATATCCTCTTTCCAAAATTGATTTTTTTTTGTTCAGCTTTGAGGTGTTCAAGTCTTTTCTAAGACAGATCTTAGATCGAGATATCATTAGTTGAAAATAAGTAGCAAAGACGTCCCTAAAACTACCTTTAGGACCTAGTATGGCCACTATGAATTTTTAGTAATACCATTTGGTCTAAGTAATGCCCTCGTAATTTTTATGAATTTGATGAGTGAAGTTTTTAAGCCTTCTCTGGACAAGTTTGTTATCGTCTTCATCAATGACATTCTTGTGTATTTTAAGTCACGAGAAGAATATGAGTAGCATCTTTAGATAGTCCTTTAGACCCTCAAAGATTGGAAACTTTATGCCAAGCTGAGCAAGTATGATTTCTAGCTAGATCAGATTGCTTTCTCGGGTCACATAATCAGTAAAGAATGGGTGTTTGTTGATCCATCTAAAATTAAGGTCATAGTTCAGTGGAAAAGGCCAAAGACAATGACAAAGATTCAGAGTTTCTTGGGTCTAGCCAGATATTATAAACAGTTTGTTGAGGGTTTCTTAAGATTGGTTACTCCTTTAACGCGTTTGACATGAAAAGATGTAAAGTTTTAATGGAATGATGCCTGTAAGGGTAGCTTCCAAGAGTTGAAGCACAAGTTGATGTCAGCACCGATCCTTATTATCCCTAGTGGTTTAAGGGGTTTTTCAATGTACAGTAATGCTTCTGCACTGGGTTTGGGTTGTGTGCTTATGCAGAATGGTAAGGTAATCACTTATGGTTCTTGTCAATTGAAAGTGCATGAGAAGAACTACCCGACTCATGATCTAGAATTAGCCTCCATAGTGGTTGCTTTGAAGATTTGGCGAGATTTTCTTTCTAGAGAAAAATTCAAGTATTCACAGACCACAAGAACTTAAAGTATCTTTTTCACAAAGAGAATTGAATATGAACAGCGTAGATGGCTTGAGCTTCTAAAAGATTATGATCGTGAGATCCTGTACCACCCAAGAAAGCTAATGTGGTGGCAGACGCTCTGAGCAAGAATCATTTGGGTTTAGTCTCTTATATGGTGGTTCGAAAGTATGAATTGCTAGAATAGTTTGTGAGTCTCTATTTAGATATTACTCCTTTTGAGAGTTATAGTATGACAGCCAGTCTACAGATTGAGCCAGACTTAATAGGTTGAATTAGGGCTGCTTAAAAGGAGGATGCTTATTGTATTGACGCTGCTAGCCAGGTTCAGTCAGATTTCAGGATTGGTAGTGATGGTATACTAAGGTTTAAAGGTTATATTTATGTTCCAAAGAACCTAGAGTTGAAAGATTTGATTTTGTATGAAGCACATACATCAAAGTACACTTTACATCCAAGAAGTACAAAGATGTATCATAACCTACAAATCTGCATAGAGTGTACTGGTGGTCTAGGATGAAAAGAGACATTGATGAGTTCGTTGCAAAATGTCTCATTTCTCAGCAGGCTAAGGTAAAGTATCAAAATTCGACAGGTTTATTACAGCCTCTACCTATACCTATATGGAAATGGGAACATGTGACGATAGATTTTGTTATGGTTTTGCCCCAAACCAGGAGAAATCATGATACTATCTAGGTGATGTTGCTTAGCTGACTAAATCTGGTCACTTCCTTGCTATTAAATCTACTGATTCCCTTAATGTTTTGGCAGATCTATATATTAGGGAGATTGTTAGACTTCACAGAGTTCCAAGATTGATAGAGATTTTAGGTTTACCTTTCACTTTTGGGAACGTTTTCAAGAAGTTATGGGATCTTAATTAAACTTTAGCACAGCTTTCCATCCGTAGACTGATGGGTAGTCCGAGCGCACCATTCAGACACTCGAGAATGTGTTAAGAGCTTATGCCTTGGATTTTAAAGGCTCTTGGGACGATCATATACCACTAGCCGAGTTTGCTTGTAACAAAAACTATCATGCTAGCATTGAGATGGCACCCTATAAAACTCTTTATGATAGAAGGTGTCGTTCTCCAATTAGTTGGGAGGAAGTGGGTGATCGAAGGCTATTAGCTCTCGATTTTGTAGAACATGCTTATGAGGATGTCAAATCAATTTGTGAGAGGCTTAAGACAACTCAAAGCCACCAGAAAAGCTATGCTGATAATCAATGCAGACAGTTAGAGTTCTCAATTAGGGATTCTGTATTCTTAAAAGTTTCTTCATCGAAGGGCATCATGAGATTTGGCAAAAAGGAAAAATTGAGTCCTCGTTTCATCGGGCCATTCAAGATTTGGATCGAGTGAGAAATGTAAGTTACCGGTTAGCATTACCTCCAAAGCTAGATAGTGTTTATAATGTCTTCCACTTATCTACACTATAGAAGTACCATCCAAATTCGTCTCATGTTATCCAGTATTAGCCTTTGTAAATTAAGGAAGACATAAGTTATGTTGAGAAGTTGATTCGGATTTTGGATAGGAAAGAGAAAGTATTACGATCCAAGATGATTCCATTGGTCAAAGTTCTCTAGCAGTACCATTCCGCAAAGGAAGCTACGTGGGAATTAGAGAGCTTGATGAAAGAAAGGTACCCTGAATTGTTTGACCACTAGCCTGACTCAAATTTGGAGGACCAAATTTCTCAAGGTGGGAAGGATGTGAGATCCACACTGTTTACTATCCTTAAATTACTGTTAATGAGTATAAGGAAACAAGATATCTCATTATGGTTTAAATGCCATATGCTTTTTAGGTGTAAAAGAGAACTAGGTAGTAGGCCCCACAAAGACTTCTACTGTCGCGATGGAAGTGAAACCTCATAGTACTGATATTTGGAGCTACATATTGAGATGGTAAGAATCTATATCTCAAAATTTATTTATTTTTCATGTTTCAAAAAGCATGCAAAAATTTTAAAAAATGACGGTTAAGTTCATAAGTCAGAAAAATCTTCATGAGTAAAGGTCAACCTAATTTGACTTTTAACCAACCGATAGTCATAGATAAATCTACGTGTGAAGAAGTCTTATGCCATGTAAACTTGAATATTGAATCACACGCGAAAGCTAAAAACTACTTGATTACACTGTTAAGGGTAATTTGGTAATTTCACCCTCTTTACCAGTCAAACCCTGAAAAAATCTTAACCAATGATTAAGAAATGCTAAATACATATATTATGTGAGTGAATAAAACATTTAGAAGTTTAACTGAACGTTTAAACAGAAATTAGGAAGAAAGGGATGTGTTTGGAATTTTCAAAGTTGTATAACGGCATTTTACTAATTAGCCACCTAAGATATTATAAAATAAGTTTTTTTCTTCATCTTTTCTCACTATAGCTAGCCACCTAACATTTTTGAAAGCTTTGAAGAGAAAGAAAGTAATCAAAACCTTAGCAAAAACACTTTGAAATCGAAAAATGTCTTCGCCAAACTTGTTCAGCTCTTTGAGCTCTACAACATACTACAAAATCAAGTGCTGAAAATCATCCCCCATCAAATTTGACCAAGCAAGGTAACAGAGAGAAAGCTTAAATTCATGTGTTTTAATGATTCTAGGTTAAGTGTCTAAGGTGTTTAAGCACGTATTTCAACTTAGATTGAATTAAAACCAAGAGAACTCATCCTTTAGGGTGCCAAGGTTCCTTATGCATAGGGATTGTGCAATTCAATGTAAAAATGATGTAGAATCAGTATACGGAGTAGAACGCGTATACAACTTTAAATTGTTGAAACGGAAAGTGTGGTATATGAAGAGGTATTCAGCCAAGCTAGGATACTAGGATTACCATGCTGAAATTGTTATTTGCTAATGAATATAAGATTGCTAGTGAAGTCAGATTCGAAAAAGGAAGTGATTTGACAATAGTTGTAGTTTAGGCATCTGGTAGGAATTAGACCGAAATTACTGTTGTATTAGGAATTATGGAAGATCTTGAGGTATATAATATTCTTCGTAAAAGAAATGTTGAGTTTTAATCATATTTTGAAGTTGTTTTGCAGCTTTAAAGTAAGAAAGGTTAAGGAGCGATAAGCAAATATGTGGTTGTATATATGATTTGGTGCTGTTAAGCTTCCAATTGGTGTTGAGACATTAGTGGTAAGGAATGTATATAACATAGCGTAGGAGATACTATGTTGCACTAGAAATGTTGGCTGGTTGTGAGATATAAAATATGTTATTAGTACAGGAAGGCTAGGCTAGTTAGTACCGTTATGCTGTCGAAATTTCGCAAAACGAACCTAAATCGTTCTCTCCGTTAGTAGCAAACTAGTTTAATTACTAAAGTTGAAAGAATAGGAAGAAATGAGAAAATGGGGTTAGGCATTAAGATTGTATGAATTTGTAACTCATTTTTCGAATGGATTTTTAATTGTTTTCACACGTTTTAAGTTCCTTGCATGTTTTAGACATATATTTATACGTAAATAAAATATTTTGAACTCGGGTTGTCACACCAAAATTTTGCTGAATTATTATACTTGAAGTGGAAATATTGCCTGTTTTAAATGTTTATGGACTGACTTAAGATATGATTTGATGAATGATTTCTATAAATGCTCCTGAATAATAAATGCTTTGTTTTGAGACTGTTAGCTCCCGTAGTTGCCTTCTGGTAATCATGAGAATGTAATGTAATGTAATCTATGCTATTGACACTGATCACGTCTTCTGCACTCACAGTTGTCACCTGATCAGTGCACTTTATGGACCCTTGACTATGGCCATATGTCTTAATGTAATGTCCTTCATGGAACCCTAATGTGCATGATTTTACATGGATATTGACCTTCTCCAGTGAATGTTTTATTGAAATGAAATGAAATGAATTGCTTTACTTGTTTCTTTTAAATGAAATGAAACGTTTGAATGCAAAGAAATATGTTTACATCATGATTATGTTGTTTGACTAAAATGATGCTTTGGATTGTTACTGATATGATTTCAAGGTTTTCGATTCTTTATCGAATGCATCGCATTGCCATTGAAACTTTGAATTGATAGACTTTTCATTTATGCGTATGAATTCCTTCTCTAAGAATATTTACATAGATCCACTGTAGTCGGACCTAGGGATAGGGACAAGTAAGGTGCTCTAAAGCATCCTTCCATATTAAGCACTGTGTCCTTAGTTGATTATAAAATTCTTCCTTTCCGAGTTGTCCGTTATCGTTACTAGTTGTATAAATCATTATGAAGCCTAAGTAGGATACATGCAAATTAGTTGCATGGTATCTGCTTTGTCATATATGTTTCTTACTGGACGTAAGCTCACCCCCTTATCTTTGCTTCCAAATTATCTATGGTAGTATTTGCACGATTATTGAGAAGTTCCTCTACTTTTGACAATATCTTTCAAGGTGAACTTAAGGATTCGTATTATCCTTCCTTATACGCTCAAACTTTATGTACAGTATAGTGTTGTCCATTTATGTTGTACTTGGAGATGTAAATTATAAGGATAGTAGAATCCTAAACAAGGAAGTGTGAATTGATTATAAATGAGTTTGAATGCTTATTAATTACAATAAGGATATCAAGGTTCTCCTTAAAGTTATCAGTTCCTATAATCGAATGAATGAAATGGATGATACGACAAATGGCCTAACCAGAATAAATCAAAAAGGTAAAAGTTAGTTCAAATTTTAAGTATATGGTATGTTACAACTTCACAAAGAACTTAAGAGGAATTTAATTCTAATAAGCATGATAGAGCTAATTGTTTGAATCATGTATACATATACTTAATAAGTGATAAAGTTAGATATGTGTAATCACAAAGCTAGTTTTTACATTTACATATTTGAACTTAAGTTGATCCTGCTTTTTAAGCGAGTAATATGTGATTTAATTATAGAAGTATCGATACAGTTTGAATGTGTATCGATATAACATGTTTTAAATATTGGCGAGACTAATAGTGTATCGATACCTTATGATGACCATGAAATAAAGGGTTTACGCTATGATTTGGTACTGATACGGTTAAGATAAGTTTAGATACAATTATTTCTCATTGTGCGATATTTCTCTTAAAGGTATTGATACACAGAAGGAAGTATCAATACGTTTTAGGTTTGGCAAGCTCTAATGGTTAGAGTTTTGTAGCTACTAATGGAAAGATCAGTAGGAAATCAACCTCAACACCAAAGACTTAAATAATCTATATAAAGAATAAGATATAAACTAAAGAAAGAGAAAGCCAAAATTCCTTATCAAAAGTTATACTCGTTCCCAAAGTTTCAAAAGAGAAAAGAGAAGAAAAGAAACAAAGATTAAATCTCCATATCCATTGTCTCAAGAAGTTTCTTTTAAAGAGCTAATGAGAGTTATTCAACCTTAGTAGAGGCATTGGTAAACCATTTTGTTAACCCACTTCCATATTGGTAAAGAGAAGAGTTCCCTAGTTTATTAAATTTGTAAAGTGAGGTTTAGGTGGATTAAGATTTGCTTCATGAACCAAAAAAAGAAGTTGTTGTAAAGTTTGCTCTTTTAGTCAAAAGAAAAAAGAGCACTTATAAAGGTTGCTTCCCTTAGCCTAAGAAAGGGAAAGTGTAGGTTTACTCTTTGAGCTTATGAAAGGGGAGTGGTTAATGTTATCCTTAGCATTTGGGGAAAATAAAAAAGGTTGTCTCCCAAAGCCTGCAAAATAAAAAAGTTGTAATCCATTTTTTGGTAGTGAGTTGGTGGAAATCTTTTGGAGTGACTCAAGGTAGAAGGCATAGGTTGGGAGTCAAACCTCTATAAATTGATTATGTATAGCTTTTCTTCCCTACACTCTTACTCTATTGTTTATTATTTTATCTATTGTTTGCTTGTATGTTACATAGATAGTGTAGGTAGTACTCATTACTCAAGATAGAAAAGCCATAAGTTAGAAAAGAAAATTAGGAATAGATTTTCCCCCTTCTCGACTATTTGTGAGCCAACTATTTAATCAAATCAGAGTACAAATGATCCTTAGAAATGGCTCATATCAACTTAGGAAACCCATCAACCTCAAAAGAACACTTTACTAATAGACCCCCATTGTTTAATAGAACGAATTACTCTTATTAGGAGACTAGAATGACACTCTTCATAAAAGTTAAGGATTATGAAGTATGGAGAGTAATTATTAGAGGTCCTCATATCCCAAAGAAAACGGTAAGAAATAAAGAGATGATCAAAACAAAAAGAAGAATAAGACAAAAATGATATTAAGCTAGCACAATTAAATGCAAAGGCTATGCATATTCTATTTTGTGCATTAGGACCAAATGAGTACAATAGAGTTTCCCTATGTGATGGTGTTAAAGAGATTTAGGACAAACTAGAGGTAACACATGAGGGAACAACAAAGTCAAAAAGACCAAGATCGGGATACTCACTTGAGATTATGAGATCTTTAGGATGAAACCCTATGAGTTAGTGGATGAGATGGCAAATAGATTTACTAACATCATAAGTGATCTTAAGGGGTTAGGAAAGACTTATTCTAATAGAAATTAGTCAAAAAGATCTTAAATAGCCTTCTCAATTCATAAGAAGTGAAGGTCATAGCAATAGAGGAATCAAAAGATCTTAATACACTATCTATAGATGAATTTATGGGATCATTATTCACCTATGAAATAAAAATGAAGAGGAGTGAAGAGCCATTAGGTAAGAACATGGGAATAACTCTTTAGTCTTTAACTACTAAGGATACTTGGATAGAAAACAATAGCTCTAAAAGTGATGAATTAGATTTAGTTATGTTAGCTAGGAAATTTAATATGTTTTTGACTAGTACAACTAAGGGGTTAGAGAGAAAACCATTTAGAAAAGAAACATCTAAAGGGGACTTAGTTTAAAGGATGAAAATCCCATTATTTGCTTTGAATGCAACAATCTAGGACACATTAGGCAAAACTATCGCACTCTCAGGAAAAAATTTGTGAAATCCCCAATTTCTTGTAAATTCCTCATATTTGTAAAGTCTTCTAGCTGAAAGAAATTAAATAAATATGAGATTTGGGTACAAAAATGATATATGAGACCTATGTGGAATAAGTGGAATTGATGGTCAAATAGTCAAAGAAGTAAATCTGATATTGTAAGAATAATTGAAGTAGGAGAAAAGAATTAATGTCAGATTTTTATAGTAATTAAGGACATGTGGCTTATAAAGGGAAGAAGGGAAATAAATAGTCAAAGAGTTAAATAGTCAAGGGTTGAGATGAAATGATTTAATGGGATAATTATGCATTAAATGAAGCTTGATGAGTCATCTTCAGCCATCTCCAAGTCGGCAGCAACCCTCCAGCCATCCCTCTCGTTCCATCTATTTTCTTCTTGAGTTTCCATTCTAATTTCCATGACAAACTCCCATGTAGTAACAAAAATCGATCCTTATCACTAGCATAAGTTATATTTGAAGTTTGGTGGATTGAATCCAAGTAATTGGAGAAATCTAAATTGCTGTCAAACTTGGCTATAGACAAAGGTAAAAGAAGAGGTTAGTTCCTTCAATTATGTCCATGATTTGGAGTTATATAATGATAGTATAGTATGCTTATTGTGTTAGAATGGAAGAAAGTTAAAGGTTTGGAATTGTTATGATTCATACAGCTTTGAAGAGTTGAGAAGGACAAGTATTGGTGAGACCAAGCTCGAGGATTGTTGGCTATCGAGGTAAGGAATTTATGTAACGGACGTAGGGTGCCTATGTCTGCATGTTTTTAATTGTTTTGGAGAGAAGTACAACTTGGTTTTTATGTAGAAAGGTTAAATTTTAGGTTTTACTCTTAGTTACCAAAATGCTAGGAGCAACTGACTACAGTAAGTAGCAGTCGACTGCCTAGAGACAACCAAAGCATAGATTTTCGAAAATCGAGACAAACCAGTCGACTGGTATTTTCCAAAAAGTATTCTGTTTCAAAACCAGTCGACTGCCTATGGAGCCAGTCGACTGCCCTGTTTTTAGAAGCATTCTGTTTGTGAAAACAGTCGACTGTCGATGAGCCAGCCGACTGCCTTTTTCTCGAAAACATTCTGTTTCAAAACCAGTCGACTGCTATATGGGACCAGTCGACTGCCCTATGTGCTTTTCGAAAAATAAAATATTTGAATTTTAGAAAGAAAAGAAATTCAATAAAGCAAAATATGTGATAGTAGTCGATTGCCCTATATGACCAGTCGACTGCCCCTCTTTGAAAAAGAGATTTTAAAGCCTATTTCAAGAGAATAGATTTATATTTGTTAAAGCTATATGACAAAGGTTTTGGAGCCCTTAGATTTCTTTGGCGATCATGCACATTACTTGTATTTGTATTTGGCTAAGGAACCTTAATCCGGTCCTCAGGGCCACAGATGTCACCTGCCTAGTGCTCACTATGGTCTATAGACAATGGCCATATGTTTCTTATTTGTATTCGGCTTTGGGGAGGATCGCTGGCCCATGCGTGGGTACGCTACTTATTTGACATCTCTTGGGATTATCCTTTATGGATATATTTGTGGTATCCCGTATGAGATCTCTCATGGATTATCCCTTACGGGATATATTTGCTATATCCTTATGAGAGTTATTTGGTGCATGATTCGGTTGGAAGTTAATTGTCTCCCATCTATTTGAAAGTATTTGAAGCTAATTGTAATTGTATATGTGATTTCACGTGATTTGAGATCCATGAAATTAATTGAAGTATTTGAATTATTTGGTTTTACTTGTATTTGATAATTGCGGGAAATATATATGACATTTGCTTTATAATTGTTAGCTTTAAATTGACAAGTATTTTGAAATGACAAAACTCAAGTAAGCTTAAAAATGATTTTATTACAAAAGTAAATTTGCTTTGAATGAACTCAATGATAGAAAATATTTTAAACAAAGTTTTTGGATTGTGATCTCAATTGAAAAAGTCAGTAAATATTCTTAGGAAAGTGTTAGAAGGTTTTGAACTGACTTAGAATCACAAAAGTCATCAATGTGTATCAATTTGCAGCAAAATAGGTGCAGGAAGGTATTCTGGAAAAAAGGGATCGATCCCCCCAGGAAAGGGATCGATCCCTAAATGGCAGATTACTTGGAAAAGGCCCAGAAAAGGCAAGGAATGCATTCTGGAGAAAAGGGATCGATCCCTTCGCTGGAAATCTGACTCCAACGGCTAGTTTTTTAGGGTTTCAACGAGAGGATTTGCATTAAATGTTTCACCAACCGTTCCAACTGTTTGGTGGACTATAAATAGAGGCATTTATGAAGTTTGGAGGTAGAATAAGCACTCAAAAATCTTCAAGCTTCAAGAAAGAAAATCAAATCTGAAAATCCTCATTGTGTAACTCCATTTGTGAGATTCTTTGTTGTTCTTCACCCATTCACTGAAAATTCTGATATTCAAAGGGGTGAGCTATCCTTGTAAGGTCTGATATTGTAGAGTGTGGGTAGTAATACAAGGGTAGAGGCTTAGAAGGAGATTTCTAAAGTCTCAAGAAAAATTGTAAGAGGCCTTGCCACACCTTCAAGTGGTTTGTAAGGATTCACAAGGAAGAGCTGAATCAAAACCTTGACAAGGGGTTCAAGGAGAGAAGACGTAGGCAAGAGATTGGCCGAAACTCTATAAACTTGTGTTTGCTTCTCTTTCCCTTACTCTTTTTACTGCACTTATTTTTTTTCATTGTTGTTTATTTAGTTTTAATTGTGCATTAAGAGTTAGGAAAATTAGAAATAAGTAAAAAACCGATTCACCCCCCTCTCGGTAGAGCCAACAATTGGTATCAGAGCTTGGGCTCGAGATTAAGTTAGATTAACATCTATCGAGTAAAACGATCACTAATGGCTCAAACTAGTTTGTCTACACCTTTGGTAGGAGAGGGACACTCTACGGTTAAACCTCCACTCTTTAATGGTGAGAACTATGCTTATTGGAAGACTAGAATGATGCTATTTATTCAAGCCAATGATTATGAAGTATGAAGAATTATTGTTAAAGGTCCCCTTATCCCTATTAAGAAAGTAGATGGGTCAGATGTGCCTAAGAAAGAAGATGAGTGGGATACTAATGACATTAGAATGGCACAACTTAATGCTAAAGCAATGCACCCACTATTTTGTGCATTAGGACCAAATGAATATAATCGAGTTTCACATTGTGAGAATGCTAAACAAGTTTGGGATAAACTAGCTATCACACATGAGGGAACCACACAAGTCAAAGAAACAAAAGTAGGCATGCTCACTCAAGACTATGAACTATTTAGAATGAAGAATGATGAGTCAATTAGTGACATGTTTACTAGGTTTACGAACATAATAAATGGTCTTAAAGCTTTAGGGAAGACATACTCTAATGTAGAGATGGTGAAAAAGGTTCTCAATAGCTTACCTAAATCATGGGAAGCTAAAGTCACTACTATTGAGGAATCCAAGGACCCTCATACACTCTCATTAGATGAACTTATGGGATCCTTACTCACTTATGAGATGAAAATTAAGAGAAATCAAGATCCCCCAAAGAAAGTTGGAGTAGCACTAAAATCCACCACAATTGAGGAATCAAAAGATGATCATGATGTAAGTGGTGATGAAGAGGATTTAGAAATGGCCATGTTCGCCAAGAGATTCAATAAATTCATGAGGATGAGAGCTAGTGGAAACTCTAGGAGACCCCCTAGGAGAGAGTTAAATAGAGGTGAAACTAGTAGGAAAGAAAAGGACCAAATTATTTGTTATGAATGCAAAAAACCTGGTCATATTAAATTTGATTGTCCTTTGTATAGAAAGCAAAATGAGAAGAAACAAAAGAAGAAGGCAATTGTGGCTACTTGGAGTGATAGTGACTGCTCCGATGAAGAGAATGTGGAAGATGAAGTAGCCAACCTTTGTTTCATGGCTTTTGAAGCTGAGAAGGTAACTTCTAACTTGTTAGATACTAATGAATACACTTTTGATGAATTGCAAGATGCATTTGATGAGTTAGCCAATGAATTTGAATGCATGAATTTGAAATATAAGAAAATGATCTCTAAGTTGAAAAAGGAAAATGAAATGCTTGTGAATGTTAAATTAGAATGTGAGAAGAAATTAGAAAATGCTAATCTAGAAATCGAAGAATTAAATAAGAAGAACACTAATTTGCAAAACTCCTTTATTAGATTTTACATGGGTCAACAAAAACTTGATCAAATGCTAAAGACTCAAAGAGCATTCTTTGATAGAGAAGGGTTAGGCTATAATGCATCTAACAAAGAGACTCATCTTAAAAACTTCCTAGTTAAAGATAGAAAATTTGTTTTGTGCACATTATGTAATAAACTAGGACACTCTTCACAAGCATGCACCTTTAGGAAGACCATGATTAGAGGAAAAATGGCTGTCAAGATTTGGGTACCTAAACATGTTTTAAATTCAAGTGATAAGTCATTAAAGATGAAATGGATCCCTAAAGGATCTAAAATTATAAGTACTAACTCTCAAGGACCCAAGAAAATTTGGGTACCTAAGATGAAAGCTTGATGTGTTTGTAGGAGGAAGAGTATTGCTACAAGGCTAAGTCCAAGGAACATTGGTACCTTGATAGTGGATGCTAAGACACATGACGGGTGACAAGAGCCAATTCAAGCTCCTAAAGCATAAAAGTGGTGGAGAAGTCACATTTGGAGACAACTCCAAAGGACAAATTGAAGGAATTGGCTCAATTGGTAACTCTTCCTCAACTATTGAGAATGTTTGTATGTTAGAGGCTTAAAGCATAATTTGCTTAGTATTAGTCAATTGTGTGATAAGGGATTTAAAGTTGTGTTTGATGATTTGTGTTGCAATGTTGTTAATGCCAAAACTAATCAAATTGTCTTTATTGGACATAGACAAGGAAATATTTATATTGTGGATTTAAATGAACTTAATAGCAAAAATGTATGCTTTATGGCCACTAGAAAGATGAACCTTGGTTATGGCATAGAAGACTAGGCCATGCTAGCATGCATGTTTTGTCTAAGTTAGCCAAAAGAGATCTAGTAGTAGGATTACCTAAGCTTCAATTTGAAAATGATAAAGTTTGTGAGGCATGTGTAAGAGGAAAACACAAAAGAATTTCATTTAAACCTAATAAGTGTGTCACTACCTCTAGATCACTTCAACTTCTTCACTTAGATCTCTTTAGACCAACTAGGACAACTAGTTTAGGAGGTAAACACTATGGATTTGTGATAGTTGATGATTACACTAGGTTTACTTGGGTGTTCTTTTTGAGTGTTAAAAATGAGGCTTTAGATAAATTCATTGTTTTCTCAAAACTTGTTCAAAATGAAAAAGGTTACTCTATTTCGAGTATTAGGAGTGACCATGGAAAAGAATTTGAAAATCTTGGTTTTGATACATTTTGCAATGAAAATGGTATTAGCCATAATTTTTCAGCTCCTAGAACTCCCCAACAAAATGGGGTAGTTGAAAGGAGAAATAGAACCTTAGAAGAAATGGCTAGAACCATGCTTTTTGAAAATAACTTACCTAAATATTTTTGGGCTGAAGCAGTAAATACTTCTTGCTATGTCATAAATAGAGCTACGGTAAGGCCTATTTTAAAGAAAACTCCTTATGAGCTTTATAAAGGAAAAAGGCCTAAAATAAGTTATTTTCACCCATTTGGATGTAAATGTTTTGTTTTGAACAATGGTAAAGATAACCTAGGAAAATTTGATGCTAAAAGTGATGAAGGAATTTTTCTTGGCTATTCTTTAAATTCTAAGGCTTATAGAGTTTTCAATAAAAGAACACTTGTAGTAGAAGAGTCAATACATGTAATCTTTGATGAATCAAATATCACTAGTGGAACCAATCTTGATGATGTAGAGATCTTTGATGAACCTATAGTTGATCCATCTCAAGATAAGGATGTTAGGGAACAATTAGAAGATCTTAATATTAACAAAAATGAAGAGTCCATGGAACAAGAAATAATTGAGAAAGAATCTAGGTGTCCTAGAGAACTTGGATATGTCAAAGATAATGATATTGTTGGAGATCCAACCATTGGAGTTAGGACTAGGTCAACCTATAGAAACATATGTCAACATGTAGCCTTTGTGTCACAATTTGAGCCAAAGAAAGTGGATGAAGCCTTGAAAGATGAAAATTGGATTATGGTCATGCAAGAGGAATTAAATCAATTTGAGAGAAGCAAAGTGTGGACATTAGTGGAAAGACCTAAAGATTATCCCATCATTGGAACCAAATGGATATTCAAGAATAAGATGGATGAAAATAGCATTATTGTTAGAAACAAGGCTAGGTTAGTGGCTCAAGGATATAGACAAGAAGAAGGGATAGGCTATGATGAAACCTATGCTCTAGTAGCTAGATTAGAAGCCATTAGATGCTACTTGCTTTTGCATGCTATAAGGATTTTAAGTTATATCAAATGGATGTAAAGAGTGCCTTTTTAAATGGTTTCATAAATGAAGAGGTTTATGTTGAACAACCTCCCGGTTTTGAAAATCCAAAATTTCCTAACCATGTCTTCAAACTTTCAAAAGCCTTATATGGATTAAAACAAGCTCCTAGAGCTTGGTATGAAAGACTTTCAAAGTTTTTAATCGAAAAAGGTTTTACAAGAGGAAAGGTAGACACAACCTTGTTTATTCAATCTAAGGGTCATGACTTATTAGTAGTTCAAATTTATGTAGATGATATCATTTTGGGATCTACAAATGAGTCGTTGTGCAAAAATTTCTCAAAGTTAATGCAAGGTGAATTTGAAATGAGTATGATGGGAGAATTAACCTTCTTTCTAGGACTTCAAGTTAAACAATGCAAAGAAGGTATTTTCATAAATCAAGCTAAGTACACTAAAGATTTGCTCAAAAGATTTGAAATGGATGAGTCTAAACCTTACTCTACACCTATGAGCATAAATATCAAGCTTAACAAGGATGAAGGAGGAAAATGTGTAGACACTAAACTATATAGGTCTATGATTGGCTCATTGCTATATTTAACTGCTAGTAGACCCGATATAATGTTTAGTGTATGCTTGTGTGCTAGATTTCAGTCATCTAGAATCACACCTACAAGCAGTAAAAAGAATCCTTAGATACCTCAAACACACTTCTTCCTTAGGACCTTGGTATCCTAAAGATTCTACACTTGATCTCCATGCTTATTCCGATGCGGATTTTGGTGGATGCAAAGTGGATAGGAAAAGCACATCGGGAACATGTCAATTCTTAGGAAGTAGGCTTATTTCATGGTTTCTCTAAGAAACAAAATAGCGTAGCTCAATCCACAACCGAGGCTGAATATATAGCTTCCGGAAGTTGCTGTGCTCAAGTTTGGTGGAACAACAAATGAGAGACTATGGAATAGAAATGAACCAAGTTCCCATCAAGTGTGACAACACTAGTGCTATCAATCTTACAAAAAATCCCATCCAACACTCTAGAACCAAGCACATTGAGATTAGACATCATTTTATACGAGATCATGTGCAAAAAGGGGACATTATTCTAAAGTATGTAGATACATTGCACCAATTGGCTGATATTTTCACCAAACCCTTGGACAAGGAGAGATTTTGCACTCTTAGAGGTGAATTAGGTATTATGAATGCTCCTTGAATTGATTTGATGTTGAATAAATGGCTTAAGTTGGTTTGTGCTAATTGCAAAACAGAAATTTGAAGAATATAATTACTACTTGCAATTCATGACCTTAACTTACCATGTTACTGTTCATGTTCTTAGCTTTTTGAGATTGAATTGTTGAATTTTGTGTGTTTTGATCATGTTAAACTCTCTTCATTAGTAAAAACCCATTTCCAATGGTTAAGACACTATCACAGCCATGGTCACCTTTTATGTCTGCACACTCATGCAATTTTCTGCACTTTTCTGCATTTTTCTGCAGTTTTCCACTCACATCTCATGCATCCCAAGTGGCACCAACCAGATTTTGATTTTAAAATAGTAAAAATGCATAACTTCCATTGTTTTCAAATCATTTTTATGCATTTCAAATGAGGCAAGTGACTGAGGAGACATTTCTTCCAAAATAGGATTGATTTCCAAGTCTATCAGGCCAAAAATCTAGGTTTCTACTATGAGGGGTCGATCCCTTTCACCATGGGATCGATCCCATAGCCTCAACAATTGGTGAAAAAAAAAAACTTGGGAAACATTCTGCCTAGAAGGGATCGATCCCTTCCTAGAAGGGATTGATCTCCTAGGGATAGAATGCCATTCGCGGGCTATTTTAAACATCACGCCCCTTAGTCTTTCATTCCTATTCATCTTCCTCTTCCTTCACGACGCCCTCTCCCATTTCCTCTCTCCCATATCCTCTTGATCTCACTCAATTCTTCACCAAATCGCTCCATTCCTTCCCCAATCTTCCTCATTTCTTCACCTCTTTCATTTCCCCCACTCATTTTCTACCCAAACTTCATCTTTTCTCTTCTTCTTTCTTCTTCCACACCATGGTTACTATTCACCCAACATTGCAATTGTAAGTTTTTCTCCCATTTTTCATTAAATTTTTCTTGCATTTCTAGTTTGTTTCATCATATCTTGTCTACCCATTTGCATATTTTACATCAATTTCCTTTCCATCTAGGTTTTCCATTTATTGGCACTTGTCTCTTTTCTAGGATTTATACTTAGTCTATTTGTAGTTGTTCATCCATATTTCACTGTCATACTTGTTCCATGCATCTTGGGTTGTGGCTCTCTGTTGTTGGCTAGCTCTTATCTTTCCCATATCCTTATCCCTCGTTCACCAAAATCGTGCCCACTACCTGTTCGGTAAAAGTCCTCAACGAACTTTCCTGCATTTTTCACTCCATATGGCTCCTAAAGTTAAGCACGCTGCTCAAAAACGCAAAACCAGTGCTTCCTCCTCTTCCTCCTCCATACCGGCCACCTTTAACCGCTGCTTTCGCCATGCCAATGAGAAAACAAGATTTCTAGCGAACTTTGCCAATATGCCTATTAAGCATTGGCGTCCAATTGATTTCGATTTCCTCGAATCAATTAATTTTCCTTACTTGGCCAAATTCGCTGAATTTAATTGGATTAACTTTCTCAAAATCAACACTCCGGTTCCTCCAAGCATCATTCAGGCTCTCTTTTCCAATGCCGAAACCATCACGGATCCAAATGATGAATGTCGTGTTGTAGGAATTCGATCCTATGTCATGGGCAAACACATTGAAATCATCACACAATCCCTCTTTGTTGTCCTTGGAGTTCCCGATGACGGTACTATATATGAGAATGTTGACGTCCCCTTAAAGTTTCCCGTTACCAATAATCGTGCAAGTGACCTTCCTGTCTTCGCCTGACTCTTACATATCATAATCTCCTAGAATCTCCGACCCCTTGGCACAAGATATTCTCACCTTCAGAAACTTGATCGTTTTTGGCTCCATCATATTCATTCAACTGATGGTCTTCAGCCACACTTCCTTCACTTTATCCTTCAAAACTGGGTGAAGATTGTCACTGCCAAGGTGCACACCATTGTCTTCCCTCAGCCTCTCGCCTACTACTTAATCTCTAAAGGCGTTGACTGTTCATGTGAGGTTGGTGTACTTCCGGATCCCAGCACCACGATCAATCTTGCCACTCTCCATAACCTTGGGTGGTATCAACGTCACGGGGAGATACAATCGAATGGGTCAAGGGTCATGGACAGGCTGAACCTCTCGAATATGCTCCGGAAGAAGTCAGAGAAGAAGGAGGAGATGGAGACAACGTACATGCAGCGCCCACATCTTCTGCACCTTCCGGCTCTACGTCAACATCTCTTGACCAGATCATGCTAATGCTTCAACAAATGCATACCTCTCAGCAAAATTTCCAGCTGGACGTCACTCAGCGACTTGATCAGATCGAGGAAACTCAAGCTACTATGTATGATGAAATCCAAGATGTTCGTATGCAGCATGAGGATTTCATGGATCAGTACTATAAGACATTTCCCAGGCGTTGATTTTGTTCTTCTTGTAGGGTGTGCATTTACCTTGTTATGCTTAGATGTTTGAACCTCTGTGCTATGTTTGTTGAACTTCGCTGTCGGATTTTGTCTTTGTCTGTGTAAAATTTGTTAGATGTTTGAACCTCTGTGATATGGCATGTTATGTATGTCTGGTTATTTTATCATTTTGCCATGTTTTGTCTATGTTCTTCAATCTCTTTCCTTGACCTATTGCTTTAAATTCACTAACCAATTCTTTATGTTCTTTATTCTTATTGAGGGGGAGTATATCATTTTTTTTGCTATGACAAAAAGGGGGAGAATTAATGTGATAAATTAATCTTGGTACCTAAAGGGGGAGCTAATTTTGAAGGGGAGCAAATCTTAAGGGGGAGCATTATTTTCAAAAAATTTAAGCAATCTCATTTCCCAAGCAAATTTACCTTAAGTTTTGTCATATCAAAAAGGGGGAGATTGTTAGCTTTAAATTGACAAGTATTTTGAAATGACAAAACTCAAGTAAGCTTAAAAATGATTTTATTACAAAAGTAAATTTGCTTTGAATGAACTCAATGATAGAAAATATTTTAAACAAAGTTTTTGGATTGTGATCTCAATTAAAAAAGTCAGTAAATATTCTTAGGAAAGTGTTAGAAGGTTTTGAACTGACTTAGAATCACAAAAGTCATCAATGTGTATCAATTTGCAGCAAAATAGGTGCAGGAAGGTATTTTGGAAAAAAGGGATCGATCCCTAAATGGCAGATTACTTGGAAGAGGCCCAGAAAAGGCTAGGAATGCATTCTGGAGAAAAAGGATCGATCCCCCCAGAAAAGGGATCGATCCTTTCGCTGGAAATCTGACTCTAACGGCTAGTTTTTGAGGGTTTCAACGGGAGGATTTGCATTAAATGCTTCACCAACAGTTCCAACTATTTGGTGGACTATAAATAGAGGCATTTATGAAGTTTGGAGGTAGAACAAGCACTCAAAAATCTTCAAGCTTCAAGAAAGAAAATCAAATCTGAAAATCTTTATTGTGTAACTCCATTTGTGAGATTCTTTGTTGTTCTTCACCCATTCACTGAAAATTCTGATATTCAAAGGGGTGAGCTATCCTTGTAAGGTCTGATATTGTAGAGTATGGGTAGTAATACAAGGGTAGAGGCTTAGAAGGAGATTTCTAAAGTCTCAAGAAAAATTGTAAGAGGTCTAGCCACACCTTCAAGTGGTTTGTAAGGATTCACAAGGAAGAGCTGAATCAAAACCTTGACAAGGGGTTCAAGGAGAGAGGACGTAGGCAAGAGATTGGCCGAAACTCTATAAACTTGTGTTTGCTTCTCTTTCCCTTACTCTTTTTACTGCACTTATTTTTTTTTCATTGTTGTTTATTTAGTTTTAATTGTGCATTAAGAGTTAGGAAAATTAGAAATGAGTAGAAAAACCGATTCACCCCCCTTCTCGGTAGAGCCAACAATAATGATTTTACATGACATTATAGAGCCAAGCAGGAAAATTGCATATAGTGACATAGTACACTCTTTTACATATGTTTCTTACTGAGCGTAAACTCACTCCTTTACAACTATTTTTCATACAGATTACTTGAAGTAAATTCCGCTCCAGATAGAGGAGCTTACCTTTGGGATTTTCTAGTGTACCTTCGAGACACGCTTCCCAATAATTGTTGAAGGTATACTCATGTATTATGTGCTCCAGACTATTGTACAGTACAATACCACAGTAATGTATATTAGTTGTTTTGGGGATATAGGATATGTAAGTTATATGAGATCCTGATGTATGTGACGTATGTATATATATGAAAATTATATTCATGCAAAATTTGATATCGTACTATAAGTAATAAAACATAAAGTATGAGAAGAAGAAAGGATGACGTTGACAAACTAGTCTAACTAAACGGTATGTGAAAGGAAAAAAAGTCAATTGGTATTTGGTAGTGACGAGGACGTCACAGATTGGTATCAGAGTAGTTTAGATTGATGTTTGTCAGTGTCATTAGGCAAGAAATAGTGGATATCCCTAGTGTACTGTACTTGTCTGAATACGTATGAATAGTATAACTGTTTATAGTTATAGTAAATAGCTCAATTTTGTGATTTTATCGACAGAATGAGCTTACGTAGAAGGGGTGCTAGTAGAGGATGAGGACGGTATCGAACAGAACTGCCCCCAACACAATCTCCTCCTCGATCTCCACCGCATAGCCCAAACACTAGGCTAGCTAAAATGGATAAGCATATGGAGAATATGGCCGCGATGTTCACATAATTTATGGCGAACTTCCCGAATGTGGCCACTAACGCAGCAGTAGCTACTCCTACTGTTCCTCCTACTCCTAGGTTCAGCCCCCACCAATCCCAGTTCCTAAAAGGTGAGATCCTAAGGCTTATTACAGTGTTGCTTTGATCAAGGAATTTAAGAAGCTGAATCCGCCAAAGTTTAAAAGGGATAGTGACCCATTGGCCGCAAAAAAATGGGTGAAAGCGGTCACTAAGTCATTCGGGTATATGACTTGTACCGAGAAAGAAAAGGTTGGATTGGCCGCCTACTTGTTAGTAGATGAGGCAGAACCCTAGTGGCAGGCCACTCAAATGGTGTTAGAGGCTCGACATTCCGAGGTAACGTGGGATATATTTGTAGAAACATTCAATGAACAATACATCCTACGCACTACTCAGAGAAGGTTGCAGGTTGAATTTTTGAACTTGACTCAAGGGAATATGATAGTTAGCCAATACGAGTCAAAGTTCACTACTTTGAGTAGGTTTGATCAGGAAGTGTTAAGAAGAGAAGAGCACAAGCCCTGCAGATTTATGGAGGGATTGAGACCTTCCATCAGATCCAAGTTATGTCCCATGGATATCACTACATATGGAGAGGCAGTTCGTAAGGCTTAATTGTGTGAGTAGGACTATGAATTTCATCAGGCTGACTTTCGAGCTAAGAGTAAAGGTAAAGAACCGATGAAGCGAAAGTCAGACGAGAGAGTTTCGAGTGATAGATATCTATCTAGGAGAAGTAGGCTTTATGATAGAGCTTCAATAGGTAAGCAAATAAACTATAAGAAAATGATTGTCTAATTTGATTAAATGGTTATATGGGAATATACTGAAATTAGGAGTGATGATGATAATGGTACAGGGACTCCTAGATCCACCAGGATTAAGATAAATGACGAGGGATCCCGACATTCAGCGTGTAGTACCGCTAGTTCACTGAGGGGCACAATGCAAAGATGTGAGCAATGCGGGAAGTTCCATGAGTCACAGCCTTGCAGGTTGGCAAGTGGGGCTTGTTATTGGTGTGGTGAACAGGGACATAGGATTAAAGATTGTCCCAAGATAAAGCAAAGGGTGCCCAAGGAATCGGAGAAGGCCATCCAGCCACAGCGTAAGGCCACGGTTGCGGAGAAAGGAAAGACACCTGTGACTCAAGGTTGGGTATTTGCCATAGATAAGGAGTCTGTCGATGCTTCATCCAAGATGATTCAGGGTAAGATTTACCTTAATGATACATATGTCCTTGCATTATTTGATCCAGTTTCTACGCACTCTTTCATTTCATCTAAAATTGCTATGAAATTACCTGTTGAGCCTGAATCCTTAGGACAATTATTGCAAATAAGTACTCCATTTAGGAATCACAAATGACGGACATAGTGTATCGCAGTTGTAAGCTACGGGTAGGAGAGAGAGAATTAATAGCTGACCTAATCCTACTGAATATGTATGGATTTGATGTTATTTTGGGTATGGATTGGTTAGCTAAGAATCATGTGATATTAGATTGTCATGCTAAGAGTGTGATCTTCTCTTCTCCCATTAGCTATGCTGTTAATTTCACAGATGTTTAATGCAAAAGCATATATGCTTGTTTGGTTTGATTGAGATTAAATTGATAGAATATATTCGTTATGTGAAGGATTGTTAGCTTATGTGGTGGATGTAGAAAAGAAACGTCCCAAACTTCATGAGATTTCGGTAGTCAAGGATTTTCCCGAAGTGTTTTCGGACGATCTTCCAAGACTTCCTCTAGATAGGGAACTAGAGTTTACGATCAATTTGGTGCCAAGAACCGAGCCCATTTCGAGATCACCCTATCGGATGGCTCTAGTGGAATTAGAAGAACTCAAGAAGCAGCTTCAGGGGTTACTAGATAAAGGGTTCATACGACCCAGCGTATCCCCTTGGGGTGCTCCTGTACTATTTGTCCAGAAGAAGGATGGCAGGATGAGGCTGTGCATCGATTACCGATGGTTGAATAAGGTGACGATCAAGAACAAGTACCCTCTTCCCAAGATTGACGATCTCTTTGATCAGCTCAAGGGTGCACAAGTCTTTTCCAAGATAGACTTGAGGTTGGGATATCATCAATTGAAGATTCGGAGTGAAGATATCCTTAAGACTGCATTCAAGACCGGTATGGCCACTATGAATTTCTAGTGATGCCGTTTGGTTTAACCAATGCACCCGTGGATTTTATGAATTTGATGTGCTCAAACAATATTTGGACCAGTTTGTCATTGTCTTTATCGATGACATATTGGTGTATTCAAGATCCCGGGAAGAGCATGAGCAGCACTTGCGGATAGTTCTGCAAACCTTCAGAGATCGTGGATTGTATGCCAAGCTAAGTGTGACTTTTGGCTAGATTATATCTCCTTTTTGGGTTATATAATCAGTAAAGATGGAGTTTTGGTCGATCTATCGAAGATTGAAGCGGTGGTTCAATGGGAGAGACCAAAAACAGTGACAGAGATTAGGAGTTTATTGGGTCTAGCTGGCTACTATCGAAGATTTATGAAGGGTTTCTCAAGGTTAACTGCTCCATTAACGCGCTTGACGCGCAAAGAGGTGAAGTTTGAATGGACTGATGCCTGCGAGCATAGCTTTCAAGAATTGAAGCGTACGCTGACGACGGCACCTATTCTCACCATTCCGAGTGGTTCTAGTGGATTTTCGATGTATAGTGATGCCTTAGGACAAGGTTTGGGATGTGTACTAATGCAGCATGGTAAGGTGGTTGCATATGGTTCTCGTCAATTAAAGGACCATGAGAAGAACTACCCAACTCATGACTTAAAGTTAGTTGCAGTAGTAGTTGCTCTGAAGATTTGGAGGCATTACTTATATGGTAAGAAATTTCAGATTTTTACGGATCATAAAAGTCTGAAGCACTTATTCTCTCAAAGAGAATTGAATATGAGACAGAGGAGATGGCTCAAGCTTCTAAAGGATTATGATTGTGAGATTTTGTACCACCCAGGAAAGGCCAATGTGGTGGCAGATGCTTTGAGCCGAAAGCATGTAGGTGTAGTGTCATACATGATGGTAAAAGAGTATGAGTTGCTTGAATAGTTTGCAAGCCTCAGTTTAAAGGTTAAGCCTTATGAGCAATTTGGGATAATGGCTAGTATAATGATTGAACCAGAATTGATGGATAGAATTTGGAGCTCAGAGGGAAGATGCTCAGTGTATGGAGGCTATGAATCAGATCCAATCAGGTATGCCCTCAGAATTTGATATTGGTTTTGATGAAATCTTGAGGTTTAATAACCGTATATGTGTTCCTAATGATAAGGAGTTGAAGAAGCTGATTTTGACAGAAGCACATGCCACTAGATACACATTGCATCCAGAAAATACGAAGATGTATCATAATCTTCGCAAAGTGTATTGGTGGACTGGCATGAAAAGAGACATAGCAGAGTTTGTGGCAAAATGTCTCACATGTCAGCAGGTTAAAGTAAAGCACCAAAGACCAGCAAGTTTACTGCAACCTCTACCAATACTTATGTGGAAGTGGGAACACATTACGATGGATTTTGTTATGGGATTGCCCAGGACCAAGAGGAATCACGATGGTATTTGGGTAATCGTGGACAAACTAAGTAAGTCAGCTCACTTCCTACCTATGAAGTCTACGGATACACTTAGTGCTTTGGCAGATTTGTATGTGAAAGAAGTGGTCAGACTACACAGTGTTCCAGTGAGCATTATATCTGATAGAGATTTCAGGTTTACTTCTCATTTTCGGGAACATTTCCAAGAGGCCATGGGATCTTAGTTAAATTTTAGCACAACTTTTCATCCGCAGACTGATGGCTTGTCCGAACGCACCATTCAGACGCTCGAGAATATGTTGAGAGCTTGTGCTTTGGATTTTAAAGGCTCATGGGACGATCATCTGCCATTGGCTGAGTTTGCTTATAATAATAGTTATCATGCAAGTATCGAGATGGCACCGTATGAAGCTTCATATGGTAGAAGGTGTCGATCTCCGATTGGGTGGGAAGAAGTGAGCGAGTTCAAGTTGTTGGCTCCAGATCTAGTCAAGCAGGCCTTTGAGGATGTTAAGCTGATTTGTCAAAGACTTAAGACAGCTCAAAGTCGACAAAAGAGTTATGCGGATTCTCAACAGAGACCACTCGAGTTTTTGGTTGGAGATGCGATGCTTTTGAAAGTTTCTCCATCCAAAGGGATTATGAGATTTGGCCGAAGAGGTAAGCTTAGTCCTCGTTACATTGGGTCATTTGAAGTTTTAGATCGAGTTAGAGATATGGCTTATAGGTTGGCACTACCTTCGTAGTTATTGGGAGTACATAATGTTTTTGATGTATCCATGCTTCGGAAGTATAATCCGGACCCATCTCATGTCATAGAATATGAACCCTTGGAGATTCGGGAAGACATGAGTTATGTGGAGAAGCCGGTTCGGATATTGGATAGAAAGGAGAAAGTACTAAGGTCTAAGACGATTCATTTAGTTAAGGTTCTCTGGCAATATCATACCACGAAAGAAGCTACATGGGAGCTAGAGAGCTTGATGAAAGAAAGGTATCCTGAATTATTTGAGGGATAGCCCAATTCAATTTGGAGGACCAAATTTTCTGAAGGTGGGGAGAATGTGAAATCCCCAATTTCTTGTAAATTCCTTATGTTTGTAAAGTCTTCTAGCTGAAAGAAATTAAATAAATATGAGATTTGGGTACAAAAATGATATATGAGACCTATGTGGAATAAATGGAATTGATGGTCTAATAGCCAAAGAAGTAAATCTGATATTGTAAGAATAATTGAAGTAGGAGAAAAGAATTTGTTAGCTTTAAATTGACAAGTATTTTGAAATGACAAAATTCAAGTAAGCTTAAAAACTGATTTTTCTCTAAGTAAATTTGCTTTGAATAAACTCAATAATAGAAAATATTTTAAACAAGTTTTGGATTGTGATTTCAACTGAAAAAGTCAGTAAATACTCTTAAGAAAAGTGTTAGAAGTTTTTGAACTGACTTAGAATCACAAAAAACCACAAATTATCTCAAAGTGCAGTAAAAACATGCAGAAAGGGATTCTGGTTAAAAGGGATCGATCCCTTTGGTAAAGGGATCGATCCCATTTTGGCAGTAAGGTCAACAAAGCTCCAAGCAACAAGTTGGGAAGGATTCTGGATAAACAGGATCGATCCCTTTGGTAAAGGGATCGATCCCTTTTGGACGAGACCTCCTATAACGGCTAGTTTTTGAGGGTTTCAACGGGAGGATTTGCATTAAATGCTTCACCAACTGTTCTATCCGTTTGGTGGGTTATAAATAGTGACATTTATGAAGTTTGGAGGTAGAACAAGCATTCCAAAGTATTCAAGCTTCAAGAGAGAATCTGAAATCTGAAAATCTTATTGTAACTCAATTTTGTGAGAGTGTTTTCTGTATCCTTCACCCATCCACTGAAAAAATCAGATATTCAAAGGGGTGAGCTATCCTTGTAAGGTCTGATATTGTAGAGTGTGGGAATACTACAAGGGTAGAGGATTAGAAGGAGACTTCTAAAGTCCCAAGAGAAATTGTAAGAGGTCTTGCCACACCTTCAAGTGGTTTGTAAGCTTTCTCAAGGAAGAGGTGAATCAAAACCTTGACAAGAAGTTCAAGGAGAGAGGACGTAGGCAAGAGATTGGCCGAACCTCTATAAACCTTGTGTTTGCTTCTCTTTCCCTTACTCTTATTTACTGCATTTGTTTCATTATTGCTTATTTGACTTTGATTGTGCATTAAGAGTTAGGAAAAGTAGAAATAACTAGAAAAACCGATTCACCCCCCCTCTCGGTAGAGCCAACAATTGGTATCAGAGCTTGGGCTCGAGAGTGACTTAGATTAACATCTATCGAGTATAAACGATCACTAATGGCTCAAACTAGTTTGTCTACACCCTTGGTAGGAGAGGGACACTCTACGGTTAGACCTCCACTCTTTAATGGTGAAAACTATGCCTATTGGAAGACTAGAATGATGCTATTTATTCAAGCCAATGATTATGAAGTGTGGAGAATTATTGTTAAAGGTCCTCTTATTCCTATTAAGAAAGTAGATGGGTCGGATGTGCCTAAGAAAGAAGAGATGAATGGGATACTAATGATATTAGGATGGCACAACTTAATGCTAAAGCAATGCACACACTCTTTTGTGCATTAGGACCAAATGAGTATAATCGAGTGTCACAATGTGAGAATGCTAAACAAGTTTGGGACAAACTAGCTATCACACATGAGGGAACCACACAAGTCAAAGAAACCAAAGTAGGCATGCTCACACAAGACTATGAATTATTTAGAATGAAGAATGATGAATCAATTAGTGACATGTTTACTAGGTTTACTGACATCATAAATGGTCTTAAAGCATTAGGCAAGACATATTCTAATGTAGAAATGGTGAAAAAGATACTCAATAGCTTACCTAAAACATGGGAGGCTAAAGTCACTGCTATTGAGGAATCCAAGGATCCTCATACACTCTCACTAGATGAACTTATGGGATCTCTACTCACCTATGAGATGAAAATCAAGAGAAATCAAGATCCTCCTAAGAAAGTTGGAGTAGCTTTAAAATCCACCACTATTGAGGAATCAAAAGATCATGATGAGAGTGGTGATGATGAGGACCTAGAAATGGCCATGTTTGCTAAGAGGTTTAATAAATTCATGAGGATGAGAACTAGTGGTAACTCTAGGAGACCCCCTAGGAGAGACTTTAATAGAGGAGAAACTAGTAGGAAAGAAAAGGACCAAATTATTTGTTATGAATGCAAAAAACCTGGTCATATTAAATTTGATTGTCCTTTATATAGAAAGCAAAATGAGAAGAAACAAAAGAAGACGGCAATGGTGGCTACTTGGAGTGATAGTGATTGCTCCGATGAAGGGAATGTGGAAGATGAAGTAGCCAACCTTTGTTTCATGGCTTTTGAAGATGAGAAGGTAACTTCTAACTTGTTGGATACTAATGAATATACTTTTGATGAATTGCAAGATGCATTTGATGAGTTAGCCAATGAATTTGAATGCATGAATTTAAAATATAAGAAAATGATTTCTAAGTTGAAAAAGGAGAATGAAATGCTTGTGAATGTTAAATTAGAATGTGAAAAGAAATTAGAGAATGCAAATCTAGAAATAGAAGAATTAAATAGAAAGAACATTAATTTACAAAACTCCTTTTCTAGATTTTACATGGGTCAACAAAAACTTGATCAAATGCTAGAGACTCAAAGGGCATTCTTTGATAGAGAAGGGTTAGGTTATAATGCATCCAACAAAGAGACTCATCTCAAAAACTTCCTAGTTAAAGATAGAAAATTTGCTTTGTGCCCATTATGTAACAAACTAGGACATTCTTCACAAGCATGCACCTCTAGGAAGACCATAGTTAGAGGAAAAATGGCTATTAAGATTTGGGTACCTAAACATGTTTTGAAGTCAAATGATGAGTCTTTAAAGTTGAAATGGATCCCTAAAGGATCAAAAATTATTGATACTAACTCTCAAGGACCCAAGAAAATTTGGGTACCTAAGATGAAAGTTTGATGTGTTTGTAGGAGGAAAAGTATTGCTACAAGGCTAAGTCCAAGGAGCATTGGTACCTTGATAGTGGATGCTCTAGACACATGACGGGAGACAAGAGCCAATTCAAGTACTTAAAGCATAAAAGTGGTGGAGAGGTCACGTTTGGAGACAACTCCAAAGGACAAATTGAAGGAATTGGCTCCATTGGTAACTCTTCCTCAACTATTGAAAATGTTTTGTATGTTAGAGGCTTGAAGCATAACTTGCTTAGTATTAGTCAATTGTGTGATAAGGGATTTAAAGTTATGTTTGATGATTTGTGTTGCAATGTTGTTAATGCCAAATCTAATCAAATTGTTTTTATTGGACATAGACAAGGAAATATTTATATTGTGGATTTAAATGAACTTAATAGCAAAAATGTATGCTTTATGGCTACTAGAGAAGATGAACCTTGGTTATGGCATAGAAGACTAGGCCATGCTAGCATGCATGTTTTGTCTAAGTTAGCCAAAAGAGACCTAGTTGTAGGATTACCTAAGCTTCAATTTGAAAATGATAAAGTTTGTGAAGCATGTGTAAGAGGAAAACACAAAAGAAATTCATTTAAATCTAAGAAGTGTGTCACTACCTCTAGATCACTTCAACTTCTTCACTTAGATCTCTTTGGACCAACTAGGACAACTAGTTTAGGAGGTAAACACTATGGATTTGTGATAGTTGATGATTACACTAGGTTTACTTGGGTGTTCTTTTTAAGTGTTAAAAATGAGGCCTTAGATAAATTCATTGTTTTCTCAAAACTTGTTCAAAATGAAAAGGGTTATTCTATTTCAAGTATTAGGAGTGACCATGGAAAAGAATTTGAAAATATTGGTTTTGATATATTTTGCAATGAAAATAGCATTAGCCATAATTTTTCAGCTCCTAGAACTCCTCAACAAAATGGGGTAGTTGAAAGGAGAAATACAACCTTAGAAGAAATGGCTAGAACCATGCTTTGTGAAACAACTTACCTAAATATTTTTGGGCTGAAGCAATAAACACCTCTTGCTATGTTATAAATAGAGCTATGGTGAGGCCTATTTTAAAGAAAACTCCCTATGAGATTTATAAAGGAAAAAGGCCTAACATAAGTTATTTTCACCCATTTGGATGTAAATGTTTTGTTTTGAACAATGGTAAAGATAACCTAGGAAAATTTGATGCTAAAAGTGATGAAGGTATTTTTCTTGGTTATTCTTTAAATTCTAAGGCTTATAGAGTTTTTAATAAAAGAACACTTGTTGTAGAAGAGTCAATACATGTAATCTTTGATGAATCAAATATCACTAGTAGAACCAATCTTGATGATGAAGTAGAGATCTTTGATGAACCTATAGTTGATCCATCTCAAGATAAGGATGTTAGGGAACACTTAGAAGATCTTACTATTAACAAAGATGAGGAGTCCATGGAACAAGAAATGATTGAGAAGGAATCTAGGTGTCCTAGAGAACTTCGATATGTGAAAGATAATGATATTGTTGGAGATCCTACCATTGGAGTTAGGACTAGGTCAACCTATAGAAACATATGTCAACATGTTGCCTTTGTGTCACAATTTGAGCCAAAGAAAGTGGATGAGGCTTTGAATGATGAAAATTGGATTATGGCCATGCAAGAAGAATTGAATCAATTTGAAAGAAGCAAAGTGTGGACATTAGTAGAAAGACCTAAAGATTATCCCATCATTGGAACCAAATGGATATTCAAGAATAAGATGGATGAAAATAGCATTATTGTTAGAAATAAGGCTAGGTTAGTAGCTCAAGGCTATAGACAAGAAGAAGGGATTGACTATGATGAAACCTATGCTCCGGTAGCTAGATTAGAAGCCATTAGGATGCTACTTGCATTTGCATGTTATAAGGACTTTAAGTTATATCAAATGGATGTAAAAAGTGCTTTTCTAAATGGTTATATAAATGAAGAGGTTTATGTTGAGCAACCTCCCGGTTTCGAAAATCCAAAACTTCCTAACCATGTTTTCAAACTTTCAAAAGCCTTATATGGATTAAAACAAGCTCCTAGAGCTTGGTATGAAAGACTTTCAAAGTTTTTAATCGAAAAAGGTTTTACAAGAGGAAAGGTAGACACAACATTGTTTATTCAATCTAAAGGTCATGACTTATTGGTAGTTCAAATTTATGTAGATGATATCATTTTTGGTTCTACAAATGAGTCATTGTGCAAAAATTTTTCAAAGCTAATGCAAGGTGAATTTGAAATGAGTATGATGGGAGAATTGACCTTCTTTCTAGGACTTCAAGTTAAACAATGTAAAGAAGGCATTTTCATAAATCAAGCTAAGCACACTAAAGATTTGCTCAAAAGATTTGGAATGGATGAATCTAAACCTTTTTCTACACCTATGAGCACAAACATTAAGCTTGATAAGGATGAAGGAGGAAAATGTGTAGACACTAAACTATATAGGTCTATGATTGGCTCATTGCTATATTTAACTACTAGTAGACCCGATATAATGTTTAGTGTATGCTTGTGTGCTAGATTTCAGTCATCCCCTAGAGAATCACACCTACAAGCAGTAAAAAGAATCCTTAGATACCTCAAAGACACTTCTTCCTTAGGACTTTGGTATCCTAAAGATTCTACACTTGACCTCCATGCCTATTCCGATGCGGATTTTGGTGGATGCAAAGTGGATAGGAAAAGCACATCGGGAACATGCCAATTCTTAGGAAGTAGGCTCATTTCATGGTTTTCTAAGAAACAAAATAGCGTAGCTCAATCCACAACCGAGGCTGAATATATAGCTTCTGGCAGTTGCTGTGCTCAAGTGTTATGGATTAAGCAACAAATGAGAGACTATGGAATAGAAATGAGAGACAACACTAGTGCCATCAATCTTACAAAAAATCCTATCCAACACTCTAGAACCAAGCACATTGAGATTAGACATCATTTTATACGAGATCATGTGCAAAAAGGGGACATAATTCTAGAGTATGTGGACACCTTGCACCAATTAGCTGATATCTTCACAAAACCCTTGGACAAGGAGCGATTTTGCACTCTTAGAGGTGAATTAGGCATCATGAATGCTCCTTGAATTGATTTGATGAATGGCTTAAGTTGGTTTGATTGCAAGAACGAAATTGGAAAATGTACTTATCACTTGCAACTCAAGACCTTAATTTGCCATGTTACTGTTCATGAACTTAGTTTTTGGAGTTAAATTGTTGAAAATTGTGTGTTTTGATCATGTTACATGTTCTTCATTAGCCAACACCCACTTTCTGATGTTTAAGATAGGTTCACAATCATGTTCACTTGATTCTCAAAGATGTTCAGCATATTCTCAACATTTTTCTGAACTTTTCTGCATTTTCCTGCATTTTTCTATGGTGTTTCAAACTCATTCATGCATCTCAAATGGAAACAATCAGATTTTGAGTTTAAGATCGTCCAAATGCATAAGTTTCATTAGTTTCAAATCATGTTTATGCATCACGAATGAGGCAAGTGACTAAGGAGTCAATACTTCTTCAAATTGGATTGATTCCCGGGTCATTACAGCCTAAAATTCTGGGTTTTGGATATGAGGGATCGATCCCTTTTGAAATGGGATCGATCCGTTTATCCCCGAATAGGTCAGAACACACACTGCCAAAAACGGATCGATCCCATCCTAAAAGGGATCAATCCCTTCGATCCGACCTTCCCACATACCCTTGTTAAAAGGTCGGGCTTTCACTCATTTGCACTATTCCTCTTCCCCATCGTCCACAAACCTTCCCCCTTCTCCATTTCTCTTCACAAAATCTTCTAGATCTCCTCCATTTCTTCACCAAATCGCTTCTTTTCTTCACCATTCTTCATCTTTTCTCCATCTCTTTCACTTCTCATCATCTTTTCTCACCAAATCCTCAAGACTCTCGATTTCCTCTCTTCCCTCTTGTCTTTGTCACTATTCATGCCCCACATCTCATAGTAAGTGTTTCTCACTCATTTTCATTTATTTCTCTTGCATTTCACGTTTATTTGCTCATTTCTTGTCTACCCATTTGCATATCCTATATTAATTTTCTCTCCATCTAGTTTTTCACTTCATTTGGCACTAGTCTTTTCTAAGAATTTTCCTTAGCCTAGTTGTAGTTATTCATAAAAAATTCCTTATCCTAATTGTTAATTGCTTATTGGGTTGTGGCTCTCAGCTGATTGATTTGATCATATTGCTCACACACATTCCCCACAGTTCCCCAAACTTGTGCCCATCACCTGCTCGACAAAATGCCTCTTTGAATTTTTCCTTATCATTCTTTCTTCACATGGCTCCCAAAATCAAACATGCTGTCTCTCGAAAAAGATCACATCCCTCCTCTTCCTCCGCCTCCGTTCCAACCGCCTTTAATCGTTGCTTTCGAAATGCGGAAGAGAAAAAACGTTACCATACCCTCTTTGCCCATATGCGCGTCAAGCACTGCCGCCCAATTGACTTCGGTTTTTTGGAATCAATTCACTTTCCCTACTTGGCCAAATTTGAAGCCTTCCATTGGACATACTTTCTCCAAATCAACACTCCGGTTCCTATGAGCATCATTCGAGCTTTCTTTTCCAATGCCAAAGTTATTTATTCGCCTAATAACCCATGTAAGGCAGTGGGAATTCAATCATTTGTTATGGGTCGGGATGTTGAAAGCACTAAAGATTCCCTTTCCCATGCCTTTCGACTTCCGGAGCATGGACTTGCACGTGAAAATGTCAACGTCCCCTTAGAATTCAATATCGTCAATGATCGTGCGGGTGACCTTCCTGTCTTTGCTCGTCTTCTCCACATCATCATCTCTTGGAATCTTCGCCCACTTGGCACCAAATATTCCCAACTCCGGAGACTTGATCGGTTTTGGCTTCATCACATTCACTCTCCTGATGGCGATCGACCGGATCTTCTCCATTTCATTCTCCACGATTGGATCAAGATCGCTCTTGGCAAAGTTCAGACAATTGTCTTCCCCCAACACCTTGCCTTCTACCTACTCGACCACGGTATTGACTGTTCGTGTGAGCCTGGCGTCCTTCCAGAGGCAGGCCACACCATCAACCTTGCTACTTTGCATAATCTTGGCTGGTACTCTCGTGAGCAAGGTGATACCATCGTTTGGGAAAAGGCCCATGGTGCTCCAGCATCTCCCAGTCATGATCCGGACGAAGGCGGTGATGAAGGCGACGACGAAGAGGCAGCTCCTGCCGCAGCCACATCCTCAGCCCCATCCGCCTCGACCTCGATCTCTCTTGACCAGATCATGCTATCGCTTCAAAACCTCCAGGCCACTGTTACTCAACGCTTTGATCATGTCGACGCTCGCCTTGACACCATAGAGGCTACACAGGCTGCCTTATTTGATGAAGTCCAAGACATCCGCATGCAGCATGAGGACTTCGTGGATCAGTATCATCGGACATTTCCCAGGCGTTGATTTTGTTCCTTGTGTGTAGGGTGTGCATTTTCTTTGTTCTGCTTAGATATTTGAACCTCTGTGCCATGTTTGTTGAACTTCACTGTCAGATTTTGCTTTTATCTTTGTAAACCTTGTTAGATGTTTGAACCTCTGTGATGTGGCATGTTATATCTCTCTTGTTACTTTATCATTCTGCCATGGTTTGTCTCTGTTCTTCAATATCTTTCATCGACATATTACATTAAATTGACTAACTACTTCTCCTTGTTTCTTATTACTGTTGAGGGGGAGTATCTCATTTTATTGCTATGACAAAAAGGGGGAGAATTAATGTGATAGATTCAATTAATGTGATAAATTCATCTTGATACTTAAAAAGGAAGGAAAGCCAACATTGAGGGGGAGCAAATATTAAGGGGGAGCATTGGGAGCATCATTTTCAAAAATTTAAGCAAGCCCATTTCCTAAGCAAATTTACCTTAAGTTTTGTCATATCAAAAAGGGGGAGATTGTTAGCTTTAAATTGACAAGTATTTTGAAATGACAAAATTCAAGTAAGCTTAAAAACTGATTTTTCTCTAAGTAAATTTGCTTTGAATAAACTCAATAATAGAAAATATTTTAAACAAGTTTTGGATTGTGATTTCAACTGAAAAAGTCAGTAAATACTCTTAAGAAAAGTGTTAGAAGTTTTTGAACTGACTTAGAATCACAAAAAACCACAAATTATCTCAAAGTACAGTAAAAACATGTAGAAAGGGATTCTGGTTAAAAGGGATCGATCCCTTTGGTAAAGGGATCGATCCCTTTGGTAAAGGGATCGATCCCATTTTGGCAGTAAGGTCAACAAAGCTCCAAGCAACAAGTTGGGAAGGATTCTGGATAAACAGGATCGATCCCTTTGGTAAAGGGATCGATCCCTTTTGGACGAGACCTCCTATAACGGCTAGTTTTTGAGGGTTTCAACGGGAGGATTTGCATTAAATGCTTCACCAACTGTTCTATCCGTTTGGTGGGTTATAAATAGTGACATTTATGAAGTTTGGAGGTAGAACAAGCATTCCAAAGTATTCAAGCTTCAAGAGAGAATCTGAAATCTGAAAATCTTATTGTAACTCAATTTTGTGAGAGTGTTTTCTGTATCCTTCACCCATCCACTGAAAAAATCAGATATTCAAAGGGGTGAGCTATCCTTGTAAGGTCTGATATTGTAGAGTGTGGGAATACTACAAGGGTAGAGGATTAGAAGGAGACTTCTAAAGTCCCAAGAGAAATTGTAAGAGGTCTTGCCACACCTTCAAGTGGTTTGTAAGCTTTCTCAAGGAAGAGGTGAATCAAAACCTTGACAAGAAGTTCAAGGAGAGAGGACGTAGGCAAGAGATTGGCCGAACCTCTATAAACCTTGTGTTTGCTTCTCTTTCCCTTACTCTTATTTACTGCATTTGTTTCATTATTGCTTATTTGACTTTGATTGTGCATTAAGAGTTAGGAAAAGTAGAAATAACTAGAAAAACCGATTCACCCCCCCTCTCGGTAGAGCCAACAGAATTAATGTCAGATTTTTATAATAATTAAGGACTTGTGGCTTATAAAGGGAAGAAAAGAAATAAATGGTCAAAGAGTTAAAGAGTCAAAGGCTGAGATGAAATGATTTAATGGGATAATTATGCATTAAATAAGCTTGATGAGTCATTTTCAGCCATCTCCAAGTCGGCAGCAACCTTCCAGCCATCCTTCTCGTTCCCTCCATTTTCTTCCTGAGTTTCCATTCTAATTTCCATGACAAACTCCCATGTTCACTCACCATATCAATAAACTTTAGTAACGAAAATCGATCCTTGTCGCTAGCATAAGTTATATATGAAGTTTGGTGGATTGAATCCAAGTTATTGGAGAGATCTAAATTGCTGTCAAACTTGGCTATAGACAAAGGTAAGAGAAGAAGTTAGTTCCTTCAATTATGTCTATGATTTAGAGTTATATAATGATAATATAGTATGCTTATTGTGTTAGAATGGAAGAAAGTTAAAGGTTTGGAATTGTTATGAATCATGCAGCTTTGAAGAGTTGAGAAGGACAAGTATTGGTACGACCAAGCTCGAGGATTATTGGCTATCGAGGTAAGGAATTTAGGTAACGAACGTAGGATGGCTATGTTCACATGTTTTTAATTGTTTTGGAGAGAAGTACAAGTTGGTTTTTATGTAGAAAGGTTAAATTTTGGGTTTTACTCCTAGTTACCAAAATGCTAGGAGTAGCCGACTGCCATAAGTAGAAGCCCACTGCCATAAGTAGTAGCCGACTGCCTAGAGACAACCAAAGCGTAGATTTTCGAAAATCGAGACAAACCAGTCAACTGCTATATAAGCCAGTCGACTGCTATTTTCCAGAAAGTATTTTGTTTCAAAAACAGTCGACTGCTTATGGAGCCAGTCGACTACCCTGTTTTCAGAAGAGCTCTGTTTTCGAAAACAGTCGATTGTCGATGAGCCAGCCAACTGCCTTTTTCTCGAAAACATTCTGTTTTAAAACCAGTCAACTGCCCTATGTGCTTTTCGAAAAATAAAATATTTGAATTTTAGAAAGAAAATAAATTCAATAAAGCAAAATATGTGATAGCAACTGACTGCCCTATATGACTAATCGACTGCCCTCCCTTGAAAAAGAGATTTTAAAGCCTATTTCAAGAGAATAGACTTATATTTGTTAAAGCTATATGACAAAGGTTTTGGAGACCTTGGATTTCTTTGGCGATCATGCACATTACTTGTATTTCGCTGAGGAACCTTAGTCCAGTCCTCAGTGCCACAGATGTCACCTAACTAGTGCTCACTGTGGTCTATAGATAATGGCCATATGTCTCTTATTTGTATTCGGCTTTAGAGAGGATCCCTGACACATGCGTGGGTATGCCACTTATTTGACATCTCTTGGGATTATCCTTTATGGATATATTTGTGGTATCCCTTATGAGATCTCTTATGGATTATCCCTTACGAGATATATTTGCTATATCCTTATGAGAGTTATTTGGTGCATGATTCGGTTGGAAGTTAATTATCTCTCATCTATTTGAAAGTATTTGAAGCTAATTGTAATTGTATATGTGATTTCACGTGATTTGAGATCTGTGAAAGTAATTGAAGTATTTGAATTATTTGGTTTTACTTGTATTTGGTAATTGCGGGAAATATATATGACATATGCTTTATAATGATTTTAGATGACATTATAGAGCTAAGCAGGAAAACTGCATATAGTGACATAGTACGCTCTTTTACATATGTTTCTTACTGAGCATAAACTCACTCCTTTACAACTATTTTTCATACAGATTACTTGAAGTAAATTCTGCTCCAGATAGAGGAGCTTACCTTTGGGATTTTCTAGTATACCTTCGAGACACGCTTCCTAATAATTGTTGAAGGTATACTCATGTATTATGTGTTCCAGACTATTGTATAATACAACACCACAGTAATGTATATTAGTTGTTTTAGGGATATAGGATATGTAAGTTATATGAGATCCTGATGTATGTGATGTATGTATATATATGAAAATTATATTAATGCGAAATTTGATATCGTACTATAAGTAATAAAACATAAAGTATGAAAAGAAGAAATGATGATGTTGACAAACTAGTCTAACTATACGGTATGTGAAAGGAAAAAAAGTCAATTGGTATTTGGTAGTGACGAGGACGTCACAAAATTAGAGAAGAAAGCTGGAAGAAAAGCAATGTTTGCGACTTGGAGTGATAGTGAACAATCCGAGAAAGAAAATGACGATGATTAAGATGAAAATGAAGTTGCAAACTTGTGTTTTATGGTTAATGAGGAATCACGTTATCCTTCTAATTTTTGTGAAACTAATGATTACACAATTGAGGAATTGCAAGATGTATTTGATGAGCTAACAAATGAGTATATATCAAGATAGGAGAAAAATTTAAACATTACCAAGCTAACGAGTGAGAATGAGGTATTAGCAAAAACTAGGATAGGACTAAAAGCTAGATTAGAAAGCCTTAGTTTAGAGAAGGAAGAGCTAGAAAAGAAATATGTGAATTTACATAACTCATTCTTGAAATTCTGTATGGCACAACAAAAGCTTGATCAAATATTAGATTCTCAAAGTATATTCTTTAATAAGGACGGACTTGGCTATAAAAAGGTTGAGAAAGAATCTTAATTGAAAATTTTCCTTATTAAAGAGAAAGAAGTTCAAAGTACTTTTTTTAGATGTAGCCATTGCTATAGGTTAGGACATAGTAAATCTAGGTGTAAGTTTTGCAAAATTACATTTAGGAAGAAAGTAGTTAGGAATATTTGGATTCCAAGGCATTTACTTAAATTTAATATTGACTTATTTTTATGGTTGCCTAAAAAAACCAAAATTGTAAACACTAACCAACAAAGACCCAAGAAAATCTAGTTACCAAAGTGCAAATAAATCAGTGGGCTGCATGTGTGATGAAGCTTTAGGACAAATGATGGAAAACATAACAAAAATGCTTACCTCACAAAGTATAATGAAGCAAAGGAATGGGAAGGAAAAGCTCAGAGAACACATTATCATATTGTGCCTTCTTCAAGAAAATTGTAAGTAATAATCGACTCTTATGCATAGAGTATTGTGAGAATTTCTCTGCACTTTTATACTCTAACTTATCCAATCCTCATAAGTGGCAAAATGAAAAGCAAGTGCAAAAAGCTATTATTGATTGAAATATTTACTTGGTTGCACTCATGTGAAAGAATGGCATGATGCTTTATAATACAACAAAAGGATTATTAAATGCCTTCTTGATAAGATAGGAGATTGGATACTTTTTAGGATAAGGCTAGTCTTTATTTAGTAATAATTTAATTTCTTTGCTTATGTGCTCATTTTCTTTGATTGTGTACTAAGAGTCCTTTGTGTTTAAGTGATTGCTTTTACTTATAGATTCTATTTGAATGTTTGTGTTTGATTGATTGTTTGTGATTGATTGTGTTTGCTTGTGTGTTCAATTGTTTGAATCTTATGTGTATGTAAGAGTAGGATAGATTTGATTGTGCTGATCATAGAATAAATACTTCCAATTGAGTATCAAAACCTTTAAAGCATATGATCATTAGGAATTCATTGAGTATTGATACACATTTGTGTGGTACCCATACTAGATGAATACATACCAATACGCTTAATAATAACAAGGATAAGACCTAGTGGAGAAAAGAAACAAAACAACAATCTTTTAAGTACTCATTCGTATGCTTAGGGTTTGCACATCTTTTTCTTCAAAAACACTTGACCTTTCCTCATCCTTTAACAATCTTAAAAATGACTGGGCAAAAGACCATAGTTCAATCCAAGAAAGTCAAACTCTCGTAAAAAGAAAGTTAGCTGAACCATCACACTCCACAAAAAATTTCTTGAAAAATTGTTTTAAAGACCATGAATGTAAAGATAACTTCTTCAAGAAGTATCTTCATATGGAGGTTAAGATGGTAAATCTAATCAGTTTTGCTGCTCTCACAAAGGTGAACATAAAATATGTCGAAACTTTCAAAAATTTCGGATGAAATAAGTTTTAACAAATCTCAAATCAAGTGCCCCTAAGCCTAGTCCAAGCTTTCTTTAGTAACGTAAAACTATTCAGCACCTTTGAAGATCCATGTGACATATGTGGTGTTGAATTTTTCTTATTAGGTCAAACCTTCACCATAACCCGAGGAATGATAGTGAAAGCTTTTAAGCATGAGGATGTAGGAGATATTACAGAAAGAGTTGAGATACTTGCCTCTATCCTTGTCAAAGATGATAAAGCAACACTTTTTAATTTTTGCGATAAGATTCTCTACTTGATTATCAATCATAACTTGTGTCCTTACAGAAGCAAGTATGCTTATCTTCGGAGAGTTGATTATTGGTGGTTACATCCAATTAAAATAAAAAATAAACCAAATCTTATCCACTTCTTTTTCCAAGACAATGTCAAATACATACATGGAAAAAAGAGATATTATGTCTAGAAGTACCTTAGCCTATCTTCTTGAATACATAGGAATCAATGCCATGACGAGTAGGCTAGATATGGTAACATTCAAAAAGGTTGGCTTAATTCAAAATGATTAAGGTGAGTGGATTTGTCCATCAGAACCCTTGCCTCCTGAAAAAGACGAAAAGCATGAAAATCAAGAGCCACTACCAACCTCCTCAATAAATATCAGCAACCTTGATGTAATTGCAAGATTAGATGCAATTCAAGCAACCTTGGAGAAAAAATTTGTGACCATATTTGACAATATAAGGGATCTACATAGTAAAATGGATTAACTTCAAAAGCCCCATAATGTTCCATTTGATGAATTCAAAAATGTGTATTTACCTACCAAGAGATATGCAACAAACACTCTTTAACCTTGAACCAGTCTTTATTTTCTATATGTATAACTAATAGTGGAACATAGGATTATTAAGACACTCAATGGAACTTTTTGTATTTTGGAAAATATTTAATGAATGAAACAATAATGATTTTTTCATATCTCTTTGTGTGAATCATGTCTTTTTCAGAACTAAAAACTAACTGATTGTTTTGGTGCTTAAATGATTATATGTTGATTGTTGAATGATTGATTGGTTTGATGAATGCTTGGTTAAATGCTTGACCTTATGTGAAACTTGCTTGACTGCTTGAACTTGTGTGATAAGTCTTTGTAGGACTCCAAATCTATTTGCTATAAGTATACAAAATGCAATGTGTGCTTATGAATGATTACCATTTTGTGTTGAATGTGTATTTTTGATTGGATGTTAAAAACTTCATTATAGGTGCACTAACTTAGGCTAACTACTTGCTTTGTTTAAGCTTAAACAGTAAGTATCTTGTCTGCCTGCATCTCAAGAAGTCTATCCATAACATTTGCACTATACATTAGTATATCCACAATAAGCTTGTTTACATAAGTCCGTCCACATCATTTGTAAGTTTGGTTGCATAAGTTTGTTCAGATCATTTGTAAGTGTCTTTGAATAAGTCTGTTTACATCATTTGTACATAAGTTCACTTTCATGCATATGTGCATATATATATATATATATATAGTGTGTGTGTGTGTGTCTTCATTCATGTAGATGTCCTGATTTTTTTGTCTTACTTCGGATTATTAGACTTTCTCAACTCATTAAAAGTTCATTTATCTTTTACAAGTCTAATATACAAAGTTGATTTATACACACACATACGTTTGTATACTACACTTACATTACCCTTGATTTTACTTCCACTATTCCCTATCATTGGACTTTGAAATACTATTTGTTTTTAATATGACAAAAAGGGAAAGAAGTGGTTAGAAATGTAAAGCATTTAGTAAGGGGGAGTAAAGAAATTATGAAGTAAATTATGAACAACCCTCTTGCAAAATCACAAGTATGCTTAACTAAAGGAGAGACATGATTTTGCAAAATTTCAAAGATTTCTCTTAACTTGAGGGACAGTAATTAAAAATAATTCATGTCACGTCCCTACTTTCGAAAGCCTAAAAATTGCGGGTAATTTTTTTCATTTTCCTTCACTTACATGTTTGTTGGTGACAGCGTAGGTTACTAAGTCGTGTGATTATCATGAGATTGTTTAAGCAATTCTAAGATCACTTAGGTACCATTTTAATTACTCTTGATCACCTTGACTACACAATTATTAAGTGTTCCTTAAAATGCCATATATTCACTTGCATATTATGCCTACAATAATCATTCAAAGCTAACAACCTATCACTATATATACATAATCAGCATGCTAGGCTATAATCACCTTAAAAGTTAATTCATAAGCACCAAGCAAAATCATTACTCTTGCATATTTGTAAGGACCTAAGCAACCAATACTGAAGCATCATTACCACATTACAACTCATAATGCACATAGCCATAAGATTACAAACAGATTTGGTTTACACCATCAAATCAACAACATTAGCCATATCATATACATACATAATATATATATATATATATCTAGTACATCAATCCCATCATCAAGGCATGATCAAGACATACATACAAGATTCAAATCATCATCTATAGCATGGTAATCTTTGTAATACCATCACATCAAGCATCAATAGCACAGCCTACATCTTAGACTCTCTATATATATAAAAACAAAAACATAGGTACATTGTGCTAAATAAAGTCTGTGTCCACATATGCAAATTCTGAAGCCATATACCTCACCACTGAATGCAGAACAACCTCAAAGGGATTGCACTGAGATGAGTGGCAGGTAATAAACCATAGATCAATATAAAAGGAGGGGAGAAAAATAAGGTGAGATATACTTAGTAAACAACTACTACAAGTAAACTTTAGTTATAAAGCATGCATCCATAATTCGTGTAAATCATCCACATTAGTTTAGTTTATAAATCAAGTACGCCACAGTGTAAATCATTATGTTCATGTTTAAGGTTTCCAGATCATCTCAAGCTTACATATAGAACCATTTATAAAAGTATGCAAAACTTAATCAGTCAATTGTAGCATTGTATATTGAGACGAGGCATTACATCTATACTAATCCTTAAAGCTATAACAATAATAATCCATATAGCTAATAGTATCAATCTCCCAAAAAGGGAAGCTACCTATGCATAAACCAATTTACCCCATTCATTGATCGAACAAAACCGAGACTTGTCCAAACGTAGTATATAAGACAGGCCAATTGTTTCTGAGATCACATTCAAGAAATAGTGATCTAAAGTAAGTCATAGAAGTCTACAACATCTCAAAGTATAACCCTTATGGTCTTATTACTAAGGGCTCAATAGTAACTCATCAAATCAATTTACCAAAACAACTTTCCAAAGGTTTCATTTAATAACCAATTCTTGTGAAACATGGTTAAATTTCAAGGCTTACAACATGGTTAAAACCAAACATCTTATTTTCACACTTAAAACTGAGAGCTAAAACAATGGTAAAACATTCTAAAAATCCATTTAAAAGATGTAGCATATTATAAGAACAAGATAAGACCATGTAAGCTTTGACTGAATGCTTCACAAATCCATTTCACAAATTTAAAGCAATATAAACATGGAAAGCTTAGTAATGCAGTCTCAATCAAAGTGTGCCTTAGCACTAATAACAGTTCAGTTTCATATTCAAATCAACTTATATTAAACACTTTAGATGCAAATTGAATTACTTGTAGGTTAGCTACTGTAATATCCAAAGCTAAATAATTCATAAGCTCCCTCAATCAATGTAGGAGATTTACAAAGGCACTAGCCTTTTGGACGGTCTACTACATAGCACATAACCATCAATCAATTTATCACATTTAGATTTTCAGCTTATCTTTGAGCAACAAGCTAAAACACGTTATAATGGTAGATGGGTGTTAAGTTTTAAAAAATGTCAAGTGCAAATATGCTATTCTAGTGTCATGGAGCCTTTACGCATATTTGCAACTCTTAGAATGATTCAGCTTAAATGCTTGTATATGACTCCATTTACTTCTAGGTAAATCTAAACTAAATTACACACCAATATCACCTTGGAAGCCTTATACCGTAAGCATGTCATGCCATTACTATCATTATTTCCTATTTAATAACATGCCAACTATAGGAGATCTCATGCACCAATGTGTTAATAAAATTGAAATACTAATGTATCCTATCATGAGCATCAATAGCATTAATGTACGACACCAAGATTAGTGTACGTGTCACTTTCAGAGCCTCCTTACTCTTCCAAAGCTTCACACAATTTATTTGCAACAACCACACTTACCTTATTCAACTTGAAACCACTATATCATACCATATCCACATCAATTCATATCAGTAATCAATTTACTAACTCACTTAACAATTAACTACTAAGTCTCCTTACCCTTCTCTTAGCCAAAAGCATGCCTAAGCCATCAAAACCATTTGGCACGTAAGGTAACATACACACACACATCACAATTACTTCTTGCATGAAGTTGATAGTACATTGACACCATTAGGTACACTTTCCTTACCTATTAGACCAAAGCCAAGAGCCTTAAGCTACTGTCATGACCCAAAGGCCTCGACTTTCACTTGATTTTTATACCTTTCTTAGTCTACAAATTTATGGACTAAATTTTTCTTTTTCATTTTAAGGTTTGTATTCGGTGTCAGTGTAGTTACTATACTATCTAGGTGACCTATAGTCATTTCATTTAAATATTAACTAGCAAGGAAGCGGTTCTTACTTACATCCTGACTTGTTAAAACAGAATATGTACTGTGCATCAATTTAAGTCTTACATGTAAACAAGTATTTTATAAGAAACATATACCTCAGAAGATTAGTACCAAGTCCATACACCGTCTCTGATGCCCACTTAGTAGCTCACATGGCAGATGTTAACTTCAATAGTCTAAAAGAGATGAAATTTAGTGGGGTGAGCAAAACCACGACTCAGTAAGATACTAATATAAATACAAGAGTAGGATTATACTGTCTTAAACTGCAATGCTTAAAACTTACAAGGATGTAATTACAGTTAATCCTTTCTCATCGATAACATCTCATTATCACTTCTCATATTCACTTTTCATTTCATAATCATACTTTTGCATTCTATCATCTCATATTAATTCTCATATTTACTTTTCATCTCATAATCATACTTCTATATTCTATCATCTCTTATCAATTCTCATATTGTGGATCATGATCACGGTGGTACGAAGTCATAGTTCTCTTCGTGTATTTCTATATTCATGTTTCATATCATATCATGACATCATATAGATGAATTATCGCTACCACCGAGCCATGACACTCCTCATATATTCTTCATGTTTAATTGAAATATCCTATCGAATTCATTTGACATTTAACAATCATATTCCCGTATTATATCAATTCTTATCACTTATCGTCTGGGAATTTATGATCACCAGGAGTAAGATCAGAAATCTCTTCATATCAATCTTATGATCATATATCATATCATATCATATCATGTCATGTCATGTCATGTCATCATATAGAGGAAACTTCATTAACGTCGAGTCATGACATTCCTCGTGGAATTCTCATGCACTAGGTATATTATCATGTCTGGGTTTAATATGCAATGTATGAAATTATACTATATAAACCGCTATCATTTCAAATCATATCATATATACTTTAGAACATGCTCAACATATGAATTTTCAATTCATTTCAAATTTGCCTTTAAGGCATGATAGAAACATGTTCAATTTCAATTCATGTATTCGTTTTCAGAGCATGTCTAAAACATGTGTGGTTTTAAAACATTTTTCATATACTAGAAGTCATATCAGGTCTAGAGTTCATATCAAATCAATCTATACTCTAGACAGCATATCATTTTAAATTCGACACAAAATCGTATATAAATCATATAAGTGTCGAAATCATTTATCATGTACTTTTAAAACATATACTGTAAATCATATAAGGTTTAGAGTTCATATCAAATCAAACTATACTCTAGACCGCATATCATGCCATGTTCGGCACAAAATCACATATAAATCATATAAGAGTCGAAATCATATCTCATGGATTTTTAAAACATGTACTGTTTCAAAACATATTTCATTTCAAACTTGTTTCATGTACAGTATAAATCATGCCAAGTCTAGAGTTAATATCAATAAAATCATACTCTAGACTTCATATCATATCAGTTAGAGACTAGGCTAGATCCCTATCATTTCTATCAATAAAGACTTAAATCACTGTAGCTAGCAGTGAAAATCTGTGATAACCGCAAATTTCTGAATTTTTATATTATTTATTTGGAAATTAAAATTTTAAATGCGAAAGATAAATTTAATTAAATAAAGGAATTATTTACAAGATGGAATATTGTTGGAAATTCTGTAAATAATGAAGTTAAGGAATTGATAAATTATATGGAGGAAATTAATTTGGATAAATGGAAATCCAAATTAAATAAGAAAATAAGAAAAGAAAATAGAAAATATATTTATATATAATTAATATTATATAAATATATAAATGTTATGTAAATTATATACAAATATAAATATATATATACACACATATATATCTGAATATGTATTTTGTAAATACATATATATAGTACTATACTATATATATATAATAATAATATTATGTGTATTATATATAATATAAATATAATATATGTTATATTATAAGTATAATATATATTATATAGTATAGATAAAAAAAAAGAAATGAAACAAGAAACAGAAACGGGAAAATGGAATCCCGTTTCTGTCGAAAAACAGGGGAGAAGCCGACCCCGTTGGCGGTGCGGAGGAGAAGGAGTCGACAGGAAAGAACGGCGGGAAAGGAAAGACGGAAGCGAAAATAGGGGAGAAAACACGGCGGAAGCTGAAAAGAGGAGAAAACCAGATCTGGCGGTAGCCGGCCAAATCGGCTGCTGCCACCACAGCCGAAGCATCGGCGGAAGGAGAGGAAAGGGATGGAGGCCACCGGTGGGGCGAAGAACGGCGGAGGAGGTCCGACGAAGAGGTGGAAGAGACCGAACCTAAATCGAGTCAGTTCGCCGCCGTGCCGCCGATCCAGGCCGAACGGAGACCACCAGCAGACTCGCCGTGCCGTCGGCCAGCTGAAGGGTGCCTAAACCACCAGAGAACCGACCGCCGACGAGGAACCGGCGAGGAGGACAGTGACCGGTCTGACGGGAAAGGAAAAGAAAAAGAAAAGAAAAGGAAAAAGAAAAAGAAAAGAAAAGAAAGAAAGAAAAAGAGAAGAAAAAGAAAAAGGAAAAGAAAGAAAGAAAAGAGGAAAAAGAAGAAAGAGAGAGAAAAAAGAGAATTTCGAAAATTACAGGAAATCCCGAGAATTTGGAAAACCGAGAATTACGGGAATCGGTAAGAAATCCCGGAAAGTGATAAATTATTTAAATAATTTATTTATTTAAATAATTTTGGAAAAAAAATTCTAAATTTTGGAATTTTAATTTCCAGAAAATTCCCTCGATGACCGAGCCGATGGAATCGGGTGAGGTGAACACGGGCGCGACAAACGAGGCGGTCGCCGACTCGAAACAGGTAAGGGATGCATGTGCAGCACTGTAGGATATTCAGTCCGCATGTTTTAATTACGAAATATTTTATGAAAATATTTTATGAAATTATTATGATGAGTGATTGGTTGGAATTTGGAATGAAGTACTGGCTAGAAATTATAAACTGTATTTTCCGTGCAGGAGGCTAGCCAATCGGCAGCCGTTATACTGCCGAAAAAATTATTGAAAAATTTCTGAAAATTACTGAAAATCATAATAAATGATTTTATGTCACAAGAAATGATTTTCATCCACGAAAACCGAGAAAATGAATATTTTCATAAAAACATGAATAAAATAAAAATGATTTTAAATTATTCATGTTTTCGAGAATGGTGATAAGGAAATCACCGAAAATCCTCTTCGAGAATGGTGATAATGAAATCACCGAAAATTCTCTTAATATGTAAAATACATGTAATACGAGACGAAAAATGAAAAGAAGTAAAGTGAATATTTTTATGAATATTTTCATAATTATTTCTTAAATATTTACTAAATAGTTTTATAACCTTTATGATTTTAAATTATGAAATTATATATTTTATAAATTTCATAAAGGTTATTTTATGATGAAAACTTGGTTTTGAGACTAGTTGGCCCTCTATCATGCCGACATGTGATATGTAATACGTGATATGTGATATGTGGTCCCGGCCGACACCTGATCAGTGATCCGCCGAGGACAATTATAGACTATGGCCATAGATCTGACATGATTATTCATACCTTTCGGGGTCTATAGCATGATATGAGTGACGACCCAATGGACGGGCTCGGCATGCGTGCCTAAGTCTCCATATATGAAAATGTTTTATATGATATGTGATATGTGAAATGTAAATGTTTTACATGATATGTGACAAGTTAAATGAAAATGATTTACATCATTTTACATAATGCTTATTTCAGTACTGATTTTACTACTACGAGATGATTTTCATATGATATGTGATATGAACATGTAATATGTTTTCAAAAGGAAGAAGAGTTTATAAGTATAATATTCTTACTATGATTTGAAATTGAATATTAGACTATATGTGACATGAATATGTGATATGTTTTCCAAAAAGGAAAAAGGGGGAAAAATAAATCTAATATTCTTACTTTGAAATTTAAATTGAATATTAGATTTAAATGATATATATGTTATACGAAAATGATTTAATAGCTGATTTTGCTATTTAAAGTACTGTACTAATTATGGTTGTACAGTAAAACATGAAATGAGTTTCAAATGAGAATGATGAGAATTTAACTAATATTCTTTTCAAATGATATATGAATATTAGTTACTTTATTTAAATGCTTTATTTTATAAAAGCATTATTTTGGAGAGAATATGAAAATGTTACGAAATGAAAAGGTAAAGGGATATAAATTTCAAACGAAAAGAAATTTATTATTCTCTACAGTTGCTTCTAGGTTCCGGGACAAGATAGATATTTCAAAATACCTACCTTACTCCATCCGGATCTCTAGCCAACTGTAGTATCTTTCCTACATGCGAGCCTAGAGCCCATACGAAAAATGAAAAAGATTTTCAGCATATAGCAAGCTGAATATCAAGTATGCATATAATTCCCTTACTGAGCCGTGGTTTGCTCACCCCTTAATTTTAACATTTCAGGTTTTTTGAAGACTAAGAGTCTGACACCTAAGGGATTTCGGCTGCGCATTTGGGGACGATGCGACAGCTTGATTTATTTAATAAGGTATGATCATTTATTTTCTGTATTTAGACTTATCTACAGTACTACTTCCTTATGAATTAAGATAAGGGATGTAACTCATATTATAATTTAATATGAAATTGTGTATATGTCAAAGAAAAGTAAAGTATCGCAGACAGCCCAACCATATAAGATGTAAAGAATAAGATGAAAAATAGGTCACGGGCTGTGACAAAATCATGTCATCGTCCCCTGGAAACCAACTAAGGTGCTATCTATGGCCATAGACCTCATCTCTCTCAGCCCCACTGATCATGTGTGACTAAGACTTGTCCACGACTATTGTCGGACAAGCATCTCTCTGTCTAATAAGCAAAGCTCCAATTAGGCGGTTTCCAATATGCTTTATTGAATTTCATTCTTTTAGGGTGCCTACAGTCTCATAAAACATTTAAATCTTTAGCTTTCTTTTTGATATCATGTAAAGCATATGGTAAAATTCTGTATGAGATTTCATATATCAAAATATGTATCTACCATATACTTTCATTTCAAAACAAATCAATACTTTTTAGTATTCATATAAACATTATTATAATGTTTCAAGTTGTAAGAAGGCATGCTTAAATGCGATGCTATAAAACATTTCAGTATGCAACTTCGGTAATATTTCCATCAAATACGCTGAAGCGATTCATTTAACTTTATCACCATCAATTTTTGATTTCAAGACTTTCTTTCTGTCAAATCAGTAAATCACTATTCAAATCATTCAAGATTCATTTCATTCAGTATTCAGATTGTTCAATACTCTAATTATTTAATAACTAGATCACTTGGTATTCAAACCATTCGGTATTTAATATCCTTTTTCGATAATTATCGACTATAATAATCATTTGTACATTTTATTATCGATACTAGAACCACATCATCAGTGTGAATCCTCTTAGTATCTATGAGCATCTAAATATCATGTTTCCATATAGCCATCAGGATACTGAATTTATGAAATACTAATATCCTCATTCGATATCTATTTCAGAGTCGACATCGAGTATCATAGAACCACAAGATCAATAATCGCTTATCAAATCTATTTATGGTTTGACCTATTGGTACATATTCAGAATTTTCGACTTGCGGTTCAATTTCATTCACTATCATAAAATCATATCACAATCCTCAATTCACTTTTCATATGGCCTGCAGAATGTAATATCATGCTAGAATTATCTATAAAACGTCCTCCATTCAATTTTTGATTGGCAATTTACCATTTAAAAGAATTTGTCAATTTCCACTATCAACAGTGTTTCAATCATTTAAGTCGCATTGCGACTATACATATTATTGCAAAAATCTCAGTTCATACCACTAAGACGGTCCATTTATTTGAATCTATCAATTTTATAATCATCACTCGATTGATAATTCCGCACTTCTATCATTCGACCATCTAAATCACAACTTCAATTTTTCTCTTTTAAGTTGTATCCTTTAACCATCGTCACTTTTTTCAATGATCCGTCTAATAAATGATTTCACCTCAATCTCAACTTGATACCATTTGTGATATTAAAATTACTTGATTTATCAATTCTATAAGGTTTAAACCATATAATTCATCACATTATCGTGTTCAACGATTTATCTTCTCATAGATTTCAATATCAAACTTTTCCGTTAATACCATAAAGTCCTTTCAATGTTTATTTTCAATAGTTATTTCCAAGATTCCATTTATGTGAGAAACTTAATATGTTTCCTCAAATATTTTCCTAAAATTTCGGCAGCATAACGGCTTAATTCTTACTAAGCCTCCTGCAAGGAAACCACAATTTATAACTACAGCCGTTGATTCTCACAATTCCTACGTCTCTACTAAGACCCCCACCATCAGTTGTGGGTCCTCTTAGCATTCTTAACATCAATTCATCATATTAAAAAAAATCACAATTCCCACGTACAATATAACGCTACTAAAGCTTTATAAAAGTATCTTACCTATTCGCCAAAACTTGGCGCACTTTCCGATTTTTGAGCCTTGTCGAACTCCACCATTCGTCTCATTTTCGTTTTGCTACAATTTCATATCAATGCACTACGTCAATATAACCATAAATTATTCAATAAATACCATCAATTTATTCATTTTTCCTTAATTTTTCTTACCTTCTCTTTCTTCTTCTTTTTCCTTTTCGTTTTCCTTTTCTTTTTTTTTCTTTTTCTTCTTTTTTCTTTTCTTTTTTGTTCTGTTTTTTTTTTGTCTGAACCGGTTCGGACCAATTCAGGCTGGTTTGGTCCCGCCGGCTTCTGTTGGCCGGTTCGGTTACCTCCCACCGGCATCACCGCCGGTCCGCACCTTCCACAGCTAGCCACGGTTGCAGGGATGCCGGATCTGGTCTCGGTTTCGCCCCATCACCGGCGACGGCACCGGATCTGGCGATGTTTGTTTTGGCTGCTTTCTCTTCTGTTTCTTCCTTCCTCCGCCGTTTCCTTCACCACCAGTGGTTTCCTTCTCCTTCGTGGGTCTTCACCGGTGGCGTTCGTGTCGATGGCGGTGCCCGAATTGGCCGGCAACGCCGTTCCACTTCCTCTTTTCCTTCTCGGGTTTTGCCTCTGTTTTCCGTTTCGTTTTCTTTTCATTTTCTTTTTCTCGTCGCCGGCATCTTTCCTCACATCGCCGGTGGCTTCACCTCGCCCCCTTCCTCTCTCTCTTTCCCCGATAAGCCGACAGGGGGTCGGCTGCCGGGCATTTGTCTTCTCTGTTTACAACAGATAAGAAATGAAGGAATCGGGTTGTATTCCCGATTCCCGTGTTTCATGTTTTTTTTAATAATAACATAATTATATTTATAATTATATTATTAGTAATATATATTTTATTTTAACAATACATATATACTCTTTAATTTAAAATTAACACATAAATATTTCATATATTTATTTATTTGTATACATAATTGTATATAAAAATATACACATATATTTATTTAATTTAAAATAGTATATATATCACTTTATAATATATACTATATTTCATATATATACATATGTATTTATATAAAAACATATCAAAATATATTTATATAATCTAATTTTATAAATATATAATATACACATTTTTTTAAAATTTTTGGATTTCTTAATATCCAATTAATTTCTCCTTTTCCTTTTTTATTTAATTTGGATTTCCGTTCATCCAAATTAAATTCCTCATATTTATCCAAATTTAAATTCCTCAATTTCCTCACTTCCTTAATTTTGAGAATTTCAACGATATTCCCATCTCGTAAATAAATTTTATTTATTTACTTTAATTTATTTATTTCCTCTTATCTATTTTCTTATATATTAATTTCTAATATTAATAATTTTTTAATAAATTAAAAATTTGCGGTTATCACATTCTCCCCACCTTAAGAAATTCGGTCATCCGAATTCAACTTAATTTTAGAGATGGTATGCTTCTGTATATTTATGATTCTTGTCCTCTATATCATCTTTTAAATAATACTGTCAGCATATTTTTAACTTCAAAATCCCTTTTGATACCACTACATATCGCCTTTTATCATGTATCTATACTCCCTTACATTACTTATCCATTTGGGAGTTAACAATTTTCATCTCTCTTTGTACCATAGCTGATTCATACTGTTTATTCTCCATCTGTCTCAATTAGTGCCAAATCGATATAGTTTGTTAACCATTATTTACTCGAATTAATTACTAGTATGTAATTGTTCCAGTAGCTTTCAAATCTCGTGCATCCGCTCTCCCAACATATCTTCGAGCGTTTCCACATTACGCTCGAATTTTCATATCAGTATGGAGCAATGCCGTCAATAAATTTGGAATCCCAAAGCCTTTTACTATTTTCCATAAACATATGGCAATTGAAGATTCCATCACATGTAATGCTCATTGGAACTTCACATACATTCTCTCCGTTTCCTATTTATATTTTGACTAAGGCATTAGAAAGATCTAGAAGTCTGAAAATGGAAAAGTGATTCAATTTGATCAACCAATCTATAATCACTTCCATAATATCATATTTCTTTTGGGTTTCGTATTATCCCACAACACTCATTGTCACATTGATAAATCAAGGCTGCACCTCATTGCAGACTTTACTGTTAATCATCTCTCCATAAATGCAACATTTATCAATCATTTTATCTTTATATCTCTTTTCATGTACTATTCTTATTACATCTGAACGTGATAACCAAAGTGAAATCACTTTCAGTCTTAAATTCGAAAACTGCTTCATATTCATGTTCCCTTATAACTCGAAATCATAGTTTTAAATTTCCAATAGTCCTCATTATTAAGGTGGGATTGTACTTTCAAACGAGCCATATGTTTGGGTTCGATCATTTTCTGTTGGCTATTTCTTTACTTCTTTCAATCCTTTTCAATTCACATATCGATCATATTCTATACAATCATTCCATTATCTTCATATAAACTACCACAATCAATCATTATCGATCATTCATATCTTATTCCTTTAAGGTGATACAAAATTCTTCTATACCGCATCGATACCATTCATTAACGGTTTCCAATTCGTTTCAATAAGCCATTGATTGGCATCTCTATGTCAAAGCCCAGCCTGTTTCAATAGGCCGTCGACTGGTATCACCCATACCACTAGCTGACTAATCTTGGTACAGATTGAAAATCAACAAGTTTACATGTAAACACTACACAGTACATGGGATGTAACACGATCACTGTCTCAATTACACCGACACGTACTAGACAAACCGTGCTCTGATACCATTAAATCTGTCACGACCCAAAGGCCTCGACTTTCACTTGATTCTTATACTTTTCTTAGTCTACAAATTTATGGACTAAATTTTTCTTTTTCATTTTAAGGTTTGTATTCGGTGTCAATGTAGTTACTATACTATCTAGGTGACCTATAGTCATTTCATTTAAATATTAACTAGCAAGGAAGCGGTTCTTAGTTACATCCCGACTTGTTAAAACAGAATATGTACTGTGCATCAATTTAAGTCTTATGTACTGTGCATCAATTTAAGTCTTACATGTAAACAAGTATTTTGCAAGAAACATATACCTCAGAAGATTAGTACTAAGTCCATACACCGTCTTCGATGCCCACTTAGCTGCTCACATGGTAGATGTTAACTTCAATAGTCTTAAAGAGATGAAATTTAGTGGGGTGAGCAAAACCACGGCTCAGTAAGATACTAATATAAATACAAGAGTAGGATTATACTGTCTTAAACTGCAATGCTTAAAACTTGCAAGGATGTAATTACAGTTAATCCTTTCTCATCGATAACATCTCATTATCACTTCTCATATTCACTTTTCATTTCATAATCATACTTTTGCATTCTATCATCTCATATTAATTCTCATATTTACTTTTCATCTCATAATCATACTTCTATATTCTATCATCTCTTATCAATTCTCATATTGTGGATCATGATCACGGTGGTACGAAGTCATAGTTCTCTTCGTGTATTTCTATATTCATGTTTCATATCATATCATGACATCATATAGATGAATTATCGCTACCAACGAGTCATGACACTCCTCATATATTCTTCATGTTTAATTGAAATATCCTATCGAATTCATTTTACATTTAACAATCATATTCCCGTATTACATCAATTCTTTTCACTTATCGTCTGGGAATTTATGATCACGATGGAGTAAGATCAGAATTCTCTTCATATCAATCTTATGTTCATATATCATATCATATCATGTCATGTCATTGTATAGATGAAACTTCATTAACGTCGAGTCATGACATTCCTCGTGGAATTCTCATGTACTAGGTATATTATCATGTCTGGGTTTAATATGCAATGTATGGAATTATACTGTATAAACCGCTATCATTTCAAATCATATCATATATACTTTAGAACATGCTCAACATATGAATTTTTAATTCATTTCAAATTTGCCCTTAAGGAATGATAGAAACATATTCAATTTCAATTCATGTATTCATTTTCAGAGCATGTCTAAAACATGTGCGGTTTTAAAACATTTTTCATATACTATAAGTCATATCAGGTCTAGAGTTCATATCAAATCAATCTATACTCTAGACCGCATATCATTTTAAATTCGACAAAAAATCGTATATAAATCATATACGTGTCGAAATCATTTATCATATACTTTTAAAACATATACTGTAAATCATATCAAGTCTAGAGTTCATATTAAATCAAACTATACTCTAGACCGCATATCATGCCATGTTCGACACAAAATCACATATAAATCATATAAGTGTCGAAATCATATCTCATGGACTTTTAAAACATGTTTAAAACATGTACTGTTTCAAAACATATTTCATTTCAAACTTGTTTCATGTACAATATAAATCATGTCACGTCTAGAGTTCATATCAATAAAATCATACTCTAGACTTCATATCATATCAGTTAGAGACTAGGCTAGATCCCTATCATCTCTATCAATAAAGACTTAAATCACTGTAGCTAGCAGTGAAAATCATGTCATCGTCCCCTAGAAACCAACTAGGGCACTATCTATGGCCATAAACCTCATCTCTCTCAGCCCCACTATTCAGGTGTGACTGAGACCTGTCCATGACTATTGTCGGACAAGCATCTCTCTGCCTAATGAACAAAGCTCCAATTAGGCGATTTCCAATATGCTTTATTGAATTTCATTCTTTTAGGGTGCCTACAGTCTCATAAAACATTTAAATCTTTAGCTTTCTTTTTAATATCATGTAAAGCATATGGTAAATTTCTGTATGAGATTTCATATATCAAAATATATATATATCTACCATATACTTTCATTTCAAAACAAATCAAGACTTTTCAGTATTCATATAAACATTATTATAATGTTTCAAGTTGTAAGAAGGCATGCTTAAATGCGATGCTATAAAACATTTCAGTATGCAACTTCGTTAATATTTCCATCAAATACGCTGAAGCGATTCATTTAACTTTATCATCATCAATTATTCGATTTCAAGACTTTCTTTCTGTCAAATCAGTAAATCACTATTCAAATCATTCAAGATTCATTTCATTCAGTATTCATATTGTTCAATACTCTAATTATTTAATAACCAGATCACTTGGTATTCAAACCATTCGGTATTCAATATCCTTTTTCAATAATTATCGACTATAATAATCATTTGTACATTTTATTATCGATACTAGAACCACATCATCAGTGTGAATACTCTTAGTATCTATGAGCATCTAAATATCATGTTTCCATATAGCCATCAGGATACTAAATTTATGAAATACTAATATCCTCATTCGATATCTATTTCAGAGTCGACATCGAGGATCATAGAACCACAAGATCAATAATCGCTTATCAAATCTATTTATGGTTTGACCTATTGGTACATATTCAGAATTTTTGACTTACGGTTCAGTTTCATTCACTATCATAAAATCATATCACAATCCTCAATTCACTTTTCATATGGCCTATAGAATGTAATATCATGCTAGAATTATCTATAAAAGGTCCTCCATTCAATTTTTGATTGGCAATTTACCATTTAAAAGGATTTGTCAATTTTCACTATCAACAGTGTTTCAATCATTTAAGTCGCCTTGCGACTATCCATATTATTGCAAAAATCACAGTTCATACTACTAAGACGGTCCATTTATTTGAATCTATCAATTTTATAATCATCACTCGATTGATAATTCCGCACTTCTATCATTCGACTGTCTAAATCACAACTTCAATTTTTCTCTTTTAAGTTGTATCCTTTAACCATCGTCACTTTTATCAATGATCCGTCTAATAAATGATTTCACCTCAATCTCAACTTGATACCGTTTGTGATATTAAAATTACTTGATTTATCAATTCTATAAGGTTTAAACCATATAATTCATCACATTATCGTGTTCAACGATCTATCTTCTCATCGATTTCAATATCAAACTTTTCCGGTAATACCATAAAGTCCTTTCAATGTTTATTTTCAATAGTTATTTCCAAGATTCCATTTATGTGAGAAACTTAATCTATTTCCTCAAATATTTTCCTAAAATTTCGGCAGCATAACGACTTAATTCTTACTAAGCCTCCTGCAAGGAAACCACAATTTATAACTACAGCCGTTGATTCTCACAATTCCTACGTCTCTACTAAGACCCCCACCATCAGTTGTGGGTCCTCTTAGCATTTTTAACATCAATTCATCATATTAAAAAAATCACAATTCCCACGTACAATATAATGCTACTAAAGCTTTATAAAAGTATCTTACCTATTCGCCAAAACTTGGCGCACTTTTCGATTTTCGAGCCTTGCCGAATTCCACCATTCGTCTCATTTTCGTTTTGCTACAATTTCATATCAATGCATTACGTCAATATAACCATAAATTATTCAATAAATACCATCAATTTATTTATTTTTCCTTAATATTCCTTACCTTTTCTTTCTTCTTCTTCTTCTTTTTTTTTCTTTTTCTTCTTTTTTCTTTTTTTTTCTGTTTTTTTTTCTGGTCTGAACCAGTTCGGACCGATTTAGGCTGATTTGGTCTGGTCGGCTTTTGCTGGCCGTTCGGTTACCTCCCGCCGGCATCACCGCCGGTTCGCACCTTCCACAGCTAGCCACGGTTTTTGGGATGCCGGATCTGGTCTCGGTTTTGTCCCATCACCGGCGACGGCACCAGATCTGGCGACGTGGGTTTCGGCTCCTTTCTCCTCTGTTTCTTCCTTCCTCCGCCGTTTCCTTCACCGCCGGTGGCCTCCTTCTCCTTCGTGGGTCTTCACCGGTGGCGTTCGTGTCGATGGCGGTGCTTGAATTGGCCGGCAACGCCATTCCACTTCCTCTTTTCCTTCTTGGGTTTTGCCTCTGTTTTCCATTTCGTTTTCTTTTCATTTTCTTTTTCTCGTCGCCGGCATCTTTCCTCACGTCGGTGGCGGCTTCACCTCGACCCCTTCCTCTCTCTCTTTCTCCGGTAAGCCGAAAGGGGGTCGGCTGCTGGGCATTTGTCTTCTTTGTTTACAACGGAGAAGAAATGAGGGAATCGAGTTGTATTCCTGATTCCCGTGTTTCATCTTTTTTTTTAATAATAACATAATTATATTTATAATTATATTATTAGTAATATATATATTATTTTAACAATATATATATACTCTTTAATTTAAAACTAACACATAAATATTTCATATATTTATTTATTTATATACATAATTGTATATAAAAATATACACATATATTTATTTAATTTTAAATAGTATATATATCACTTTATAATATATACTATATTTCATATATATACATATGTATTTATATAAAAACATATCAAAATATATTTATATAATCTAATTATATAAATATATAATATACGCATTTTTTTTAAAATTTTTGGATTTCTTAATATCCAATTAATTTCTCCTTTTCCTTTCTTATTTAATTTAGATTTCCGTTCATCCAAATTAAATTCCTCAAATTTATCCAAATTTAAATTCCTCAATTTCCTCACTTCCTTAATTTTGGGAATTTCAACGATATTCCCATCTCGTAAATAAATTTTATTTATTTACTTTAATTTATTTATTTCCTCTTATCTATTTTCTTATATATTAATTTCCAATATTAATAAATTTTCAATAAATGAAAAATTTGCAGTTATCACATTCTCCCTACCTTAAGAAATTCGGTCCTCCGAATTCAACTTAATTTTAGAGATGGTATGCTTCTGTATATTTATGATTCTTGTCCTCTATATCATCTTTTAAATAATACCGTCAGCATATTTTTAACTTCAGAATCCCTTTTGATACCACTACATATCGCCTTTTATCATGTATCTATACTCCCTTACATTCCTTATCCATTTGGGATTTAACAATTTTCATCTCTCTTTGTACCATAGCTGATCCATACTGTTTATTCTCCATCTGTATCATTTAGTGCCAAATCGATATAGTTTGTTAACCATTATTTACTCGAATTAATCACTAGTATGTAATTGTTCCAGTAGCTTTCAAATCTCGTGTATCCGCTTTCCCAACATATCTTCGAGCGTTTTCACATTACGCTCGAATTTTCATATCAGTATGGAGCGATGCCGTCAATAAATTTGGAATCCCAAAGCCTTTTACTATTTTCCATAAACATATGGCAATTCAAGATTCCATCACATGTAATGCTCATTGGAACTTCACATACATTCTCCCCGTTTCATATTTATATTTTGACAAAGGCATTGGAAAGATCTAGAAGTCTGAAAATGGAAAAGTGATTCAATTTGATCAACCAATCTATAATCACTTCCATAATATCATATTTCTTTTGGGTTTCGTATTATCCCACGACACTCATTGTCACATTGATAAATCAAGGCTGCACCTCATTGCAGACTTTACTGTTAATCATCTCTTGCCATAAATGCAACATTTATCAATCATTTTCTCTTTATATCTCTTTTCATGTAGTATTCTTATTACATCTGAATGTGATAACCAAAGTGAAATCACTTTCAGTCTTAAATTCGAAAACTGCTTCATATTCGTGTTCCCTTATAACTCAAAATCATAGTTTTAAATTTCCAATAGTCCTCATAATTAAGGTGGGATTGTACTTTCAATCGAGCCATATGTTTGGGTTCGATCATTTTCTGTTGGCTATTTCTTTACTTCTTTCAATCCTTTTCAATTCACATATCGATCATATTCTATACAATCATTCCATTATCTTCATATCAACTACCACAATCAATCATTCTCGATCATTCATACCTTATTCCTTTAAGGTGATACATAATTCTTCTATACCGCATCGATACCATTCATTAACGGTTTCTAATTCGTTTCAATAAGCCATCGATTGGCATCTCTATGTCAAAGCCCAGCCTGTTTTAATAGGCCGTCGACTGGTATCACCCATACCACTAGCTGACTAATCTTGGTAAAGATTGAAAATCAACAAGTTTACATGTAGACACTACACAGTACATGGGATGTAACACTATCACTGTCTCAACTACACCGACACGTACTAGACAAATCGTGCTCTGATACCATTAAATCTGTCACGACCCGAAGGCCTCGACTTTCACTTGATTCTTATACTTTTCTTAGTCTACAAATTTATGGACTAAATTTTTCTTTTTCATTTTAAGGTTTGTATTCGGTGTCAGTGTAGTTACTATACTATCTAGGTGACCTATAGTCATTTCATTTAAATATTAACTAGCAAGGAAGCGGTTCTTAGTTACATCCCGACTTGTTAAAACAGAATATGTACTGTGCATCAATTTAAGTCTTACATGTAAACAAGTATTTTGCAAGAAACATATACCTCAGAAGATTAGTACCAAGTCCATACACCGTCTCCTATGCCCACTTAGCAGCTCACATGGCAGATGTTAACTTCAATAGTCTTAAAGAGATGAAATTTAGTGGGGTGAGCAAAACCACGGCTCAGTAAGATACTAATATAAATACAAGAGTAGGATTATACTGTCTTAAACTGCAATGCTTAAAACTTGCAAGGATGCAATTACAGTTAATCCTTTCTCATCGATAACATCTCATTATCACTTCTCATATTCACTTTTCATTTCATAATCATACTTTTGCATTCTATCATCTCATATTAATTCTCATATTTACTTTTCATCTCATAATCATACTTCTATATTCTATCATCTCTTATCAATTCTCATATTGTGGATTATGATCACGGTGGTACGAAGTCATAGTTCTCTTCGTGTATTTATATATTCATGTTTCATATCATATCATGACATCATATAGATGAATTATCGCTACCACCGAGTCATGACACTCCTCATATATTCTTCATGTTTAATTGAAATATCCTATCGAATTCATTTTACATTTAACAATCATATTCCCGTATTACATCAATTCTTTTCACTTATCGTCTGGGAATTTATGATCACGATAGAGTAAGATCAGAATTCTCTTCATATCAATCTTATGTTCATATATCATATCATATAATGTCATGTCATCGTATAGATGAAACTTCATTAACGTCGAGTCATGACATTCCTCGTGGTATTCTCATGTACTAGGTATATTATCATGTCTTGGTTTAATATGCAATGTATGAAATTATACTGTATAAACCGCTATTATTTCAAATCATATCATATATACTTTAGAACATGCTCAACATATGAATTTTCAATTCATTTCAAATTTGCCTTTAAGGCATGATAGAAACATGTTCAATTTCAATTCATGTATTCGTTTTCAGAGCATGTCTAAAACATGTGCGGTTTTAAAACATTTTTCATATACTATAAGTCATATCAGGTCTAGAGTTCATATCAAATCAATCTATACTCTAAACCGCATATCATTTTAAATTTGACAAAAAATCGTATATAAATCATATAAGTGTCGAAATCATTTATCATATACTTTTAAAACATATACTGTAAATCATATCAAGTCTAGAGTTCATATCAAATCAAACTATGCTCTAGACTGCGTATCATGCCATGTTCGACACAATATCACATATAAATCATATAAGTGTCGAAATCATATCTCATGGACTTTTAAAACATGTTTAAAACATGTACTGTTTCGAAACATATTTCATTTCAAACTTGTTTCATGTACAGTATAAATCATGTCAAGTCTAGAGTTCATATCAATAAAATCATACTCTAGACTTCATATCATATCCGTTAGAGACTAGGCTAGATCCCTATCATCTCTATCAATAAAGACTTAAATCACTGTAGCTAGCAGTGCAAATCATGTCATCGTCCTCTGGAAACCAACTAGGGCACTATATATGGCCATAAACCTCATCTCTCTCAGCCCCACTGATCAGGTGTGACTGAGACCTGTCCACGACTATTGTCGGACAAGCATCTCTCTGCCTCATGAGCAAAGCTCCAATTAGGCGGTTTCCAATATGCTTTATAGAATTTCATTCTTTTAGGGTGCCTACAGTCTCATAAAACATTTAAATCTTTAGCTTTCTTTTTAAGATCATGTAAAGCATATGGTAAAATTCTGTATGAGATTTCATATATCAAAATATATATATATATCTATCTACCATATACTTTCATTTCAAAACAAATCAATACTTTTCAGTATTCATATAAACATTATTATAATGTTTCAAGTTGTAAGAAGGCATGCTTAAATGCGATGCTATAAAACATTTCAGCATGCAACTTCGTTAATATTTCCATCAAATACGCTGAAGCGATTCATTTAACTTTATCACCATCAATTATTCAATTTCAAAACTTTCTTTCTGTCAAATCAGTAAATCACTATTCAAATCATTCAAGATTCGTTTCATTCAGTATTCAGATTGTTCAATGCTCTAATTATTTAATAACCAGATCACTTGGTATTCAAACCATTCGATATTTAATATCCTTTTTTGATAATTTCCGACTATAATAATCATTTGTACATTTTATTATCGATACTAGAACCACATCATCAGTGTGAATCCTCTTAATATCAATGAGCATCTAAATATCATGTTTCCATATAGCCATCAGGATACTAAATTTATGAAATACTAATATCCTCATTTGATATCTATTTCAGAGTTGACATCGAGGATCATAGAACCACAAGATCAATAATCACTTATCAAATCTATTTATGGTTTGACTTATTGGTACATATTCAGAATTTTTGACTTGCGGTTTAATTTCATTCACTATCATAAAATCATATCACAATCCTCAATTCACTTTTCATATGGCCTGTAGAATGTAATATCATGCTAGAATTATCTATAAAACGTCCTCCATTAAATTTTTGATTGGCAATTTACCACTTAAAAGAATTTGTCAATTTCCACTATCAACAGTGTTTCCATCATTTAAGTCGCCTTGCGACTATCCATAGTGTTAGCTTTTAAATTGACAAGTATTTTGAAATGACAAAACTCAAGTAAGCTTAAAAATGATTTTACTACAAAAGTAAATTTGCTTAGAATGAACTCAATGATAGAAATTATTTTAACAAAGTCTTGGATTGAGATTTTAATTGAAAAAGTCAGTAAATACTCTTAGAAAAGTGTTAGAAAGTTGTTTTAACTGACTTAGAATCATAAAAGCCATAAACTATGCAGCAAATTAAGTGCAGGATGATGTACTGGACAAAAGGGATCGATCCCTACTATAGAGGGATCGATCCCTAAATGGCAGATTGCTTGGAAAAAGTCCGAGAAAGGTTGGAAAGCATTCTGGAGAAAAGGGATTGATCCCCCCATGAAAGGGATCGAACCCTTTGCTCGAAATCTGACTCCAACGGCTAGTTTCTGAGGGTTTCAATGGGAAGAAATGCATTAAATGCTTCACCAACTGTTCCAGTCGTTGGGTGGACTATAAATAGAGATATTTATGAAGTTTGGAGGTAGAACAAGCATTCTAAAGTATTCAAGCTTCAAGAGAGAAAACTCAAATCTGAAAATCTTCATTGCAACTCCATTTTGTGAGATTTCTTTGTGTTCTTCATTCATTCACTGAAAATTCTCTTATTCAAAGGGGTGAGCTATTCTTGTAAGGACTGATATTGTAGAGTGTGGGTAGTAATACATGGGTAGAGGCTTAGAAGGAGATTTCTAAAGTCTCAAGAGAAATTGTAAGAGGTCTTGCCACACATTCAAGTGGTTTGTAAGCATTCTCAAGGAAGAGCTGAATCAAAACCTTGACAAGCGGTTCAAGGAGAGAGGACATAGGCAAGAGATTGGCCGAACCTTTATAAACTTGTGTTTGCTTCTCTTTCCCTTACTCTTTTTACTGCACTTATTTCATTGTTATTTATTTAGTTTTAATTGTGCATTAAGAGTTAGGAAAATTAGAAATAAGTAGAAAAACCAATTCACCCCCCTCTCGGTAGAGCCAACAATTGGTATCAGAGCTTGGGCTCGAGATTGAGTGAGATTAACATCTATCGAGTAAAACGATCACTAATGGCTCAAACTAGTTTCTCTACACCTTTGATAGGAGAGGGACACTCTACGGTTAGACCTCCACTCTTTAATGGTGAAAACTATGCCTATTGGAAGACTAGAATGATGCTATTTATTCAAGCTAATGATTATGAAGTATGGAGAATTATTGTTAAAGGTCCCCTTATCCCTATTAAAAAAGTAGATGGGTCGGATGTGCCTAAGAAAGAAGAAGAGTGGGATACTAATGATATTAGAATGACACAACTTAATGCTAAAGCAATGCACACACTATTTTGTGCATTAGGACCAAATGAATATAATCGAGTGTGAAAATGCTAAACAAGTTTGGGATAAACTAGCTATCACACATGAGGGAACCACACAAGTCAAAGAAACAAAAGTAGGTATGCTCACTCAAGACTATGAACTATTTAGAATGAAGAATGATGAGTCAATTAGTGACATGTTTACTAGGTTTACGGACATAATAAATGGTCTTAAAGCTTTAGGGAAGACATACTCTAATGTAGAGATGGTCAAAAAGGTTCTCAATAGCTTACCTAAATCATGGGAAGCTAAAGTCACTGCTATTGAGGAATCCAAGGACCCTCATACACTCTCATTAGATGAACTTATGGGATCCTTACTCACCTATGAGATGAAAATTAAGAGAAACCAAGATCCCCCAAAGAAAGTTGGAGTAGCACTAAAATCCACCACAATTGAGGAATCAAAAGATGATCATGATGTAAGTGGTGATGAAGAGGATTTAGAAATGGCCATGTTTGCCAAGAGATTCAATAAATTCATGAGGATGAGAGCTAGTGGAAATTCTAGGAAACCCCCTTAGGAGAGAGTTAAATAGAGGAGAAACTAGTAGGAAAGAAAAGGACCAAATTATTTGTTATGAATGCAAAAAACCTGGTCATATTAAGTTTGATTGCCCTTTGTATAGAAAGCAAAATGAGAAGAAACAAAAGAAGAAGGCAATGGTGGCTACTTGGAGTGATAGTGATTGCTCCGATGAAGAGAATGTGGAAGATGAAGTAGCCAACCTTTGTTTCATGGCTTTTGAAGATGAGAAGGTAACTTCTAACTTGTTAGATACTAATGAATACACTTTTGATGAATTGCAAGATGCATTTGATGAGTTAGCCAATGAATTTGAATGCATGAACTTGAAATATAAGAAAATGATCTCTAAGTTGAAAAAGGAAAATGAAATGCTTGTGAATGTTAAGTTAGAATGTGAGAAGAAATTAGAAAATGGTAATCTAGAAATCGAAGAATTAAATAAGAAGAACACTAATTTGCAAAACTCCTTTTCTAGATTTTACATGGGTTAACAAAAACTTGATCAAATGCTAGAAACTCAAAGAGCATTCTTTGATAGAGAAGGGTTAGGCTATAATGCATCTAACAAAGAGACTCATCTTAAAAACTTCCTAGTTAAAGATAGAAAATTTTTTTTGTGCACATTGTGTAATAAACTAGGACACTTTTCACAAGCATGCACCTCTAGGAAGACCATGATTAGAGGAAAAATGGTTGTCAAGATTTGGGTACCTAAACATGTTTTAAATTCAAGTGATGAGTCATTAAAGATGAAATGGATCCCTAAAGGATCAAAAATTATTAGTACTAACTCTCAAGGACCCAAGAAAATTTGGGTACCTAAGATGAAAGCTTGATGTGTTTGTGTGTAGGAGGAAGAGTATTACTACAAGGTTAAGTCCAAGGAGCATTGGTACCTTGATAGTGGATGCTCAAGACACATGACGGGTGACAAGAGCCAATTCAAGCTCCTAAAGCATAAAAGTGGTAGAGAAGTCACATTTGGAGACAACTCTAAAGGACAAATTGAAGGAATTGGCTCCATTGGTAACTTTTCCTCAACTATTGAGAATGTTTTGTATGTTAGAGGCTTAAACCATAATTTGCTTAGTATTAGTCAATTGTGTGATAAGGGATTTAAAGTTGTGTTTGATGACTTGTGTTGCAATGTTGTTAATGCTAAAACTAATCAAATTATTTTTATTGGACATAGACAAGGAAATATTTATGTTGTTAATTTGAATGAGCTTAATAGCAAAAATGTATGTTTTATGGCCACTAGAGAAAATGAACCTTGGTTATGTCATAGAAGACTAGGCCATGCTAGCATGCATGTTTTGTCTAAGTTAGCCAAAAGAGACTTAATAGTTGGCTTACCTAAACTACAATTTGAAAATGATAAAGTGTGTTAAGCATGTGTAAGAGGAAAACATAAAAGAATATCATTTAAACCTAAGAAAGGTATTACAACATCTAGATCACTTCAACTACTCCAGTTAGATCTATTTGGACCAACTCGAACCACTAGCTTAGGAGGAAAACACTATGGTTTTGTTATAGTAGATGATTACACTAGGTTTACTTGGGTGTTCTTTTTAAGTGTGAAAAATGAAGCCTTAGAAAAATTCATTGTTTTCTCAAAACTTGTTCAAAATGAAAAAGGTTACTCCATTTCTAGTATTAGGAGTGACCATGGAAAAGAATTTGAAAATATTGGTTTTGATACATTTTGCAATGAAAATGGCATTAGCCATAATTTTTCAGCTCCTAGAACTCCTCAACAAAATGGGGTAGTTGAAAGAAGAAATAAAACATTAGAAGAAATGGCTAGAACCATGCTTTGTGAAAACAACTTACCTAAATATTTTTGGGCTGAAGCAATAAATACTTCTTGCTATGTCATAAATAGAGCTATGGTGTCACACCCCGAAAACGTGGAAGTTTTGGGCTAAATTTTTTTTTTTTACATTTAATCTTAATTTCTTACTTGGGTTGCATTCCTGCCAGTATCACATCACACAAAACATCATAGTATTTTTATAAAATATTTCATTCACATTATATTGACTTATTTCTCCAGGTAACGCTTACATTCATACGATATCGATTACATCCCAAAAGTATTATTTATTTACAAATATCTGTGCCATACAGGATGTCTGGTATCAAAATATGAGTATACCTTACGTAAGTACAAAAAGTAGTCGAAGGAGAGACGTATCCCTCAGTCTACATCATATGCGCAACAGGCAAAGAGATGATCACTGCAAATAATCTGGTAGAGTAGGGGGTGAGCTTTTTGGAAAGCCCCGTAAGAAATGCATTTAAAATAGTTACAGCATCTATATATATATATGCAGAAAACAAATGCCATAATAATGCATTTCATACTTTCAAACATTGTATGAATTCTTTAATACATATATATCAAAATTCATACTTGATCAAACATGCATCTTACTTTAAAAATTTAAATTCAAAATTAATAAAACATATCATACAGTTCATGGAGACTAGGCAGAATCATATAGCCAGTATGCGGGTCATGACACTTACTTCTTCCTCCGAAGAGGGAATGGAATACCTATGGCCATGGTATGGGCTGTAGACCTGATCAGAGTCGGACAGCGAACATACACCACGAAGGACCAACATACCCACAAAGGATGGAAACATACACAATGTGGGCGAAGGCATGCACGACGTGGCTAAACTTATGCCACAAGGGATGAAAACATACACAATGTGGCATGCATGACAAGCAATAACATAAACTATAGGAAGGCCTTAGTCTCAAATTTTACTTACTTATGTAACTTCTTAAATCATACCATTTATATAAAATAGTAAGGACCGGACGTGCCAGGATCTAAGTTAGCTTGGGGTTTGCCACTCCGATACCTTTTCAGAAAACATATTTATTTCATATCATACTTAAAACATTATGGAAAATATACATAGAAGTTATAAAGTTCATTTAACAAATTAAAAGATCATGAAAATTAACTTCGGAATAAAATTCATGCTTCAGGCATTTTTTTAAAATTTGCGATGAAAGTAAAGGACACCATCACAACTTTAAATTACATCCCTTACCTCAGTACACTGTAGAGCAATGCCTTATGTTGCACCCATGTGCTTCCTATCTCTCCGAATTATAAACTGCAAAGTAACAGTTTTACTGTAATTAATTTTCAATATAACTTATGAAAATTTCCTTTGCTTATCTAGCTCCTATTTATCTCATCATTACTTATAATATTAATATTTCCTATGATTTTCTCATAGGTAAATATTTTATTTACTTTTCCTTTCTTGTTTTGGCCTTCTATGCTTTTCTCTCTTATTGTTTCTTGTCCAATCCGTGAGCTTCTTTTCTTTCTATTTTCTGCTCACGTTGGTTCAACATTGGCTGGATGTTTATTCCCTTACATTGCATATATACAAGTATATGTAAATATATACATATATACATTTTACTTCATGGCTATTTGGTCAAGTCAACTCAACCTTACTTTCTTTCATTTTCCTTTTCTTTTGTTTGCCTGTACATAACGTCCAGCCAAGGTTTTGTTTTTCTTCTTCCTTCTTTATTTCCAACCTACGTAAGCTTCTTCTTGTATCTATATTGTAGCTATCATATAGTACATCCTAGGTTGTTAAAATTCTAACATTCACACATGTGTAGTCAACCCTAAACTCAACCTTTACCCTTCTCTTTTATTTTCCTGCTATATTGCTGTCCAACCGACAGTTTATTTCTTTCTTTTATGTTCTGCAGTTTCACGTTGGTTTCCCTTTTTTTTTCTCTCTATATATGGTCACATCTAGTACACTTCTAAGTCACCAAAATTCAGTGTTCATACCTACAAAAGTCAGCCATGCCACACTATTTTTTTCCACATTTTCGGCTGCACATTAACCACCCGATTTTCTCTATTTCTGGCTGTACTAACAGCCTCTTTTATTTCTGTCATCAGCCATATTTGTTGACCATAATATTACTTCCTTTCTTTGCTTTTATTTTCCCTTGCTCACGTGACTCTTACTTAGCCTAGGAAATACGTTTGTTTTTTTCTTTTTAAAGTTCCATTTCTGTTTTCGGTCCATGACTATTTTGCATTCCATCTTCACGTAAATCACCATCAACATCATCTTTATTTTCATTCTAAATCCTCCCAACTGAACGAAGGTTTTCATTCCATATATGTTTACTTCAAACAAAGGTTATAACCAACATATTCTTGCCCATTATAATCATAATAAAAGAACAAGAATCTGAAAAACTGAGTTGGGCCTTACCTGTACAAGGAAACAGATCTGTCCACGTGAATTACCTCTTGTTTTGAGGGTTTTTGTGTTAGCTTCCTTGAGGTTTTGTAAGCTTAATATCCAAGGTTTATTTTCCTTCCAAAAGCTTGGTTTATTCACTAAAGGTTATGCATGGTTTTGCTATGGATAGAAGGTTATACGGTTGTAAGAAAACAAAGCAATTTTCGATGGTGATAATGGCCGGAGATGAATTCACAATGGGAAGAGAATTATATAGCACAAAAATATATATTTGTTGGACTTTTTGCCAGCTTCATTAAAAGCTATCTTTATTTCCTATTTCTTTCCTTTTGTTTTTCCTTTCTTGTCTATTTTTATTAGTCTTTGGTGCAGCAAAGCAACTAACACAAATCAGTGCTTTTGTCAACCAAATAAAAATGTGGGGAAGACTTCCTTTTGTCCTCCTTTATTATTTATTTTATTCTTTCTTGTTCTCTTGTTTTTCTACTAGTCATTTGCTCAACCGAAATTTCATTTCATTTCTTCTACTCTTTCATTTCTTCATGCCGTCCCTACCTTGACTTTTCATGCCAACATTTTGCAGCTAATAATTTTCTATCTTTCCTTTTCTTGTCTGCTTTTATGGTTCTTCGATGGAGCAAGGAAGATTAACAAGAAAATCAATATTCCTGTCAACCTAAGAAAAACGTGGGGAGACTTTCCTTTTTGTCTTCCTTTATTGTTTATTTGTCTTTTCTTTTCTCTTGTTTTGATATTGCTTATCTTCCAATCGAACTCCACCTAGATAGCCAATAAATTCTCCTTTTATTTCTTCATGTCGTCCCCTTACTTGACTTTCCAAGTCAAAATTTTTGCCAAGCTATTTAATCTTCTTTTTTTTATTCTATTCCTTTATGTAATATTTCCACACTTATATTTTTCATCTAGGATTAAAATTTTCTATGTGAGAAACACTATTCTTATATATTTAATTCCTCAAAATATTATCAATAATTTCTTTTTTGATAATTTGTTCATATAAATGTACATTTACAGTATAAAATAATGAGCTCTCACATTCTCCTCACCTTATAAGAATTTGGTCCTCCAAATTCAGGCTGGTCCATCAAACAAGTGCGAGTACTTTTCTTTCATGAGGCTCTCTAGTTCCCACTAGCTTCCTCTGTTGTGTGGTGCTGCCAGAGAATTTTAACCAATGGAATAGTTTTAGATCGAAGTACCCTTTCCTTCCTGTCAAGGATCCGGATTGGTTGCTCAACATAGCTCATATCTCCCTGAATATCTAATGGTGTGTATTCGATAACATGGGAGGGATCCGGATGATACTTCCTCAACATAGAGACATGGAATACGTTATGTATACCAGAAAGCTGTGGTAGTAAAGCTAACCGGTAAGCAACATCCCCAACTCTCTCCAATATCTCAAATGGACTAATGAAACGAGGACTTAACTTTCCTTTTTTTCCGAAACGCATGACACCCTTGCTCGGAGATACTTTTACAAATACAGAGTCCCCAACTTGAAATTCAAGTGGTCGTCTACGTACATCAGCATAACTTTTCTGTCTACTTTGGGCAACCTTGAGTCTATCACAAATAGTCCGAACACCCTTAGCTGCCTTTTCAACAAGATCAGGGGTTAAAATCTTACGATCACCCATTTCTTCCAAGCCACTGGGGATCTACATTTCCTGCCATATAGAGCTTCGTATGGTGCCATTCCGATGCTGGCATGATAACTATTATTATAGGCAAACTCTGCAAGAGGCAAGTGGTCATCCCATGAACCCTTAAAATCTAGTGCACACGCCCTCAACATATCCTCTAAGGTCTGAATAGTCCGCTCGGATTAACCGTCTGTCTGAGGATGGTAGGCGGTGCTCAAATGTAATTGAGATCCCATGGCTTCCTGAAAATGAGTCCAAAATCGAGAGGTAAACCTGGAATCTCTATCAGAAGTGATGCTCACGGGAGCCCCATGTAATCGAGCGATCTCGCTAACATACAAGTCTGCCAATGTACTTAGTGAATCTGTGCTCTTAATGGCAAGAAAATGGGCACTCTTAGTTAATCTATCAACAATAACCCAGATCGCATCATGACCTCTCCGGTCCTCGGTAAGCCCATAATAAAATCCATCGTAATGTGCTCCCATTTCCAGGTAGGCACCAGTAAAGACTTAAGTAGTCCTGCTGGCTTTTGGTGCTCAACTTTTATCTGCTGACAGATCAAACATTTGGCCACAAACTCTGCTACATCTCGTTTCATTCCAATCCACCAATACACCTTACGCAAGTCCTGGTACATCTTAGTACTGCCTGGGTGCATAGTGTAACGAGAACAATGGGACTCTCTCAAAATCCTTTGTCTTAGGGTATCATCGTTTGGAACACATATTCGGCCCTTAAATCTCAATAACCCATCATCACTGACCGAAAAATCTGACTGCAAATCTTGCTCCGCTTGGCTAACCATGTCCAATAACCTCTGATCATTTCTCTGCCCTGACCTGATCTGATCTAAGATACTTAGCTCAATTTGAAGGCTAGCCATAAACCCGACATCTACTGTTTCAACACTAACATTGATCTCGGCGAACTGCTCCAGCAATTCCCATTCTCTAACCATCATAATAGAAACCATACTCTTTCTACTTAGAGCATCTGCAACTACGTTCGCCTTGCCCGGATGATACAGAATCTCGCAGTCATAATCCTTAAAAAGCTCTATCCAACATCTCTGCCTCATATTAAGTTCCTTCTGATCGAATAGATACTCAAACTTTTATGGTCAGTGAAGATCTGAAACTTCTCACCATACAGATAATGCCACCATATCTTTAGAGTAAAAACAACTGCGGCTAACTCTAAATCATGTGTAGGGTAGTTGCGCTCATGGTCTCTAAGCTGGCATGAGCCATACGTGACTACTCTACCATGTTGCATTAGCACATAACCTAGACCCTGATTGGAAGCATCACTGTATACAACGAAGCCTCCAGATCCACTCGGAATGGTTAGGATTGGTGCTGTAGTTAATCTTTGCTTAAGCTCCTGAAAACACTGCTCACACTGACTTGACCATTCAAACAGAACTCCTTTGCGTGTAAGCTTAGTCAACGGAGCTGCAATCCGAGAAAAACTCTCCACGAACCTCTGATAGTACCCTGCCAATCCCAAGAAACTCCGAATCTCAATTACTGTCTGCGGTCTCTCCCATTGGAGTACTGCCTCAACCTTGGACGGATCAATTGACACCCCGTTCTTAGATACTATTTGGCCAAGAAAAGCTATCTGATCCAACCAAAATTCACACTTACTAAGCTTTCCATAAAGCTGCTTATCTCGGAGAGTCTGGAGCACAATCCTCAGATGCTGCTCGTGCTCCTCCCGAGACTTAGAATATATTAGAATATCATCTATAAAGACAATCAAAAATTTATCCAGATACTCTCGAAACACATCATTCATCAAATTCATAAATGCGGCAGGGGCATTAGTCAAACCAAAAGGCATCACCAGAAACTCGAAATGGCCATATCGAGTTCTAAAGGCCGTCTTCGATACATCTTCCTTCCTAATTCTCAACTGATGACAGCCTGATCTCAAATCAATCTTAGAAAACACCGAAGCCCCTTTCAGTTGATCAAACAAATCATCTATTCTTGGCAGGGGATATTTATTCTTAATTGTAGCCTTATTTAGTAACCTATAGTCGATGCATAACCGGAGACTACCATCTTTCTTTCTCACAAATAATACCGGAGCACCCCATGGAGACACACTTGGTCTAATAAAACCCTTATCCAGCAACTCTTGCAACTGTTTCTTTAATTCTTCTAATTCAACTAGTGCCATCCGGTAGGGAGGTTTAGAAATAGGCTGGGTATCCGGCACTAAATCAATAGTGAACTCCAGCTCTCTTTCTAATGGTAATCCTGGTAACTCATCCGGAAACACATCAAAAAACTCACGTACCACGAGTATATCTGATATACATGGAGATTCCCGACTCGTATCGGAGATAAAGGCAATATAACCTTCACACAAATAAATTTATTTGAAATTTCAAACATATAAACATTATAAAACTCCATTGAACATAACATCATAGATTTTATTTCTTAGTAGCAAAACATACATCAAATTTGTCAAGTAAAGAGAAAGTTATGGTCTTAGTGTAGCAATCTAAACTTGCACGATTGGTTTCTAACCAATCCATGCCTAAGATTACATCAAAACTATGCATGTTTAACAAAACTAAATCTGCTAACATTACTCTATTTCCAACCTTAATTTCACAATTTCTACACACCATATCTGTCATTTGAGAATCATTCATGGGTGTGCAAATATGCAATATATGACTTAAAGGCTCAGTTTCTAAATGAAGATTGTGTGCAAACTGTGGTGATATAAATGAGTGTGTGGACCCTGGGTCAAATAAAACATGCGCCTCATGCTTACAGACAAGAAGATTACCTCTTATAGTTGCACAGGAATTATCGGCAGTCTCCCTGTCTAAAGCAAATACACGCCCCTGAGTAACAGGCTTCTTACCCTTCTCAATTCCTGTAGCTCGTTTCTGTGAGGCCTGTCTCTGTGGAGCCCGTGTCTCTGGCTGTTGTTGTAGTGACTCCTGAGGCTGTGGGGTCTTATCTTGCATTTGTGGGCAATCCCTGATCAAATGACCTTTTTCCCCACACTTAAAACAATTTCCTGTGACCCAATGGCATGGCCCACCATGTGCCTTACCACAATCTTTGCACCGTTTAAAAACCCTCTGGGAGTCTCTGATGATCTCTACTGTATTAGTAGGAGTCTTGGGCTTGCCCGTCCTTGCTCGAGACTCATCTGTCCTCGACCTCTTAAATGAACTCCACCTTTGCTCCGATCGGGAACTATCTGTCCTTTTATCTTTACCCTTACTCTTACTTCTGAACCCATACTGTGCCTGTGTAACATCTAGACCCCTCTCTATATCCTGAGCCCATCCAAGAGCATCCTCAAACTCAATAATACGAAACCCTAATAATCTGTCTCGGATGGCTAGCCTCAATCTAGACAAAAATCTCTCGATACGACGCTCCTGATCTCTGACTGTCTCGGGGTCATATCTCATCAGCATCGTAAATTGATTCTCATACTCATCAACCGACATACTGCCTTGTACTAAATTCTAAAAATCTGTTTGCATTTTCTTCTGGGCAGTACGGGGGACATATTTGGTCCTAAAGACTGACAGAAAAGTATCCCAACTAATCACTGTATGTTGAGTAGTCAACTGCCTCTTAGTGGCTCTCCACCAATGTCCTGGTTGACCTTTCAACATATAAGAACCCATACTGACTTTCTCAGCATCTGTGCACCCCAAGTAATCAAAAGCCAGTTCCAATTCTAATAACCACTCCTCGGCCTTAACTGGATCCTTAATCCCCTTATATTCTGGGGGATTCATCTTAAGAAAGTCCCTTAATCTGCCTGTATCTCTGTCATCTCTAGGCGGTGGGACTGAAGGTTGAGGAGCGGAGGGTGCCGGAGGAACCTGTGGAGGAGGAGGTGGTGAAGTACGTGTGGGCACTGTAGCACCTATAGCTGAGGTGTTCGCTCCGAAATGCTGAGTAAACATAGCAGCAATGCTGTCAAACCCCTCTTTCATACTGTGTTTGAGCCTGTTTATTCTAGCATTTGGGCTCTCTGGTTAGGGAGTAGATGGTAGAGGTGGCTGAGTCTGCCTCCGAGAGCGACCTCGTCTCCCACTTATAGTGCGTGATCAATACCTGCGCATAAACCCTGTGTTTTAAATCAAAACCTTAATAGATATACTCAATTTTATAACCAAACAAGCACAGATACTTGAGATGTAATCTTATCCTAATTATTGATACTGACAATACTAGACAACCCTTGCTCTGATACCAAGAAAGACTCACACCCCGGAAACGTGGAAGTTTTGGGCTAAATTTTTTTTTTACATTTAATCTTAATTTCTTACTTGGGTTGCATTCCTGCCAGTATCACATCACACAAAACATCATAGTATTTTTATAAAATATTTCATTCACATTATATTGACTTATTTCTCCAGGTAACGCTTACATTCATACGATATCGATTACATCCCAAAAGTATTATTTATTTACAAATATCTGTGCCATACAGGATGTCTGGTATCAAAATATGAGTATACCTTACGTAAGTACAAAAAGTAGTCGGAGGAGAGACGTATCCCTCAGTCTACATCATATGCGCAACAGGCAAAGAGATGATCACTGCAAATAATCTGGTAGAGTAGGGGGTGAGCTTTTTGGAATGCCCCGTAAGAAATGCATTTAAAATAGTTATAGCATCTATATATATGCAGAACACAAATGCCATAATAATGCATTTCATACTTTCAAACATTGTATGAATTCTTTAATACATATATATCAAAATTCATACTTGATCAAACATGCATCTTACTTTAAAATTTTAAATTCAAAATTAATGAAACATATCATACAGTTTCATGGAGACTACGCAGAATCATATAGCCAGTATGAGGGGCATGACACTTACTTCTTCCTCCGAAGAGGGAACGGAATACCTATGGCCATGGTATGGGCTGTAGACCTGATCAGAGTCGTACAGCGAACATACACCACGAAGGACTAACATACCCACAAAGGATGGAAACATACACAATGTGGGCGAAGGCATGCACGACGTGGCTAAACTTATGCCACAAGGGATGAAAACATACACAATGTGGCATGCATGACAAGCAATAACATAAACTATAGGAAGGCCTTAGTCTCAAATTTTACTTACTTATGTAACTTCTTAAATCATACCATTTATATAAAATAGTAAGGACCGGACGTGCCAGGATCTAAGTTAGCCTGGTTTGCCACTCCGATACCTTTTCGGAAAACATATTTATTTCATATCATACTTAAAACATTATGGGAAAATATACATAGAAGTTATAAAGTTCATTTAACAAATTAAAAGATCATGAAAATTAACTTCGGAATAAAATTCATGCTTCAAGCATTTCTTTAAAATTTGCGATGAAAGTAAGGACACCATCACAACTTTAAATTACATCCCTTACCTCAGTACACTGTAGAGCAATGCCTTATGTTGCACCCATGTGCTTCCTATCTCTCCGAATTATAAACTGCAAAGTAACAGTTTTACTGTAATTAATTTTCAGTATAACTTATGAAAATTTCCTTTACTTATCTAGCTCCTATTTATCTCATCATTACTTATAATATTAATATTTCCTATGATTTTCTCATAGGTAAATATTTTATTTACTTTTCCTTTCTTGTTTTGGCCTTCTATGCTTTTCTCTCTTATTGTTTCTTGTCCAATCCGTGAGCTTCTTTTCTTTCTATTTTCTGCTCACGTTGGTTCAACATTGGCTGGATGTTTTATTCCCTTACATTGCATATATACAAGTATATGTAAATATATACATATATATTTTACTTCATGGTTATTTGGTCAAGTCAACTCAACCTTACTTTCTTTCATTTTCCTTTTCTTTTGTTTGCCTGTACATAACGTCCAGCCAAGGTTTTGTTTTTCTTCTTCCTTCTTTATTTCCAACCTACGTAAGCTTCTTCTTGTATCTATATTGTAGCTATCATATAGTACATCCTAGGTTGTTAAAATTCTAACATTCACACATGTGTAGTCAACCCTAAACTCAACCTTTACCCTTCTCTTTTATTTTCCTGCTATATTGCTGTCAACCGACAGTTTATTTCTTTTTTTATGTTCTGCAGTTTCACGTTGGCTTCCCTTTTTTTTTCTCTCTATATATGGTCACATCTAGTACACTTCTAAGTCACCAAAATTCAGTGTTCATACCTACAAAAGTCAGCCATGCCACACTATTTTTTTTCCACATTTTCGGCTGCACATTAACCACCCGATTTTCTCCATTTCTGGCTGTACTAACAGCCTCTTTTATTTCTGTCATCAGCCATATTTGTTGACCATAATATTACTTCCTTTCTTTGCTTTTATTTTCCCTTGCTCACGTGACTCTTACTTAGTCTAGGAAATACGTTTGTTTTGTTTCTTTTTAAAGTTCCATTTCTGTTTTCGGTCCATGACTATTTTGCATTCCATCTTCACGTAAATCACCATCAACATCATCTTTATTTTCATTCTAAATCCTCCCAACTGAACGAGGGTTTTCATTCCATATATGTTTACTTCAAACAAAGGTTATAACCAACATATTCTTGCCCATTATAATCATAACAAAAGAACAAGAATCTGAAAAACTGAGTTAGACCATACCTGTACAAGGAAAAAGATCTGTCCACGTGAATTACCTCCTGTTTTGAGGGTTTTTGTGTTAGCTTCCTTGAGGTTTCGTAAGCTTAATATCCAAGGTTTATTTTCCTTCCAAAAGCTTGGTTTATTCACTAAAGGTTATGCATGGTTTTGCTATGGATAGAAGGTTATACGGTTGTAAGAAAACAAAGCAATTTTCGATGGTGATAATGGCTGGAGATGAATTCACGATGGGAAGAGAATTATATAGCACAAAAATATATATTTGTTGGACTTTTTGCCAGCTTCATTAAAAGCTATCTTTATTTCCTATTTCTTTCCTTTTGTTTTTCCTTTCTTGTCTATTTTTATTAGTCTTTGGTGCAGCAAAGCAACTAACACAAATCAGTGCTTTTGTCAACCAAATAAAAATGTGGGGAAGACTTCCTTTTGTCCTCCTTTATTATTTATTTTATTCTTTCTTGTTCTCTTGTTTTTCTACTAGTCATTTGCTCAACCGAAATTTCATTTCATTTCTTCTACTCTTTCATTTCTTCATGCCGTCCCTACCTTGACTTTTCATGCCAACATTTTGCAGCTAATAATTTTCTATCTTTCCTTTTCTTGTCTGCTTTTATGGTTCTTCGATGGAGCAAGGAAGATTAACAAGAAAATCAATATTCCTGTCAACCTAAGAAAAACGTGGGGAGACTTTCCTTTTTGTCTTCCTTTATTGTTTATTTGTCTTTTCTTTTCTCTTGTTTTGATATTGCTTATCTTCCAACCGAACTCCACCTAGATAGCCAATAAATTCTCCTTTTATTTCTTCATGTCGTCCCCTTACTTGACTTTCCAAGTCAAAATTTTTGCCAAGCTATTTAATCTTCTTTTTTTTATTCTATTCCTTTATGTAATATTTCCACACTTATATTTTTCATCTAGGATTAAAATTTTCTATGTGAGAAACACTATTCTTATATATTTAATTCCTCAAAATATTATCAATAATTTCTTTATTGATAATTTGTTCATATAAATGCACATCTACAGTATAAAATAATGAGCTCTCACATATGTAAGGCCTATTTTAAAAAAAAAACTCCCTATGAGCTTTATAAAGGAAAAAGGCCTAACATAAGTTATTTTCACCCATTTGGATGTAAATGTTTTGTTTTAAACAATGGTAAAGATAACCTAGGAAAATTTGATGCTAAAAGTGATGAAGGTATTTTTCTTGGTTATTCTTTAAATTCCAAGGCTTATAGAGTTTTCAATAAAAGAACACTTGTTGTAGAAGAGTCAATACATGTAATCTTTGATGAATCAAATATTTCTAGTAGAACCAATCTTGATGATGAAGTAGAGATTTTTGATGAACCTATAGTTGACCCATCTCAAGATAAGAATGTTAGGGAACAATTAGAAGATCTTACTATTAACAAAAATGAGGAGTCTATGGAACAAGAAATAATTGAGAAGGAATCTAGGTGTCCTAGAGAACTTGGATATGTGAAAGATAATGACATTGTTGGAGATCCAACCATTGGAGTTAGAACTAGGTCAACCTATAGAAACATATGTCAACATGTAGCCTTTGTGTCACAATTTGAGCCAAAGAAAGTGGATGAGGCCTTGAAAGATGAAAATTGGATTATAGCCATGCAAGAGGAATTAAATCAATTTGAGAGAAGCAAAGTGTGGACATTAGTGGAAAGACCTAAAGATTATCCCATCATTGGAACCAAATGGATATTCAAGAATAAGATGGATGAAAATAGCATTATTGTTAGAAACAAGGCTAGGTTAGTGGCTCAAGGATATAGACAAGAAGAAGGGATAGACTATGATGAAACCTATGCTCTAGTTGTTAGATTAGAAGCCATTAGGATGCTACTTGCTTTTGCATGCTATAAGGATTTTAAGTTATATCAAATGGATGTAAAAAGTGCTTTCTTAAATGGTTATATAAATGAAGAGGTTTATGTTGAGCAACCTCCCGGTTTTGAAAATCCAAAATTTCCTAACCATGTTTTCAAACTTTCAAAAGCCTTATGTGGATTAAAACAAGCTCCTAGAGGTTGGTATGAAAGACTTTCAAAGTTTTTAATCGAAAAAGGTTTTACAAGAGGAAAGGTAGACACAACCTTGTTTATTCAATCTAAGGATCATGACTTATTAGTAGTTCAAATTTATGTAGATGATATTATTTTTGGATCTACAAATGAGTCATTGTGCAAAAATTTCTCAAAGTTAATGCAAGGTGAATTTGAAATGAGTATGATGGGAGAATTAACCTTCTTTCTAGGACTTCAAGTTAAACAATGCAAAGAAGGTATTTTCATAAGTCAAGCTAAGTACACTAAAGATTTGCTCAAAAGATTTGGAATGGATGAATCTAAACCTTATTCTACAGCTATGAGCACAAATATTAAACTTGATAAGGATGAAGGAGGAAAATGTGTAGACACTAAACTATATAGGTCTATGATTGGCTCATTGCTATATTTAACTGCTAGTAGACCCGATATAATGTTTAGTGTATGCTTGTGTGCTAGATTTCAGTCATCTCCTAGATAATCACACCTACAAGCAGTAAAAAGAATCCTTAGATACCTCAAAGACACTTCGTCCTTAGGACTTTGGTATCCTAAAGATTCTACACTTGATCTCCATGCTTATTCCGATGCAGATTTTGGTGGATGCAAAGTGGATAGGAAAAGCACATCGGGAACATGTCAATTCTTAGGAAGTAGGCTTATTTCATGGTTCTCTAAGAAACAAAATAGCGTAGCTCAATCCATAACCGAGGCTGAATATATAGCTTCCGAAAGTTGTTGTGCTCAAGTTTTGTGGATATCACAACAAATGAGAGACTATGGAATAGAAATGAACCAAGTTCCCATCAAGTGTGACAACACTAGAGCTATCAATCTTACAAAAAATCCCATCCAACACTCTAGAACCAAGCACATTGAGATTAGACATCATTTTATACGAGATCATGTGCAAAAAGGGGACATTATTCTAGAGTATGTAGATACATTGCACCAATTAGCTGATATTTTCACCAAACCCTTGGACAAGGAGAGATTTTGCACTCTTAGAGGTGAATTAGGTATTATGAATGCTCCTTAAATTGATTTGATGTTGAATACATGGCTTAAGTTGGTTTGTGCTAATTGCAAGACAGAAATTTGAAGAATATAATTACCACTTGCAATTCATGACCTTAACTTACCATGTTACTGTTCATGTTCTTTGTTTTTTGAGATTGAATTGTTGAATTTTGTGTGTTTTGATCATGTTAAACTCTTTTCATTAGCCAAAACCCATTTCCAATGGCTAAGACACTATCACAGCCATGGTCACCTTTTGTTTCTGCACTTTTCTGCATTTTTCTGCATATTTTCTGAATTCTTCAGGACCTATCTCATGCATCCCACGCAGCATCAACCTAATTTTGCTTTTAAAACATACGAATGCATCAGTTCCAGTGTTTTCAAGTCATCTTTATGCATCACAACTGAGGCCATGGCCAAAGGGGTCAATACTTCTTCAAATTGGATTGATTCCTGGGTCATTGAGGCCTAAAATTCTGGGTTTTGGATATGAGGGATCGATCCCTTTTGCCACAGGATCGATCCGTTTATTCCCGAATGGTAAGGACTTGTCACTGCCAAAAAGGGATCGATCCGTCCCTCAAAAGGATCGATCCCCTCTCTCCAGATTCACGAAAATCCCTTGTTAAAATCGAGATTTCATTCTTCTTTCTCCCACTATTCATCTACAACATCCTTCTCCCTTCCATTCTTCTTCACCATAACTTCAAGATCTTCTCCATTTCTTCATCAAATCACTTCATTCCTTCACCATTCTTCATTTTTTTTCATCTCTCTCACTTCTCATCATCATTTCACACCCAAACCTCACAAATCTCGATTTCCCCTCTTTCCTCTTGGATTTGTCACTATTCATGCCCTACATCTAATTGTAAGTGTTCTTCCTACATTTTCTTAAATTTTTCTTGCCTTTCACGTTTATTTCACCATAGTTTGTTAACCCGTGTCAAGATTATGCATAGAGTTTCAATTTATCTTATTTTTCATTCCATTTACAACACCTATTTTCTATCTTCATTTTAGGGTTCCCACATTCAAATCATGTGCATATTTGAACATCATCTCTACATCAAAGTTATTGTTTGTATATTGATATGTGAATTTGTGTTGTTGGTTAGGGTCATCTTTCCCCATACTCTTATCTATCCTCACTCAAACTTGTGCCCATCACCTGTTTGACAAAACTCCTCTTAGAAATTTCCCTCATCATCCTTCCTCCACATGGCTCCCAAAGTCAAACATGCTGTCTCTCGAAAAAGATCTCGTCCCTCCTCTTCCTCCGCCTCCATTCCAACCGCCTTCAATCGCTGCTTTAGGAATGCAGAAGAAAAAAAACGTTACCATGCCCTCTTTGCCCATATGCGTGTCAAGCACTGTCGTCCCATTGATTTCGGTTTCTTGGAATCAATTCAGTTTCCCTACTTGGCCAAATTTGACGCTTTTTCTTGGACTTACTTTCTCAAAATCAAAACTCCGGCTCCTCTTAATATCATTCGAGCCTTCTTTTCCAATGCCAAAGTTATCTATTCTCCAAATGATCCATGCAAGGCGGTGGGAATTCAATCTTTTGTTATGGGTCGAGATGTTGAGATCACCAAATATTCTCTCTCGCTTGCCTTTCGCAGTTCGGAGCATGGTCTTGTGCACAAAAATGTCAATGTCCCACTCGAGTTTAATGTGGTCAATGATCGTGGGGTGACCTTCCCGTCTTTGCTCGCCTTCTCCACTTCATCATCTCTTGGAATCTTCGCCCACTTGGCACCAAATATTCCCAACTCCAAAGACTTGATCATTTTTGGCTTCATCACATTCACTCACCTGATGGCGATCACCCGGATCTTCTTCATTTCATTCTCCAAGATTGGATAAAGATTGTTCTTGGAAAAGTTCACACAATTGTCTTCCTACAACCACTTGCTTTCTACCTGCTCGACCACGGCATCGACTGTTCGTGTGAGCCTGGCGTCCTCCCAAAGGCAGGTAACACCATCAACCTTGCTACCTTGCATAATCTTGGCTGGTATTCTCGTCAGCAAGGTGATACCACAGTTTGGGAAAAGGCCCATGGTGCTCCAGCATCTCTCAGACATGCCCCGGAAGAAGGCGGTAATGAAGGCACCGACGAAGAGGCAGCTCCTACCGCAGCCACATCTTTAGCCCCATCCGCCTCGACCTCGATCTCTCGTGACCAGATCATGCTATCGCTTCAAAACTTGCAGACCACAGTTACTCAACGCTTTGATCATGTCGACGCTCGCCTTGACACCATGGAGGACACACAGGGTGCATTATTTGATGAAGTCCAAGACCTCCGCATGCAGCATGAGGACCTCATGGATCAGTATCATAAGACATTTCCCAGGCATTGATTTTGTTCTTTTTGTAGGGTGTGCATTTACCTTGTTATGCTTAGATGTTTGAACCTCTATGCTATGTTTGTTGAACTTCGCTGTCAGTTTTTGTCTTTGTCTGTGTAAACTTTGTTAGATGTTTGAACCTCCGTGATATGGCATGTTATGTATTTCTAGTTATTTTATCATTTTGCCATGTTTTGTCTATGCTCTTTGATCTCTCTCTTTGACCTATTGCTTTAAATTGACTAACCAATTCTCCATGATCTTTATTCTTATTGAGGGGGAGTATATCGTTTTTTTTCCTATGACAAAAAGGGGGAGAATTAATGTGATAAATTAATCTTGGTACATAATTTTGAGGGGGAGCAAATATTAAGGGGGAGCATTATTTTCAAAAATTTAAGCAATCTCATTTCCCAAGCAAATTTACCTTAAGTTTTGTTATATCAAAAAGGGGGAGATTGTTAGCTTTAAATTGACAAGTATTTTGAAATGACAAAACTCAAGTAAGCTTAAAAATGATTTTACTACAAAAGTAAATTTGCTTTGAATGAACTCAATGATAGAAATTATTTTAACAAAGTCTTGGATTGAGATTTTAATTGAAAAAGTCAGTAAATACTCTTAGAAAAGTGTTAGAAAGTTGTTTTAACTGACTTAGAATCATAAAAGCCATAAACTATGCAGCAAATTAAGTGCAGGATGATGTACTGGACAAAAGGGATCGATCCCTACTGTAGATGGATCGATCCCTAAATGGTAGATTGCTTGGAAAAAGTCCGAGAAAGGTTGGAAAGCATTCTGGAGAAAAGGGATCGATCCCCCCATGAAAGGGATCGATCCCTTTGCTCGAAATCTGACTCCAACGGCTAGTTTCTGAGGGTTTCAACGGGAAGAAATGCATTAAATGCCTCACCAACTGTTCCAGTCGTTGGGTGGACTATAAATAGAGACATTTATGAAGTTTAGAGGTCGAACAAGCATTCTAAAGTATTCAAGCTTCAAGAGAGAAAACTCAAATCTGAAAATCTTCATTACAACTCCATTTTGTGAGATTTCTTTGTGTTCTTCATCCATTCACTGAAAATTCTCTTATTCAAAGGGGTGAGCTATTCTTGTAAGGATTGATATTGTAGTGTGTGGGTAGTAATACAAGGGTAGAGGCATAGAAGGAGATTTCTAAAGTCTCAAGAGAAATTGTAAGAGGTCTTGCCACACCTTCAAGTGGTTTGTAAGCATTCTCAATGAAGAGCTGAATCAAAACCTTGACAAGCGGTTCAAGGAGAGAGGACGTAGGCAAGAGATTGGCCGAACTTCTATAAACTTGTGTTTGCTTCTCTTTCCCTTACTCTTTTTACTGCACTTATTTCATTGTTATTTATTTAGTTTTAATTGTGCATTAAGAGTTAGGAAAATTAGAAATAAGTAGAAAAATCGATTCACCCCCCTCTCGGTAGAGCCAACACATATTATTGCAAAAATCTCAGTTCATACCACTAAGACGGTCCATTTATTTGAATCTATCAATTCTATAATCATCACTCGATTGATAATTCCGCACTTCTATCATTCGACCGTCTAAATCAAAACTTCAATTTTTCTCTTTTAAGTTGTATCCTTTAACCATCGTCACTTTTATCACTGATTCGTCTAATAAATGATTTCACCTCAATCTCAACTTGATACCATTTGTGATATTAAAATTACTTGATTTATCAATTCTATAAGGTTTAAACCATATAATTCATCACATTATCGTGTTCAATGATCTATCTTCTCATCGATTTCAATATCAAACTTTTTCGGTAATACCATAAAGTCCTTTCAATGTTTATTTTCAATAGTTATTTCCAAGATTCCATTTATGTGAGAAACTTAATCTATTTCCTCAAATATTTTCCTAAAATTTTGGCAGCATAACGGCTTAATTCTTACTAAGCCTCCTGCAAGGAAACCACAATTTATAACTACAGCCGTTGATTCTTACAATTCCTACGTCTCTACTAAGACCCCCACCATCAGTTGTGGGTCCTCTTAGCATTTTTAACATCAATTCATCATATTAAAAAAAATCATAATTCCCACGTACAATATAATGCTACTAAAGCTTTACAAAAGTATCTTACCTATTCGCCAAAACTTGGCGCACTTTTCGATTTTCGAGCCTTACCGAACTCCACTATTCGTCTCATTTTCGTTTTGATACAATTTCATATCAATGCACTACGTCAATATAACCATAAATTATTCAATAAATACCATCAATTTAATTATTTTTCCTTAATTTTCCTTACCTTTTCTTTCTTCTTCTTCTTCCGTTTCCTTTTTTTTTTTTCTTTTTCTTCTTTTTTCTTTTCTTTTCTGTTCTATTTTTTTCTGACCTGAACCGGTTCGAACCAGTTCATGTCGGTTTGGTCGGGCCGGCTTCTGCTGGCCAGTTCGGTTACCTCCCGCAATCACCGCCAGTTCGTACCTTCCACAGCTAGCCACGGTTGCAGGGATGCTGGATCTGGTCTCGGTTTCGCCCCATCACCGACGATGACACCGGATCTAGCGACGTGGGTTTCGGCTCCTTTCTCCTCTGTTTCTTCCTTCCTCCGCCGTTTCCTTCACCTCCGGTGGCCTCCTTCTCCTTCGTGGGTCTTCACCGGTGGCGTTGGTGTCGATGGCAGTGCCCTGATTGGCCGGCACCGCCGTTCCACTTCCTCTTTTCCTTCTCAGGTTTTACCTTTGTTTTCCGTTTCGTTTTCTTTTCATTTTCTTTTTCTCGTCGCCAGCATCTTTCCTCATGTCGCCGTCGGCTTCACCTCGCCCCCCCTTCCTCTCTCTCTTTCTCCGGTAAGCCGACAGGGGGTCGGCTGCCGGGCATTTGTCTTCTCTGTTTACAACAGAGAAGAAATGAGGGAATCGGGTTGTATTCCCGATTCCCGTGTTTCATCTTTTTTTTTAATAATAACATAATTATATTTATAATTATTTTATTAGTAATATATATTTTATTTTAACAATATATATACACTCTTTAATTTAAAACTAACACATAAATATTTCATATATTTATTTATATACATAATTGTATATAAAAATATACACATATATTTATTTAATTTAAAATAGTATATATATCACTTTATAATATATACTATATTTCATATATATACATATGTATTTATATAAAAACATGTCAAAATATATTTATATAATCTAATTATATAAATATATAATATACGCATTTTTTTTAAATTTTTGGATTTCTTAATATCCAATTAATTTCTCCTTTTCCTTTCTTATTTAATTTGGATTTTCATTCATCCAAATTAAATTCCTCAAATTTATCCAAATTTAAATTCCTCAATTTCCTCACTTCCTTAATTTCGAAAATTTCAACGATATTCCCATCTCGTAAATAAATTTTATTTATTTACTTTAATTTATTTATTTCCTCTTATCTATTTTCTTATATATTAATTTCCAATATTAATAATTTTTCAATAAATGAAAAATTTGCGGTTATCACAGGTACTCTTTCCCTTTTATTTCCTTTTTGCACCTATCGACCTTAAAGGTTTCTACACAGAAGTGCACATGGTCAATCAAGTAATACGGAGGTAAGTCTAAAATATCGATCCCATAAGGATTGGAAGTGCAAAGCCTAGTTAAGTACCAAGTACTATTATCCTAAGTATATCCTAGAAAATTATGAAAGATTGTTTATATGGGTGATCTACAAAGGCTAACAAATTAAAATGAATTAACAAAATAAAATAAATGAAATTTATAAAGGAGTTAAGAAATACTTACAATGAAATGATGAAATAAAAATAATTGCAAAAGAAAAGAAACAAAAATGTAAATCAATAAACTAAAAAATATAATTTCTTAAAACTATAGGCCTATAACGTAAACAAAAATACATGAAAATCCTAAAATGAAACTAATAATGTATGAGTTAATTAAAAATCAAATTAAAACTAGTTAAAGGAAGAAATAATGTGTGAAATGCTAAACCCTAAAGAAAACTCTAAAAATCCTAATTAAAACCCTAATGAAACCTTAACCCTAATTATGAGCCACAATGTAACCCTATCCTAATACTAACCCTAATTAACTTCTAACTTAACTAAAGGCATAAAAATACTAACCAAAACGAATCTAATAAGTGCATGAAAATAAAAGTATTTTTGGTGTTTTGAAAATATAAATGAAAATGCACTAATATAAGTCTAACTAACTCTAACCCTAAATTAACCCTAAATCAATGAATTTAAACTCTAAACTAATTATGATGCTTGTATGGACAGAAAGTATGCAATCTCTGAATGAACCCCTAAAACAAAAAATAATCTAATGCATGGAAATCTTAAGCTAATGCATGAAAATGCCTAAGTAAATGAACTTGAAATTCAACAAAATTTTACCTAATCAAAGACCTATATGAATACTACCCTATGACATCTAAAATGAACCTGAAACAATACCTAAATGCATGGAATTAATGCAAGAACTAAACCTGGACAGATTTGAAATCCTATGCTTAATGATGCTTAAAATGCAACTAAATGATCACTAAAATCAACTAAACTTATCCTATATTTAAATCAGTAACTAAATGCACTTAAATGATCTAAACTTAATGGAACATCACCTAAACAACTCCCAAAACAGCAGCTACAAAAATATGGACAACGAACATGATAAAGACGCCTAAAGTGGGAAAGTGATGCAAGAATGCTATGTAAATGGCATGAAAATGCAACCTAAGCTAGCCTAAAAAATTATCTAATAAATCCATGGTCCTAATATGATCTAATACTACCTAAATGCACCTTAAAATATAATAAAACAGTACCCAAATAAATGAAAACAGCCCACAACAACTGATCAGCAAAAACAGTGTACTAATGCAACAATGTCTAAGAAAATGCAATGGAACCTAATCTAAATGAAGTCCTAAAATTCCCAAATTAAAATATAACCTAGATGACCTTAAAATGAAGAATATACAGACCTAAAAAAATGCTACAAAAAACGTCATTTTCTGGACAGATTTGCGAAAATGCATGAAACACCTAAACTAATGTCTAGAACATGTATCAAAGACTTACTAAACCCTACCCTAATTGCATGAAACTAATACCAATCTAGACAACTTAAAGGACACTAAAAAGGACTAAAAACAGTACCTAAAAGGACCCTAAAACCAAACCAAACAGCAGCTACAACGTGAAGAACCGAAAATGGTCACAAGTAATGCCTAAGCTAACCTATCCTACTTTGATCAATTCTTGTATTGTTGTTTTGTAAAATCTGTAAAAACTGATTTAACCCAATAAAATAGAACAGTAGAAAAAAATCAAAAAAATTATTTAAAGATCTTAAAAATGAAAATAAAAATTGCTAAAGAAACCTACTCTAGGCTTGACCAAAATGACACCAACTCCCTACATACCCTACTTTGAACATTTTTTTATTTTTGTTTTACAAGATATTTAAAAAGCAATTCAACACATTAAAATAAACATCTAAAAAAGTAGGTAAAAAAAACTAAAAATTCATTTAAAAGCTTTAAAGCAAAAAATAAAAATTACCAAAGAAACTTATGGATCAAGCTCCCTCACAAGAGCTATGGAGGTAGTTTTTCAACCTCTTAATCTCCCATGATCATGGCACTCAATCATGAACCAAAACAAAATAAAAAGAAAGAGTAGAGGATGATTAAAGTTCTGGAAATTTAAAGAGACAAAAAGCTCAAATAAACAGTGCAAAAAAGTAGTAAAGAGTAAAGGAAAACATAATCAACCCTTGTATTTAACTTGCAAAAATGTAAAGAACTTAAAGAAATAAAAATGGTGGCTACTCTAAGCTTGTAAATACATGAAAATGTGCTGGAAAAGTAAAGAAAATTAAACCCTATGTAGCCCACCCTATGTTAGGTCTCATAAAGTAGCTTATATAGTCACTTAACCTAGGGATACAAAGGTAATTTTCTATCCTAGATGAGTTGGTAGTTTTAGCCACTTATCTTCATGTTGTTGGCTCTTCAAAGTAGATATTTCCATGTCATTTAAGTGCTCACATCAGCCATGGACAACTCACCCCTTTTAGCACTTTCCTTTTTGTCTTCTAATCCATATAAGCATGCAAGGTGGCAAAGGCATGTGTCCTCCATGTGTTGGCCATGTGTCTTTTGTTCTTATCCACTAAAAGAGAGTAGGATGATGACATGTGACATACTAGGTATCAAGAGAGGAGAGAGAAAATGATGAGTCATGCTCCTTTATCTTTTTGTTGTCTAATCTCCTTCCTTGCCCATTTTCAGTTTATTTTCTACTGAAAAAACTTAAATTCATCTATAATTTATTTATCAGCAAAACATGAGAAATTTTAAAAAATTAGGAGAATAATTAATAAAATCATGGGAGAATTAAATAATAATTAATCAATAAAGCACTAAAATAACCTTATTTTCATAGAGTTATCAGCACTTACACCATGTCAATACATTTTAGCATTCCAATCTTAAGTGTTTAGATACACTTAATCAATTTGGTAATTTTTCTTACCAAATGGTTCAAATGCCAAGAGCTTCTTTGGCTACACCTCTCGATTCTACAAATCAATTCCACCTACATTCCCCAAGCAGTCACTTTCCATATTCACTTATGAAACTATATGAAATAATCAACAAGGAAAAGAACCTTAACTCTTCCAAAACTACGCCTAAGATTTACTTCCCACTAGGTTTTCCTTGTATAGCCAAGAATACATTCACATACCACAAGTCATTAAGCAAGGTTTCATAATTGTCAAAGCCTTACACAATTAAAAGTGACATCTCCTTATCTTAATCCATAAAGACCGAATGTCCAAGGCTTTCCCCCCTTTTGATTTTCCATATTCCTTTGTTTAGAAACACATGCAACACCATTAAATTATCATGTGTAGATTGAAGCCTCGAGAAACCAAATTAGGTACTTCCTCTTATCGAGAATCGCAAAACCAAAGCTCTCTTTCCTTCTCTTTTTCTGTTTCTCAACTTTCCTTCACCAAATTCCACATGCAACACCATGAGTTCATAATTCAAAGAGCTGTATATATCAAGAAACCAAAAGATACAATTTCCCTTGCCTTAGCTGTGAAATTGAAGCCTAAATCCTTCTTATCTTGGTTTTCATTCCAAACTGTGGCTTCAATTTAACATGCAACAATGATCTAAGCTTCCTTTATGTTCGTTCAACAAGATTTCCTCATAGCTTTAGCTTAAACACAAGTATTTCACCATCAATTCTTCAAAAGGTGATGGTTTCGGTGTTCTTCCCTTAATGCCAAGAGCGAGTGAATGGATGGTGAGGTTTTGCAAAGTCTAACACTTAAGAGAAATTTACTTAGCATTTCAGTTTTGTGGCAAGGACATGTGAGGAATTTCTATAATTCATTAAGGCTAAATTCGACTACCTAGCTTAAGGAAAGAGAATTACTAGGTTTTCACTATTACATGCATAACTATAGTGTTTTTAACCTTGATTACAAACTTTAAACATAATCATTTCAATGCTTTTATGTCCCCCACTTGTCTTACACATAATCAGCTTAATTTCCCATCACACTGAATTATCATTCTTTAACTTACATCTATCAATTTTCATTTCCACATTTTCCCACTAGCTCCTAAATATCACATCTAAGCCTTAAAATAAATTCCTAGGCTAGAAAGTTACCTTTTGCCTGTGACCTCGAAATTCCTCCAAACTTCACCAAGATGATCTGGATGCTCTATCTAATCATAATCTATCCACAATTTCCATAAATGAACTCAAATCAGTTGATAATTTGATAAATACATTTACGTGCAGTAATGTATTTAGCGATTGTCACAATTCATCTTAAGTTTTGTCATATCAAAAAAGGGAGATTGCTGACTTTGAAATATATTAGGATTTTAATATGACTTCACAAAAAACTTAAGTGGAATGTAATTTTAATTCTCATGATAGAGCTAATTGTTTGAATATTGTATACTTATGCTTAAGATGTGATAAAGGCAGATATGTATGATCAAAGATCTTGAATTTACATTTGCATATTTGAACTTGAGTTAATTCTACTTTCTAAATCAATAATATGTGATTTATTTATAGCATTACTAATACAATTTGAATGTGTATCGATACAAAATGTTTTAAATATTAGTAAGACTAACAGTGCATCGATACCCTATAATAACCATGAAACAAAAGGAAGTGTCGATATAGTTGTTCCTTTCTGTGCAAGATTTCTCTTAAAGGTATCGATAAACAAAACAAATTACTAATACACTTCAAGTCTAGCAAACTCCAACGATTGGATTTTTGTATTTGCCAATGAGGAGATCATTGGGAAATCAACCTCAATAGCCAAAGACTTGAAGAATCTATAAAAAGAAAAAGCTAAGAACTAAACAAAGAGAAAGCCAAAATTCCATATCAAAAGTTATACTTGTTTCGAAGGCTTCAAAAGAGAAAAAAGAAGAGAATAGACAAAGATTAAATCTCCACATCTATTGTCTCAAGAAGTTTCCTCCAAAGAGCTAATGAGAGTTACTCAACCTTAGTAGTGGAATTAGTAAACCATCTTGTTAACCTACTCGTATATTTGTAAAGAGAAGAGTTCCTTAGAGTGCCAAATTTGTAAAGTGAGGTTTGGGTAGTTTAAGGTTCACTTTTGGAACCAGAAAAAGAAGTTGTTGTAAGGTTTGCTCTTTTAGCCAAAAAAAAAAAGCACTTGTAAAGGTTGTTTTCCTCAACCTAGAAAAAGGAAGTTGTAGGTTTACTTCTTAAGCCTATGAAGGGAGTGGTTAAGGTTGTCCTTAAGCCTTTGGGAAAAAGAAAAGGTTGTCTCCTTGAGGCTGCAAAAAGGGGAAGTTGTAATCCATTTTCTAGTAGTAAATTTGGTGGAAAGCTTTAGGAAGATCTTAAGGTAGAAGATGTATGTTGGGAGCTGAACCCCTATAAATCGATTGTGTATAGCTTCTCTTCCCTACACTCTTACTTTACTTGTTGTTTATTGATTTAACTATTCCTTACTTGCATATTGCATGGATAGTGTAGCTAGAACACAAGATAGAAAAGCCTTAACCTTGAAAAAGAATTAGGAATCGTTTCACCCCCTCTCGGTTATTTGTAAGCCAACATAGTCATACCTAGATAAAAAAGGTTGGTTGTGACTCTATGAAGATTATGTCTAGCAACCTAGGTCTAGGAAACGTTGTTGACAACAATAATAAAAGAGAGAGAGAGAGAGAGAGAGAGAGAGAGAGAGAGAGAGAGAGAGAGAGAGAGAGAGAGAAATTAAATATGGAAAAATGAGCGACTGATAAATTGTAAAAGTATTTTAATAATTTAGGAAAACAATAAAATTATGACGGAATAAAATTTTAAAAACATTGGGATAATTGATGATTCAACTTATTATGAAATTTTTTTAACTTTCAAAGTGTGCAATATTTGAAGATTCTTTAGGTGAGAAAGAACTTTTCTAAATTCGATCTGAGCGTTGGATGATTTAGGAAACTATTTCAATATTAAGAACTCTCATTTATTTCCAAGATAAAAAATTTAATTTTAGATAAAAATATAAAAATGAATAAATATTAGGTTAGAAATAAATAACACAAGATGTTTGATATATCTAACGAGAAAGCCCCTTCATAAGAACGAGTATGTTCTTGTGAATACTCTTTAGGTAAAAACATCCTCTTTATAATTCAATCATAGTATTAGAGGATTCTTAAAGAAATTATTAATCTTTAAAATAAAAAAAATTTTAAAAATAAATAAAAAGATAAAAAATAAAGACTATTTTAACTAAGTCTACCTGGGATAATATTTGATTAAACAGTATGCTTTCTAGATAGGTATTATCATGGTGCTTTCATTTCCCACACATAAATGAACTCTCAAACCCAAGCTCTCAACATAAACCACAATTCATTTTTTAGGACTTAATATATTATTAACAGCATGGTGACTAAACTGACGATCTTAGAGAGTCAAACATGATAATTAATCATAAGTTATCCTAAGCTGATGAACAAAAAGTTATATTCTCGCAAGTGCATGAATCAAGATAGTGTAGCATGTAAATACAAGAGTTGATCCCACAAAGATTTGCTAAATTTATTCAATTAAAATTTAACTACTTAACCCAAGGGTTGTGGCTAAATTGGCAACGCAGGTTGAGTTTGTAGGAAGAGCTTTCAAGTTCGACTCCCACTAAACACATCTTTGGGAAGGGGTGAAGAGCCTTAACTGTGACTAAACCCCGAACAAGATTAGTCTCAGACCGTTAAAACGGATGAGAACACCTGTGGTCTACACCAAAAAAAAATTTAACTACTTATGCCCTGAAAATTATGAAAGTCAAGTAAAGAAATTACCTAAGTATCTAATTATTTACTAAATTAACTAATTAAATTAACTAACCTAATAAAATCAAGAAATTAACCAATAGAGAAAAGCCTAAGAATTTGATTTCACCAATACATTGCAATTTCATGTCTTCAATCCTAAAAATCTCAATTCAATTCTAAGGTTCATTCTACCTAATATATGATTATTCTGTTTGATGGCAGCTATAATCAAGTATTTTTAATCATTAAATTATCTATGATGTGTAGCATAATCAATGACTAAAAACCCATTAATAACAGAAGAACATCTAATAAGAACCAAATAAATATTCTAGCTTGATGTATGCATCAAATATTTATTCAATCATTTAAGAGAGCTATTTTGAAAACTAATGCTTTAAATTAAACAATAACTAATTCAATATATAAATAGAATAATATAATAAAGTGAAACATATTAGTCCTTGCTCAGCAAACCAATCACGTGGACCTAACAATAGTTGAGAAAATTTCACCAAAACTTCACACGATTTGAAATGAATAGCAGCTATTAATTCCAGCAACTTCAGCTTGCTTCACTCACATTCGGTCCATAGCAACTCTTTGCACTTTCTCTCTAGCTTCTAGCAAAAATTTGGTCAGGTCCTACAACGGTGGCTCACGGTTTCGTTGGCTTCTCTTCGTCAATTGCACAATCAACCCTCATGCAACAAGCAACAAACAACAAAGTCACACACTCTAACAACTGCCTCAATTCAAGGTTCTGCCTAGCTCTATATCGCACTACTGCAACATGTGGTTCTGCTCCAAAGTTTCAACAGCTTTGCTTCCTCCAAAGCTCAGTTCTGCAGCTGCTTTTCTTACAATTTCAGGCTCTTCATGCTCTGTTTCTTTGATATTTTCCTCTTTTGGTTGCTAGGAATTGCTCTCTACGAAATAAAGATAAACAACACGGTAAGAGAATACCAATAGGTAGGCAAAATCGATCCTCTTTACTCTCTCTGTTTCTTGAATTTTTTTCTATAATTTTCTTCTCCTCTCAACTGCCGCCCGTTTCGTTCTTTTATAATTTGTTTTCTTTCCTAAAAAATTTCTAAGGTTTCTTTTTAATTAAGAAATAATCTCATCCTTTCATTCTGATTTAATCTTACGGTCCAAAAATCTTTAAAACAAATCAGAATTTAATTATAACTTCAAACAATATATCTTCCAAAATTTATTCAAATCACATAAATTATTATTTGATTTCATGCCATAACTTCCAAAATTAATTCCAAAATTACTTTCTCTAAATTAATTCAAAAGATACACTTAACAATTAATTTTACACAAGAATATAGCAATTAATGTAGTAATAAATAATAAAATAATATAACAAATATATTATTATCAAATACCCCCAAACCTACATTTTTGCTAGTTCTCGAGCAAAATTAAAAGAAATTGCACTTGTTTGTGACCTTTAAGAACAAAATGAAAACTCAAGGACACCCAAAATGTTTCACTCAAATTTATGTAAATTCAATTTCACTTGATTTCCACATATTGTATCAAGTATACCTCACATCTATAATTCAATTAATTGTTCAAAATACAACTCAATAATCTCATAATTCAAATGTTAATTAACTCAAATCATGATATTAGTTATGTGTGTGTGTGATTAGCCAAACTCAAATTCCTTGCTAGTACTCAATTAGGATCATGCAACTTATGAACAATTAATGTGATCTCAATTTTTTTTTTATATTTTGCTGACACTCCATAGGCTTGCTCTTCATACATCTTTCACTAATGTAGACAATAAAATCAACTTAGATCAATAAATCTTTATTAGCTTATACTGTTTGGCCAAGGTATTGGTTAATCAAAATAAGAGAGCTAACAATGATAAGCACATATTAAATTTCTCTTCCCCTTTTTTTTCTTGAACTCCAGATGTTTATCTCCACAACCCCCAAACCTATCTTTTTCATATATTTGTTTGAGGATGACAATTTCCATGCCATATTTTAAACTCCTTTTTTTCCCTTTTTTTATATCATAATGGAGTCAAGGCATGATCCACACAACTCTTTTTTTTTTTGGAACCTCTTCATTTATTTCTAGCTTGAAAATATTTCTTGAATCACATTCCCTTCAATGATAGATATGTGCATTAGAGCTCTCTTTGAGGGTACATTCATTGTTTTTCAGGCTAATTTAGGGTAAAGGCAATGAGGTTACAAGAAAATTTGAATGGTGGCTATTCATATGCTTTTGCGTATGCCATTCTTTCATTAAGGCTCAATGGGGTATACTAGTGAATAATTTGTAACATGGTAGGCTTGAAAGGCTTAAATGATCCAAAGAATGCCTAAATCATCTCTAAGTCAATTAATTGCCTATGATTTCGCCTCAAGTGTAATAAAACAAGTTCTAGAGTGTCATGCATGATCACTAATTTCACAAGTTCACATAATCAGTCACTAAGTATCAACAATTCATAAGAGTATGGCTTATGTGTTCAATTGTCCACCAATCATGAAGTGAATAAAATTAATACCAAATTATTTAATTATCTAAGTATGCATTTCTCACAATCACTTAACCATAGTAAAATTCTCTCATATTCATCATAGGCTAGTGAAAAATCATAGTGAAAAAAAAACGTACATCCAAGTAAATTCTTTTTTTTAAAAAAAATTTAATTTTTTTCACTTTTGCTTGTTTTTTTTTCAAAAAAATAATAAACTAAACAGACACAACTAAACCACACCCCCAAACCTAAATCAAACTTGATCATCAAAGTTGAAAAACAAAGATTAATAAAAGAGTAGGAATGTGCACACTAAAACAATAAAAAAAAAAGAGTGAAAAATCATACCTACTTGGGTTGCCTCTCAACAAGTGCTTTATTTAACGTCTAGGCAAGACAAAATGCTTGGTCTAAGGCTTCTCGAAATCAACGAAATTCACTATCTAGCCTTTTGGAGTGCCTTCCAAATAAGGCTTCAATCTATGCCTATTCATCTTGAAACTAGCTCTTGTTCTCATGTTCTCAGTCTTAATTGCACTATAAGGAAACACTCTCCGCACCAAAAATGGTCAACACCACCTTGATTGAAACTTTTCTGGAAGCAAACGTGAATCATAAAGTAAAATTTTCATACCTTGTTTGAACTTTTTTTGGAGAATGGATTTGTCGTGATACAGCTTTGTTCTCTCTTTGTAAATCTTTACATTCTCATAAGCTTCATTCCGAATCTCATCCAACTCATTTAGTTAGAGCTTCCTAGCTTCACCAGCTTTGTCCATATCAAAATTCAACTGCTTGATTGCCCAATATGCCCGAAGCTCCAATTCTACAAGCAAGTGACATGCTTTTCCAAAAACAAGCCGATAAGGCTCATTCTAATTGGAGTTTTGTAAGCTATTCTGTAAGCCCATAAAGCATCATTTAACTTCACTGCCCAATCATTCCTTTTGGTTTTCACCATCCTTTCCAAGATTGACTTTATGTGCCTATTGCTCACTTCAACTTGTCCTGAAGTCTACAAGTGATAAGACATAGCTACCTGATGGGTGATGTTGTACTTCTTCAATACTGCTACAAAAGTTTTATTACAAAAGTGAGCTCCCCTATCACTAATAATAGCTCTAGGAGTACCAAATCTTGTAAAAACATGTCTTTCAAAAAACTATGTACAATCTTACCATCATTAGTCCTAGTAGCTATTGCCTCAATCCACTTAGAAACATAATCAACAATAACAAGAATATAATTATATCCAAAAGATGTAACAAAAGGTCCCATGAAATCAATACCCCACACATCAAAAAGATCAATTCCTAAGTTACCTATGAGTGGCATCTCATTCCTCTTGCTTATATTACCTGTTCATTGACATCTATCACACTTAGCACAAAATGAATTTGCATCTTTGAACAAAGTTGGCCAAAAGAATTTGGATTACAACACCTTAGGTGTTGTTTTCTTACCACTATAATGTCCTCCACTATTCAATGTATGACAGTGGTTCAAAATATTGTGCTTCTTACCTTCAGGACACAACGCCTAATGATCTGATCAAGGCAGTGCTTGAATAGATATGGATCATCCCAAAAATAATGTTTCACTGTGGACAAAAATCTCTTATTTTCTTGTGAAGTTAAATAAGGATTAAAAATACCACAAGCCAAATAATTCATAATATCAGCATACCAAGGCTTTTTTTCATGCACTGAGAATAACTGTTCATTAGGAAAAGTTTCATTAATGAAAATAGAATCATCCCCATGACACTTTTCAAGCTCGGCCACTTCAGCAAACCGAGATAAGTGATTAGCCACTACATTCTCACTTCCCTTTTTATCCCTAATTGTCAAGTCAAACTCTTGCAAAAGTAACATCCACATAATCAATCTAGGTTTAGCATCTTTTTTTGTGAGCAAATATATGAGAGCAGCATGGTCAGAATAAACAATAACCTTAGTGCCAATCAAATACGAGCAAAACTTTTCTAAAGCAAAAACAATTGCTAAAAACTCCTTTTCAATAGTAGAATAATTTATTTGAACATCATTTAAAGTTCTACTTGCATAATGAATAACTGAGGCAAATTATTTATTCTTTGTCCTAAAACAGCACCAATAACATAATCTGAAGCATCACACATCAATTCAAAAGGAAAAGACCAATAGGTGCTACAAGAATAGGTGTAGATGTTAGTTTTTCTTTCAAAGTATTAAAACCATCAAGGCAAGATTTGTCAAAATTAAACACATGATCTTTAGCCAACAGGTTACATAAAGGCCTACAAATCTTAGAAAAATCCTTAATAAAACGCCTATAGAAACCTGTATGACCAAGAAAACTTCGCACACCCTTGACAGAAGTAGGAGGCAGTAATTTTGCAATGATATCAATTTTTGCCTTATCTACTTCAATTCCTCTACTAGAAATAACATTCCCTAAAAGAGTTCCTTGCTTAACTAAGAAATGACATTTTTCCCAATTCAATGTCAAATTTTTCCACACATCTTTTAAACACTAAGTTAAATTATCAAGGCAATTATCAAATGAATCACCAAAAAAAAATCATCCATAAATACATCTATAAACCTTTCAATCATGTCAGAGAAAATTGACATTATGCATCACTGAAAAGTTGCTGGGGCATTGCAGAGGCCAAATGACATTCTTCGATAAGCAAAAGTACCAAATGGGCAAGTGAATGTTGTCTTTTCTTGATCCTCCGATGCAATGGGATTTGATTGTAACTTGAAAAACCATTAAGAAAACAATAGTGAGCATGGCCAACCAACCGTTCAAGTATTTGATCAATAAAAGGAAGAGGAAAATGGTCCTTTTTAGTTGCAACATTGAGCTTGCAGTAATTAATACACATTGTCCATCCTGTTGTTGTCCTTGTTGGCACCAACTTATCATCATCATTCTTGACAACTGTAATGCCTGATTTCTTTGATACTACATGAATAGGACTTACCCATTTACTATCCGATATCGAGTAAATAATACCTGCATCAAGCAATTTAAGCACCTCAACCCTTACTACCTCTTTCATGTTAGGATTCAATCTTCTTCGGGTCTCCCTTGTAGGTTTTGCCTCATCCTCCAACAAAATCCTATGCATGCACATGGTTGGGCTAATCCCTTTAATATCAGCTAAGGTCCATCCTATACCTATTTTATGCTCTTTCAAAACACTCAACAATTTATTCTCTTCCAATGTGGTAAGATCGGTAGCAATAATGACTGGAAGAGTTTGATTTTTCCCAAGGAAAGCATATTTAAGGGTAGGTGGCAATTGTTTAAATTCTAACTTGGGTGGGGAGAGAATTGAAGGGGCTATTTTTGGGTTAAAATACCCTAAAGACTCACTAGGACAATTTGTAGGGATTTATGGCATTGCACTATCTAATGCTACCATGAGTTCCATCACCTCCTTATCATCCCTTCCATAATCCTCTCCAATCAAGGCCAGCTCTAATTTGTCCTTTATTTCATCCTGCACAATATTAGAATCTACAATTGAGTCCAAAACATCAACTGAGAAACAATCATGAGAATCTATAGGTAATTTAAGAGAATTAAAAATAGAAAATTCCATAGTCTCATCTAAGACTGTCATGGTTAATTTCCCATTTTGAACATCAATGATTGTCTTTTTTGTAGCCATGAATGGAAGTCTAAGCAAAATAGGCAACTCATGCTCATTATTTGACTGTCTCTCCATGTCCAAAACTACAAAATCAACAGGAATGATTAGTTTATCAATTTGAACTAAAATATCCTCTACAATGCCTCTAGGATATCTAATTGAATGATCAGCAAGTTGTAGAGACATTGTGGTAGGTTTTAGCTCTCCTAAACCAAATTGCAAATAAACAAAATAAGGCATTAAATTAATGCTTGCACCCAAATCCAATATCAACTTTTCCTTCTTTGAACCTCCCACAGTAATGTTGATGTTAAAGCTCCCAGGATCTTTTAATAAGATGGCATGTTCCTGATCATATCAAGCAAAGGTAAGTTCACATTAACCTTAGACAAAATATCATATATTTCAAAAAATGACTTATCCAATTTGCTTTTCTTGAGTCTGCTTGGAAACAGAATAGAAGGAACATAAGGGCATTAGCCTTGTGTAACTTAGGAGTTTCACAACCTGGATTGGACTCCTCACTTTGACTGGGTTCCTCAATATCCTTCTTTTTGCCACCACTTGGACTTTTCTCTTGCTACTTCTCCTTTGCAACCTCATCACCTGCAGGTAAGGTTAAACTTTTATCAGAATCATCATTCATTTTATTATCAAATACCTTACCGTTTCTCAGAATAGTAATTGCTTTGGCTTGCTCAGGCTAGCTTGGAAATTTTCTAGGAACATGTCCTTGCAATGCCTTTGCAATTTGCCCCACTTGGACCTCCAATTTTTGCAAAAAAGCCTCTTGCTGTTGGAAATGTTGTTCATTGCTCTGTTGGTTACTCTGACAAACTTCTATGAAGTTTTGCAAAGTATCCTCTAAAGCTGGCCTCCGTAGTTAGAAAGAAGAACTTGCTTGATTTTGGTTTTGGTTGTTACTTAATGAAAAATTGTGATGACTTCTCTAACCTAGGTTGTAAGTATTTGAAAAATGATCATTCCTCACCTCTGGGTTGTGAGAGTTCATCATATTGGCTTGCTCAACAAAATTTGGAAATTTTTCACTAAAAGGACAAGCATTAGTAACATGACCATGAATCCCACAAATCCCACATACCTCATTAGACACTGACATTCTTTGACCCATCATCATAGCACACATAGACTTTATTTGCTTAGTTAATTTTGAAACATGCATTGCCAACTCAGTGTTAGTGTTAATCTCATAAAGACCTCTAGATTTACCTCAACACTCTTTTGTTGCAAATTAGCTCCAAGCATCTCGTAGAGCTCATAGGTCTCTTATGTAGTCTTTTCTCCCATGGAACCTCCAGCAACATTATCAACCATAGCTTGACAAGCTTGAGTTAATCCATCATAAAAAAATTGATTTTGCAATTCTAATGGGTACCAATGATGTGGACATTAAATCAAAAGCAATTTAAAACGTTCCCAAGCTTCATAGAATACCTCACCATCTGCTTGTGTGAATGTTGCAATCTTACCCATCAATTCAGTGGTTTTGGCATGTGAGTAAAACTTACCTATAAACTTATTGTACATTGCATCCCATGTGGTAAGTGAGGCTGGTGTTATAGACATGAACCACATCTTTGCCGCATCCTTCAAGGTATAGGGAAAACATCTCATTCGTAATTGGTCCTCAGTTAATCCCTGTAAATGAAAAGTTTGAACATATGCATAAAAATCAAGAATGAATGTCAAAGGATCTTCAATAGCAGCACCATGAAAAGAAGGAAGCATATTAAAATGAATATTTTTAAGCTCATAGTTTCTGGCTGCATCATTGCAAGCAATGCATGATGGTGATGTTCCAACAGTAGGACGTGCAAACTCCTTCATAAGATGATTTTGAACATGATTTTGAACTTGATTCCCAACTTGTAACTCCATGTTGGTTTCAACTAGTTCCTCTTGTTGTGCCTTTGCTTTCCTACCGATTCTGTCAATTTGATCGTTGATGGGCATTATCTCTTGAGCAAGCAATCGTCGACCTTGCATCCACTACCTTTAAGAAAGAAAAAATAAAATAAAATAAACTTAGGAAGCTAAAAACAAAAATAAAAGAAAAACATGCGTAGTTAAATAAAATTGAATAAACTTAAGACAAAACCCCGACAACGGCGCCAAAAACTTGATGAACAAAAAGTTATATTATCGCAAGTGCACGAATCAAGATAGTATAGCATGCAAATACAAGAGTCGATCCCACAGAGGTTTGCTAAATTTATTCAATTAAAATTTAACTACTTATGCCCTAAAAATTATGAAAGTCAAGTAAAGAAATTACCTAAGTAACTAATTAATAAGTCAAGTAAAGAAATTACCTAAGTATCTAATTAATTACTAGATTAACTAACCTAATAAAATCAAGAAATTAACCAATAGAGAAAAGCCTAGGAGTTTGATTTCACCAATACATTGCAATTTTATGTCTTCAATCCTAAAAATCTCAATTAAATTCTAGGGTTCATTCTTCCGAATATATGATTACTCTGTTTGATAGCAGCTATAATCAAGTATTTTTAATTATTAAATTATCTATGATGTGTAGCATAATCAATGACTAAAACCTATTAAGAACAGAAGAACATCTAACAAGAACCAAATGAATATTCTAGCTTGATGTATGCATCAAATATTTAGTCAATCATTCAAGAGAGCTATACATGGCTTAGCATATGATGTGTACCGTTACCATGTTTTAAACAATTAATTAATTTATAATGACCAAACAATAACACAAATCAAAAGATTGAATTAATCACAATGAATGATACTAGAAATAAGAATTGATTAATTAATCATAAAGACATAAAATATGCAAGTAGGCTCGATCAAATTTCTAGTAAATAAATTAGTTCATGTTTAATTTAGCCAAACAAAATATCAAATAAAATTGAAAACTCATGCTTTAAATTAGACAATAACTAATTCAATATATAAATAGAATAATATAATAAAGTGAAACAAATTAGTCCTTGCTCAGCAAACCAATCACATGGACCTAACAATAGTTGAGAAAATTTCACCAAAACTTCACTCGATTTGAAATGAACAACAGCTATTAATTCTAGCAACTTCAAGTTGCTTCACTCACGTTCAGTCCATAGCAACTCTTTTCACTTTCTCTCTAGCTTCTAGCAAAAGTTCGGTCAGGTCCTACAACAGTGGCTCGCGGTTTCGTCGGCTTCTCTTCGTCAACTGCTCAATCAACCCTCACGCAACAAGCAACAAACAACAAAGTCACACACTCCAACAACTGCCTCGGTTCAAGGTTCTGCCCAGCTTTGTATCGCACTACTACAACACGTAGTTCTGCTCCAAAATTTCAATAGCTTTGCTTCCTCCAAAGCTTAGTTCTGCAGCTGCTTTTCTTACAATTTCAAACTCTGTTTCTTTGATCTTTTCCTCTTTTGGTTGCTAGGAATTGCTCTCTGCGAAATAAAGATAAACAACACAGCAAGAGAATACCAATAGCTAAGCAAAACCGATCCTCTCTACTCTCTCTGTTTCTTGAAATTTTTTTTTCTGCAATTTTCTTCTCCTCTCAACTGCAGCCCTTCTTCTTTTATAATTTGTTTTCTTTCCTAAAAAATTTATAGGGTTTCTTTTTAATCAAGAAATAATCTCAGCCCTTCATTCTGATTTAATCTTATGGTCCAAAAATCTTTAAAATAAATCATAATTTAATTATAACTTCAAACAATATATCTTCCAAAATTTATTCAAATAAATTAAATTATTGTTTGATTTCATGCCATAACTTCCAAAATTACTTTCTCTAAATTAATTCAAAAGATACACATAACAATTAATTTTACACAAGAATATAGCAATAAATGTGGTAATAAATAATAAAATAATATAACAAATATATTATTATCATAAGCCTTAATATAAATTGTTATGTTGTATTTTATTCTTATTTTTATTTTTTATTTTTTTATGATTTTTCAAAGCATGTTCAAATTTGTGAATAAATCAATGTTTCTTCACACACATTGTACTGCCATTTACTAAAGTATTGTTACAACCAAGGCTTAACCTTGCAATTATAACCTCTACTTAGGAGGATTAGGTCCAAATATTCAGTTCCTCATTCGCCCTCGTACGTGCCCATAAAAAAAGTCTTCAATTCAAATGACGCTCTCATATACTTTTTTTTAAGGACTTAAGTGAAAAGTCAAAATCTTCATTAACTATGGTAGAATTTTGAAAATTATATTTTATGTGTGTAAAATGTGTGTATTAGATAAGTGCTTATAACGCCAATGAGACCTTAGCTTAATGGCATGGAGGAGATTCTGAGATTTTAAAGTCTCAAATTCGAAGTCTCATCAAGTGTGAGCTTGAATTAGTATAGTTATTTACTAGTTAATCTAGTTTGTTGTAGTTATTTGCTAGTTTACCTAATTTGAATAATGTGATTTTTATAGTTATTTATTCATATAATGTAATATGCTCATTGTGATTGTAACTTCTAATGAAAATATACTATTCAGAAAAAGATAAGTGCTTATAACTCTTTCCTAAAATAATAATATTAAGCAATGATATAAAATAAAAATAATAGTATAATTGGTATAAAAAAAATTTCTTTCCTAAATATAGGGACTTGAGAGAAAAGAGATGAACCGAAATGACACCTTGTGTTAAATTTGGAAGTTAACTTTTTTTTTTTTATGGTTTCTTTTCCTTCTTTGATGAAGAAACTTTTTCTATTAACTAAAATGCTTTGTGTTTACCAAACACAAAAAAATTGAAAAATTGTTTCTGTCTAGGAAGCTTATTTTCCATATGCGCATTTTCATTTTAAATTTCACTTTTCTTTTTTTGGTTACATTTTAAATTCACTTTAGTACTAATGTACAATATCTTTAATTTGTTTTCAACTTTTGGAAAGGAGGAAATTGTTGCACCTTGGGAATGAATTATAAACAATGTCACTAATTATTGTTGGCATAATCCATCCAGAAATTGTCTGTACGGTAAAGATTCCAATTTTCTACACAATTATGAACCAAAGGATGACATGAACGTGCATCTTGTCGGATTAGTACTTTTTGGCCTCATCATCTTGTCTTTATTTACTTTGCTCATTTCTCTATTTATGTGGTAAATCTTGTCACGTCTAACTATCTAATTGCAGTCGTGCCAATCATAGCACTTGCAAAATCTTGTCTAGAATGCCTTTATTTTTACATATATATGTAAAATGTGTCTGTAGCTTTACCGTTAAGAAAGATGTTGCAGAGACCTTATGGCCATGTTTCTTCTATTTGCATGTTCTTCTAAAACAGGTTATTTGAGATGGTGATTTCTAACGTAACATATATGCACTTTTCCTTCTCCCATGTCTTGATCTCAATACAAACATATGTAAAAAGGGACAAACACCGTCAGCATATGGAGCTTTCAAATATAGTGTATGTACATCATCAGAATGTAGAGGATTTTAATTGAATTCTATATTCTTCATATCCTTTATAGAGGCAATTTAAAACTCGAAAGTAAAAACTTAAAACCAGACAAATTTATTGTATTAATAGCCCTTTCTCAAGTATACATTCAGTGTATGTATCCTTAAACAAACTAATTAGGTATTGTAATTATTGGTTCACATTCAAGTGTACCTAATCATGCCCGCCATTCATGGTTGTGTTTTGTCGAAACAAGCTAGCTAGGAAATGAATAAGCAATGAGCTTTAAGGAGAAAAACGTTGCAAATAACCATATCTTCGCTCTGGCTAGCTAGCTGCTCAGAACTACAATGGAGGCAAAGGAAAGCCTTGTTCTTTCCGGTATTTACAAAAACAGATGTACGGCAGATTGTAGAACAAGGGTTGTTATGGAACATTATTCTAACTCAAGAAAAGAAAAAGTATTGATGGGTTAAAGTTAATTGGCAGTGGCACAGCTAAACTATAATAATTTGTCAGCCTGTCAAACACTAATGGACATGGCTTCTTTTTTCTATTTTTTTTTTTTTGGGTTACATGGACATGGCTTCTTTAGAGTAAAATATTCTTGAGCTTTTGTCTTTTGCTTTTTATAGTCTTACGGAATCAAGATAGGATTTTCAGGATACTACTTTATTCTTTTATTCCCTCTTTTAGATGTCCTGCTCAATGCTTGATCGCTCATAGACAATGACCCTTTTTTTCTTTCTCTCTCCTTTTTCTAGGTTTTTCACTTACTAATTTACCTTTTTACAAGGCTTGTCTTTTATGAACGTTTTTCATTACTTGTCCAAGGTCTTAAATGCCTTCCAAATTCTTCTTTCTCCCCTCCCGATTCAATGTAATTCAAGTCTCCTATCTCGTAAATATACAAAAAATGATATATATATATATATATATATATATATATATATATATAGATACACACAACTGCCGTCCCATAAAAGTAAAGGTCATAAATGGGTAAGGCCGATCAGGAACCAACTTGAGTTGATCCGACCCATATCTGGAACCGATAAAATCAATTTTGGATTCGCCGAATTAAGCCGAATCTGATGAATTTTTATCAAGCCCAGTGTGAGCCTGATTCGGCCTCGGACCAAGCCAGACTGGTTCTAGGTTTAAACTAATCAGTCCTGCCCCAACCATGTGGGCAACTAGTTATTGCCCAAATTGCAGAGGGCAATAGCTATCTGCTGCGATAGTGGGAAGGCAACGGCTAGTTGCCTTCCCCCTTTGCTTTTTATTTTTTTATCGTTTTAAATTTGTTCACTATAAATACCAACTCATTTTATTTTTTCTTTACATTTTCTCTCCAGTTGTCTCGTTATAAATTCCTAATATTTTTATTTCACTTAAATTCTCTTTAAAATTAATGCCTTCCAAATTCTTCTTTCTCCCCTCCCAATTCAATGTAATTCAAGTCTCCTATCTCGTAAATATACAAAAAATGATATATATATATATATACACACACACACACAGAGCTGCCGTCCCATAAAAGTAAAGGTCATAAATGGGTCAGGCCGATCAAGAACCAACTCGAGTTGATCCGACCCATATCCGGAACCGATAAAATCAATTTCAGATTCGCTGAATTGGGCCGATTCTAATGAATTTCTATCAAGGCCAGTGTGAGCCTGATTCGGCCTCGGACCATGCCGGACTGGTTCTAGGCCGAAACTAATCGGTCCTGCCCCTACCATGTGGGCAACTAGCTATTGCCCAAATTGCAGAGGGCAACAGCTATCTGCTGCAATAGTGGGAAGGCAACAGCTAGTTGCCTTTCCACTTTACCTTTTATTTTTTTATCATTTTAAATTTGTTCACTATAAATACCAACTCATTTTATTTTTTTTTACATTTTCTCTCCAATTTCTCGTTATAAATTCCTAATATTTTTATTTCACTTAAATTCTCTTTAAAATTTAGAATCCGCTCACATTATTTGATTCAATTCTCTAACGTAAATCCAATTTTCTCCAATTCTCTTCATTTTTTTTTACAATTTTACAAAGTTTAGTTCCAACTTCCAATATATATTCCTCCATTTATTTTTTTCACATTCCAAATTTTCAAATATATTTATTTAAATAAATAAAAAAAAGTCAGATTTGTTTTTGCGTTCATGTTCCATCTCTCACCTTTCAATTTTATTCAAATCATTAATTTAGATGATGAATCTTTCGATGAATTCAAAACTGATATTCATTCGAAAGAAGAGCTTTCTTTGGCAGTGACACATGGTGCTCAAACACAATCATCAACTGCCACAACTGCCGCTATAGCTACAACATTAAGATCGAAGACCCACGCTAAGAAGAGTAAGATATGGGAGCACTTCAACATCATGCAAAAAGAAGGTACAACAGAACTTTGTGTTGTTTGTAGAATATGTAAAATGGACTATATTTATAGCCTTAGTGAAAGTGGTGAGAAAATAGGTACGTATAAAAGACATTTAATTACTAAATATAAATTCAATCCAGATATGGTACAACCAGAAATTGGGCAGGGTAAACAATCTCAAATTAATATACAACAAAATGGAAAAATGGTTTTTTGAAAATGATAAAGCTAAGCGTAGTTTAGTTAGATTTGTAGTTAGGTATGAACAACCATTCACAATATGTAAAAAAGTTTGATATTTAGAATATGTTTGTGCGATAACCGCAAATTTCTACGATTTAATAGTAGAAATTAATATTAAAGAAAATAGATAAGTGAAAATAAATAAATATAATATGAGATCGGAATATTAGTGAATATTCCATGAATTGAGGAAGTGACGAATTAGGAAATTCGTGTGGAAAAAAAAAATAGGGTCACGGGCTGTGACAAAAATGGTATCAGAGCACGGTTGGCCTAATGTCTGTCGATACTTTGGAAAGAAAATGTATTGAAAAGATTAACATCCCCTGTAGTACTGTGTAGTCTGAATACATAATGAAAATAAATGATTTCAAATTGAATTAAGGGTTTAGAAGGGAGTGAGCAATTATGAAATAAGGAATGCAGAAAGGGAAAACGGCTCAGGAATGTTACTTGAAATGGTGATCTTATAATCTAAATGAAGGTCGGTTCGGTAAGGATCAATAAAGGACTCGGTGAGGGCCCCACCAGTACTTTTCTATCCGGATCGAACTGAGACCTGAAAGTGATGATATAGAGGAGGAGAATGAAATATCATCATTAAATAGACCTTAAGATCACCGATTGAAGGTATTTTGAAGAGAGAGAAAATTTTTGGCCAAAAATGACCAAAATACCCCTAACCCCAAAATTTTACCGGGAGTCAAAATAGACCAACAAAAGTTGGAATTGATTGATTGGGTAGAGAAATTGATGATGTAAAGCTGCATTTCATGCAAAATAATCCAATTATGGATTTTATTGGATTTCTCTATCAAAATCAAATAAGATCTCAAACTGCTGATAGTAGTATGAGAAAGGATACTATCAGTACATAAATAATAAGATCCTTGATTTAAATGTATAGTGAGGAGAAAGAAATAAATGTGAAAATGACAAAAATGCCCCTATGTGGGATTATGGTTTGAATAGTGATAAAACCAAGATGATTTGATTTCTGTTGATAGTAATGGAGTTATTAATGGCATAAAGGAATGTAATATGGGTATAACGATCCCGATTATAAATTGCACTTACACTTAGATGATTGATGTGACCCGAATGGTTATAGGAAAGTCGCAGGATAAGCGACTCAGTTATTGATTCTTAAAAGTGTATTGATGAGATATTATTACGGGATTGTTGGATATGATGAAAAGTAAAATGATTACTGGAGATGACTGACAAAGAGATCAGTATAGATGATGAAATCCATAACAGTACGGTTAATTCTAGTTCTATACATTCCTACTGTTTTTGAGGTATCAAATGGATAATTATAGAACCGGAATATTTTGAAATATGTTTTATGGAATAATATATTGTATGGAGTATACGGAAGTGAAGAATATGCATAAGGACAGTAAGTGAAAATAAGAGATAAGGAAGATAACAGCTAACCTGAATTATAAGATGAAAATGATTTTAAAATGAATTTCAATAATAAATCGGTTAGCTGTGAAAGGTGTTAATGAAATTATTATACTGATACAACATACAATTAAGATGATCGATATGCTGTGAAGTATAAGGAAATAAGTGAATCAAGGCGGAGTAGATGTTAAAATGATTTAAATATTAAATGTCTTTGCCTTGAGGATATACGATGAAATGATAGGACACAAAGATGAATGTCCAAACTGATAAGAGAGGTGTGATTAAAGAAAGTATCGGATGGGATTCCTGAAAAATTTTCAGAATAATATAGATTAAGAGATCGGGTTAATATCTACTCGATTATGGATACAGAAATTTATTTTTGAGCTTATATCGAAGAATATAGAAGAAATCCGACAAGCTTAAGAAAATAATTTTTTGGAAAATATTGTGGATAATGAAATTCACATGTATTGATGTAAAGGATGAAAATACAAATGATGAGATTGAGGATGAATTAAATGGAGTATTAAATACCTATTATGCAATAAAGTTCTTATGAAGAACAAATAATTATTTCTATGAAAGTGATGTCTTATTTGATTTAATCGGAGATGTGTAAGGAATTTATAAGAATCAATCTCTGAAAAAGGCATCATCAGATGAAAAGTTGAAGACTGATGGTCATAAGATGATAATGATTAGAACTCGAGATAATTTTTACGAGTTTCTATGGAGGTTTACAAGGTTAATAAAATACCTTGTGAGGTACATAATACTAATGATAAGACAACCATATAAGGATAAAGTGATGGTATACGATACAATCTAAGACATCAATGGAAAATGAGCAGCATAGTGGTATGACCCTACGGACTCTCATAGACTGTGATCTTTATGTTAAGATTGGTAAATAAAAGATTTAGCTAGACAGTATCTCTTTCTAAGATATATGATCTCGAATGACAGAGCGACGTGGATCTGTCTATGGTGAAGAGATAATGATTAAAATACGAATTGTACTGGGTCTAGCTAAATACTATTGCCAGTCTATAGAAGAGTTATTGGGTTAGCTGCTCTACAGATGTTACTGATAAGTAAATAAGTTTAAGTCGATGAATGAATAAGTATAAAGAGGGTATGTAAAAGGTTAAAAGATGTTAACAGTGGAGTACGATACCACTGAGGAAAAGTGACCGAAATAATGATGAGGGAATATGAATATGAAATAGTTCCCGAATTTAAGACTGAAAATGATTTTTGTGGTTATCACATGATTATCGCTAGATGTAAGATCGAGCCAATTCGACAAATGAAATTTAATGATACTCAAAGGAGTAGATGAATGATATATATGATTTATTGCCAGTAATATAAGTGGAAAAATGATAAATATACATACAACCACCTTGGAAATTGTGGAATTGTATGGATAACAAGGTGACAAAATTTATGATTTTATTTGTCACCTATGGAATCACTTTTCTATTATCAGACTCTTAGATTCTCTAGTGCCATAGTCAAGATATGATTATAAAATTATGAGAATGTATGTGAAGTTCCAGTGAGCCTTATATGTGATAGGAATCTCTGAGTAGCTATATGTTTATGGGAAATAGCAAAAGGCTTTGAGATTCCAAATTTGTTGACAGCATCACTCCGTACTGATGTAAATATCTGAGCGTATAATGGAAACGCTCAAAGATATGTTGAGAGAGCGGATGCACGAGATGTGAAAGCAACTGGGACAACTGCATACGATTTATTTAAATCAAGTAAATGATGGTTATCAAACTATATCGACTTGGCACTAATTGAGAAAACAGATGAAGAACAGTATGAATCATATGGGATATGAAAATGAGTGGAAATGGATAACTCTCGATTGATAAGAAAGTTAAGGAAGTATAAGTATATGATGAAAGATTATATGCAATGGTATTAAAAATAATCTTGATGTTAAAAGTATACTGGCAGTATTAATTAAAAGTTGATCTAAAAGGGCAAAAAAATCGTAAGTATACGACATGTATCACCTTTTGATTTAAGTTGAATTCGGAGGACCGAATTTCTTAAGGTGGGGAGAATGTGATAACCGCAAATTTCTACGATTTAATAGTAGAAATTAATATTAAAGAAAATAGATAAGTGAAAATAAATAAATATAATATGAGATCGGAATATTAGTGAATATTCCGTGAATTGAGGAAGTGACGAATTGGGAAATTCGTGTGGAAAAAAAAAGTTGTTCAGAAGATGAAATAAATATTAAATAATTATTTGGAGGCATGAAAATAATTTTTATGCCATTTGAAATTATTTTGAGAATTTTGGAAAAACAAATTAGAAAATGACAGTTATGTCCCAGGGCATTCTCATAAATTACGCCCACAAGGAAATGAATTGGGACAAAATAAAAATATCATGATAATCTACTTAAAAGGGAGAATTTTATAGTCCAAAAAGATTGATTTAAAAAGGTGGTTTAATTAGAAAATTTCGCTAGCGGTTCGTAAGGGGTAAAACCGTAATTTTTTATTATCGGTACACCGCGCGGCAACGAAACCACCTTCATTCATTAAGTTACATTAAATGTGATTTACTGATGCTAGAATCATAATTTTTGAAGTTCGTTTGCATGGTTTTTACGAAAACGAAAGCTTAATGGTAAAACCGTTAATATTGTAGTTCACTAAGGGCAAAATGGTCATTTAACATAAGGGGACTGGCCAAATGGTCAATTTCTGACCATTATTGACTTAGATAAATCAAATCTAATTAAAATAAAATTTAATTTCTGAAATTGGAAATTTATTATATATGGTTGTGGTATAAATGTAAATACATGATTGTAAAGGGGAAATTTAATTATTGGGACATGTGGCCATTTCCCATTGGATGAAAAAACAATAATAGAAGACTAAAGCTCAGCCATTTTCTGGATCCATCCACCGATTTCCTCTGCCCAGTTCTGCTCCACGATTTTTTCTTTTGGTTCTCCATGAATTTTTTTGATTTCATATGTCAATCTCATTTTCTCTTCATTTGATCATCCCGTTTTCTTCACTAAACCTCTCCCTCACCTTAAGATCATCATACGGCTGGAATTGGAGGGGCTGAGGTGAAACGATTTGCACTGGTTTGGGGGCCTTGTTGCTCGGTTAATTAAGGTAAGATGGGTTGAAGATGTTTTAATCAATCTTAGGTCCAATGGTTAGTCGTTACTCGACACTTACAAGTGGTAAGGGGTTCGAGTAGCGGCGGACGTGAATTGGGGATTTATTCCCGATAAATCCGTGAGGGACTAAGTGGCACGTCTGTGTGACGAGGGCCACCTCTAGAACCCAGAGCAGACAGTACGGATGAGTGATGCGGCCTGGGCCCGCCCGGCGGAGTCCGGTAAAACTAGGGCGTCACAGTTTGTAAATTTTTACTATCTGCATATTAATCTATTTCTAGACATACATTGAAAAATGATTGCATGCAGATGTTTAAAGAATATATGAAAGCTTTAAGACATAAACTTAATACTATTTCATCTAGGGTTAGTTTTACTAGTGATATTTAGATTAGTATTAACAGTTCAAGTTACCTTGTTATAACTAGACATTAAATTGATAAAGATTGATGCATATAAAAATGCATTTTATCTTTAGATGTATTAGAACAATTGCATAATGCATATACTACTCAATCTATTACTAATGTGTGTAAATTATATGGAATTGAAATAAAGTTTTTTCTACTACTTTAGATAACGTTTCAAATAATACCGTAACTATTTCTATATTATTTAGAAATTTAAATCTAGTTATGCAAGGTATATTTTTTCATGTTAAATGTGCATTTCATATTATATATTTATGTGTTCAAAATGGTTTTAATGTTAGTGGCATAAGTGCAATTGATAAAATTAAAACTTTAACAAAATGGATCTATAGCCCAAATAACAAATGTGAATGAAAGTGGATCTGTCAAGCGAATAACATAAATGCTAAAGTGTTTTCACTTCCCGTGGAAATAGTATGGGACTCACACTATTTCTTGCTTTCTTTTGTTTTACCTTACAAAGATATTATTACTCATTTTTGTAGTAGCATGATTTTAGCAATTAATGATAATGATTGGATTTTTATTGAAAGTTGTGTTGATTTATTATATACTTTTAAGAAGCAATGACAAGAATTTCAACTCAATATTATCTAACTACACATTATTTTGTTCATATAGTTTTTACAATGTTTAAAAAAAATTTACAATTTAGAAATGATAAAAATTTATCTTCTTTTGTATATGAGATGGAGGAAAAATTTAGAAAATATTGTATTGTAACTTTATTGGATCTTAGTCAAGGAGAGGAAAATTTAGAGATTTTTTTTAATATTATAAATATTTTCTTACACTTGATTATATTGAGAACCAAAAGTCCTCAATTAACATGTATTTTTAGATTTGCTTAGTTTTTATGAAGGAGTGAGGGAGCAGTCTAACCAAGGACAAGAAGAATCAAACGAAGAAATTGATAGTGGTGGTGGCAATCGAGGCATATTCAGCACAATTAAGGCAGTAGCAAGGAAGAGAATGAAGCTAAAAGAAAAAGCCAGCGGATCCGAATCAACAACCTCTTCTCGACAAAGTCATGGTGGAGGTAGCTTCAATGAGATATGATTTTTATTAAATCAAAGTTTTTGAATAGACAGGAATTTTGATCTTCTCTAATGGTAGAAAGAAAACAAAAGACAATTTTCAATTTTAGCTTCCATAACTTGAGATGTTTTTGTGATGCAAGCATCATCCATTGCTTTAGAATCCGCATTCTCGACATGTAGAAGAATCATTGGACCATCGAATTAGTCTTAATTCAGGTTCATTATGCATGTTAACATGCCTCAATGATTGGTTTGAAGCAGAATCTCGCAATAAAGAACTTGGAATGGCCAATGAGTTCATTGATAATCCTTTGGAGGATGAGGAAAAAATTTCTAAGTCAATCCTTATAAATTATGAGGAATAAAAATAGTTTTATTTTTCTTTCTTTGTAAATTATATCTGAAATTGTAAATAAGTTCAGTCGTAATAAATTTTCTTATGGACCATGGTCCTGTTGTTTTTACCTTTCTAACTTTTGAAAGGATTTTTCCACATAAAAAATCTTTAGTCTCCTTCTTCTCCTTTATTATTTTCATTTATTATTATAGTTAAATACTAAATAAATTAAAGTTATAAGTTTAGAAAATGAATAAATATTTAAAATACAAAATAAATAAATAAATATTTTAAAAATATACTAAATAAATATGTTTTCTTAGAAGTAAATGGTAAATGAATAAATATTTAAAAGATAAAATAACAAGTTTAATTATATTTTCAAATAATAAATGATAAGTTTAATTATATTTCAAATGAAATAAAAATGTTTGACTTTATCAAAACAAATTAAAAAATTTTAAAAGTATTATAAGTTTTTTTAAAATAATAACTTTATTAAATAAGTTATAATAAATTTTATTCTGATAACCTTATTTATTATAATAATAACTTTATCTTTATTACAATAACCTTATTAGATAGAATATGTTAAATACAAGTCATTATATTTATTAAAATTAATAATGAAATTTTTAAAAAAAGTAAAGCTAAAAAATCCATAAATTTTAAAAATTAAAAAAAATTAAATAGACCAAGTCTGACCTAATAACTGGATTGTCAATTTACTGGACTGGATTGATCCCTTGTGAGCCTTATTAGGTCTCAACCTAGTCCGGCCCAATATTTAAATTAGGCGAAGCTAGTTTTACATTTCAATGGGCTAGAACCGGTTTAGCCCGACTCGAAACTTGTCCAATCCGGCCTATTAACCAATCTATGTAAAAGTCTCCAGTTATATGTTTCTGATAATGATGAATAACAAGATGCAAGCCTTGAGATATTAAGACTATTCTCATTAATTTATATATATTTTGCATGATGAAGTCACATGAATCATAATTCAAAATTTAAATTTCATAGACTAGAAGAGTGACAAGACATAAAGGTCATATTTGGTATATAGGGTGATGGATAGGATAAGATGATTATTATCCAATTATATGTTTGATGTACACATTAAAGGGAAGATTGGATTGTAAAGAAGATTAGTCATCTTCATAGTATAAGATGATTCAATCATCTCCAAAATGTAAGGATTAACCCCATGGAATTAAAAATAAATAATCATATTTTTTATCCTTAAATTTTATATTTAAAAATTAACTTAAACATTTAATAAAATAATAAGGATCGTTTTTATTTAAGTAATCCAAATTATTTTTTCCTTCTTTTTCATTTTTTATTTCTTTTTCTTTCTTTTCCTTTTTTTTTCTTGTTTTGAATAAAGGGAATTATAATTTTGAAAAATACTATTTTCTTGAAGAATTCATTTTTTGGAAAATAAATTCTCAAACATAAAATTTATTATAAAAATATTTTTTAACAAGTTCTTTTTACGTTTAAATACTTTTTCTTAGTTTTTTTTTTCTTTTTGCATGTAGGAAAAGAAAAGAAGAGGGATAAAGGAAAGAAAAATAACTGTTAACTATAAAATTATTAGAAATTATATATTTTTTTTATAAAATTTGAATTATTAAATTTAACTTGTATTTTTTTTCTTTTTCCTTCTAATTGGAAAAAAAAATAAGAAACAGAAAAGGAAGAAACCATAAAAATAAAGAAAATTATTGAAGAGTTGCCCTTTTGAATAATTAATGTAATTAAAAATTAACTTATTTCTTAGAAAACTTATTTTTCTAAAATAAATATATTTAACTTACAACAAAGGAAATTAGTTTAAATTTAAATAATATAAAGAATTATAAAAAAAGGAAAAAAAGAAAAAAAAAGTGAAAAAAATGCAAAGAATATTTTAATAAAAATTAATTTTTTAACAAAATACAATTTTACCAATGAGACCTTGGCTTAGTGGCAAAGAGGATTTGAAACTTTGAGGTATGAAGTCCAAGTCTCACTAAGTATGAGATTGAATTAGTTTATTTACTATTTGTTTAGTTTGTTATTATTATTTGCATTTATAAGTTTATCAAGTTACAAGTCATGGTATGTAATATGCTGATTGTGATTGTGATTGTAATTGTAACTTTAGATGAGAATGTACTATTCAGAAAGAACAAAATACATTTTTTGAAAAAGTAATTTAAAGTTTTTTGAGAGAACAAATTTTTTATTAAAAATCAACTAATAAATTTAAATATTAATTTTAATATTATATATAATATTTAAAACTTTTAATTTTTTGATTTATATTTATAACAAAAAAATTTATAAATTTAAATTATGTTACTTAAAAAAAGTACTATAAAAAAATTATTTTATAATACTTTTAATTTTACACAACAAATATGGTGAAAGACATACAAAATCATTCTATCTTATTCTTAATCCTTATACACACCAAACATAAGCTAGGATAATATCAACTAATCTTATTATATTTGTAATCTTATATTGTTTTATCCTTTCCTATCCTATCCTAATCCTATGCACCAAACATGAACAAAGGTGCTTAATCAAGATTCAAAAAATTTGTCTATATCATCAATTCATTAGTTAGGTGCATCCATGAAATTGTTTGGTCGTTATCATTATCGTAATTACCCCTTCCTTTTAATTGGTTAAAGTTGTTACTTCAAGACCTTCAACGGGTAAAAAAATTTAGTAACCGTCTGAATAACTATTCACCTCTATAATTCAACCACTAACTTATATCTGCGTGACATTTCAAACTTTGATTGATTTAGATACAACGCTTGCTCAATTTTAAATGAGTTAGGGAGCTTTAATTTTTTTTTTTGGTTACATATATAGGCAATTAATAGGTAGCTTTAATTGAATTGGATTAGAAATGACGCATATCATATCATGCATTCGTTTTTTCAAAAGAAGTTAATATCAAATATGCATGTTGCATACACTGAATTGATTGAAGGATCATGGACAGGTAAAATATTTATTTTTAAAAACATAAATCTAAGTTAAGTTCAAAGCAAACCAATTTCGCATATGCTATACAAAAGTTTCTTATAATTTCTTTTGACTGACTACATTAAAAATATTGTATTTCAACTATGCTGTAGTTGTTAGAATGTTTTAGTTAATAGACTATTATTAATTGTTAGTTTTGAATTTTAATAAAATAGATTGATAATTTAGTCTTGCTATGAAATCATGCAAGTAAACTGAATTAGTTAGTTGTAATCAGCAAGTATGGGCTGTTGTTCATTTTATTGAGTTAGTGTGGTATAATGGTATTTGATAAGAGGACTATTAGGGTTAACAACAAATATAAGATTAGGTTCTCTCTTCACTTCTCAACATTTTGGTATATAAGAAAAGAAGAAAAAGACTCACCTGATCATAATCCTAGTAGTTATGTTTCTTTATACTTCTGCTTTCATTGATATTTATCTCAAACAAGTATACGTAATTATTGTTTACAATTATTTGGTTCTAATTTTTACATAGGTGATTTATAAATTTAATCTTACATGTGATATCAGAGCTAGATTTATGTAAAATTAGGATCCAAAAGAAAATTTTTTTTATCAAACTTAAAAATTATAAATATTATTTAAGACATAATTTTGTGCTAGTTGAATTTAAATCAAATGATGAAATTTCTTGAACAAAATATTGGGGCTTTTGTTACCCACCAAACAAAGTTTAAAAACATGGAATCAATTTCAGATAATTTGTTTTGTGAAACAAGTAAATGAGATTCAAAGTTTTAACACAAATTCAAAATTAAATTAAAACCTTGTCATTTTATATGTTTTGGATTGATTTAAATGTCAATAATAGTTGTTTATGTGTTATAAAGATTAAATAAAGATTTTAATTGCTTAAGTTTTGGATTTGAATTGACAAATTTGAAGAAAACCCAAAATGTGTTGAACATGAATTTTGAAACGTAAAATTTTGATCAAATTTGTCAAGATTTTTTAATGTTTTGATGAAATTTATCATATGTGTTTTATAAATTTATTTTTTTACGCATTTTTAGAAAATTATAAATTTATTATTTTTTATAAAAAACATTAATTTATTATTACTTTGGAAGGAAAGCTCGACAATTTTACAAGTTCATTTTAAGGGTAGTATTAAGCCCTAAAATCCGTTAGTTGAATACCATTAATACTTGTCAATTTTAATTTAATTTACGCTGTAGAAATATGCCAAACATAAATAATTAATCAATGGCTTTTTTTTATTAGTATATGTTCTGTCATAAGAAGTTAAGAGGGTTGTTTGTTGTTAGGTGACATCCAATTAAGCGTGCACAAATACAATAATAACTTCGCTTTGAAGCCTCGTCTCAATGCATGATAATTGTCATTCCATTACATCCAATCAGATTGGAAGCAATAATTAAATAAAAAGGAGCTTTGCCTTTGCTTTTCTTTCCCCTCTGATCAGGCCCCCCTTTCGCCCCCTTCGCGACTAAGCCCTCAAATTCGGTCAGTGGATCTCATCCTGCAAATATTTCAATGGCATCGCACGTAGTGTTATTTTCATGTGGCACATATTCAACGACAGAAAGAAAGAGAAGCTTCACACGAAAGAAGAAATGAAGATTTTTAAATCCTTCGCCGCTAGAAATCACAAATCACAATTTAAAATTAGTTTAGATGAACGATGAAATTAATTTTGATGAGATTATAAAAGATAAAATAGTTATAAAGTAAAAATAATTTTAATAAAATATTTAAAAAATGATAAAAGAATAAATTTACATTTGTTTTTTTATTTTTGTCTTTAATGATTTTTATTTTATTTGTAGTGTTGGAATCGGTGGATTCCAAATAGAGCCTTGGTGATCAACTAATGTTATTTAGTCCATCGACGCACCTACTTAATTCATCAATCAATATCACCATGAAACTTGTCGGCCAAGTGTTCGGGTAGTGTAGGTTCACAATTCCAAGATAACGTTCTAGATGGGAGTTTTAAAAAAAAAAATTTAAGGAACAACGGTGGAGAACAACCTTCTCTAGAGACCAGGTTTCTACTTTTATTTGGTCGAGAAACCCGGTATTTTAAGATCATTATGGATTTTGATTAATTCGAAGTCAAGTTATAATCAGATTCCAAACGAGAGAGTTCTACCAATACTATTCTTTTCATTCACAAAATTTGAACTCAAAAGCTTACTTAAAGGACACTGAGCTTTTTTCACTCAGTCCAACAAATATTGATAGGTTTTTACTTTTTTTTCTTTATAGAAAAACCCTCTTTGTTTAAGTTCAATTATTTTGACAATCTAAAGATCTCACGACTTAAATTTAAATATGAATTAAAAATAAAAAATAAATAGACCACTACTACCAGAAGGGGGTCGAAACGCTGCAGCTGGAGTATTGCGTATGCAAAAGATTGAAATCAAGCAGTGGAAGGGCATTTGAAACAGTTGAATAAAAGATTTGGCTTTGAGTGTGTGACTTGTCATCATCCCTACCGACTTGCCAAAGGGAAGGGACAGTCCCGAAAATGTCACTTCCATTTCTTGAGTGCTTTCTTTTGTCTTTCACGTAATAGGAGAAAACGATGTAAGACATTTGCCCCACAAAACTTTTTGCCCATTTTGTTGACGGTGAAGGCCTTCCCCACACCAACTAACTAATCCTTTTTACACTTTCTTGCTGTACATGATTGGACAATAATTTTTTTAATAGCACAATCACATTAATTTAAGAGTTATACTTACAAACAACATATTATATTATTTGAACAAGTAATATGATAAATTGATAAATACAAATAGCAATAACAACCTAAATAAATAACGTTAACAAATTAAATTCAATATTACAAGTTTCACCTACGATCTCAAAGCTTTAAGGCCTCTTCTTTGCCACTCAATCAATGTCTCTCAATCAATGTCTTCTTAGCATTTGACAACAAGTTTTGCTATCATGCACTAACCACCGTTTGTTTGATCATGGTATCTTTTATATACTTCTTTCCCTCTTGACCCCTACGCCAACCCCTCTTCTCCTCCCATCTCTTTTTTATTTTATGTGTGTGTGTGTATATATATTGATAAATTAATTTTTTTTAAATAGACAAGAAATTTTTTCTCTAGATTTTTGTCACTACAAGAATAAAGCTTTTTAGAGTTAGAGATAATTTTTCATTGATAATGCTTTTAATTCTGTCGGTAATAACATTATTGACAGAATTTTTTATAGTTGTTGTTGCTGTGTGACATCCTCGTCACTCCCAATTAACACATAATTCTTTCTTTCACATAGGGGTGGTTAGGCTGTTCGTCGGAGTCATTCTTCTCTCTTCTTACTTCTCATATCTAAAACTCTTAACATAGCACTATCAATTTCGATATAGAATATTACTTATGCACATACAGGATCGTCATTACACATAGACTTAAAGCTCTCTTAAAATTATACACTAATTCTCTTATGACATTACATCCCCAACATAGTTCATTATACATCATTGTACTGTACCGTATTCTGAAATACATGACAAAACGAATATATACCTTCAAGGAAGATGGAAGCGTGCCTCAAAGGAATGCTATAGCTAATTCAAAAGTAAGCTCCTCTGTATTGAGCAAAGGATCACTTCAAGTAGTTTGAAAAATGTTGTAAAGGAGTGAGTTTACGCTTAGTAAGAAATATTTATAAAAGAGCGTACTATGTCACTATATGCTGGTTTCCTACTTGGCTTTATAATGTCATGTGGAAACCTTTGAGATCAAGTATCAAGTAGATAAATAATCAAATCTTATAAATCATTTCCATATAGTCAAATAAGTTAAATAACAGATATTCAAGTAAATCAGATAATGGCATATGCATCATCATATAATTCTCTTACATATATCCAAGCAAATCAAATACTTGCATATGCCTTAAATCACTTGAGATCACATATACAGATATTCTTCAAATAGGGGGGAGACTATCAACATTCCAATTGAATCATGCACCACATAATATCCCGTGAGGGAAAATGACGTACCTATATATGGGCCAGGAATCCTCCCTTAGCCAAACACATATCAGAGACAATTGGCCAATGTCGATAAGCCATAATGAACACTAGTCAGGTGACATCTGTGGCACTGAGGACCAGACTAGGGTTCCTCAGCCAAGTACAGATACAGACACTGAGGACTTGATCAGAGTCCCATAGCTAGATACAGATAATATGCATGATCATAAAAGGAGTCTATAATCTCGAAACATTTGTTATATACTTCTTTGGTAATAGCATATACTTATATGAAATAAGCTTTAAAAACCTTATTTGCAAATAGGGCAGTGGGTTGGTTTTGTAGGGCAGTCGACTGCTATCACATATCTTAATTTATGGAAATTAATTTCTTTTAAAATTTTGATATTTCGAAATTTCGAAAACACATGGGGCAGTCGACTGGTTTTGAAACAGAATGCTTTTCGAGAAAAGGCAGTCAACTGGCTCCTTGGCAGTCGACTGGTTTCGCAAACAGAATGCTTCTAAAAACAGGACAATCGGTTGGTCATATAGCAGTCTACTAGTTTTGAAACAGAATGTTTTCTGGAAGATAGCAGTTGACTGGTATATAGGGCAGTCAACTGGTATATAGGGCAGTCGATTGGTATATAGGGTAGTCGACTGGTTTGAGTCAGTTTCAGAAATTTTCACGCTTCAGCTGTCTCTAGGCAGTCGGCTACTATTTAAGGCAATCGGCTGCTCCTAGCAAATTGGTAACTAGGAGGAAAACCCAAATTTGACACTCCCTGCACTTCAATCAACTTTTATTTCATCCCAAAACATGTAAAACATGCAGACATAGTCACCCTACGTTCGTTACATAAATTCTTTACCTCAATTAACTTGAAAACGCAATTCGCATGGTTGCACCTCAATTCTTTTCCTTCACTTCTTCAAAGCTGCAATTATCATAAGGATTCAAATCTTTAAGAAACCTCTATAAATACGCTATACCAACTTTACACGACTCCAAACCATAGATAGAATCCAATGAAATCACTTCTTCTCTTACCTTTGTTAATCACCAAAATAACAGCAAATTAGATCTCCTCAATTCCTTTGATTCAACCTTTCATATTACATATATGGCTTCAGCTAGTGACAAGGAACGATTTTTGTTAAGCTAGCTTAACGATTCGATGACAGGAGCTAGGTGTTTGTCAAGGTAAGTGAAATGGAAACTTGAAGAAAACGAGGGGAGTAGAGAACAATGGTTGTCGACTTTGTTGATGAAGATGAAGACAAAATCATTATATTATTCAAGTTTAGTACTTAACTGATATATGTTAAAATCATTTGTGATTTGAACCAAAATGTCTTTTTTTAAAACTAGTAGACTAGAATTGAATTATGATAAAACCTTGAGAACCTCAAAAAAATTTAACCTTTCTTCCCACCCAATCGGGGATCGACACCTTCTACCATATAAAGCTTCATATGGTGCCATCCCGATACTTGTATGATAACTATTGTTGTAAGCAAACTCAGCCAATGGTAGATGATCGTCCCAGGAGCCCTTAAAGTCCAAAGCACAAGCTCTTAGCATATCCTCGAGCGTCTGAATGGTGCGCTTGGACTGACCATCAGTCTATGGATGGAAAGCTGTGCTAAAATTCAACTGAGATCCCATGGCTTCCTGGAAATGTTCCCAGAAGTGAGAAGTAAACCTAGAATCTCTATCCGAGGTAATGCTCGCAGGAACCCCATGTAGTCTAACAATTTCTTTCACATATAACTCTGCTAAGGCACTAAGAGTGTCCGTAGACTTCATAGGTAGGAAGTGAGCCGATTTAGTCAACCAATCCACAATTACCCAAATACCATCATGATTTCTTCTGGTTCGGGGTAATCCTATAACAAAATCCATCGTAATGTGTTCCCATTTCCACACAGGTATAGGCAGGGGATGTAACAAACCTGCCGGCCTTTGGTGCTCTACCTTAACTTGCTGACATGTGAAACACTTCGCCACAAATTCTGCTTCGTCTCTTTTCATACCAGACCACCAATATACCTTACGCAGATTATGATACATCTTAGTGTTTCCCAGATGCTAAGTATACTTACTGGAATGTGCTTCAGTCAAAATCAGCTTCTTCAACTCTTTATCATTAGGAACACATATACGATTCCTAAATCTCAAAATTCCATCGCTACCAATATCAAACTCGGAGAGCATACCTAATTGAATCTGATTCATAGCCTCAATACATTGAGCATCCTCCTTCTGAGAAATTCGGATTCTATCCATCAACTCCGGCTCAATCCTCAAGCTGACTATCATCCCAAGATGCTTCGAAGGTGTAAAATTTAGGCTGAGGCTTGCAAACTGCTCGAGTAACTCAAACTCTCGGACCATCATGTACGATACCATTCCCACATGCTTCCTACTTAGAGCATCTGCCACCGCATTGACTTTTCCCGGGTGGTATAGTATCTTACAATCGTAATCCTTCAGAAGCTTGAGCCATCTCCTCTGTCTCATATTTTTTTTTCTCATATTCAATTCTCTCTGAGAAAACAAGTACTTCAAACTTTTATAGTCTGTTAAAATCTGAAATTTCTCACCATACAAGTAATGCCTCCAAATCTTTAAAGCAAATACCACTGCACCTAACTCCAAGTCATGAGTTGGGTAGTTCTTCTCATGGTTGTTTAATTGGCGAGAACTATATGCAACTACCTTACCATGCTGCATTAGCACACAACCCAAACCTTGTCTCGAGGCATCACTATATACAAAAAAATCCTCCAGATCCATTACGAATGGAGAGAATAGGTGTAATAGTCAACCTGCGCTTCAACTCTTAGAAACTACACTCGTAGGCATCATTCCACTCAAATTTCACATCTTTGCACATTAAGAGCATCAAGGAAGCAGCTAACTTCGAAAAACCCTCCACATATCGTCGGTAATAGCCCGTTAGGCCCAAGAAACTCCTAATCTCTATAATGGTTTTCGGTCTCTCCCATTGCACCAGAGCTTCAATCTTCGATGGATCAACCGAAACCCCATCTTTACTAACTATATGACCCAAAAAGGAGATTTGATCCAGCCAAAAATACACTTACTTAGCTTGGCATACAATCCTCGATCTTTGAGGGTTTGTAAAACTATCTTTAGATGTTGTTCATGCTCTTCCTGGGATCTCGAATAAACCAATATGTCATCAATAAAAACGATGACAAATTTGTCCAAGTATGGCTTGAACACATCGTTCATCAAGTTCATGAATGCTGCGGGTGCATTAGTTAAACCGAACGGCATTACCAAAAATTGATAGTGACCGTACCTTGTCCTGAATTCAGTTTTAGGGATATCTTCACTCCGAATCTTTAATTGATGATATCCCGATCTCAAGTCTATTTTGGAAAAGACTTGTGCACCCTTAAGTTGATCAAAGAGGTCATCAATCTTGGGAAGAGTTTACTTATTCTTAATTGTCGCCTTGTTCAACCATCGATAGTCAATGCACAACCTCATACTACCATCTTTCTTTCAGACAAACAGTACAAGAGCACCCCACGAGGATACGTTGGGTCGTATGAACCCTTTATCTAGTAACTCCTGAAGCTGTTTCTTAAGTTCCTCCAATTCCACTAAAGCCATCCGATAGGGAGGTCTCAAAATAGGTTCCGTCCCAGGCACCAAATCGATAGTAAACTCGATTTCCCTATCCGGAGGAAGTCTTGGAAAGTCATCCGAAAATATATCAGGAAAATCCCTGACTATCGAAATTTCATAAAGTTTGGAACGTTTCTGTTCTACGTCCACCACATATGCTATAAATCCTTCACATAACAATTATATTCTATTAATCTTAATTCCAAATAAGGTAATTAACAATTATACTTTTGCATTAAACACTTGCAAAATTTACAACATAGCTAACGGGGGAAGAGAAGATTACAGTCTTAGCATAACAATCTAATATCACATGGTTACTAGCCAACCAATACATTCCTAATATAACATCAAATCCATACATATTTAGCAGGATTATGTCAGCTATGGATTCTCTCTCTCCTACCCGTAGCTTACCATTACGATACACTGTGTCCGTCATTTGAGATTCCCTAAATGGAGTACTTATTTGCAGTAATTGTCCTAAAGGCTCAGGTTTAACAGGTAATTTCATAGCGATAATAGGAGAAACAAAGGAGTGCGTAGAGCCTGGATCAAATAGTGCAATAACACTTATATCAAAGAGATGGATCTTACCCTTAATCACCTTAGACGAAGCATCAGCAAACTCCTCATCAATAGCAAATACTCGTCATTGAGTCACAACTTTCTTTCCCTTCTCTGCAGTAGTGGCCTTAGGCTATGGCTAGATGGTCTTCTCTGATTCTTCGGACTCTCTCTGATTCCTCTTAAGATAATCCTTAATTTGATGCCCCATCTCACCACACCTAAAACAAGCACCAGTCGCTAACTGGCAAGGCTGTGACCCATGAAATTTTTCGCAATGCTCACATCTCTGCATTATACTCTTCGGTGAGCTAGCGGTACTACCTGTCGAATATCAGGATCTTTCATCACTTATCTTGATCCCGGTAGATCTAGAAGTCCTTGTACCATAACCATCATAAAGTTCCCAAGTTTCAGTATATTTTCATTTAACCATTAATCAAAATTAGAATCATTCTCTTCTAAATTATTTTCTTACCTGTTGAAGCTCTTTCATATGGTCTACTTCTCCTAGATGGATATCTATCACTAGAGGTTCTCTCGTCTGACTTCGGTTTCATCGGTTCTTTGCCTTTACCTTTGGCTTAGAAATCAGCCTGATGAAACTTATAGTCCTGCTCACACAATTGAGCCTTACGAACTGCCTCATCATATGTAGTGATATCCAAAGGATACAGCTTAGATCTAATAGGAGGTTTCAATCCTTCCATAAATCTTTAAATCTTTTGGTCCTCACTTCTCAAAACTTTATAATCAAACCTACTAAAAGTCGTGAACTTTGACTCATACTGATCAATTGACATTGTCCCTGAGTCAAGTTCAAGAACTCCACTTTCAACTTAGTTTGAGCAGTGCGGGGGATATACTGTCTATTGAATGCCTCCAAGAATATATCCTACGTTACCTCAGGATGTCTAGCCTCCAATATCATCTTGGTGGATTGGCACCAATGTTTGGCTTCATCCACTAATAAGTAGGTCACCAAACCCACCTTCTCCCTCTTGGAACAAGTCATGTACATAAATAGTTTAGTGACCACCTTTACCCAATTCTCAGCGGTCAATGGATCCCTGTCCCTTTTAAACTTAGGTGGATCCAGCTTCTTAAATTCTTTAATCAAAACAACACTGCAATAAGCTTTGAGATCCCGCCTTTCAGGAACATGAACTGGTAGGGGCAACTCTGGCTGTGCTGCTGGAGGCTGTATTGTAGGAGTAGGATGAACGGTAGGAGTGGCTGCTGGTGCACTAGTGGCCACATTCGAGAAGTTTGACATGAACTGAGTAAACATAGTGGCCATTGTTTCCATATGTCGCTCTATTTTCGATAATCGGGTATTTGGGCTTCCTGGGGAAGAAAGAGGAGGAGACTGTGTTGGGGGCAGCTCTACTCGACCCCTTCCTCGTCCTCGACCAGTATTCCTTCTACGTGAGCTCATTCTGTCAATATAATCACAAAATCTAGCTATTTAGTATAACTATAAATAGTTATACTATGCATAGGTATTCATACAAGTACAATACTTGGGGATGTACATTATTTCTAGCCTAATGACACCAACAAACATCATACTAAGCTCGCTCTGATACCAATCTGTGACATCCTCGTCACTCCCAATTAACACATAATTCTTTCTTCCACATATGGGTGGTTAGGCTGTTCGTCGGAGTCATTCTTCTCTATTCTTACTTCTTATATGTAAAACTCTTAACATAGCACTATCAATTTCGATATAGAATATTACTTATGCACATACAGGATCATCATTACACATAGACTTAAAGCTCTCTTAAAATTATACACTAATTCTCTTATGACATTACATCCCTAACATAGTTCATTATACATCATTGTATTGTACCGTATTTTGAAATACATGACAAAACGAATATCTACCATCAAGAAAGATGGAAGCGTGCCTTAAAGGAATGCTATAGCTAATTCAAAAGTAAGCTTCTCTGTATTGAGCGGAGGATCACTTCAAATAGTCTGAAAATTGTTGTAAAGGAGTGAGTTTACACTCAATAAGAAATATTTATAAAAAAGCATACTATGTCACTATATGTTGGTTTCCTACTTGGCTCTATAATGTCATGTGGAAACCTTTGAGATCAAGTATCAAGTAGATAAATAATCAAATCCTATAAATCGTTTCCATATAGTCAAATAGGTTAAATAACAGATATTCAAGTAAATCAGATAATGGCATATGCATCATCATATAATTATCTTACATATATCCAAGTAAATCAAATACTTGCATATGCCTTAAATCATGTGAAATCACATATACAGATATTCTTCAAATAGAGGGGAGACTATTGACATTCCAATTGAATCATGCACCACATAATATCCCGTGAGGGAAAATGGCGTACCCATATATGGGCCAGGAATCTTCCCTTAGCCAAACACATATCAGAGACAATTGGCCAATGTCGATAAGCCACAGTGAACACTAGTCAGGTGACATCCGTGGCAGTGAAGACCGGAATAAGGTTCCTCAGCCAAGTACAGATGCAGATATTGAGGACTTGATCAGAGTCCCACAGCCAGATACAGATAATATGCATGATCATAAAAGGAGTCTATAGTCTCAAAACATTTGTCATTTACTTCTTTGGTAATACCATATACTTATGTAAAATAGGCTTTAAAAACCTCATTTGCAAACAGGGCAGTCGGCTGGTTTTGTAGGGTAGTTGACTGCTATCACATATCTTAATTTATGGAAATTAATTTCGTTTAAAATTTTGTTATTTCGAAATTTTGAAAACAAATGGGGCAGTCGACTGGTTTTGAAACAGAATGTTTTTCGAGAAAAGGCAGTCGACTAGCTCCTTGGCAATCAACTGGTTTCGCAAATATAATGCTTATGAAAATAGGGTAGTCGGTTGATCATATAGCAGTCGACTGGTTTTGAAACAGAATGTTTTCTGGAAGATAGCAGTCAACTGGTTTGAGTCAGTTTCGAAAATTTTCATGCTTCAGCTGTCTCCAGGCAATCGGCTGCTATTTAAGGCAGTCAGCTGCTCCTAGCAAATTGGTAACTAGGAGGAAAACTCGAATTTAACACTCCTTGCACTTCAATCAACTTTTATTTCGTCCCAAAACATGTAAAACATTCGGACATAGTCACCCTACGTCCGTTACATATATTCCTTACCTCAATTAACTTGAAAACGCAATTCGCTTGGTTGCACCTCAATTCTTTTCCTTCACTTCTTCATAGCTGCAATTATCATAAGGATTCAAATCTTTAGGAAACCTCTATAAATACGCTATACCAACTTTACACTACTCCAAACCATGGACAGAATCCAATGAAATCACTTCTTCTCTTACCTTTGTTAATCACGAAAATAACAGCAAATTAGATCTCCCCAATTCCTTTGATCCAGCCTTTCATATTACATATATGGCTTTAGCTAGTGACAAGAAACAATTTTTGTTAAGCAAGCGTAACGATTCGATGACAGGAGCTAGGTGTGACGACCTCGCCACTAACCAAATAACAACTAATTTACTTCAAATAACAAATAAAGCGACTAGTTTGTCCAATGTCAACCTACTTTATTCTTATGCTTTAGGCATCTTTATCAGAGTATAATATCTAATTTCACATGCATAAAATTTTTTTCATTTATAAACATGTGCCATATACAACAGGATCTCAATTATTTATACACCCTAATCCCCAACATATACAAAACTGTAGTATCGTACTGTACATTAGCCGAAGTAACGGCCGACTAAATATACCTTCCGAGGATAAATAGGAAGCGTGCCTCGAAGGTATCTCAAAAATCCCAAAAGATGCTCCTCTATCCGGAGCGGAATTACTTCAAGTAATCTGTAGGAAAATAATTGTAAAGGAGTGAGTTTACGCTCAGTAAGAAACTTATGTAAAAGAGCGTACTATGTCACTATATGCTGTTTTCCTACTTGGCTCTATAAGGTCATGTAAAACCATTATAAAGCATATACTGCATATCTCTTTTGCAAATATCAAATACAAGTAAACCAGGCTTTCAAGTATTTCCACGGATCTCCAATCTCGTGAAATCAAATATCTTTTATATACTTTCAAATAAATGGGAGACAATCGATATCAATTAAGGTCATGCACCAAATAGTTCTCATAATGGATACCACAAATATATCCCGCAAGGGATAATCCAATAGAGATGATGGATACAGCAAATATATCCCATGAGGGATAATCCATACTGGATACAGCAAATATATCCCATGAGGGATAATCCATACTGGATACAGCAAATATATCCCGTAAGGGATAATCCAATATATCAAATAAATGGCGTACCCACGTATGGGCCAGGGATCCTCCCCAAAGCCTAAGCAAATAAGAGACTCATGGCCATTGTCTATAGCCCACAGTTTCACTAGTCAGGTGCCGTACTGCAGGTCTGAGGGCTGGACTAGAGCTCCTCAGGCAAATACAAGTAACAAATAATGTGCATGCTCTTTTCAAGAGATTAATAGTCTCCAAAACCTTATTCAGATAGGTTTAAAACAAGTATAAATGTCTTTTCTTAAAAACAGGTTCTCCAACCTTTCTTTCAAATAGGCAGTCGACTGGTCATATATGGCAGTCGACTGGTCATATATGGCAGTCGACTGCTACCCCATGTTATGCCTTATTGAATTTCTTTCCCTTTTTGAAATTCAATTATTATATTTTTCGAAATACAAATAGGGCAGTCGACTGGCCCCAAATAGCAGTCGACTGGTTTTGAAACAGAATGTTTCCCGAGAAAAGGCAGTCGACTGGCCCCCTGGGCAGTCGGCTGGTTTTGAAACAGAATGCTTCTGGACAATTAGCAGTCGACTGGCTCCCCCTGGCAGTCGACTGGTTTGAGACAGAATGGTTTCTGGAAAATGGCAGTCGACTGGCTCCCATGGCAGTCGACTGGCTCCCATGGCAGTCGACTGGTTTGCATCGATTTTCGAAAAACGGCGTTTTTGATGTCTCTAGGCAGTCGACTTCCCTATATGGCAGTCGGCTGCCCCTAGCCTAATTGGTACTAGGAGACAAGTCCGAAATTGCATCTTTTCCTGTTCAAAACAACTAGTACATCTCTCCAAAGCATGTAAAATCATCATAAAACATGCGGACATAGCAGCCTTACGTCCGTTACATAAATTCCTTACCTCAATCGAGATTAATCCACAAGCTTGGTGGAAATCAACCCTTAGCCCTTACTTCTTCCAAGCTGCATAATTCATGAAATCAACTTCAATAAATACACTCTATCAACTACATACAACTCCAAACCATCCATAAAATTAACCAAAACCATTTAACTCCCTTACCTTTATAATTCACCAACTTTCAAGATTTTGAGATCTCCTTAACCACTTGGATTTAGCCTTTCATATTAAAGGCATAGGCTAAGCTATCGATAAGGATCGTTTTTCGTTAAAGAAGCTTAGCTAATCGATGGCATGAGATGGTGGTTTGTCAAGGTGAGAAGCTTGGACACTTAGAGGAAAATGGAAGCAACGAGAGGGAGAGGAAACGGGGCTGTGTCGTGGGGTGCAAGAGGTGATGATGATGAGTCATGTTATCTCATTTAATGCCCATTAATGCATCCCAATCCCCTCATCATCCTATCTCAGCCATTGACCATCCATTGACTCTTTGACCTTTGATTGTTTGACCATCAATTGCCTTAATTCCCTTTATGTCCCATGCATCATATATAATTTCAGAAATTCCCATTTATTCCATTAATCCATGTTGGAAAACTGTACAAGTATGGGAAAATTACAGAAAATTGGGGATTTCACATTCTCCCCACCTTAGAGAATTTGGTCCTCCAAATTCAAGTAAGGTTGTGTCTTAAACAATTCCGGATATCTCTCTCTCATCAAGTGCTCTAGTTCCCAAGTAGCTTCTTCTGTAGTATGGTGTTGCCAAAGAACTTTAACCAATGGAATCGTCTTTGATCTTAACACCTTATCTTTCCTATCCAAAATCCGAATCGGTTTCTCCACATAACTCATGTCTTCTTGAATCTCCAAGGGTTCATATTCAATGACATGAGATGGATCCGGATTATACTTCCGAAGCATCGATACATGAAAAACATTATGTACTCCCGATAACTCCGGAGGTAGTGCCAACCTATAGGCCACATCTCCAACACGATCTAGGATTTCAAATGGTCCGATATAACGAGGACTTAACTTACCTCGTCGGCCAAATCTCATAATCCCTTTGGATGGAGAGACTTTCAAAAACACATAGTCTCCAACCAAAAACTCAAGTGGCCTCCGTCGAACATCTGCATAGCTCTTTTGTCGACTCTGAGCTGTCTTAAGTCTTTGACAAATCAGTTTAACATTCTCAGAGGCTTGCTCGACTAAATCTGGAGCCAACAACTTACGCTCGCCCACTTCTTCCCACCCAATCGGTGATCGACACCGTCTTCCATACAAAGCCTCGTATGGTGCCATCCCGATGCTTGCATGATAGCTATTATTATAAGCAAACTCAGCCAATGGCAGATGGTCGTCCCATGAGCCTTTAAAATCCAAAGCACATGCTCTCAACATATCCTCGAGCGTCTGAATAGTGCGCTCGGACTGCCCATCAGTCTGCGGATGAAAAGCCGTGCTAAAATTCAGCTGAGATCCCATGGCTTCCTGAAAATGTTCCCAAAAGTGAGAAGTAAACCTGGAATCTCTATCCGACGTGATGCTCACTGGAACACCATGTAGTCTGACGACTTCTCTCACGTATAAGTCTGCCAAAGCGCTAAGTGTATCAGTAGACTTCATGTATCGATGCTTCGGAAGTATAATCCGGATCCATCTCATGTCATTGAATATGAACCCTTGGAGATTCAAGAAGACATGAGTTATGTGGAGAAACCGATTCGGATTTTGGATAGGAAAGATAAGGTGTTAAGATCAAAGACGATTCCATTGGTTAAAGTTCTTTGGCAACACCATACTACAGAAGAAGCTACTTGGGAACTAGAGCACTTGATGAGAGAGAGATATCCGGAATTGTTTAAGACACAACCTTACTTGAATTTGGAGGACCAAATTCTCTAAGGTGGGGAGAATGTGAAATCTCCAATTTTCTGTAATTTTCCCATACTTGTACAGTTTTCCAACATGGATTAATGGAATAAATGGGAATTTCTGAACTGAAATTATATATGATGCATGGGACATAAAGGGAATTAAGGCAATTGATGGTCAAACAATCAAAGGTCAAAGAGTCAATGGATGGTCAATGGCTGAGATAGGATGATGAGGGGATTGGGATGCATTAATGGGCATTAAATGAGATAACATGACTCATCATCATCACCTCTTGCACCCCACGACACAGCCCCATTTCCTCTCCCTCTCGTTGCTTCCATTTTCCTCTAAGTGTCCAAGCTTCTCACCTTGACAAACCACCATCTCATGCCATCGATTAGCTAAGCTTCTTTAACGAAAAACGATCCTTATCGATAGCTTAGCCTATGCCTTTAATATGAAAGGCTAAATCCAAGTGGTTAAGGAGATCTCAAAATCTTGAAAGTTGGTGAATTATAAAGGTAAGGGAGTTAAATGGTTTTGGTTAATTTTATGGATGGTTTGGAGTTGTATGTAGTTGATAGAGTGTATTTATTGAAGTTGATTTCATGAATTATGCAGCTTGGAAGAAGTAAGGGCTAAGGGTTGATTTCCACCAAGCTTGTGGATTAATCTCGATTGAGGTAAGGAATTTATGTAACGGACGTAAGGCTGCTATGTCCGCATGTTTTATGATGATTTTACATGCTTTGGAGAGATGTACTAGTTGTTTTGAACAGGAAAAGATGCAATTTCGGACTTGTCTCCTAGTACCAATTAGGCTAGGGGCAGCCGACTGCCATATAGGGAAGTCGACTGCCTAGAGACATCAAAAACGCCGTTTTTCGAAAATCGATGCAAACCAGTCGACTGCCATGGGAGCCAGTCGACTGCCATTTTCCAGAAACCATTCTGTCTCAAACCAGTCGACTGCCAGGGGGAGCCAGTCGACTGCTAATTGTCCAGAAGCATTCTGTTTCAAAACCAGCCGACTGCCCAGGGGGCCAGTCGACTGCCTTTTCTCGGGAAACATTCTGTTTCAAAACCAGTCGACTGCTATTTGGGGCCAGTCGACTGCCCTATTTGTATTTCGAAAAATATAATAATTGAATTTCAAAAAGGGAAAGAAATTCAATAAGGCATAACATGGGGTAGCAGTCGACTGCCATATATGACCAGTCGACTGCCTATTTGAAAGAAAGGTTGGAGAACCTGTTTTTAAGAAAAGACATTTATACTTGTTTTAAACCTATCTGAATAAGGTTTTGGAGACTATTAATCTCTTGAAAAGAGCATGCACATTATTTGTTACTTGTATTTGCCTGAGGAGCTCTAGTCCAGCCCTCAGACCTGCAGTACGGCACCTGACTAGTGAAACTGTGGGCTATAGACAATGGCCATGAGTCTCTTATTTGCTTAGGCTTTGGGGAGGATCCCTGGCCCATACGTGGGTACGCCATTTATTTGATATATTGGATTATCCCTTACGGGATATATTTGCTGTATCCAGTATGGATTATCCCTCATGGGATATATTTGCTGTATCCAGTATGGATTATCCCTCATGGGATATATTTGCTGTATCCATCATCTCTATTGGATTATCCCTTGCGGGATATATTTGTGGTATCCATTATGAGAACTATTTGGTGCATGACCTTAATTGATATCGATTGTCTCCCATTTATTTGAAAGTATATAAAAGATATTTGATTTCACGAGATTGGAGATCCGTGGAAATACTTGAAAGCCTGGTTTACTTGTATTTGATATTTGCAAAAGAGATATGCAGTATATGCTTTATAATGGTTTTACATGACATTATAGAGCCAAGTAGGAAAACAGCATATAGTGACATAGTACGCTCTTTTACATAAGTTTCTTACTGAGCGTAAACTCACTCCTTTACAATTATTTTCCTACAGATTACTTGAAGTAATTCCGCTCCGGATAGAGGAGCATCTTTTGGGATTTTTGAGATACCTTCGAGGCACGCTTCCTATTTATCCTCGGAAGGTATATTTAGTCGGCCGTTACTTCGGCTAATGTACAGTACGATACTACAGTTTTGTATATGTTGGGGATTAGGGTGTATAAATAATTGAGATCCTGTTGTATATGGCACATGTTTATAAATGAAAAAATTTTATGCATGTGAAATTAGATATTATACTCTGATAAAGATGCCTAAAGCATAAGAATAAAGTAGGTTGACATTGGACAAACTAGTCGCTTTATTTGTTATTTGAAGTAAATTAGTTGTTATTTGGTTAGTGGCGAGGTTGTCACACTAGGTGTTTGTCAAGATATGTGAAATGGAAACTTGAAGAAAATGAAGGGAGTAGAGAACAATGGCTGCCAACTTTGTTGATGAAGATAAAGACAAAATCATTTAATTCTCATTTAATTCATCTCTATCCCATTTAGCATCTCAACCATTGACCATTGGACTCTTGACCATTTGATTATTCAATTGCTCTAATTCCATCCATGTCCCATATATCATTTGTATATCAAACTCTCATATTTATTTAATTATTTTAAACTGAAATATTATACAATTACTATACAAATATGGGAAAATTACAGGAAATTGGGGATTTCACATGCTGTTGGTTATTGAATTTTATTGATGGCTCGAATTTTCAGCAATAATTATCAATGGAAATTTCAATTGATAATGTGTATTTTTGGGTTCATCACATGAATCCAACTCCAGTTACCTTATTTTGGTCACACTCTTATTGTGTGTAAGCCTTTAGGTTTCATTATGTTGTTAGTGATTTAGAATCTTATTCATAAATCACAAGTCAAGATTGGCCTCTAGCAATGCATCGTGGCTACCCAAGTAATTAAAATGTCAGTGAGTTGATGACAACCTTTCCAAGCAATTACTGTATATTTCGATTTTTTCCTCACTTATATTTCAATTGAACATAAAATATGGAACATGTTATCTCTACCAAAGTTCAATTACATTGTTTCTCAATCTCTAGATATATGACTCAATCAAATGAATTCAAGATCTCATCTTAAATCTTATTTGTACTATGGTCACATATTTCCAATCATCCATCTCTTTTGAGAGGCCTCAAGACATAAACTCTTATTACCAAGAGGGGTGAATCCTATCTTGATCACTCACAACCCTTATATGATTCACGATGTACCAAATTTCTGTCTTACTTGCAACCCTTATTGAGCTATGTTTACCGACATCAAAGTACACCAATCCACATTTAGGATACCGTAGTGATCTTAAGTTTAAGGATCACATATACAATTGCCATTTGAGAACATCAATTACACTCAATGTAACGATCCACATAAAGTTCTCAAGATAGGTCAATCCAGTGTATTCATTCACAGTGATTACTCATGTATTGATTTGGATATTACTATATCTATGACTTATGAGATTAGTCACCTAAAGAAATCTACACATGTTAGTCTTATTGTATCACTGATCTCTCTTTTTAGTGATACTATAATAAAGGATATATAATAGTATCATAGGAATTTCATCATCAAAGTCAATACTTTGATTTCCTTGATATAAATCCACTATTCTAGGGACTTTATCATTTCATTATGACTTGATCAAATTAAATATAGTCAATAATGATAAATAAATGCCATGTATTATTAAATAACATAAACAGTCACAATGTTATAAGTGTAATACAGGTTCAAATCCAATTGGCTCATAGCATATACACTAATATTCCCCCACCTACACTGCAGTCAATCTGTCATGTATTTAATACCAAATGACCTAACCTGTGCATCCTGCTTTTGCTGTGATAGTGCCTTTGTAAGTGGGTTAGCAATATTATCTTCAGTGTGTACTTTGTATATCTTTACCTTGCCTCTCTATATGATTTCCATGATTAGGTGAAAGTGCCTAGTATATGTTTAGACATCTGGTGAGACCAGGGATCCTTAGCATGTGCAATGGCTCCATTGCTGTCATAATAGACTACCACTAGATCAGCAATACTAGACCGCTCCAACTTCTTTGATGAACTTCTTGATCCAAACAGCTTTCTTAGTTGCATATAAAGTTACTACACACTCAGCCTCGATTGTAGAATCGAACATTATCTCTTATTTTGAACTCTTCCAACTCACAGTGCTATCGTTTAGGCAAAACACAAAGCCAAATTGTGACTTAAAGTCATCCTTATTTAACTAGAAACTAACATCATAGACTAAGAAAGCATCATTAGCATTTCTCAAGTACTTAAGGATATTCTTAAATGCTACCTAGTGACGCTCACCTGGGCCATTCTGATACTTGTTTGCCATGCTTAAAGCATACAAGACATCAAGCCTAGTACATAACATGGTATACATGATAGATCCAATAGCTGAAGCATATGGAATCTTAGCTATTTTGTCTCTCTCATCCTGTGTATTAGGACACATCCTTGGAGAGATAAATGTATGTGACATAGGTAAGAATCTTTTCTTGGATTCTTCTAAGTTGAACCTTTTCAACACTTTGACTTAGACTAAGTAACCTACTCAATTTATCTCTATAGATATTTATCCCAAGGATATAGACTGCTTCTCCTAAGTCTTTCATGGAGAAGAATTTCCTAGCCAAGTTTTGATAGATTGTAGGGCAAGAATGTCATTTTCTATGAGTAGTATATCATCAACATATAACACTAGGAATATAACAATACTTCTACTAACCTTCTTGTAAACACAAGGTTCATCTTCGTTATTGATGAAGCCAAACTCTTTGACTGTCTCATTAAAATGAATGTTCCAATTCCAAGATGCTTGCTTTAATCCATTATTGGATTTCTAAAACTCACATACCTTGTTAGCATTCTTAGGAGTGACAAAATCATCAGGTTATGTCATATACACATCCTCAAACAAATACCCATTCAAGGAAAAAGGTTTTAACATCCATCATCCATATCTTATAATCATGATATGCAAAAATAACAAGCAAAATTCAAATGGAGTTAAGCATTGCAACGGTGAAAAGGTCTCATCATAGTTTATATCATGCCTTTGTTTGAATCCTTTGGCCACCAGTTATCCCTTATAAGTATACATGTTACCATCCATGTCAGTCTTCTTCTTAAAGACCCATTGCATCTTATGTGTTTTACCCTTTCAGGTGGATCAACCAAAATCCGTACTTGGTTTATATACATGAAGTCCATTTTGAATTTCAAGCTTCAAGCCATTTCTTGGAATTTAGGCTTGTAATTGTTTCTTCGTAAGTTGCAGGCTTATCATTATCTATGATCAATACGTCATCGTGCTGAGTGAAAAAAAACCTAAGCTTCTCGAGCTCTCAACATATCCTACTAAACTTACGTGAGCCTTGTGTTTTCAGAGCAACTTCCTGTTCTACAACATCTTATAAGACTTGTTCCTATTCCACTAAAGGCTCAATGACATTTTGTGGTTCTTAAACCTCTTCAAATTCTATTTTCCTCCCACTGGTTCTTCTAGAAAAAAAGTCCTTTGGAAAGACATTGTACCGAGCCACAAACACTTTGTGCTATTTGGGATTATAGAAATAATATCTTTTTGTCTCTTTAGGATAACCCATAAATATACTCTTATCAGATTTGGGTCCTAATTTTCTTGAGATTTGTCTTTTAACATAAGTCTCACAACCCCAAATTTTTAGAAAAGACAGATTAGGCTTTTCCCCAATCCACATCTCATGTGGTGTCTTTTCAACCATTTTAGTGGCAACACAGTTTAGTGTGAATGCTGCTGTCTATAAAGTATAACCCCAAAAGGAAATAGAAGGTCATCCAGACTCATCATAGATTGAACCATGTATAACAAGTTTCGGCTCCTCCTCCCAAATATACCGTTCCATTTAAGTGTACTAAGTGGAGTTAGTTGTTGAACTATTCCAAACTCCTTTAGATGATTTGTGACTTCTAGACTCAAATAGTATCCAACACAATTTGATCGGAGTGTCTTGATATTCTTGCCTAGTTGGTTCTGTACTTCATTCTTGAATTGTGAGAATTGCAATTTTTATCCTATTATATAACCTATATGATCATGGAGATGCAATAGATAATCGAATAGTAACACTTTACATTGTGGTGTAGGGACGAGCTCCAATATGCTTCAGTATGTAGACATTTCTAGACACACGCACCCATCCCGAAATTAAGGACATGTCATATTAACTATGATCATATGTAGCCTCAAGTGATCAATTTGAACTCAAAAATTACGATTTTAGGTTATACGGGAACTAATACAACAAACCAAGAAATTACGATTTTGTCCAAATGTAAATGAACTAAGTAGTCAGAATGAATAGTTTGGTTTTATTTTAGGGTTCCAAATGTGTATGTCAAACCCTAAAGGTGTTATGTCAGACTCGTTGTTGAAATTTACCAAGTTAGAACCAAAATCAATTGAAATAATATCAAAATAGTGAAAATGTGTTAAAACCCTAGCTAAACCTATCATGTCAACCACCATTGGCTAAAGTCAACAACTATAGTCTTAAGACTATAGGATATCCATGGAATTAGGGAGTTTAATGTAATCCATGCATATGTTAACCAATTAAAACCAAGATAAATGAAATTATAAGAAAATGGGATTTAAAGGGATAGATATCTAACCAAGCTTCATGCATAGGCCTCTCACTCTTCCATTGACCATTGACTAAGTAATTAAGAAGTGAATTATACCTAAGTTATGACATATGCTCGATATTTGAAGAAGAAACCCCATAAAAATCAAAACTACGAGAAAAATATGGAAAAAAGACAAAAACCCCTAAAACCGTGAAAAACCAAGAAGAAAGGAAGATGATCTAGCTTAATTTTATCACCTTAACTTCATTTCTCACCATCCCTTAGCCTAATAAACCCATCATCACCTTTATTTTCTTAAGAAAAAGCTTGAAACACTATTTTTAAGAAGAGAGAGAAAGCTTGCAGTTTGCTTAAGGTAAAGGGGTTTGAGTTTTCCTTTCAAACCTAGTTTAATATAAGTTTGTTATGGACTATTTCTAAGGTGGTTTATGTATTTGGTTTGTAGCAAAAACAACCTCTTAGTGAGGAACAAGGTTCGGTGCCACTTTGGTGATCTAAGGGGTAAGTTGTATTTTATGCTTTAAGGTTGATGCATGTTGGTTGTTTCTTAATGTAGTGATCATATTTGGTGTCAAATTGAAGTGAAACATAGAGTAGGGTACTTGTACACATTCAACCAAGTGAATGGGAATGATGAAATGAAGTGATTTTATATTGATTTTAAGATATATTAGTGTTATTAATATACTAAGTTGAATGGTGCATAGCATTTATCATACTCATATATTATATACATAGCAAATTTATAAATCTATCACATGGCCTCTACTAAGGATGATATGTAATTTTCTCCCTTGAGCCACAAAGAGCTAGATGATTAAATATATAAATGCAATCTTCAAGCTTCTAAAGTTCCATTGCTGATTCATCTCCACTACCTCCACAGTACCTTTGTGTCTTCAATTAAATTTTCAACTTAAATTCTATCTTAAATCTAGCTTATGTAACTATTACATATGATAGAGAAACCTTGAGTTGCATTAAAGGGGGAGTAAAATGAGAAAAAAAAATGTACATCCCTAGAAACTAAAGAGATAAGATAAGGCACACAAGTCTTATTTCAAAAACTGAAATACCATAAAGCATAATATTTAATCATCCATTCATGCATTATGAATCCTAAAGCCCCTAACCAGTCTTCATGCTTTCATCATTTGAAAAATAGTAACAACATGGTCAATTCAAATTCTTGATCTTGCAAGTCCCTTTTAAACTTAAAATTAATATCACATATCAATAATTAATTCAAATAATGAGATCTGAGGAAATGATCAAAATCATTAAAATGGTGCTTTTGCCAAAATCTCGACTAGCCTAGGAGACCATGATTAAAGCTTATCTTACATTATGTCTTAGTAACTTGCAATTAATCTTCTAAACCATTTAGAATTTTAATTCAATTAGGAAATTTAATTATCCTCATTTTCATATTTTAAACAATTCAAAATTATCAAATAATTAAATTCCATGTCAAATTAAATGATTGAGAAATCCTATCCAACTAGGTTTCACAATATAAGTCTTCTTTTATTATGAATTGTAGTATAAGTCTTCTAGTCACACTCGAATTTGTCTTATGTCTTAATTAGGATTCCTAAACATTTTAGGAATTTTAATCGAATTTGGACATATAATAGAAATTGAAATTTTAGAGTCCCAAGCCCACTAGGAAATTTAAACTACAACAAGGCATAAACAAGTTTTCTTTGACACGGAATCCTAGTCAAACTAGGATTGTAACTAACTCAACTAACTTTAAATTGGTTAATGATCGGAGGAAGGAGATTGCCCAACCAGTCAAGCCCTTAATTATCCTTAATTATAGTGTCCTGGGGCTTCTAAAACTCTTTCTACAGGCCTTTGGTTCGTTTCTTTTCTCCAAGAAACAATTTCATTACGATGCAACCAAAATAGTTCACATGATCAAGAAATTAAATCTCTCAACAAGAAACAACTTTCTCAAAGATTTAACTTCAATATCAGAGGTAAATTTTATTTAAAACTATTTTGGACATGTTCTTCACATTCTTAATTATTAAGAAAACTAGATTCATCAAGAAAGTCAAAGCCACTGAATCAAAAAGAATTATAAACCCAAAACAGACACATTCATAGTAGTTTTTCAAGTTGTGACAAACTTTCTACCTTTGTGCTCAACGTTTGAACATGCAAATCGACTCCAAAAACCCTAAAAATTTACGAGAGCACTCCTTAAAATGTATATTAAGTCGTGCAAAAATTTCAAACCTACTTGATTTGTCTACAGAAAACTAAAAATAACATAAGACTACTTACTCAGAATTTTCATGCTTCAGGTTAGATTTGAAAGAAAAATTTTTAATAATTTCAAAAAAGCCCTAAAATCAAAAAACAAATTAACCCAATCATCTTAAGACATCATAATTTGCTATTATATAATAATCCAAGCAAAAAGATTTCGTTAAACATGATTTTTTGACCTTAACAAATCAATGTACAGATTGTAATCAAAACAGTTTTGAAATCAAGAACAATCAAACAATTATATTTGCATGAAGCTTCATCAAAGAAGGCTCAGATACCAATTCTAGGTTCCTTGGGTCATTTATAGGTCAAACATACATGAACATACAGAGGTTAAACACAATGAAAATAAAAATTTTATCTTAAGAAACTAATCCCAATAGATATCTTTGTTCAAGAAAGATTCAAATCATGGAAATTAAAAATCAAGAATCATAAAACGGGTTTCAAGAAACATACCAAAGCTTCAAATATCATAATCTAACGCTTTATCCTTGTTGATGATTCTTGATCTTCTTTTCTTGAATCACAAAACCACCTTATGTGTGCTGGTTTCATTATTTCCAACGTTAGTCCACATAAGTAGCAATAGAGCCTTTAGGAAGGATAGATTATATTACGACCATCACCAAACTGGTACCTTGAGTTTCATAAACTCACCACAACTCTTCTCAATTTCCTGAAGCTGACAAACTGTGAGAGCCATGTATTCGGGTACTATTGTACATGTAAGAATACTCACCACTATTCATCTCGTGTGTATTTCGCAGGAATGACCTATTACAATAAGGTGGGCCCTACGAGCTCCACAGTGCTCAAAAGGATATGAGACCGAACATATATTATTTGGGGAGTCCAATAAGCCTACGGTAAAAATTCAAAACCCAAAAATCCCTTAATATATTATTTTTGGGAAGTGTGCCAACAATTTAGAAAATGACGATTAAGGACATAGCCCAGATGAACTTTTGTAAATTGTGGTCAAACTAAATGGAATTTTTATCCATTGACTAAAGCATGATATTTTACATGAAAAAAAGTTGTAGGCTATGTCAATAGATAGATCGAAACCATGGTTAAATCAAAATTTTACGCAATTGACCCTACAAGGGTATTGTCTTAATTTCACCCTAATGGTCAGTCGAACCTTAATGAAACCACCATCATTCATCAAAATATGTTTAATAATAATATTTAATGATAAAATATGAATTCTTGGAGTTAAATTAGCTAGTTAAAAAAATTATAGAAGCTAAGGGCATAATGTCCAAAATCTTTATAACCAAGGGCAAAATGGTCATTTAATGTTTGGGCAGCTTCTAAAATTTTCTACACACTCTCTTGGTCTACTACACCTCATCATCTTCAACCTCTCTTCTAAAACTCCATAGCCATACCTTGTGCTCATAAAAAATTCAACCAAAACACTACTTAAACTCACTTAAATCATAAAACTTTCTTCTACAAACTTATTCTACTCTTCATCCTCTACAAGCCCATAGCCATAGATCATTGTAAAGTGAACAAAATCAAGAGAAAAAGGGGCACCATAGGATTCAGCCAAGGTGAGGAATTTTTATACCTTTAATTTCTTTAAGTTTTAATGTTACCAAATGATGTATTTAAGCTTCCTAAACATGAATTTAGCATTAGTTTTGCTTAAATCCCATCCAATTCTTACCATAGGGATTTGGCCATTAATGAAACTTCATGGTTCCAAGTAGGTGATGCATGATGATGATGTTAGATGAATGAAGAAACATGAATAAGTATGGTATAAGTGATAATTTGTTGAAAATCCAAGAATTCATCACCATGTCAATTTCGGCCATGGCAAGCGGAAGAGGTTTTTGTGCTTCATTTGATAAGTTTAGGGTGCCATGAGACTGTAGAAATTAAGAAGAGATTGTTGGTGAAGTCAAAACTAAAATCGAAGTTGTGTAGGCGAAGTTGTGTTTTACTTCTAGTGTAATTTTGGACTAGGTTAATGTTTTCTACTGACAATGTAGTAGAATTTAATGAATGAAAATTTATTAAAAATTCAATTATGGTGAATAATGGTGATTGGCATAATACTTTGCAACCCGGGAGTGTTAATTTGCAAGTGGTGATATCAGCAAGTCAATAGGAAAACGATAGGTAAAGGATGAGCGTGTGAGCTGTAGGGATACTGTGAATGCATTCTCAAACTAATTTTATGAAGTGATTTGGAAATTAATTGCTTTGGAATTTGTAAAATTGTGGATACTGGCTAGTTTATCAACTGTGTTTTCAGTGCAGGAGGGCTAAGTTAGAAACAGTCGTTATTTTGCCAGAATTTATAAAAATTTTAATAAATTAATTCTAATTTTTTTAAAGGATAGAAATAAATAGATATTCCGGTGATTCTCATGAGATTTAATAAAAATTGCATTATTTATTATTTATCAAAAAACAATATTTAAATATTCATGTTAATGAATTTTAATCACGTGAAGGTACCAACATGTACTTCTTACTGTTCTACATATAAATAGAACATTTTCAGAAAAGAATATTAAAGTGTGAATATTTTATGAATTTTTATCTTTGAACTAAATATATTTTTCAGTAATATTTTATGAATTTTTATCTTTAAACTGAATATATTTTTCAGTATATTTGTTTATGGACTAATTGAAGATATTACCAGTGAAAGTGATTTCATAAATGATGTTTCTACTTATATCTACTGTTAGGCCTCGTATCATGCTCACGTGTACTATTACTGTTACTACTGTTATTGTGCTGATATAGGTCTGCCAAGTCTTCAACCCCACTAGTGGCACCTGGAAAGTGTACACTGTAGACCCTATGACTATGGCCATATGTCTCACGTGTTTATTGATTTTCTCTTTTTGGGATATTATAATAGCATGATATATCTTGGGTGTTGCCTGGTCTCCACTATACTGTTATTGTTTATTGTATTGTTTTATTGAATTGTTGGTTGGTACTAAATTGTTTACTAATATTGAGCTTTTTACATACTATTTACTAAACTGTTTACTATACTATGTTTACTAATATTGAATTGAATACTATTATTGAAAAGAAATATTTATTTATTTATTAAATTATTTTTCTATGTTATTTCGATAGCATTTCATATTGTTTTAATATTAATTTCAACTGATTACTCCCTATAGTCGCATCTAGGAGCCGGGACATAACAGGTATTCTAAAATACCTCTCATACTCTATTTGGTTTCCTAACCGACTATAATATCCTTCCCGAATTGTACCTTAGTGCACTATTAGAACTAAATGTTTTTTTTTAGCATATAGATTTCATAGTATCAGTCTTTACATATGATTCTCTTACTGATCACGTTAGCTCTCCCCCTATTTTTCCACTCCACATATTACTTGCAGTGATCATCTATATACCGTTCCACTAATTTTGGCTGCACTATCGTTCCCCGAGGTAGCTTCAATCAGATCTTGGAGGTATATTTATTTCCTATTATATGTTCTAACTTATTTTGTACAGTACTACAATTATATAATTATGTACAGGGGATGTAAAGTAATGGTACAGTTATGTAAATATTGATAATAAATAAATATAAATTGTATTTACTAATGTGTTTACTATTATAAGTGAAAGTGAATGGTGATAAAGACATCGTAGACAGCCTAACCAAGCACTGTTGTGTGTGTGAAATATGATATTTACTGTATACTACGGGTCGTAACAGTTAAATTGGTATCAGAGCAAGGTTGATCTGATGTCTGTTAGTGTCCTTATATTGAAATAGGAATACATCTCCTATGGTACTGTATATTCTAAATGTATAAATTATTCAACCAACTGAAAACTTATTTGAATGTCTGTGCTATGCAGAAATGAGTGGACATAGGGGTATTTGTCGAGGTAGAGGACGCGGTAGGGTAGAGCCTATTTAGGAGCCAGCACCGGAACCCGTCCCAGAACCTACACTCCCTTCGCAGCCCAAGAGTCCAAATACGAGAATCACGTGGGTGAAACGGATGCTAGCAGATTTTATCACTATGTATAATGCTGATCGAGCTGTTGATCAAGCTGAAAGAGAAAGAGCAATAGCAGCTACAATAGCACCACCCCCACCTCAGCTTGCACTTGCATAGCCAACTCCTAAGCTACGTCTAGACCCTCAACCACCCGTAGCACCACAGCCACCAGTATAGCCGCAGCTAGCGGATATCAAGTCTCATTGTGATGTTACCTTAGTGCGGTAGTTTAAGAAGCTAGATCCCCAAAATTTAAGAGGGATAAGGATCCATTGGTGGCCGAGCAGTAGGTTAATGCTATAGAGAAGTTATTTAAGTATATGCAGTGCTCGGAGACAAAGAGGGTGGGCTTGGCAGTGTTCCAGTTGACAGATGATGCAAGCATTGGTGGAAATCTATTTAGATGGTTCTTTTAGCCCAGCATCCCGTAGTGACCTGGATAGTGTTCTTGGAGGCTTTCTACAGACAGTATATTCCCCAAACAGCATAGAAGAAGTGCAACAGGAGTTTTTGGAGGTAACTGAGGGGAGTATGACTGTTGACCAGTACGAGTCCAAATTTACTACTCTCAATTGATTCAACCCCCATATTAAGACCAGCAAGGAGTACAAGATTAATAGATTTATGGTTGGATTAAGACCCTCTATCAGGACTTGATTAGTTCCTCTCAACATCAAGACTTATGATGAGGCTATTAGACGGACACATTTGTACGAGAGGGATTATGAGCAGTTTCGTGTCGATACAGGTTCTAAAGCTAAAGGTAAGGGAAAAGAGAAGGTAAAGAGTGGTCTAGAGGATAGAGCCCGTAGATGGCAACCTAAGAAGGCCAGAATATCGAGTATTTAGATTTTCGAGGGGAGATCGGTTCAATCTACTATTACTGCCCCTACTACTAGCCCTAGCACTACGCAACTAGGTGTACATTGTGTAGGAGGTCGCACAATACTCGACCTTGTTATATCCTCTCTAGGGCGTGTTTCAGACGTAGACAGATGGGCATTTAGTGAGAGACTACCCGATGTTGAGAAAGGCAACTACATCTACAACTCCAGCTATAGTACCACCCCCAACAAAACCCAGCATAGACTGAGACAGAGAAGGCAACACCTTCACAACCAAAACGTGCGACAGTAGTAAAGAAGGGCAAGAAGGCTGTGATGCAAGGACGGGTGTTCACGTTAGATCAAGAGGCTACTAATGCTTCTACAGATGTGATCAAGGGTAAGATTTATATTTTTGATATTTCGGTGCTTGCTTTATTTGATCCTGGTTCTACACATTCATTTGTATCACCTACTTGTGCTAGTAAGATACCGGTGAACCTAGACCCTTAGGCTACACCTTACATGTTAATACACCCTTTAAAGAATCCCAAGTGACTGATGTTGTGTATAGAAATTGTAAAGTGATAGTAGGAGAGAAGGAAACGACAACTAACCTAATTTTGCTGAACATGTTTGATTTTGATGTAATACTAGGGATGGATTGGTTAGCTACGAATTATGTGAATCTAGATTGTTATACTAAGTTTATTACCTTCTCTCATCCTAAAAGATATACTATAAAATTATTAGATAAGTAATAAAAGTGAAATATTACTACTAAAATTGTTTGAGTGTATTTATGATGTAATTAAAGGTTACATCGCATATGTGGAGGACGTAGAAAAGAAACGTCTAGAGCTATCAAAGATTCCTGTGGTCAGGGATTTTCCATATGTATTTTTTGGATGATTTACCAAGGTTACCGTATGATTGAAAGATCGAGTTCACCATTGACTTGGTACCCGGTACGGAGGCAATATCTAAGCCCCCATATCTGATGGCATTAGTGGAGTTGGAAGAGCTTAAGAAGCAGCTCTAAGAATTATTGGATAAAGGCTTCATTCACCCCAGTGTGTCTCCGTGGGGTGCTCTAATATTATTCGTCCAGAAGAAGGATGGTAGCTTGAGGTTGTGTATCAAATTATCGGCTGCTTAACAGAGTTACCATTAAGAATAAGTATCCCCTACCCAGGATTGATGATTTGTTCGGTCAGCTCAGAGCTGCACAGGTGTTCTCGAAGATAGATCTCCAATCAAGGTATCATCAATTGAAGATCTGGGAGGCTAATGTCCCTAAGACGGCATTCAAGACTTGCTACGAACATTATGAGTTCTTGATGATGCCATTCGGATTGACAAATGCCCCTACAGCTTTTATGGGTTTGATGAATGAGGTGTTTAAACCCTATTTGGATAAGTTCGTGATAATATTATTGATAATATAATGGTTTATTCTAAGTCACCAAAGGAGCACAGGCAACATCTCTACATAGTCCTGCAGACCCTCAAAGACCAGAAGCTATATGCGAAGTTCAGTAAGTGTGAGTTATGGCTAGATCATATCACATTCTTGAGACATGTTGTGTCTAAGGACGGTGTGTCAGTAGATCTGTCGACGATAGAGGCCATTGTGTAATGGGAGAGGCCGAAGATAGTGACAGAGGTCTGGAGTTTTCTGGGTCTAACAGGTTATTACCCCCGGTTCGTTGAGGGGTTTTCAAGATTAGTTGCTTCACTGATACGACTCACACGTAAAGATGTTAAGTTTGAGTGGACAGATGTGTGTGAGAGCAGCTTTCAAGAGTTGAAAAGGAGGTTAACTACTGCTCTTGTTCTTACCCTTCCCAGCAAATTTGGAGGTTTCTCACTCTACCGTGATGTGTTCGCATTGGGATTAGGGTGTGTTTTGATGTAGAATGGTCAGGTAATTGCTTATGGTTCCAGGCAGCCAAAAGAGCATAAGAAGAATTATCTGGCGCATGACTTGGAATTAGCCGATGTGGTGTTTGCATTGAAGATTTGGTGGCACTATCTTTATGAGGAGAAATTCCAGATATACACAGACCATAAGAGTCTGAAATACTTATTCTCGCAGTGAGAGTTGAATATGAGACAACGTAGATGGATGGAGCTGTTGAAGATTATGACTGCAAGATTCTATACCACCTGGGGAAAGCAAACGTGGTGGCAAATGTTTTTAGCAGGAAGCATACCGAGATGGTATCTTACATGATGGTCTGAGAGTATGATTTGCTAGAGCAGTTCTCGAGCCTCAGTCTTAATGTGATTTCCTCTAAGAGATATGGGTTTATAGCTAGTTTTCGGATTGAGCCGGATTTGATGGACAGAATCAAGGATGCTTAGAGGAGTGATACTTACTGTATAGAGGTTGCCAGTTAGGTTCAAATGGATGTACAGTCAGATTATAGGATTGGCACCGATGGAATACTAAGGTTCAAAGGTAGGATATGCATTCCCGACGACCAATGGCTAAAGCATTTGATTTTGATAGATGCCCATACATCCAAGTACACTCTTCATCCAGGCAGTACTAAGATGTACCATAATTTAAGAAAAGTGTATTGGTGGCCTAAAATGAAACAAGACATCACCGGATTTGTTGCTAGATGTCTTACATGCCAGTAGGTGAAGATTAAGCACCAGAAGCCTACAAGGTTACTATAGCCTCTACCAATTCCGATGTGAAAGTAGAAGTATATTACTATGGACTTCATTATGGGTTTGCCAAGGACGCGGAGGAATCATGATGCGATATGGGTAATTGTCGATCGGTTGATGAAGTTCGCTCACTTTCTTACCATCAGATCTACAGTTCTCTCAATGCCTTAGCCGATTTGTATGTTCGGGAGATAGTAAGATTCATGGTGTTCCAATGAGCATCACTTAATATATGGATTCCCAATTTACTTCACATTTTTGGAAGAGGTTTTAGGAGGCTATGGGATCCCGATTGAATTTCATCACCGCTTTCCGTCTATAAACTGATAGGCAGTCCGAGCGCACTATCCAGATACTCAAAGATATGTTAAGAGCATGTGCATTAGATTTTAAAGGCTCTTGATATAACCACTTACCACTGGCAGAGTTTTCTTATAATAACAGCTATCAGGCCAATATTGGCATGGCACCATATGAAGCGTTGTATGGTAGAAGATGTAGATCACTTGTTGTATGGGAAGAAGTTGGTGATCAAAAATTGTTAGCTCTCGATTTGGTAGAGCAAGCTTCCCAGGATGTACAGCTTATCTGTGAGAGGCTGAAGACAGCCCAGAGTTGGCAGATTAGTTATGCAGATACGAGACACCAACCACTACAATTCTTAATTGGAGATTCTGTCTTCCTGAAGGTCTCACCATCGAAGGGCATTATGAGATTTGGTAAAAAGGTGAAACTGAGTCCTCGATATATCGGGCCGTTCGAGATCTTAGATTGTGTGGGAGACGTCACCTATCAATTAGCACTACCTCCAGAACTATCCGGGGTGCATAATGTCTTCCATGTGTTGACGTTAAGGAAGTACCATCCAGAACCGTCTCACGTAATTTAGTACGAACCGTTGTAGATCAGAGAGGACATGAGTTACGTAGAGAGACCTATTTGGATCCTGGATTGAAAAGACAAAGTACTCAGTGTAAGACGATTCCATTAGTGAAAGTGCTCTGGCAGTACCATTATGAGGAGGAGGCTACATGGGAATTAGAAAGTCTTATGAGGGAGAAATACCCAAAGCTATTCTAGTGATTGGTCTGATTAAATTTGGAGGACCAAAGTTTCAAAGGTGGGGAGAATGTGAGAGCCACGTATTTGGGTACTATTGTACATATAAGGATACTAACTACTGTTCATTTCCTGTGTATTTCGCAAGTATGACCTAGTATAGTAAGGTGTGCCCCATGGGCTCTACGGTGCCCAGAAGGACATGAGATTGGATAGATATTATTCGAGGAGTCCAATAAGCCTATGGTAAGAATTCGGAACCCAAAAAGCCCTTATTATATTATTTTTGGGAAGTGTACTAACAATTTAGAAAATAACGATTAAGGACATAGCCCGGATGAACTTTTCTAAATTGTGGTCAAACTAAATGGAATTTTTATCCACTGAATGAAGCATGATATTCTACATGAAAATAAGTTCTAGGCTATGTCAATAAATAGATCGAAACGGTGGTTAAACCAGAATTTTACGTGATTGACCTGGTAAGGGTATTTTCGTAATTTAACCCTAACGGTCAGTCGAACCTTAATGAAACCACCATCATTCATCAAAATATGTTTAATAATAATATTTAATGATAAAATATGAATTTTTGGAGTTAAATTAACTAGTTAGAAAAATTATAGAAGTTTAAGGGCATAAATGTCTAAAATCTTTATAACCAGGGGCAAAATGGTCATTTTACTGTTTGGCCAGCTTCTAAAATTTTCTACACAATCTCTTGGCCGGCTACACCTCATCTTCTTCAACCTCTCTTCTAAAACTCCATAGCCAAACCTTGTGCTCATCAAAAATTCAACCAAAACACTACTTAAACTCACTTAAATCATAAAACTTTCTTCTACAAACTTATTCTACTCTTCATCCTCTACAAGCCCATAGCCATAGATCATTGTAAAGTGAACAAAATCAAGAGAAAAGGAGCACCATAGGATTCGGCCAAGGTGAGGAATTTTTATACCTTTAATTTCTTTAAGTTTTAATGTTACCAAATGATGTATTTAAGCTTCCTAAACATGAATTTAGCATTAGTTTTGCTTAAATCCCATCCAATTCTTACCCTACGAATTCAGCCATTAATGGAACTCCATGGTTCCAAGTAGCTTGATGCATGATGATGGTGTTAGATGCATGAAGAAACATGAATAAGCATGGTATAAGTGATAATTTGTTGAAAATCCAAGAATTCATCACCATGTCAATTTCGGCCATGGCAAAGGGAATAGGTTTTTGTGTTTCATTTGATGAATTTAGGGTGCCATGAGATTGTAGAAACTAAGAGGAGACTATTAGTGAAGTCGGAATTAAAATCGGAGTTGTGTAGGCGAAGTTGTGTTTTACTACTGGTGTAATTTAGACTAGGTTAATATTTTCCACTGATAATGTAGTAGAATTTAATGAAGTAAAATTTATTAAAAATTGAATTATGGTGAATGATGGTGATTGGTGTAATATTTTGTAGCCCGGGAGTGTTAATTCGCAAGTGGTGCTATCAGCGAGTTAGTAGGAAAATGACAAGGGATGAGTGTGTGAGTTGTAGGGATACTGTGAATGCATGTTTTTTCTCAAATTAATTTTATGAAGTTATTTGGAAATTAATTGCTTTGGAATTGGTAAAATTATGGATACTGGCTGGTTTATAAACTATGTTTTCAGTGCAACAGGGCTAGGTTAGAAACAATCATTATTCTGTCGGAATTTATAAAAATTCTAAGAAATTAATTCTAATATTTTAAAGGACAGAAATAAATAGATTTTCAAGTGATTCTCATGATATTTAATAAAAATTACATTATTTATCTAACAACAATATTTAAATATTCGTGTTAATGAATTTTAATCACGTGAAGGTACCAACATGTACTTCTTACTGTTCTACAGATAAATAGAACATTTTCAGAAAAGAATATTATAGTGTGAATATTTTATGAATTTTTATCTTTGAATTGAATATATTTTTTAGTATATTTATTTATGGAGTGATTGAAGATATTATCAGTGAAAGTGATTTTATAAATGATGTTTCTACTGTATATATACTATTTTGAGACTGTTAGGCCCCGTATCATGCTCACGTGTCACGTGTACTGTTATTGTTACTACTGTTGTTGTGCTGATAAACCCACCAAGTCTTCATCCTCTACTAGTGGCACTTGGCAAGTGTACACTGTGGACCCTATAGACTACGGCCATATGTCTTACGTGTTTATTGATTTTTCCTTTTTGGGATATTATTAAAGCATGATATACCTTAGGTGTTGCCTAGTCTCCACTACACTGTTACTGTTTATTATACTGTTTTACTAAACTGTTGGCTGGTACTAAATTGTTTACTGATATTGAGCTTTTTACGTACTATTTACTGGACTGTTTACTGTACTATGTTTACCGATATTGAACTGAATATTATTATTGAAAAGAAATATTTATTTATTAAATTATTTTGCTATATGATTTCAATAGCATTTCATATTGTTTTAATATTAATTTCAATTGATTACTCCCTATAGTCACTTTCAGGAGCTGTGACATGACAGGTATTCTAAAATACCTTCCATACACCATCCGGTTTTCTAGTTAATTATAGTATCCTTCTCGAATTGTACCTTAGTGCACTATTAGGAGCTAAATGTTTTTTTAGCATATAGATTTCATAGTATTAGTCTTTACATACAATTCTCTTACTGAGCACGTTAGCTCACCCCTTATTTTTCCACTCCATAGATTACTTGCAGTGATCTGCTATATACCGTGCCACTGATTTCGGTTGTGTTATCGTTCCCCGAGGTAGCTTCGATTGGATCTAAAGGTATATTTATTTCCCTTTATATGTTCAGACTTATTTTGTACAATACTACAGTTGTATAATTATGTACAGGGGATATAAAGTAATAGTACATTTATGTACATATTGATAATAGATAAATATAAATTCTATTTATTAATGTGTTTACTATTATAAGTGAAAGTGAATAGTGATAAAGACATTGCAGACAGCCCAACAAAGCATTGTTGTGTTGTGAAATATGATACTTACTGTATACTACAAGACGAGACACAAACATGAAGAAAATTCTTTTCTTGAAGCATGCAAAAAAAGAGAATATTGATGATAAAAGGGTGGGCAACAAAGACTCTATAGGGTCTTACTGCCCTAGCTTGGAAAACATTTCCCTTTCCTTCAAGAAGTGTGGTCAGCCATGATATTCAATTTATAGGCTAGGGTAAATGTGTTTCATTAATTGGTACATTTACTTTTTATCCTTGAACTTATTTTAATTGCAATTGGATCCAACTCTTCATTAAACTATTTAATTAGAGGTAAGGCCTAAATTATAATTAAGGGTGGTGGACCTTAATTAAACACTTTTAATTAAGTTCAATAATCTTTTTTATTATAATTTGGCCCAATAACTTAATTAAAACTCTTTTAATTAAGTTTACTTAATTCAACTTATTTAATTAAGCCTAATTAAAATTTTATCCAACAAGTCCAAATGGGAAATTCTAGATTTCCCTATATAGATCATTTTTCATCCATTAGCTGCTCTATTGTGTGTGACCCATTAGGCTCCTAACATCATGGAAAAGAAGTAGCAATTCAAATTCATAGATCAAACTGGCATCTAGCAATACCATATGACCACCCAAATGTTAGAGAGTCTAAGAGTGATTCTTAGCTCAAGCCTTTCAATAATAGCCTCTCAGTGTAATTACTATCCTTCCATCAACTATAACTCAATGAATAGACAACCATGGTGCAATTTTTGCTTATTTAATTCCTCATATTAGTTCTTGCAACTTTAGGATTGACTTCAATGAATCCTATGAAACCGATTTTATTAAAGACTTATTATGCCATGGCCATGGACTTGTATAAGTCAATCTCAAGTCAAGAATAATCGAGATCTATCCCCTAAATTCACTTGGGGTGATGGATCCTCTTTGGACCACTCATCAACCTTCAATGCTTCAAACCACACCAAAAATCACCCTTTTTAGGCATTTGGTTGACCAAACCCGTAGATATAAAATCAAAGTCGATGCTTCACATAAAATATAACCTGGTGTCACAAGTCTATGGATCACTTACATAGCTATCACATGATAATGTTTCTATAGTCACTTAAGTGAAATTATCAAATAGAATTCTCATGTCGGGTCATGTTCAATGAACTTGTTCTCTAACAAACACAATATATTATCCTCAAGTATCTCATATACTTCAATTTATGAGATCAATTACTTGCTTTAAAAGTAAGAGGCTTAACAACCATTAGTATCTAGTGCATTATCAATGCTCATTGTTGACAATACATTGATTAGGAACGTTTTTAAACAAGGCTTTGATGCATAAAGATCTCATAATTATAACTATTTATAATTCATTTACAAGGCCTACTATATTCCATGGGCTTCACCATATTTGGTGACAAATAATCACTATTATTTTTTATCCTAAATAGTGAAGAGGAACCTTTATGTCACTTAACATAAGTAATCATGCATTGTTATGATATCTCGTCTCTTACCAAGTGAGTTGGCTTTAAGGCATACACTAACAACTAAACTTCTATAAATCTTTGTATACAATTTCTCTATCCCTACTTATTTACTTGTATTTATTTTTATTTACTTTTTTGGTATTGTTGATATTATGGCAGAAAGCAATTATAGAGATAATAGAATTAGCAAAAACAAACTTAGTTAGAAAGATGATCACTTAGAGTTTCTGAAGTGATAGGGCCAATGACATCCATATCCCACATAAAGATTACCATGAAGCTGGTAAATCACGCAAAACCGTCTAAGGATCATGAATGATCTTTTTCTTATTGAAATTGAATGATCATTATTTTATTCGAAAGATTAGAGAGTCGACTTTCAAATGAATTTGGTTTCACATAGAAGTTTAATTTTTTTTCAAGATATGATAAAAATACGCAGGTTATGTCAAAGCTTAAGAGATGACTAAAGCAGTGTTTTAAAACAAACAACGTGTTTCAATTTCATCTTGTTGAGTACTTATTATATTTGAGCACATAATATGTCAAAAGAAATGAATTTGAATGTTCATTTTACCCAAATAAGGTTTGTCTAATAATTTTTTGTACCAGAAAAGCTATGAAACTCATAATCACTATTATTCCATTGAAGTAAAATCCCTACAAATACTTTTTAAAATAATTTTAATGCGCTTATTACATCAATTCCAAGTTGCACGAGTTCGAAAGAACGATCTCAGTAGTTTAAAATTATTTCATAACCTTTCAAAATCGTTTGCAGTCTTAACTTATTATAGTGTAAAATTTAGCCCTTACAATGACAAATTCGTAAAAACGTTGATTAACAAATTAATGACAGAAGTACCTGTGACGGCTTGAAATACTTATTATTGTCAATTTTTGATGACTATGGACTAATTTGAATATATGGCAAAATTAGTTTCGATGAGTTTAGAAAAAAGAAAATAATTTTTAAAAGTATATTTTTTAATAAAATAATAAAAAAAATTAACTCTAGAGACAAAATAGTAATTTTAGATGTCAAGTTTTTTGTTTTTGCTTATTTTGGCTGCCCAGTCGCACCCTACTGGTGCTAACTGGGCAGCCAAACCAAGCCTATATTTCCCTTCGCTAAAAATGCATTTTTCTTGTAACGAAGATTGATTTACCAAGATCATGAATTTCAGTTAATGATTTTCTTTTTCCTGCTAGTAGTGCTAGTACAAGTGAGGCGGAGACGGAAGGTAGCCAACAATGGAAGCATGTTTGATCACTCTCTCTTTCTGCTTTTTCTTTTTGTAGTTTTTGTATTTTCTTTGATTTTTGTTTTTGTATTTTTTTTTTAAATTTGGTAATCTAATTTTTGTATTTTTTAAAATTTTTGGTATTTCAACGTTTGTATTTTTTGGATTTTTACAATTTGGACCACCAAGTCTCAGGGCCTATGTGGCCCATTAAGCACAGGTAGTGGATTGAGTCTAACCCACAAAAGTAATCCAATTAACAAGGAGAGGAATTTTTTTTATGATCAATTTGGATTTCCATCCTTTTGCAATAGGCTAAGTTGTAGTAGATTGTGTCGGATAAATTGGTCTTACTCAACTCCAAAAATATATTTTATAGGCGGAATGCTCAAATAAGGATATAAACTTTTCGGAAATATTCAATTCAGGATCTAAACTTTTATTTTACTCAATTCAGGATAAAACGTTTTCGATTTTTCTCAAATAAGTATTTTTTAACGCGTGTGAGTTACACGCGCCGTTAAAGAGAGTGACTGACGATGAAAGGATAATTATTGCCACGTGTCACACTCGCACTCTGCCACGTGTCACACTCGCACTTTGCCACGTGTCACAATTACACTCCGCCACGTGTCAATTTATTTTTACCTATTAAAAGAAAATAATTATAAAATCACTGCCACGTGTCCCACTCATAGGTTGCCACGTGTCTCACTCACACGTCGCCACGTGTCTCACTCACACGCTGCCACGTGTCCACATATATATTTTTTTACTTTTTTTCTTTCTTTTTTTTATTCAAGAAAAACTATATATTTTGATAAAATAATATTTTCTTGAATAAATTTTTTAAAATTATTTTTTGAAATAATTAAAATTTTTAAATTTTGTTTTAGAAAATAAATTCTCAAACATAAAAATTATTATAAAACTTTTTTGTAACTAGTATAATTATTATTTTTTCTTTCGTAATTTTTTTTTTCATTTTTACCATAAAAAAGAAAAAAAACTATTAGCCATAAAATTATTAGAAATTATATATTTTTTAAAGAATAAATTTTAAATTACTAAATTTAATTTGTATTTTTCTTCTTTTTTTGTTTTCTATATTTTCTTCTAATTGACAAAAAAAGAAAGAAGATAAAGAAACTATAAAAATAAAGAAAAATATGTAAGAATTGTCTTTTTAGAAAAATTGATGTAATTAAAAAAATAAACGTATTTCCTAAAAAAACTCAATTTTCTAAAAATAAATATATTTAATTTACAATAAAAAATTATTTTAAATTTAAATCATATAAAAGAAATAAAAACAGAAAGGAATGAAAAGAAAAACAATGTGAAGAAAATACATAAATATTTTTTATAAAAATTTATTTTTTAACAAATTTTTTTTTGAAAATGTAATATAAATTTTTAAAAGTTATTTTTTATTAAAAAATCAACTAACAAAATTAACTACTAATTATAATATTATAAACAATATTTAAATTTTTAATTTTTATTAATATTTATAACAAAAAAATTTGGCTGAATGCTCAAATAAGGATCTATCGTTTTCAAAAATGTTCAATTCAGGATCTAAACTTTGCCACGTGTCCCACTAATGATTATAAGTCACTGCCACGTGTCCCACTCACACGCTGCCACGTGTCAAGCTTGCCACGTGTCCCGCTCACACGCTGCCACGTGTCCATATATTTTTTACCTATTAAAAGAAAATTAATTATATGCCACTGCCACGTGTCCCACCCTTATGCTGCCACGTGTCCACTTCTGCCACGTGGCCCAATCACATGCTGCCACGTGTTTTTTATAAACGCCGTTATTATTTTAACGGTCCTTATTTGAGCAAAATCGAAAACGTTTTATCCTGAATTGAGCAAAATAAAAGTTTTGATCCTGAATTGAATATTTTCGAAAACTTTATATCCTTATTTGAGCATTCAGCCTATTTTATATATAAATAAAATTAATATGATTTTGTAATATTATTGATTTGATCCACTAGAAAACATTTAAAACCTAAAGAAAAGGGTCAAATAAGCAAAATTTTATCTATTTTCGAAAAAAGTAATACAGGGAAAATCTTAAAAAACTTAAAATATTTGTTTTAATACGATTATGACTGTAGTTAATAAACGTATTCGATTAAAAAGTGATATGTGACATGCATTCAAATATATAATTTTATTTATTCATATAAATTTTACTTTTTATTGTAACAAATTAAGTTTTATTAATTCAAAAGATTAGTAATTATTGTTATTATATCAAAAGAGAAGCAAAAATTAATTAACCAAACAAATCCAACTTAACTCGTACAGATTAAGGATGATAAAATATTTCAATATATATAGTTTTTTTTAATCAAAATAACCAGATAATTATATATATATATATATTTATATAACTTTTGGATTTAACTTTATTTTTTTTATAATATAAATAGTAAAAAATTTTCTAATTATGATCCTAATGAAAATTTTTTCAAACAACGCCATTATCATATGTGCATTTCGAAAATAAAATTTTAAATGAACGAAACAAATGTAGGGTACGAACCCTTAAAATTATTTTTTTTTTTAAATTAAGCATAGATAAAACTTAAACATACTTTTACTGTATTATAAAAATGATAAAATTAACTTAAAAATCAATAATGACTCAATCCGAATTATTTGATGACAAAATTTTACAAATAAAAGTAAAAACAAGATAAAATAAAAACTTAACAAAAGTTTAATTAATTTAAATATTTTTACCAATGCCGTTGATGCACAATACAACATAATTTAAATGCATATGAATGAAAATATTTTATGTGATTCCACAACCTTCATCTTTTGTAATAATGAGTTCGAAAGACTGATTTGAGAAAATATTAATTAACATTTGTATACTTAAGCACATACCCGTCTTAAGATGGCATTAGACTCTATCATGGAACTTGTAACATATAAATACATCTTGCTCAGAGAACATACAAATATTATAAAAAAAATTGCATATATTATGAAAAAAATAATCATTTTCAATTTTTTAAAAGGCCTGCTTTGAGAGGAGATAAAAATAATTGTATGAGATATGTTGAGTCAAGCCAAATTGGGCCTTCCATGCTTTGTTTTCTTTTACATGGGCCTACCATGCTTACATTTTTTAAATGTGCAATTCAAGCTTGATTTAGTTTGTCTATTTACTTTTTTATCTATTAAAATAATAAAATATTATTTTATGTTAATGTTTTAATATTTTAATATTAAAATTAATCAAAATGTATTATTTAATATTTACCTATTTATTTATACAATATTTCAATCAAGTTGAGCCAAACCAAACTTGGATCTAAAAATTTATGTTCAAGCTTAGATCAAATCTAGATCCTTCATCATAATCTTTGGACTTCTTTATATGGTAAGATCCTTTATAATTTACATGTAAAATAGAATGTTTAGAATCAAATTTAATATTCTATTTATTAGGGGATTTAATTACAAGATCTTTTATGAAATTTACTTTAAAATTATGCATATTATCATATGTCAAGATAATAATTATGAAGCGTACCCTTGTAATGATGTTATATGTGGTTTTTTTTTTCACTTCTTTTTTTCTTAAAAATAAGTCCAAAGTTATATCCGCAGTTATATTGGGCCGAAGGCCCAAAATTAACCACAACAAAAGAGCTGCTCATGTGGCCCATAAGTTAAGACTTGATCAAGACAAGGATTGATCTCAAGGTTTGACAAAGATGGATTTGAAATCCATGCAATCTTTTACAATTATATATTTATTTAATGGTTGACAAGTGAGGTTAAAGTTGCTTGGACTAGGATTCAAACTTTACAAGATGTTATAATTCTTCTTTAATTACTCGATATTAATATTAAAGTTATCAATTTTGTACTTTTGTCTCAATAAAGTAGATAATATTAAAGTTAAGAACACAATAATGAAACAATGAATTTCTAAGCAAGATATAATGCAATAAAATCCCTCTAAATTAATATTTCTAGAATTTTTTAATTTTAAAGAATTGGAAAAATATAACTTTTTTTTGTAATTTTAATATATATGGGTAAAGAAATTGAAAAAAGAAAAGATAATTATATTTTTTTAATTTTAACCTATACAGTTAGATATAATATATATATGTAATATTATTTTAACATAATATATTAAAAAAAGTAATTGATTTTTTCAATTTTTAAGAAATTGGAACAAGATAACTTTTAATTTTTAATTTAATTTATATGCATTAAGAAATTGAAAAAAGATATATGTATTTTTTAATTTAATTTATATAAGTATAAGTCTTTAAGATAATATGTGTGTGAAAAGTTTGAATTATCCACATAGGACATTATCTTTTTTGCCAAAAAGTTTGGCTTTTATATATTTATATAAGATAAATTAACAATATATATGTAATTTTAATTTAAGATAATACAATGAAAAAAAATTGAAGAAGATATTTATTTTTTAATTTTAAAGAAACTGAAAAAATAACTGAATTTTTTAAATTTTGATATATATATATATATATATATATATATATATATATAGATGCAGAAATTGAAATAAGATAATTGATTTTTTAATTTTAATCTATATAGTAGGATAACATATATGTGTGTGTATGAATGTAATTTTAATTTAAGATAACAAAATAAAAAAAGAAAAAGATAATGATTTTTAAAAAAAATTTAGTCTCTATAGTAAGATAATATAGATAATTTTTTTTATTTTAGATATTACATATTAAAAAAGAAACTGGAAAAAGATAATTTATTTTTTTTAATTTTAAAGAAATTGAAAAGATAATTGTTTTTTTAATTGTTATCTATATGGATTAATAAATTGAGAAAAGATAATTAATTTTTCTATTTAATTTTAAAGAAAAATTGGAAAAATTACTAATTTTGTTGTTTTTGAATTTTAATCTATACTAGTTTTAAGCCCGTACAATGCACGAAAATACATTAATTAAATAATAAATTTATTAATAATATATATTTTTTGAAATTTTATAATGTAAATTATTATGTTTATGAAAAAAATAACATTTATATATTATATATTTTTATTTGTAATTTGTATATGTGTGAGATCTGATTCTACTGTACTGTACATGAAATATGTTATAATTTATGGAATGAAAATTTATATGTTAAGTGATTATAAGTGAAAGAGTGATGTGGGCCCCACTTTAAATTTTATGGTTTTGATGGACTCAAGACTGTTAGTAAAGTATATTGTGAGTGAAATAAATATAAAATAAGGATTTGGAAGCATAGAAATAATTTTTATATTATTTGAAATTATTTTGTGAATTTTGGAAAACAAATTGAAAAATGACGGATACGTCCCGAGGGTATTTTCATAAATTTCACTCAAATTAAAATGAGTTGGGATGAAATAAAAATACCATGAGATTCTATAGGAAAAGTAGAATAACATAGTGCCAAGAGATTAATTAAAATAGTGATTTAATCAGAAAATTTCGCTGGCAGTCCATTCGGGTAAAATCGTAATTTCTCATTATCGGTGCACCGTTCGTCAACGAAACCACTTCCAATCATCAAAATATATTAAATGTGATTGATTGATATTGGAATCAAAATTTTTGGAATCCAATTACACGGTTTTACGACTACGGGAGCTTAAAGGCGAAAATTGTTCGAAATTTATGAACCAGTGACAAAATGGTAAATTGCCGTCCTTCTAGAAGCAATCCCTAAGAGTCAAACAAGAGGTGGCTGGCCATAAGAAGTCAAAATGCTTAAAGTCCAAGTGTGACATCAAATTCAAATGTCAAATATGGCAACTTAGGTTATAAGTCAAAAATAACAACTTACCTAACTTTGATTTTTAAGGTCACCTATATATATACTCTTCCATTCTTCGTAGCCATCCAAAATTGTGATAACCATAAATTTCCTATTTATTAGAAATTAGAAATATTGGAAATTAGTGAAATAAATAAATGAATTAATTATGAGGTCGGAATATTGTGAAAATTTCGAAAATGGAGGAAATGACGGAATTGGGAAATTCGAGTGAAAGAAATTAAGTTAGAGATAAAATAAGGAATAGAGAAAATTTAATTTGGATAAATAGAAATCCAAATTAAATAAGAAAATGAGTAAGAATATATATATATATATATATATATATTGTAAATACAATATATATAGATTATTTCATTTATATCAAAATATATAAATGTAATTTAAGTTAAAAGTATGTAGATATATATATTAAATATATATGTGTTGATATATAATATATATATCTATAAAATATTATATAGTATGTACTATATAATATAATATTAATATTATATTCATAAAGTAAATTATAAATATAATATAAAACAAAAATATAATAAAAATAAAACAAAAAAAAAGAAAAGAAGAGAAGAATCGGGAAAATCCCGATTCTTCCCGATGGAGGCCGACGGTGGTTGGTGGGCCAAGAAAAGGGAGAAGGGTGTCGCCGGCGAGGGGAAAAGGAAGAAGGAGGGTCACCGACGGCGGCCCGAGGCGGAAGAAGAAAGAAAACAGAAACGAAAATGAGGGAAAACCGACGGAAAATTGAAGAGAAAAGAGAAGAGGAAACGGCGATGCCGGCTGATCTTGTGAGGCCCGCTTCCCGGACTACCTCACGCATCCGTATTGTCCGCTTTGGATTCTAGGTCCAATGGTTAGTCGTTACTCGAATCGCTTGGATGTCAAGGGTTCGAGTAGCGGCGGAGGCGAAAGAAATCCGTGAGGACCTAAGTGCCACGTCAGCTGAACTGACGGGGGCCACCTCTAGAATCCATAGTGGACAATACGGTTGAGTGCGACCGGCCCCACATGATATTGGTCGTCACAGGTCTTGGCACCTCCACCGCCACTCGAACCTCGGCGGAGGTGAGGGGAAGGAGAAGAGAGCCACCGGTGAGGCCAACGACAGTGGAGGAAGGTCGAATGGAGGAGGACAAAATCGAGCCAGAAACCGAGTAGATTCGCCGCCGTGCCGTCGATCCAGGCCGAACGGAGGCCACCGGCAGCTTCGCCTTGACGTCGGCCAGCTGAGGAGCCGCCGAACCGTCGGAGAACCGGTCGCCAGAGAAGAACCGGTGGTGAACCAGTCTAACCGGTCTGATGGGTCCGGCCAGGGAAAGGAAAAAAAGGAAAGGAAAAAGAAAAAGAAAAGAAAAGAAAGAAAGAAAAAAAAAAGAAAAGAAAGGAAAGAAAGAAAAAGAGAAAAAGAGAAAGAAAAGGAAATTTTCGGAATTTGGAAATTACGAGAAATCTCGAGAAATTCAGAAACTCGGAAATTACGAAAATTCAGTAAGAATTCCAGAAAATGGATTTCGAGTAAATTTAATAAATTATTTTGAAAAATTCTAAATTTAGAATTTTAATTTCAGAAAAAAATTATCCTCGATTATCGATACGATGGAATTGGGAGAGTTGAACACGGGCGCGACCTTCGAGAGGCAGTCGCCGACCTGAAACAGGTAAGGGAGACATGTGCAGCCTGTAAGGATATTTGGCACACATGTTTTAAATTATACAGTTAAATTTTTATAAATGCTATTGATAATTATTGGTTGGAAAATTGTGGTGATTTACCGGTTGAGATTTAAACTGTATTTTCCGTGCAGGAGGCTAGCCAATCGGCAGCCGTTATACTGCCGAAAATTATTGAAAAAATTACCAAAAATCATAATAAATGATTTTTCATTTTGAGAAATGATTTTCAACCACGAAAATCGAGAAATCGATTAGTTTTCGTAAAACATGAATATTGATATTTAATTTTAAATTATTCATGTTTTTGAAAATGGTGAAAAAGGAAATCACCTAAATTTATTCCGATAGGTGATATTTCACGTGAAACGAGGTGAAAAATAAAAAGGATCAAAGTGAATATTTTACTAATCTTTCTTCAAATATTCACTTGATTTTATAAATAACCTTTATGGATTCAATGGTAACAACAAGTGTTTATAGAAAATTCCATAAAGGTAATTAAAGGTGAAAAACAGTGTTTTGAGACTAAAAGGTCTCCACATGTGTTTACATAGAAAACACGGGACGAGAGTGGTGATTTGGAAAATAAATATTTTGATTTTTCATAAATCATAAAAATAATTGATTTGAATCCCGATAACCTTGAAAATCATGTTTTTCATAGAAAGCACGGAAAAGCGTGCGTATATGTTTTACGGTGAAAAAGGATAGTTATGACCTTTTATGTTTTACAGTGATTATTTTATAAACTATTTTCACCGTATGGAAAATATGATTTATGATTTTCTATAATGTTTAGAATATTTTCGGGAATGATGACCCCAGTATGAATATTTTATAAATGTTATTCATAAGATGAAAATATTTTCCTTATGAATATTTGTGAATTGATTAAACTTATATTTAGTGAAAGTGATTTCATAAATGGGGTTGATATCACGTGTTTATTGTTTTGAGACTGTTAGGCCCCATATCATGCTCACGTGTCACGTGTTAGTGCTGATAGATACTGATCCTATTATCAGCAGTGGACACCTGATCAGTGCATACTGCGGACCCCATAGACTATGGCCATAGATCTCATGTGTTTCCCCTATTTGGGATGATATTATTATAGCATGATATATTTAGGGTGTTGCCTAGTCTCCATGATACTGTACCGATGATTGTACTTTTCACTAAACTTTTGCTGGTTCTAAATTATCTACAGCTACTGAGCTTTTGATATATTACGTGTTAAACTAAATATTTTACGGTGTTTTACAAGTATGGAAAAGAGTATTTGTGAAAGGAACATGAATTCCTTATTTATTTACTTAATTGTTTTATCACGGGAATATTTAACGTTTTATTGGGATTTGAATATCAAAAGAAAACGATTACTCTCTACAGTTGCTTCTAGGTTCCAGGACAAGCCAGGTATTCTAAAATACCTGCCTTACTCCATCCGGATCCCTAGCCGACTGTAGTATCCTTCCTACATGTGAGCCTAGAGCCTCTAGGAAGATTTAAAGAAAGTGAAAAAAATTATTTTCAGCATATAGGTAGCTGAATATCAAGTGTTGCATATAACTCTCTCACTGAGCCGTGGTTTGCTCACCCCTTAATATTAACATTTCAGATTTTCGAGGACTAAGAGATCTGACATCTGAGGATTTTGAGTGCGCATTTGAAGACACTGCTACAGCTTGATTTATAATATGAGGTATGATCATTTATTTTCTGTATTTAGGCTTACTTTCAGTACTACTTTCTTGAGAATTAAGATAGGGGATGTAATTGATATTACACAATTTTATATTTAATAGTTAAATGAATATGAAAAGTGAAGTATCACAGACAGCCCAACCGGATAAGTTGTATAGAAATACGTGAAAAATGTGGTCACGGGATGTGACAAAAATTGTGCCTTCCCTAGTAGGTTCATGGCACCAAGAAAGAAAGAAGGGAGAAGAGAAAAAAAGAAAGAAAAGAAAAGAAGAGAGAAAGAAAGAAAAGAAAAGAAAAACCAAGAAAAAAAAAACTATATGAAATGGTCATTTTCCACCATAATCATTTCTAGAGAAATTATTCTACATCACCTCTTCTCTTCATAGACACCAAAATCTCATCAAAAGAAGAAAAACATAAGGAGAAAAGATGCCAAGAAGGATTCAGCCAAAGGTATGGATTTTACAACACTTGATGTTAATTTAAATTCAACGTTGTATTTTAAGTAATTCAAAGGTGTAGATTTCATATATATTATTGGATTTAATTTATTTTGATTATGTAAATACTTGCCATTAAAGGGGGCTACGGTTTGATGTTGAACCAAAGGAAAACATGCATTTTCTTGCAAGAAAATGGTAGAGAATAAATAAAGGAACATGAATTTAAAGGTTAGAAAGCTTAGATTTGTGAAATGGTTGAAATTCATGAGAATAGTTCAAGAAGGGGTTTCGGCCATGGAGTTTTTGGGGCTGTCATCATGCTGAAATTTATGGTTTGAACATGGAAAATAACTGTAGAAATTAAAAGAGGAAGACTGGTGAAGTCGGATTCGAAAACGGAGCTAAAACGAGAAAGTTAAGGTTTACTACCGGTATAATTTATACTGGTTAGTCATAGGCAATATAATTAATGGCTGCATTTTATGAAAGTTAATAACCAAAAATTAAAAGGGAAATTAATGATTATTTTTGGTAAAATTATTTTGCAGCCGAAAATTACGGTTTACGGTTGGTGCTACCAAACGAATCGATATCTCTAGACAGGTATGGGATGAGTGTGTAGGCCGTAGGGATATATCGAATGTATGATTTTGATGAATATAATTTTATGAAATTATTTGGTATTGAATTTTCTTTGAAAATCATGCAAATCTGTGGTTTACGGCTAACAAAAATACTGTGTTTAAGTGCAGAGGGTTAGTGTAATCGTAGTTGTTATGCTGCCAAAAATTCCTCCAAAACTTTTAAAATATCATGAAATGAGTGAGATTGTATATTTTGGAGCTTATTTTCAATATTTTCCATAAATTGAAATTTTATCGAAAAATATTATTTAAATATTCATGTAATTAAATTTTATTAAAGTGAGATGTCAAATACATTCTTTGAATTATTTCACAATTATTTAGAACGTTTATAAATTTTCTCACTAAGACATGAATATTTTATCGACTGTTTTACTGTACTGTTAAAGGTGAATTTAAATACCTTTTAGAATTTTATTAAATTTTAAATGATATTTGTTTAAATTCCTAAAAGGTATTTTCACTGTAAATGAAATGTTTTGAGACTGTTAGGCCCCATATCATGCTCACGTGTTTACTGTTATTGTTACTGTGTTGATAAACCCACCAAGTCATCAGCTGTCTTAGGGACACTTGGCAAGTGTGCTCTGAGGACACCTATAGACTATGGTCATAGATCTTACTATTTACTATTACTGTTCCCTACGGAGATTATAGCATGATATATCGAGGGTGATGCCTAGTCTCCACCTACTGTTTAATGATACTAAACTGTGAATCACTGGCTACTGTTTTATTGAAAATTGTGAACTACTGTTTACTGCTACTGCATTGTGATTCACTTTTAAGTGTTTTATCGAATTGAGAACTACGGTTTACTATTTACTGAATTACTGTTTACTGTTACTGAACTGAGAATTTCTGTAAACCGTTTTATTGAACTACTGTTTACTGTTTATTGAATTGTACTGAATTATTGCTGTTAATGAAGTATTGAAAATGTTTTACACTATTTACTGAACTATTGTAGTTTATTGCTACTGCATTGTGATTCACTATTAAGTGTTTTATCGAATTGAGAACTACAGTTTACTGTTTATTGTTACTAAACTGAGAATTTCTGTAAACCATTTTGCTGAACTACTGTTTACTGAATTGTACTGAATTATTACTGTTAATGAAGTATTGAAAATGTTTTACACTGTTTACTGAGCTGTTACAGTATCAACTAAACTGTTTTACTGTTACTGTAAAAAGTACTGTACCAAATTGTTACTGAAGTGTTTTAAGGAACCATTAATGTTTCAAAACGAACATTTTATGGTTTCTAAACCTATATAGTTACTAAAACCACTACCGATTACTGAACCAAGATTTATTGTCAAATGATTACGGAAAAGGGATTTACTGTTAACTGGTTATTGAACCATATTGAAATATACCGTTTACTAAAGTAAAATTAATTATGATATTATCACTGAAGTAAAATTAATTATGATATTATCACTGGTTTTTGAAAGAATTACCAAACTGTTACTGTGATGTGGAATTGAACTGTCTACTATACTGAACTATTTTCTTCACTATTTACTGAAGTACTTTATTATACTATTATTGAAATTGATTTATATACTATTATCACTGTTCAAACCCCATTGTTTACTGTATTGTTTTACTACTATCACTGTCACGTGGTTTAAAGAGTACTGAAGTGAAAAAATTAAATGGTTATATTTACCATTTAATTATTTGAAACCTTCATTAAATTGTTTTATAACAATAATTTAAGGATTACTCCCTATAGTTGCTCTGGGTTTTTAGGATAAGACAGGTATTTCAAAGTACCTCCCATGTTCTATTTGGATTACCTGGCCGACTATAGTATCCTTCCATTTACTGTGCCTAGTAAACCATTAGGAAAATAAAGTTTTCCAACATCTTGCATACGATTCCTTTACTGAGCACGTTTCGTTCACCCTTTTATTTTCCAAATCCATAGGATATTAAAAGAGATTAAAAAGGGGTATACATTAGAGAATCAACTGAAAGTTGGTTACCAAGACTATTTGTGTAGGATTGGGAGGTAACTGAACTATCTTTTATACTTTCAGGTAAATTGTACAGTACTACTTAAAGTGTAAAATAGAAATAGGGGATGTAAAGTGTAGAGAATATTATAAGCTTTTCATATTCTGGATTTATTAATTAAATAAATGTTTACTATTATTATTATTACTGATCAAGTGTTAAGGGCATCATGACAGCCCAACCATAGAATATGTGTAAAAATACGTTATTTACTGTACATTTGGACTGTTATAATATGACAATATAGTAATATAAAAAAATTACATATTGGATATAATTATGTAAATTTTGTAAAAATTAAATCAAACTTATATTGTAATTTATTGAATGAAAATAGTATATAAATAAAACTTAATATGTCTTCGATTTGAAGAAATTGAAAATTTTTCATCTTAAAATCAATCTTGTATTCAATTTTCTTAAATGGAGATTCTTCAATGAATTCTTGTTGAATTGAAGAGATAAGAAATGATTTTTGCGTATCTCTTAGTGTCTTTAAATGATGTGTTGCTTTACTTGATACTCTAATAGATTCCACTGTGATAATCGAGAATTCCCCATTTTTGGAATTAAGGATGTGTAACTACTGATGTTAATAAACAAGTTAGAGTAAATAAATATATTTATTATAAAAATTGAAATATTTTGGATTATGACACTTGTTCCATTTACAAATTGGAGATTTAATAGATAGGAATTTATTTTGGCTATAAAAAAAAAAAAAAATAAAATAATAATAATAATAATAATAATAATAATAATAATAATAATAATAATAATAATAATAATAATAATAATAGATGTTTTAAGGATTATATATATTATATATAAATATGTTTTAATATATGTTAACTATATGTATATAGTATCAGTTTTAAATATATAAATATTCATGTTATGAATACATACATATCATTATTAATATAAAATATATTTATATGATATGTATATAAATATATTAAAAATTAATAAGAAAAAAAGAAAAGAAATCTATCAAAAAAAAGAAAAGAAAAGAAAAGAAAAGAGGGAATCGAGATACCTTAAACCTGATTCCTTTTCCATTTTCTCCTCTGTACAAAACAGAGGAGAAGCGAACGAAGGAGGAGCCGGTCAGCTGACCCAAGGGATGGTGAGGGTTGCCGTCGATGAGAAGAGAGGAGAGAAAGAGAGTTGCCGACGAAAGGAAGAGAAATGGGAACTGGGAATGGCAGCAAGGCAGATCGAAAAAAAAAAAGAGAAGAAAAGAAAGGGAAAGAGAGAAAGGGACCGCCATCGCCGTCACCGCCGCCGACAACCCTGTTATGGTCCGGCGAGGCTTGAACTCGAAAATCAAGGGCCGAATCAAGTCCAAATTAGTTTAGCAGAAAAGCAAAGAAAGAGAAGAAGAAAAGAGATTGATGGGGCTGATCGAAGATGGAAAGGAAAGGAAGACAAACGTCGGCACAGCCACTGCCGTTGACGTCCTTGCTGCCGCAAGTGAGCTTCCGATTTAGGGAGAATAAAGTTGAACCGGTCTAAATCGCTTAAGCCAAAACAGGGAGAAAAAAAAAGAATAGAAAAAAAAGAGAAGATAGAACAGAAAAAAATAAAAATAAATATTGGTACAAAATTATTGTCATTTATTATTATTATTATTATTATTATTATTATTATTATTATTATTAGATTGTTGGGTAATTTTATAAAATTCTAAATGTGGATATGGATTTGAATTTGTAGAAATTATACAAGATGAATGAAGTTTGACAGAGCTTGAGAAAGATTAAATCGCGAGTTTTGATGCTAAGTAAAATATTTGTATAATTTATTCGTAAATTTATATAGAGTTGTTTGATTGATTTGACGTTTTAAATATTAAATTTAGAATTTTGAGGATATGATTGAATAAAGTTATAGGTGAGAAAAGGTGATGATGTTGATGTAGAGGATTGAGAATAATAATGTAATAATTTACAAGGTAAATATGATGTGACTGAGGTTTCGAAGATAAATTTCAAACTGTTTATGGGTTGATTTAAATAAGGTTTACAAATTGGATACTACAATGGTTTAAAATCAACTGCCTTGAGAATATAAAACTGTATTTTTCATGCAGGAGGGTTAGGACAATTGTTATGTTGCCGGAATTTTTATAAAATCATGGATAGGGAAAGTATAATTTAATTGTTTTGATACTTAATAGGAAATAAAATAAATTTACCCTAGAAAGTGACAATATAGAAAATAAGAATTAATAGAATAATTATTAGAGTTGAAATGTGGATCATTGGTGATATTGGATTTAGAGAAAGAATGAGACTCAATTGAAATTATATTTTAGTATTTAAATAGAAAATAAAATATATTAATTATTGAACTTAATAAAATATATAGTAGAAAATATATGACATTGGTGGAATTGGATTTGAGGAAAGAATAAAATTTAACTATAATTAACTATAATTATAATTGTGATAATTAATAGAAGATAAAATAAATTTAATTTATTATGGGAAGTGACAAACTAGAAGACAAGAATTACCAAAATATTTATTAAAATTAAAATATGGGATTTTAAATATAATTTGGTATTATTATGCAGTGCTAAGAAATGGAAAGATAAATAGATGTAAATGGCGCTATCAGATTTTATACTGCACGAAAGTAGAGGTAAGAAACATGTATGGGAGTTGCTTAGGACACGTTTTACTTGCATTTGCAAATTTTTAGAAATCAAATCGTAATTTTTTCACATCCAATTCTCATAAACAAGAAAATAGAAATTTATTTTAAATTTATACAAATTTAAATATGATTTTAATTGCATGAAATATATCTTATTATTTTTAATTATATGAAATGATTACTTGAATCAATTTAAATGAAATGATTACATGAATTGATTTTATAAAATGATTTACATGAAATGTATTTACATTGAACGATTTACATGCATTGGTTTATATGAAATGATTTACATGAAATTGACTTATATGAGATGAATTATATGAAATATTTATATTGCATAGACTATAAACTCATTTCAAGTTTACATGAAACAAAATATGTTTTGAAATATCATAAAATATAATTTATCTATATTTATATGAATGATTTATTATTTATGTACAAAATGAGCTATCTGAATATTGAAATTTTCAATGAGTTTTAATGGATTTTGTTACCGCCAAATACGAAATTATTCTTTTATATGATTTTCGACTGATTGAAGATAATTGTTATTGGAAATAATTTTTACTGTAAATCGCTATTTGAAATGATTTCTACTATTAATTGCTATTTGAAATAATTTCTACTGTTAAATTATATGATTTCTGAAGACTATTACTCCTTGAGGATCATGCATTTATCGTATCGTATTCACTACGAGACCCTAGTCAAGTCTGTAGTACCCATAGTAAGGTACCTGATTAGTGAGCACTGTGGTTTATTACACAATGGCCATTGTTTATTGTATTGTTAAATAGGAATAACTTAAGGATGGATACCTAGCCCGTACACAAGTACGCTATTTCCTATATTGATTATCGGTATACGAACCTTGGATGTGACTGTCTCCACTAATTTGAATATTGAAATGATTTGAATACTGAAATGATTTGAAATGCTGAATGATTTAAATACTGATTTATTGATTTGACATAAAGATAGAAATGTTTAAAACCAAATGATTGACAATATTAATTTTTAAATGAATTGTTTTATTGTAATAGATGAGAATACGGAAAGTATTGCTTATACAATGTTTTGAAATATTATTGTTTTATCCACTGAAATTTCTACTAAAATTGTTTTATAGCATTGTCTAAATAAATTGTTCATATACTAATATTGATTTGAAATTGCATAACATAAATTATTAATGATCTGGAATTGCATCGCATAAATTATTAATTGTTTTATATTGATTAATGATTTGAAATTGCATTGCATAAATTATTAGCTGTTTTATACTAATTTATGATTTGAAATTGCACTGCTTAAATTATTAAATGTTTTATACTGATTAATTATTTCATCGTCAACTATTTTCCTCTCTATAGTCACTTCTAGGGACTAGAACACGAAAGGTACTTCAAAGTACCTCCCATACTCTACCCGCTTACCTAGCCGACTATAGTATCCTTCCATACTATCCCTTAGTGAGCTGATAGGATAAAAAATGTTTTTATACATTTTAATATTTACATTTAATATGCCTTCTTCATAGTTAGTAAATATAAACAATTTTTATTTAAATGTATTAGTACGCGCTTTTATATATATTTCTTATTGGGCTTTTCCCAAAACTCACCCTCTTACTTACTATCTCAGATAGCCCATCGGTGTACATGTCAAACGCTGCAATAGGTTAGATGAAGAAAATTACTAGAGCTTAAGTATCAAGTGAACAGGTATATGTAGAGTTTTATATTTATATTCAGATTTATAAATGCACAGCAGATGTACTTGTGTTGGGATGTAACCAGTGTAATGTTAAATTAAGGAAAGTACACAAACCAATGGGATGTAAATTACATGGAATTGTTATAAATATAGATATTGTATTATAGATTTTATTCTAATATCTTTATTTATTATTTGTGGATTAATTAATTTAATAGTATAAATATTTAATTATAAAGGAAAATTGTAAATTGAACTTAAATCGACACCGAACGCAAATCGATTAATACCGAATGAAATGTAGAAGTAAAAAGGAAAAAGTTAGCTCAAAATTTTATAATTCCAGACGTTATATCCACATATGGAATAAAAGGCATTGATAAAAACATTAATCTGTAATTTGATTAAATTAAGTTTCAGCTATAACATATGTAATATGAAAATATAATAAAGATAGTCATATTATATAAATTATACATATCTATTCTAGTAATTTTCGATATTCAAGTTAAGGATCAATGTGATACACCTTAAACACGGTAGGCTTAATACTTTTTGTCTCAAAATTATAGTCTGTCTCTTAAGATATTTTATTAATATTCTATTTATTTAAGTTAAATGTTAACAAATTAAAAAAATAAATTTAATTAAGTAGCTATTTCTATTCTACCAAAAAATAGAACATATTAACATTATGTCGGTGTGAATAGACTATTTTTCAAAATTTTACACTTCATTTTTAATTTTAACATATATTAATAAAAGATAATTATTTTATTCATACTGTAAATAATTTCTGTGATGGTAATCTATTATGTGTGAAAGTAATATCATGTATAGTTTCAGAATTTTGCCTATCATAGTATGTTGTAGCATGGATAACTATTTTTTAAAATTTTATTGATATTACATAGATTTAAGTTAAAATTTTTTAAAAAATAAGTGATATTATTTTCTAAAATACATGAATAACGTAATTGAAAAAGGATAAATAATTCAATATTAAAAACACAATAAAATATATGAATAAAATACTAATATGCAATTTAATTTTCAATTATAACATATGTTATATGAAATTATAACAAAGATCATGATATTATACAAATGTATACATACTTTTAATAATTTTCGATATTTAAGTTTATGATCAAAATGATACACTTTAGACACGGTAATTCTATAATTCTATTTTCCTAAATCAAATTCATAGACATATCATTAAATTAAATTGAATATTGGATGATATTAAAATAATTGTTAACTAGTTAATACTTTAAGAGAAATTTCATATATATTGTCAATATCTTTATTAATTAAATTTTTAGCTTCTTGAAAAGTACAAACATCGCTTTTTTAGAACCATCAATGCCTCAACATTAACTTGGACCTACAAGATACAAAATGCTACAATTAAGTTATATATATTAAAATTATAAAAATGCTTTATCAACATCATTGAATAATTTCTGTTTAATGTTTTAAATAAAGTAAATATAATTATTATTTACCTTAGAGTTGGATTAGGAACATCAATATTACATGAGGAACAATGAAATTTTTTCATCAATTTCAAATAGTTTTTGTTACTCCCACATGACTTACAATACCAACCAAAAGTTGTACCAACTTAATTTTATGATAGTTACTTTATTGGTGAAAGATTTTCTCTATATATATATATATACAAAACACAAATACAAAAATAGTTAATAGCAATATACACGCTAAATCAGATATATTTTAAAATTATGTTGCTACATATTTTATCATTGAAAAAAAATGTTAATTTAATACCTTTAATTGTGTCTTTATAACCAATTCTTTAATCTTGAACAGAAGTATCTTATTTATAAACATTGCAATCCCATTTGATACTAATATTTTATGTGATATGCGATGAAACTTGATGCCAGAATCTCGTTTATATAATCTAAATACAAAAAGTATAATTTTCAATTTTTGACTTTTAAGATCTATAAGTACTAAACATTGATAAAAAATGAATGATTACATTCAATTTATACAATAAAAATGGAGAAAATTAAAAATTTTAATATAGATAGATATAGATGTTAGTTTTTAAACAATTAAAAAAATTAATTGATAAAAGTTGTAGATATATATATTTTATATTTTGTAAAGTTGTAGGTATATATTTTATATTTTGTTATATGAATGTAAAAAAAATGAATGATTTCATGTTACATATTAATTAAAAATATTAAAAAATGATGTTATCGTTTAAAAAATCATAAAAAGTTAGTGGTAATCATTAAGCGTAACATATTGTTACACAACTGCATGTTATATATTACATTATCCATATTGATTTTAATATATATAAATGTTAGTTTTTATAAAATAAAAAAATTAATTGATAAAAATATAAATGTAGATATTATATTTTGTAATCTTAATGTATGGAGAGATAAATAATATGTTATTTTTATTTAATTTTAATCTATATATAAATATAAATGTTTATAATTTAAAAATTGAAATAGATAATTGGTTTAAAAATATATTTGATTTATTATGTATTTTTAATATATATAGGGAGAAATTTTTATCTTTTTGAAATTTTAAAAATGATAATTATTATTTTAATAGAATAAATGCCACATGTCAAACTTATAGGCAATCCACATTGTCATAACGTCAAGGTCCGTGAACCTAACCGCTAGACTTTTAAAATTCAAGGAGTCGCCACCAACCATTCAATCCTAGGTGTGATTGGTCACCTACTCTTGTCTAAAGATAAGGCTTGGTCTACGTTCAAAAATTCTAAGGTTCGGGAGTACGATTACGTGTGGGGAAGGATTAGCACCCCTACAACGCCCATCTTAAGATGGTACCAAATAGTCTAAAGTTATCTTCATTTTGCCTATTTGTTTGCTTTAATTTCGATTTGATTAAATATTGAAAAATCTTCTAAGTCTCCTCCATCAAGCTGGTTGGACAACTTAAAAGTTCTTCTCACCTCAAGAGTATTCAAGTAGGACCAATCGCCTTTCTTGAAGAGGCTCCGTCGTCGGATGATTTAAATATATTATGAAATACTTATTTTTGACTCCTATCCCAATTTATAAAAATTATTAATTATTTTTTCTATTTTTATTTTTTAATCCTACAATTATTTTTATTTTTTACATCTTGAATAAATATGAATTATTTAATATTGAAAATTTCCTCTAGACCTTCCATCAAGCTGGTCAGACCTTGGAAGAAATCTCCTAACCTAGGAATTTTAAGAAAACTACTCAAGCGCAATTCCCTTTTAAATTCCATCATCGGATTAATCCACATTTCCAAGTTATTTATTATTGTTTAATTTTATTTTAAATTTTTTAATCATATATTTATCTTATTTTTATTCTATTCTTTTAATTATTTTAATTTGAATTTATTAATTTCAATTTTATTTTATTTTTATGATGAATTATTAAATATTGGAAATATCCTCCCAAATCTTCCATCAAGCTGGTGAGACTTAAGAGGACTCCCCTCACCTCAAGATATCTAAAAGTACTACTCAAGCGCAGTCCTTTTAGAATTCCATCGTCGGAATAACTCATCTTCATTTCCTTAATTTAATTATTGTTACTTTTATACTTTATTTCCTAAAATTAAATTTTCTAAAAAAAACTATCATATAAATCATACAATTACATTATTTAATCAAATCATACATATAATAATATCATCATGCGAATAAACCAACTTACACAAAATTAACACGAACTTCTAGCTCAAATTAATTATCTTAAAAGCTTTCATTAATTAAATTTTGGTTTTAACCAACATGCAAATCATACAAATTAAATATACAAGTCGTTAACATACAAAATTAGTATTTTATACAACAACTTATTAGCTCAGATAATCATACGAAGTCATATTAATTCAATTTTATTATCAAATCAAATTATCAAATCATACAAATTGAACTATTAAGTTTATTGTTAAATTATTAACATATTATTAAATTGTAAAGTTCGTTAATTTGGAGAAACAAATTATTAAAAACACCAACTTACCTGTATCTTCCAACGTGCTTTTACCCTTGTTAATCTTTCTTTCTTTCTTTCTTTGTTTTCTTTTTGTAGTTGGTAGGAGCAAATGCAGATAGGACGTGCGTGGTGCGATTCGACAAGGCTGTGGAGTTGTGCAACGATGTAAAGGGCAGTGCAAGGAGAACAGCAATGAAGGTAGAAGTTCAAGGAACTATGCGACGGTGAGAAGATGCCAGAACAGGGCATGCGCGAGAAGCAGAAGCAAAATCCAACTTGTGATCCAGCCGTTAGTGCAGCCTTTTTGACCTTGTTATTCTCTTCCGTTTACTACCACAACAGAGGTGTACAGTGTAGCAAAGATAGCAGTAGCTAATAGTTGTAGTAATGATGGTGATAGCTTGGCGATGAAGCATAAAGCCACTACAGAAGCGAAACAATAGACAATGGTGCAAGACAGACGGTGATGGTGCGAGACAGGCGGTGATAGTGCGAAACAGGCAGCGATGGTGATCAGTTCAGAACGAGTGGCAACTCAGCAGTGATAATGCAGCAGCGATGGTAGCAGCAAGCACAGACCAGTAAGAAGGGTAGAACGACGAGGTTTGATATTGATGGTGTAGCAGACACGATGTCAGGACAGAGGCAGCGGATGGCAAACGACGGCTGTTGATGGTGTGAGGCGGAGCGGCAATGCAGGTGTATCAGCCTTGAGAAGAATGAACAACAAGTGCAGCAGCAGACACAGGTAGTTGGAGCAGTGCGATAAAGAAGATGGCAAGGTTGGCTGGAAGCTTGAAGGTGACAGCAAAGATGAGACAACGCAATGGAGCGGTGCAGGCTTGCGGAAGATGGTTCGGTGCAAGGGATATATTAAACGATGAGGAGGGCAACAATAGCGATGGAGGCAGGGATGCTCGGGTTAGGGAAGGTAGGGTTCTGGTGAAGAGGACAGTGGGATGAGAAAGACGCAACCATAGTCAGACCCCCGATCTCCCAAAAGCAGTGTCCTCTTTTTATAGCCACAAAGAGTTAGAGTTTTAATTTAATTAGATAACAATTAGTCTTTATCTTCCTTTTTTTTTATCTTTTTTTATCTATTAATTCTTATACTAATCTAACTCTACTAGTCTAAATTTAATCTAATAAGAACTCTCCTATTAATAAATTTTAATAATTATCCTACAAAATATAATAATCTAATTATCTAATCCTAAAATTAATTTTATTTTATTTTCTTATTTTATTTTTTATTATTTTTTTAATTTCCTAATTTAATTTTAATTTCCTAATTAATGTTAATTCTAAATCTAAAAATTCTAATTTAATTCCAGCCTAATTTTATATTAAAATACAATGTCATTTAACCCAATTAATTATTTTTACAAATTGAGAAACCGGACAGAATAAGGTGTCTACACACATAAGAGTTTTACTTTAAGCCAACTACTTTGGCTTTTTATATATATATATATATATATATATATAAGATTATTAAAAAAAATAAAAAAATACTTTTTATTAACCTTTAATTTAATTTTTTTGGCCAAAACCTTTAATTTGATTAAAGCATGTAGTTATCCTTTGTTTTGTTTTTTTCTTTTTTTTTGGTTCAAGAATCCTTTGTTTTGTTTTGTTTTAAGCAGTTGGGCCAGTGTATACTGATACGTTATTGGAGTTGAGTGGAACGTACAGTGACTGACAAAAGTACATTCCTTGTTATCTTTGTGGAATACAATCCTCTACGTATCGATCGAAAGCAACAAATCTATGAAGCAATAACGTTGTCTGGTAGCGTCTGGCCTCTTCAGATAATCAAAAGTTGCATTTACATACCCAATGGACTACAGGGGGAGAACAAGTGAAAAGCGTGGCCTTCCAGATTTTGTTAAGGCCAATTGCCAACAAAATCTTTTCAAAATATATTTCAATATCGGAATTATATATATAAACGTAAGTATTTCTGCATTTTACTTTTGGATATTCAAAAGTTTAATTGTACTTTTTCTTTCGAAATATAAATTGTACAAATTTTACTATCACGTTGAGGGGTAATTAAGGAAAAATTTATTCACCCACAATTACATTGCTGGCTAAGAGATTTGAAAACTAGCTAGCCTTCTTTTAAAAGTTTCTAAGTTGATCTGATTCTGATTTTATTGTCTCCAGAATAAATTGGGATTTTCTTTTTCTTGGGGGAAAGTAACAATTGAATTTGATTTTGCTGATGGAGTGATAGGCGATGGCGACGGATGGAGAATAAGTCACATTGACGGGAAGCATGGATGGTCCAATGGATCTATGCTTGTGCTCATAAATGCCATTCCCCTCCCCTCTCTTGTTTCGAGTTTTCCATATAAGTTTGTAGCCATATTCCATATGTAGTCATTATTAGACAAGTTTTGAAACTAAATTGGATAATTGGATTTGGTTTGTGGAAGATTTAAAGTTCAAACAAAAAAAGGCGTCGAGTTGAGGCAGGTTTCAATTCGGTTGAACTTTTAATCAAATTTTGGATCTTTTTCTGTTCATTTCATTTTAAGCATTTTGAATTTAGATGATGTCGAGTTCAGATTTCTTTAAATTTAGGAAATCTTTATTAAGTTTGGATTGAGATTGCTTTTATTGATGCCAAAAAGGGTCAAGCTTTTGGATGATCTTCTAGCCTTGTTTTATTAGATCAACTTGCAAGACAAAAAGGTTCATTGAACTTTTCTCTAGTGGCACTTGTTCAAACGCTTAAACCAGTGGAGATCCTTAGCAATTTTGCTAAGGAACAAAAGAGATTACTTTCTACCTAGAAAATGTTCATAACTTTAGCTTACCATAAAATCCTTTTTATAGTGGTCAAGTTTCCTTTTGCATGATATCCATACTATTGTTTCATAGGACTTAACGTACTTGTGTTGAGTGGGCAATTATAGAGATGGTGGGAGGTTCCTTTTATATGTTAGTCAAAAGGTTCCTTAGTACCCAAGAGTTGTGGCTCAGTTGGCAACGCAGGCTGAGTTTGTGGAAAGAGCTCTCGGGTTCGACTCCCACTAAACACATCTTTGGGGAGGGGTAAAGAGCCTTAACTGTGACTAAACCCCAAACAGGATTAGTTTCAGACCGTTAAAACGGATGAGGATACCTGTAGTCTATACAAAAAAAGAAGGTTCCTTAATAGTGGGAATCATGGTTGTTTGTAAGTGGTTATGCCTTTAGCATGTTTAAGACCCATGTTTTTGGATATTAACGTGATGCCTCTTAACAAACGATGATTATAAAGTGAACAATGTTTTTTATATTGGATGACCATAGACCTTTCATTGCTCATCTTGTATTTTGAGGACTGTAACCATGGGCGAAGAGTCAACCAAGATGATGGTGCCCAAGGCAAGGAGAATTCCAAGGTATTAGCATCTAAAGTTTTGGACGACCAAATGCCCAGAAGATTGGTGTCTAAGGTTGTGGGCCAACATGTGCCTAAAAGACTAGTGCTCAAGGCACAAACAAGTGGAGATCAAAAATATCAGTGCTCAAGTCGTTAAGCAAATGGAAGCCCAAGACATAGGCACTCAGGCCATTAAAAAAATGGAAGTAGAAGATACTTAGGCTTAGGCCATTGAGCCAATTGAAGCTCAAGATACTGGTGCTCAAGTCGTTAGGCAAATGAAAGTTCAAGATACTAGTACTCTAGCCATTGAGCAAAGGGAAGTTTAAGATATTGGCGCTAAGGCTGTTTAGAAAATAGAACGCCAAGATACTGTCTTACAGGTCGTGGGCAAGCAAGTGCTTCAGAGACTTGCACTCAAGCCATTGAGCAAATGAAACTCAAGATACTTGTGCTTAGGTCATGGGCGAGCAGGTGCCCAAGAGATTACGCTCAGGCCATTGTGCAAATGGAAGCCCAAGATACTAGTGCTTACGATGTGGGTGAGCAAGTGCCCAAGAGACTAGCACTTTGGCAATCGTGAAAATGGAAGCCTAAAATACTAGCACTTAGACTATTAAGCAATTAAGCAAGTGGAGGCCCCAGATATTGGCACTCAAGCCATAAGCATGCAATTAGACTATTGTGCATTTTTATTTTTACCATGCACTGCTAACTATCGAATAACATGAAACAAATGGAACTTAATAATGTAACATAACTTAGTGACTAATATAAGAATATATTTCAATTGGTGGGCGTTTTAAGTCTTAAGAATGGTCATGGTTACTATTGTTGATGAAGTTTTTCAGATACCCCTTCTTTATAAAGAACTCATTTCATTTTTCAATTTCTGACAGTCCTTCAAGGTATGGCCATACTAATGGTGAAATTTAAAATTTTTTCTCTTATGCGCATGTAAGTTATGGTGAGAAATGTTTGGCCACCTGATATATGATGTGTTGGTGATGGCATTTAGTATATGTTCCCTACTAGCAGTCAATGGTTTTTCTTGACTTGATTTACACATGTTGTAGGAATCTCATATAGACATCCACCTTTGAGTTGTACACGTCTTGGCTTGATATGGGATTCATCTAGTTATCTGTTTGCCTATTGGTTATCTCCTTGATCTCTTCTACTTTAGAAAGGCTCTGATCATTTTGGAGTACATCATGCAGGTCTAGCAGCTTCTTAACATATAGGGCATAGTGGATATGGTCTCCCTGCCCTAAATGCTACATAGAAAAATTGTCATTAGGAACTTTTAGCTCGCATAAGTTGTGGTGAATTGCCTCATGTCCTCCTTTAAAGGTTTCCTCGACCTTTATAACACGTACATCAAGTTTGCATAAGTTTTATCTTACTTGTTTTCTAAGAAATGTCTTACAAATAGCTTGCTCAATTGGTTGAAGCTTTAAAGAGAATTCAATGGCAGAGAATTGAACGCTGACCTAGTTCTACCTTTCAAAGTGGCTAGGAAGGCTTTACTTTTTATAGCATTCGTTGTCTCATATAAATCCAGGGTGGTTTGAAAGTGTACTACATGATCCTACGAATATCCCATTTAATTGTACTACGCCTTTAGGACCCTAAAGTTGTAGGAGACAATTTTTTTTTTGTGGTTTTCTCGTGATAAAGGGCTACCACCTTGCTCCATATAATGAAGGTTTCCTTCCTCCCTCTCCTTATAAGCATTATCCCTTCATTTATAGCATCTAACCTTTGATGTATTAACATATTAGATTTCTTTTTGCTTGCCTTTTCTTTTTGTCTAGTCGACTATTGGAGAGTTATGCCTCCTTTTGTGAGGGAGTGGTTTTAGTTCATACTCAATCAAAAAATATACATCATATGTGCAATGGAATAAATAGTTAAACATACAATACTGAAACCATTCTAATGATCACACTTAATAGCTAAATAGAAATCGTTTATGTCATAATCATAATAAACGAGGAGTTTTTAAAATTTTTCATATCCTGACACTTGAATCTTGTAAGCCAAGAATTTTACACCAAGTTGATCATACACACGTTCTTAGTTATTGTCAAACCAAAGTTGTTCAACTGCCCAGCCTCTAAACGTGATCCACACGAGCAATGCATAAACTTTCGGAAAGATTGAATTGGGTTAGGGTCGCAGCTATAATAGTAGCCCGAGTTTCTTGAAACTCACCACTAAAGATACCAAAAACAATTCTTGATATGCACAAAGAGAGAGAGGTATATGGGGCAGCAAGCACAGGGTTTCTTGCAAGGTTTCCTATAAGATACTAGGCTACAATTGCTTCAACACCAACTTTATTAGATCAACAATAAAAGTCTGCAAGGTATCAAAAATACCAAAGGCCATTCCTTTTGCCATGATTGTTGCAAATCACAAGGATTTGCAGGGTATAGTGTTGTGCACAATAGGATCAATTCTACGAGATATTGTCGTAACTTGTAGGGTTTCTCTCATAGTGTGCCACCAACTCTAGTGTCCAAAATACCTCTAATATGATTGACCATAACAAGGATTATATATGCCTAGGGTTTTCTAATTCTAATTCCTCTAAGATTTAGACTTATTGTAATTATTTTCGTAAGGCTCAAGTCAACATTAAACCATTTAATTGACTTATGGTCCATGACCCAGTTAAACTCCTTTTAATTGGATTAGCCTAGCATATTAAACATTTTAATTAAATTTCCTTGACCATCCTAATTTTAGTCAAGCCTATTAATTCTTTTGATCAATTTTTAGACTAATGGATTCAATTAAACCCCTAAATTAATTCCATTATAATCAACTGTGGACCTTTATGATTTAATTAAATCCACTTAATTAAACACATTTAATTAAGTATACATAATTATACTTCATTCTCTATAAATCCAAATGGAAAATTCCAAAGTTTCCAATCTACGATTTTTTCTAATTCATATATTGCTCTTTCTGTGTGACCTATTAGGTTTTCAACATATTTGCAATGAATTTAAATTTTCATTTAAATTTATAGATCATGAGTGACATATAGCAATGTATCATGACCACCCAAATATTAGGAAGGTAAAAATGGTTTGATCAACCTTTTAGAGTGCAATATCTTAGTGTAATTCAATCCTTTCATTATAATACCTAAAAAATAACTAAAGCTTGGTTTAGTGTCTACATTAAGTATAATTTCAGATTTTTCCTTAAGCTTCAAATATTAACTCCTCTAAATTAGTGCTTTGGATAAAGACTTTTTGAGTTAATACAGGTTAGGAAACATAAGATGTTATCCCTTTAAGTCACTCGTGTGATGAGTCATCATCTTGACTATTTATCCACCTTCATATGCTGTAGGTCATACCTAAAAACATTCATTTTAGGCATTTGACTTTGTAAACCCATGAGGATGAAATCAAAGCATGACAAAATACATATAAGATGACCTAACATCTCAAGTCAGAGGATCACTTAGCTATTAACACATGAGAGTATATTGCATGGATACTTAAGTGACACCATCAAATGGAGCTCCCACCTCAGTCATGTTCAGTGAACTTTTTCTTTAATAAGCACTTATAAGCTACCCTCAGATATCTTCATATTAATCTATAAGAACGATTGCTTACTTCATAAGTAAAAAGGCTTAGAATGTACCGATCTCTAAGCATTGTCAATGCCTTGTCTTGACAATATAATGACCAATAACAGTTTTTAGGAACTAAGCTTTGATACACAAGGATTCTAATCATTGTAATCACATTGCAAATCCCTTGCAAGGCTTGTATTGTTCTAAGGGAAACCTTACTGCATAAATTTTTAATAACCATAGTTATCGTTTTTACGTAATTATAGTTTGTGTGCTTTTTTCTAGTAGTAAGAGCATACATAAAGCTTTGAATAGCATTGGAATAAGAAACTCATTCCATTTGTTCATTTTGTTGTGGAGTCTTATGACACATTCTTTCATTTAGGCTTTTATCTTTCGCAATTTGAGTATCAATTAGCTTGCAGTCTTGCATATAGAATCTTTTAAGCATTCTCTTAATATATTGCTTTTGAGAAAGAGTCAACAATTTCTTGGAACAATCCCTTTTAATTTTTAATCTTAAGTATATAGGATGCTTCACCAATGCCTTTCATTTCAAAACTTGAGGACAAGTTTTCATTATAATAATATACTAATTATTACAAGCCAATAATATGCCATCCATATCAAATTACAAAATCACAAACATATGTTTAGATCTTTTTAGATATATGTGTGATCTTCATCAATCATGATAAAACCAAATGAACTTATTTTTTTGATAAAATCTAATATACCAATAATTGAAAGATTCCTTAAGACCACAAATTGATCTTAATAGTTTTCACACTTTTTGATCTTGACATTTCTCAATGAAACCTATAAGTTTTCCAAATAGATTTTCTTTTCTATTTCTCCATTTAAGAAAATAGTTTTTACACCCACTTGATGTAATTCCAAATCTAAACTTGCCACCATAACTAGAATCAAGTGTATTCAAATAAATCTCACAACAAGAGATAAAGCTTCTTCATAATCAATTCCCTTTATTTCTTTTACTTTCTCATCTTACACTTAATTTTAAGTACTTATGTGTTCTTGATTACTTTGCATCCTTTAGGAAGATCAACCAATAATAAACATTGTTTGATCTTAAAAACTCCATTCCATGTTCCAATATTAAAGATTGTTTGATCTTAAAAACTTTAAACATTAATACCTAAGCCAATAGTTATTAATATCATATTATACTTAAAATGTATTTATGATACTATTCATTTCACTACAAAACTAACGTGTATCTATACGGAGAATCAATTTTATAATGAATTGCTAATGGATCTATTAATACATAAGTGAGTTGATTCATATTGTACAATACATCCTATACATTTCAAGATGCTTTAAGCCAATAAAAATCTAATAAAGTTCAATTACCTAAAATGCAATTTAATTTTTTTTAACCTAAACAAACTTATGAACATATTCTCAAAATATTGTAAACTTAAAAAATATGAAAAAGTTTAGACTTCTTAGTAAATTAACATGAAAACTACAAGAAAAAAAAATTATTTTAGAATATATACTATTAATAAGCATGTTAAGAGTTTGAAAACAGCTATATTTTCTATTTGTGCAACATAATCACTAAATTTGATTAATATGTATAATATTTGTATTTTTTATTTATATTACATGTATACATGTTATAATTAATTTTAAAATTGTTTAATGTATGTTTTGATACGATACTTTATTTTTAAAAATAAAAATTTTGATTCATTATACGTATCTCAATTCAACAATTATAAAGTTGTTCAAAGGTGGATAATTACATGGCAAGTAGCTGATCGTAATAAAAGGGTAGTAGTTTCTTTACTACTATTTAGACCTGATCTTTCCTGGTAGGTTTAATATTCATGAGGGCCATGAGGTTAACAACTCAACAAGGGTTTCACTGTTCTTTTGCTTGGTAGTTTCTAGGTTTCTAATTGTTGCATCTAGTTAGGTGTTATAAGCATATTAGTGGACCAATGCTTTGGTATTTCTTCTAACACCTCAGGATATAGTTTCTGGTTGGTATGGAATGAACAAGATGTGTGTCTGGTAAAGATCATTGGGAAAGTTGCAATTAACTCTGTTTGGTTAGGCTTTTAAGTTGGAGAATGACTATAAATCACCTAACGTATACTTTAGGATCTCCTAATTCCATCAAACTTGTTGACAGAAGGTATCTGAGTAAGGCAATATTCCAGTTAAGGATAATTTATCAACAACTAGTAGGGATTTATTTGTGAAGGTCCAATTCTTCATCATGGTTTGAAGTTTCAAAATTTCTAACATAGTCTAGCTTCTTATTTTACTGGGGAAGTGTTTTGAGCTAAGATCGATTCAAGCTTGTTAGGTTAGGTTTAGAAGGTGGATAGCTCATCCTTTTTTGGTTGAAAATCAAGGTTAATTTTTTTCTTCCAGTCTTTGAAGATGCTAACTAACCCAACATTCATCTTATCTTATCATCGATTTGATTCAGCTTATGATGGTATCGTTCATTTAAGTCCATGAAAATATTTTTTTGGTTGAAGATGTGTTCCAGCAGTTTCTCAATGTTCTCATTTGTTATTGAGGCAGTGCAAGCTAAGATGTATTTTAAAGACCTAAAATGTCTAATCAGGTTTCTAACAATTTTAACAGCTTAACCAATAATGTAAGACACAATAGATTTTAGAGAGCCTATAAGGAAAAGTAAAGTCTAATGGTCACTTTAAGAGTCCAAGTCTTAATACCCAAATTTATTAGAAAAAAGTTCAAAACAACAATATATGCCAATACAATGTGTTATTATAGACATCATCATAAAGGTTAGTCCTAAGATGATGTATAGGGTTTTGTTTACATGTAGAAGAGTCAAAATTTTCATCTATATTCCCTCAAAGGGTCAATGGCCAATCATAATTCGACAATCTAGCCCTCATCATCGTATTAAACTGTTGGGTAGAGCCAATGCATCACTTAAGCCCATCATAGGTAGAGCAATGCTATGAGTGAGACAAGATTCCAATAGAAGTTGATAGGCTAAATGAATCCAAGCCCTAGAAGAACCTTATCTTGCATAAGGTTTGTATGATGCATAAAGAGATGTGATTTAAAATCTTCATCACTTTGAAGAGGGATCACACAAGTGGATAAAAAGGATTCATAATCTTCCTTAGTGCAATCATTAGTGTGAATGGTGTGGGTTTCCCATCTTACACTGTTCTTAGTGTTGAGACCCATCAATTGAATAGGAATATCTAATCGATTTATTCATATCCCAGGAATGAATGTCAATTTCAAGGTCATATTATTATCTTTGCCATATAACTTGGTTCAAAGTTTGGATACAAAAATATTAAAAGAATCAAAGCTCCAAATTTTACTTGGGATAAACCTAGCTTTTATTTTCTACTTTTGACCATGCACTAATTAGCTTATAGATAAAAGGGCATATCTCTCCATTTTATTCTTCATGGTATGCGATTTTATTTATAATTTACATGTCTTGCATTGTTAAAGGTATATTTAAAAAGATATTTCTGAATTGATAGTCTCATATGGCCTATTGACCATTAATAATGCAAAGATCATTTTATCAAGCAAATACAAAAAATATGCTATAATGTATAATCATGGAAAAGTAACCATAAAAGCTTGAAATGCAACCTAATCTAAATGGCATAATAAAAAAATGTCAATTAATAAGTTACCACTAAGCCATGCTTAATACAACCATTTATTATACCTCAACAACATTACAGTATTATAAATGGCATGCTAAACGTGGATTTACAAATATCCACCGCCCTTTAATAGTAAGGAAAATTCTAAAAGCAACCAAATGACATAACATTATATGTTTCTAAGACTATATTATGTGTTATCATGGACGATGAATGCCACATGCTCATAATAAGAATCCTAAAAAGTCTAAGGGTTTGTGAAGTATACCTAACTGAATCCACCAAGTAATGGTGATTTTGGAGGAAAAGAGAAACTGAATGATCATGTGGGTAACGTGGTGATGGATATGGTAATTAAGCGAATGATAGTAAGGGTGAATAGATGAGCATAGGAACATATTTAGCTATAAACTTATCAACTTGTCAGAATGTCGACTAGTTAGACAAGGTCAATTAGGGTGACAGACATGCAATAGTGACAGAATTAGTTGTGACTAATTGACTTAGTGGAATGTTGATCAATTGGGTGAGGAAAATTAGGGTGAATTTACAAGTGGTAGAGACAGAATGCGCTTTAGGTTGATTGGCTATTTTGAATGCCGATTGGTTGGGTGAGGTGTATCAGAGCAAATGAACGAGTAATTGGGAAAACAAGTGAGTGATAGTGATTAAATCAGTTATAGGTAATTTAGGAATAGAACAAACTAATTTTAAGGGGTTTCATAGGGCAATATTAGGTTTTGTTCAGGTGGTTTGGAAAAGGGCAGTTAGTTAAAGTTATGGAATAAGGTTTGGAATAAGATAAAGACTTAGGTCGAGACTGAAGGCTATTTTAGGAGGTTAGGATGGTTGAAGGGAGGATTTAGATTGCTAGAAAACAGAAAATGAAGAAAGTTTCAAGGGATTTTTGGGAGATAGTCGAAATATTGACTTGTTGAAAATGAAGATAAAAATAGAGTATTTATAAAAGACGCTTGGAGAGGGATGAGGATTGAGTTGAATGGTCAAACTTGATCTATTGGATTTAATAAATCCCAAAGATAATTATCTAGAGATTTATCAAGTAGATAATTATCTTCCGATTCTTATATCACACTTTGTCAACTGATTAAACAAGGGGTATTACTGATAAGTTGGGTCCTTTTTTGTTCAAATGAAGCCTTTTATCCGTACAAATTCATTCCTTATTGAAATCAAACTTTTTCCAATCAATCGATTGGGGTTTTAGAAAATCGATAACCACTTGCTACACTCATTTCAAGCCCAAAATTAAGCTCAATCTTTAATGTGGTCTTAAGTTGGCCCAAAACAAACCTTTGTTGGATTATAAAGGGCTTACCAATCATTTTGGGATGTTGTCGATCACTAATGTCTATTTTTGTCCTATTTCTGTTTTTAGGGAATTAATTACCTAAATAATTAACTCAAGTGAAAATTTTGAAAATTACACCAATCTTTGTGGCAAACACGCTTAGTAACTAATAAGATATAAGATAGGAATATTTTCAATCAATCCAATGCTACCACCATTATTAGTGTATGCCATAGAGACAACTCACTTGGCATAAAGCATGGTACCTTATCAACACATGATCACTTATGGTTAGTGAAATAAAGGTTTCCCTTCACCATTTAAGTTGACAATAATAATGATTATTTGTCACTAAATATGGTGAAGCCCATTGGACACGATATTGGCCTTGTAAAAGAATTATAAAGGTTTATTATTATGATATCCTTATGCATCAAAGCCTTGTCCTAAAATTTATTCCTAGTCAATGTATTGTAAAGAATAGGCATTGACAATCTTCTAGAGACTATCACATGTTAAGTTCTTACTTGTAAAGTTAGTAATTGATCTCATGAATTGAAGTATATGAGATACTTATATGGGTGCTTGTCTCATGTGATAGTCATATAGGTGATCTTTTGACTTGGGACACCAAGTACACTTAGATTTCACCTCTATGGCTTTGGTGGACCAAATGCCTAAAAAATGTACTTTTGGGTTAGGCTTGAAGCATATGAAGGTGGACGAGTGGTCCAGATAGGATTCATCACACTAAGTGAATTTAGGAGACATATCTCAATTGTTGTTGGCTTTAGATTGACTTGTACAGATCCATGGCAATGTCATAATGGGTCTTTGATGAAATCAATTTCATAAGATTCATTGGAATTAATCCTGCAATTGCAAGAACTAACATGATGAACAAATAAGTAGACACTGTATCATACTTCTTAATTAGTTGTGATATAATAAATGAAAAGATATTAATTACATTGCTTAATAGTTAAATATGCCATTAGCTATTAGCATGAAATGGATATAAGCGCTAAATGTTTTATCACTTGCAAATCAATCTACAAACTTATTAATTATAAATAAACTTATCGTAACGATTTCATCCTAGAACTCAACTGCTCGATGACTTTGAAAACATGAAAAATAGGAAGTGGCCACCAATCTTTTTGTCTAGGTGTGATTGGCCACCTAAAAAATTTGTCATTTTAACAAAACCTTAAAATTGATTAAGTTTTATTAAAAAGACTTTTAGGGTTTGTGAAAACAAGGTTGGGTTCAGGAGTATAGTTACGCGTGGGGAAAGATTAGTACCCCCACATCGCCCTTTTAAAAATCGGTATCATCTTAATCATGTGTTATTATTTTAGTTTTAATAAAATAGTCTTAATTCAATATTTAAAAATAATTCCTTTTTATTCTATTTTTAAAAGCATTTATTATTTATCAAAATCATTTTTATTTTTAAAAGTTAGATTTTATTTTTTTATTATTTATTTGGAAATTGAATGTGAACCTTTTGTATTGAAAAAAAATAAATCAAATATTCCAATACTTTTCATAATATTTGAAATAATAATCTTACCTAGAAATTTCTTGAGAATTGTTACTTGCAATTTCTATAGAATCTCATCATCGTAAGGTTCACACTTGTTTCAACTGCATATGATGCAAACAGGTAATAAATGATGCATATGTATTTTTTATAATAATTTTTATAAAATTTTATTTTATTTATTTTAAATAAAAATCAATATTATTGAAGAATCACACTAAGCATTCCAATACTCTGGTAATATTTAGTGAACTTCTCTCATCCAGAGATCAATTAGAAATCACTACTTGTAATTTTCGTAACATCCCATCATCGAAACATATTTAATTATATTTAGACTTTATTATCGGACTATATTTAATTATATTTAAACTTTATTATTAACTTTCCTTTGTTTTAATTTTTTATAAAAAAAAACCTTATTCATTTTTATTTTTAATGAAAATTAAAATTATTGAAAAATCATACTAAATACTCCACTACGTTGGTAATATTTAGTGGACTCTTCTCACCTAAGGATCAGTTAGGAATCACTACTTGTGACTTCCATAACATTCTATCATCGGAACATATTTATTTTTAATATTTCCTAATACATTATTTTAACAATATAGTAAAAAGGCTATATACTTTTCATATTATAGTAAAAAGGATATATGCATTTTCTACGATCATTATTTAGCATCATATTATAGTAAAATTATAAACATTAAATAGTAGATCAAAATTGGCTAAAATTAAATAAAATAAAAGGGGTGAAATTATACAAAAAAAATTGAAGTTTAAAAACCCAAGGAAGATCTTGCAAGATGGCCCAAATAGGATAGCCCAACAATGCTTCTCATAGATTGGGCTTAGCTAGTTCATAAGCTGGGTCAATGTCACATCCCATATATATAGTATTACACACTTTTCTACACTTTTTATATGGTTGGGCTGTCTGCGATGCCTTACTTTCCTTTTTCTTTACACCGTAATCATTTAACACCATAATTTATAATTAAGGAAATATTTACATATCGAGAATTTATTCATTATTTACACCCCTTGTTTAATTCACAACACTGTAGTACTGTAAAACATGTCTGAACATATAAAATAAGTGATTATACCTTCAAGATATAAGCTTGCTGCCTCAAGGCACTAAATGCGCAGCCAACCATCCCCGGATGCTAATCACACAATCACTGGCAGAACTCTGTAGATGTTAAAATAAAAGGATGAGCAAACCACAGCTCAATAAGAAAATTGTATGCAAAACTAGATACTCCGAAATCTATATGCATTAAAATCCTTATTTTCCTATAGGTGCTTTAAGGACCAAAATAGGAAGGATACTATAGTCGGCTAAGGATCCAGATGGAGTAAGGAATGTATTTTGAACTACTTGTCTTGTCCCGGAACCTAAAAGCGACTATAGAGAGTAAACACTGTTGTTGAGGTCCATCATTTTTCCATTTCATTTCATATCCTTTTTCAAAATAATGCTTTCATAAAATAAAGCATTTAAATGAAATAAACTAATATTCATAAATTTCTTAAAAAGAATATTAGTTTAAATAAATCATAATTCTCATTTAAACTCATTTCACATATCACTGTATAAGTCATAAACAGTACGGTACTCCATGTAGTACAATAAACTGTTAGAAATCATTCTCCTTTCCATATAAAAACATATTCATATACTTTTTCATTCAAACATGTTTTTCCATATCACATATCATTTCATATCTCGTATAAGTAGAGACTAAGGCATCACCCAAAATACATCATGCTAGAGAGAAAGTATCCTGTAGGGCAATAATAATAATCATGTCAGATCTATGGCCATAGTCTAGGGTAATCCACAGTCAAACACTGATCAAGTGTTAACCGAGATTGAATACATATCACATGTCACATATCACATATCGGCATGATATGGGCCTAGCAGTCTCAAAACAATATTTTCATAGTCATATCACCTTTATGGAAATAGTTAAAATCAGTAAATCTTCAATCAGTCCATAAAGGATTTTTATAAATTCATATAGTGAATATTTATTGAAAATAATTTATAAAATGTTCACTTTCCATCTTTTCATCTCATAAACCATATCATATGGTGTAAAACATGTAGGAAGAATATTCTATATTCTTACTTTCAATAAAATTGGTAACATGAATATTTAATTAATATTTTTCGGTATATTCATGTTTTATGAAAAATAATAAAATTTTCATTTTCAAGGCTAGGAATTCATCAAATTATGAAATTAAATATTTTCTAATATTTTTAAAAAATATTCTAGAAATTTTCAGCAGCATAATGGCTACTATTATCCTAGCCCTCCTGCAAATCAACACAGTTCCAATTTTCATATACAACTTCAATTTCACAGATTTCCATGCAATTCATTTCAAGAATATTCACAATAATTTATTTGCATAATAAATATGCATTCGAAATATCCCTACAGCTTACATATGCATCCTTTACTTATATAACGTAACCGAACTCCTTGGATGCACCACTTGCAATTCGTTATTCCCGGGCTGTAGATAATTTCACTACAATTATTAGCTTAATAAATACTTATTTTTAACCTATTTCTTATGTCTCTATGCAGCCATATTAGACACTGTAATTATTTTTGCAGTATAAATTCTACTGGTAGTATAACGTAACTTCTTCATTTTGCTTCGGATTTTAAATCCGAGCATACCGACAGACTCCTTGTAATTCCTACCGTCTAAATCTACTCTGAAATTATCAAAACCAGCCATGCATTCTAGTCCCCTTCATTAGGCTGAATCCTCCCTTAATAATTCATTCTTTTCAAATTTATTTCCACTAATATTTCTCTACTCTCTTTATGGATTTATTTTATGTCAAAATTGGCACAACTGTGCCATTCCAATAGCCATGGTCGTGAGTCTCCATGGCTCCATTTTGTTGACTTTTCATAAATTCTTTCTTCACCCAATTTATTTTTCTTTTCTTTTCTTTTTAGTTCACTGCCGACAGTTTCAATGTTTCTATTTTCCCATCCAAACCGTAAGCTTCCACTCCCTTATTCTCATGTTTTTTTTTCTTCAATCAACTCCAATTTTTGGCACTTCTTTTACTCATTTAGGACTATCATCAAACACTTTCAACTAAATCAAAACACCATCACCATCGTCAGCCCCTTCATGCCTGAATGGTGCCATCTCCAACTAGTTTTTACCAAATATACATTTAAATCACTAAACTTTCCCTTATTTCTTAGCATAGGCGAGATGCATCTTCCAACACTATACTTCACTTTACTTCAAATTAAATTTTAATAATGTTATTCATGCTTTAAACATACAAAATCATCAACTAAATGGTATAAACTCAATCACTTCTCACCTTTATCATTCAACCGAACAGGGCTGTCCCATACTCTGCCTTCACGCATCAGTTCTGCCAGCAGTAAATTTTGACCTTTAATTGCTGAATTTCACCCACAAATTTCTAGATTTAAAGAGCCTTTGTCGAAAAGAATAAATTTTATTAAGGATGTATGTTAATTGGATGAAGGTTGAATGGGATTTCACAAAGCAAAATTGACAAAAGTTAAAGAAAAATGGGAAGGTCGGTGCAGCGGGGGAGAGGCGGTGATACAGGAAAGAAGGAAAGTCGGCAGCAGTAAAATGAAAATGCCGAGATTTTAGTTGTATTTGGTCTTCTTTATTATTGTTTCCTCCAATAAAAATTTACCATGTGGTTCACTAGTCAACTTTCTCCTTTTTTCCCTCTTTTTTCTTTTTTTTCTTCTGTTTCTTTTAATAGTAGTCCGTCCACCTGCAGGTTATGGAGCTACAATGATTGAGCAAATTGTCTTCTTTTATTTATTTTTCATCCAATGAAAATTGCCAAGTGTTCAACAATTAAAATTCCCCTTAAAATTCACATTATTTACACATATACCATTAAAAATATCTTATTATTTTCAAATTTCAGATTTAAATTTAAATTTAAATTTAATTAAATTTAATTTATTTAGGTCAATTCTAGTCAACCTTGATCAAATGACCAGTCCCTATATTAAATGACCATTTTACTCTCGGTTATAAAGATTTTAGACTAAAAGTGCCCTCGTGGTTCCGTAGTTGTAAAACCATGTAACCACACCCCAAAATTTTGAATTCCATCACCAACTAATCATATTGAATGTATTTTGATGACTAGAAGTGGTTTCATTAATACGCGGTGTGCGGGTAGTGAGAAATTACAATTTTACCCCCGTGACCCACCAGCAAAATTTTCTATTTTAATGATCGTTTTCGAAAAATCTATTGACACTATGTTGAAGTACTTTTCATATAAAATGTCATGATATTTTTACTTCGTCCCAATTCATTTTATTTTGGGTACAATTTACAAAAATACCCTCAGGACATAATCATTATTTCCAAATTTGTTTGTCATGTCTTCAAGAATAATGCCAATAAGGTATTTTGACCTCCAATTTTTCATAATATCATTATTACATCATCTGTACATCGTTTCCTCAATCTTATATACATCTGGGTTCGAAATTCCAAATGGGGCCCACATGATGATTTACTTAAAATTTGCAATTATATTCCAAAATAAATTAAAATTTCCATATAATACACATGTGCAGTAAAAATAATCGGTTCTCGTAGTCAAACCCTTTTGCAAGGGTTGGGCTATTAAGCGAACCGGATCGCTAAATGGTCGAATGGTTTGGACTGCTTGCAGGGTAGGTCGGTGAAATCAGATCCCTTCCTTTGCTCTAAAATGCAACTGTTTAGGCTGCTTATAAGTCCCAACACTTTTCTTTTAGATTTGACCTTTTTGTGAAAAAAAAACTCTCTTCTTTTATTTTTTTCAAACTCTCTCTCTTCTCTCCCCGTCACCCAGTCATCTTGCTTCGCCGTCGGCCACTATCGCCGGAGGCCAATACTAAAAAGCTTCCCACTTTCCAAAAGAATCTGAACTTCTCCTTCTCTTTCTCAACTTAGATTTCTCAAAAAATGTCTCAAACTTGCTAAATCTGAAAAAGAAACTCGCGACTTGAACACCCAAAAATGCCATCTCCGCCACTCAGACTAACACCTCTTCTTACTATGCTCTTCTCCATTTCCCTAATTCCTCTCTCACCAAATTTTGTGTCCTAAAACTACCTATAATCATCCAGACCAAGAATAGGAGAAGGAAAGGAAAAAAAATGTTGTGTTTATTTTCTGTTTAGTGGTTGCGAGTAGAAGCTAGGAATTTGGATTTGAAATGTATTTTTTTTTAATTTGGTTATATCTTTGTTGGTAGGTGTTCAAAGGGATTATGTTGGGGTTAAAGCTGGCTAGCGTGTGTGTTTTTCGGTTGTGAGTGTTTTGTAACTTGGTTATGATGAGGTTTTTGGGGTTCTCGGGTCTGTGTGGGATTGAAAAGGCAATGTTTAGGATGGGCTTCGTTTGGTAGCGAGGTATGGGTGTTGCTAGGGTGGCGGTTTCGGTGGTGTAGTAATGGTGATCTATTTTGAATGGTTGTTGTGTTAGAAGTCTGAAAGGGAAGAGCTCATGAAGATGAGTGATAATGGGCTGACTGAAAAAATCTCACTTGGGGTGGTCAAATGCTATGTGGTGAAGCATTTTCGGGTTGCACAAGTGAGAGAAGGCTTCCTTCTTATCAATAGAGTGATGGAAGTAGCTGTGTTGGGGGGTGGTGTGCTAGCAAAGGGATAGAATGGCTTCCCGGAGGGCTCGGTTTGTCGACTCTCACTGGCAGAGGGGGCTGAAAATGGTGATGGCAACCAATGGCAGTGGATATGTTAGGGCTATTTTGGTTGAATGGGGTCCGATTTTGGTGGTTTCAATTCTGTTGATTGAGCGATTGAGGGTGATGGTCGTTTCAGAATTGGTGGTGAAGATGGTTTTCAATTTTTGGCTAAAGGTTTTCAGGTTTTAAGAGGATGAAAGCTAGAGCGGTGGATTTTCGAATGGAGGGTGCCAAATCTTGGTGATGGTTGGTAATATGTTGAATTCTTAGCTAAAATTTTTCAGTGAGTTCTTTGAAAGTTTGTAGCTAGAGAAATCAAAAGAGCCGAAAATCCCCCTCGTTTTAGAATGATTAGTCTGTGTTTTAACCTCATCAAGATCATTCATTTTGTACCATCTATAGTTTGGTCCAAGGGATTTTAGCAACCACCTTTAGACATCAAAGTGACTCTTATGGGGATGGGAACTGGCCATATGGGGATGAGAGAGTTGCCCCTCTTTGCACATTGCTAAGAATCAGGAATAAGGCAAATATAATACACGACAATTTTGTTTGGCTCATTACACACTTTTTTTTTGTTTTTGTAGCTTTTTTTTTGTTTTTTTAAATTCTTTTTGAAAAAGGTGCTGCTCTTACCTTAGAGGCATTGAAACCTTTTTTTTTTTTTTAAGAAATCTAATCTGAAATGTGCTCCTCCTACAATAGAGGCATCGAAACTTTAAAATCCTTTATGACAAGTGCTCTTCCTACAATAGAGGCATTGGAACTTTAAAATCCTACTTGAAAAGTGCTCCTCTTACAATAGAGACATTGAAACTTTAAATTTTAAAATATACCTAGGATTGAGAGATTTCACATCCAAAGATCTAGGAATTCATATCTAGAAAATTTTGCTTCGGGAATTCACATCCGAAAATTTATCTCGAGAATTCACATCCGAAAATCTATTTCGGGGATTCACTTCCAAAAAAATCAGGAATTCTCATCTGGAACCTTTGTCTTGGGAATTTTTCATCTGAAAATTTCATTCATCTCATTTTAACAATCATGTTTTTGATCTTATCTAGAATCTTGTTTGAAAAGTCTCATCTTTAAAAGTAAATCTCATTTTAGAATTTAAACTTTCAAGAATTCTTATTTGAAACTTTGACTTAACTTGGCAATTCACTTTCGATAATCCAGTGACTCATATCTTGAAATGATGTTTCAAGAATTTCTTATCCAAAAATCTAGGAATTCACATCTAGAAAAGGTATTGGGAATTCACATCCGAAGGTTTGTTTTGGGGATTTACATCCGAAAAATTCCTGAAATCATATAGGAATTCACTTCTAGAAAATTTGTTTGGGAATTTCACATCCGAATATTTGTTTCGATGATTCATATCTGAAAGTCTATTTCGGGGATTCACATTCGAAAATCCAAGAATTCTCATCTGGAACATTTCTATCGGGAATTTCTCGTCCTAAAATCTCATTTATCTCATTTTAACATTGATTTGTTTAATCTCATCTAAAACTTTGTTTGTAAAGCCTCAATCTTTGAAGGTAAATCTTACTTTAATAAATTCAAATTTGAGATTTAAACTTTCAAGAATTCTTTTTTTTTTTGAAACTTAGACTTAAATCGGGAATTCACTTTCGATAATTAGGAATTCTCATTTAGAAAATTTCTATATCAAGAATTTACATCCGAATGTCTAGAGATTCAAATATGGAAGATTTGTTCAAGAATTCGCATCTGAAAGTTTGTTTCGGGGATTCACATCCGAAAGTCTAGGAATTCACATCTAAAAATTTTGGTTTGAGGATTCACATATGAAGGTCTAAGAATTCACTTCTAGAAATTTGTTCGTGAATTCACATCTAAATGTTTATGTCGTGGATTCACATCCGAAGTCTAGGTATTCACATCTAAAAACTTTGTTCGAGAATTTCCATCCGAAGGTCTATTTCGGGTATTCACATCCAAAAGTCCAAGAATTCTCATCTGAATTATTTATTTTGGGGATTTTAATCCAAAAATTTCTCACATCTTAACATTTTCTCTTTTTAAAATTTACCTTATCTTAATTTCTTATAAAATTCAAAGCTCATCATTTTAAAATCTTAATTCTTGCTCTAAAATTCTTGAAAATCATGCTTCTAAAATTTTTCTCAACTTAAGATTGACAAATTCTCTTAGTCAACGTTAAAATTTTTATATTTCTTTCCCAAATATATGTGATGAATGCAATGCTAAGGTTGATGAAAAAAAATCATGCAAAAACAATGGTAATGAGGTTTACAATTCCATCCTTTCCATCATCTTACCTTTCCTTCCTACGACTGATTTCACTATCCCAATTGGTTTTCCTTCATTCTTCACTACCTAATCAACTCTGGCATATTTCAATTGGAAACTTCGAGCATTAGCACACTTCATTATCATTTCAATTCTCATTTGCTCCATATTATCCCAAAAAATTTTGGTATTACATAAACTTTTATGAATATAACTATTCATTTATTTTTCATCATTTCAGTTTCATAAAAAATGCAATGTCATCACATTTTCTTGATTTGTTATTGGTATGCAATGGGATAAAAATTAAAGGAGGGGTACTTATGATAAAGGGAATAAGAATAATTTTGTCAAAGAGCAAGGCAACTTGAAAGAATAAAAGGAAAGGCAACAGCTTCCAAACAACAAATATTCAATCAATATTGATAGAAAATTTGGGATTCTTTCTCTATAAAAATCTATTTCCTTGACGTCCTTAATCTTTTTGAGTTAATTATATTGAGCTTAGCCCCTACTTGACAAATGTTCCTACCATGATGATCTAAGGCAAAGATCTCTTCTCTAATTGTCAACTTGATCATCCATCCTTATTTGACTTAAACTGCCCTTTCCGGTTTTCGATTTGAATCATCATTTTTCTTTTCTTTTTTTTTATTTTTTCTTCATTTTTCACCTTTTATTTTCCATCATTTTTCATTCATCCTTAACATCCTCATCACAATCTTCATGCATTCTTGGCCCAATGTATGGTTCTTCAACTCAAAATTTCACATTTGATCAAAATGGACTTTTAAGGTACAAAATGTGGGCTAAGGTAAGGAGTTATGAAAGAAAGGACATAGCAGGCCCAAAACTTGTATTTTAAAGGGTTATAAACCAAAGGATCATTTTCTGATACATAACTCATTTAGGCACTTTGCCCCATTCTTCCTCCATTCTTTCTCATTCTAATTTCATATCTTATTTTTCTCCCTTTTTTTTTTTCAAAAAATAATTTCAAAACATGGAAGGGTTTTTTTCTTTAATTTGCCCCTCAAATTCTTTTATGGACGTCAAGTGAACAAACTTCATTCTTTTTCTTTTTTTTTTCGAGTTTTGCTCATCCAATATGGAAGGTGATCCTTGGTGGGTTTCTTAAAAAAAACAAAACAAACCTACTAGGCTCAAAGGGGTTAGTAATGGACAATTTTCTCACGCATGAAATGTAGGTGAAAGATGGCCATTTTTCCTTTCAAATGTGAAAACTTTTATCGAAGAATCATTTACTAAGCCAACACCAACTTTGTAGAACCATCTATTATAAAACTGTATGTCAACCCTAACTCATCTATGTACAAATCATATTTACTTCAATATTTGTGTCAAGATTTTGGACAAAATTGCCAACACGGATAGAACTTTGTAGAGTTTAATCCCAAATTGTTATCAACATTGATATCATATTTATCGTTCAAAACTTAAAAAATGGAGGAAATATAGTGAGGTATTTAAAAGAGATAAAGCCAAATTTGAATTAAGGAAGAGAGAAACGTGATGAAAATACATAAGCTACTTCATTAAGTGATAAAAGATAAATGAAAGTCTATACATAAAAAGCCATTAAAGTTGGACTATAAATTTGATAAAAAACAATTCCACATCACCATGAATGACCCCCAAAAAAGATCCCTTTTATAGTTATGCCCTAGCAAGTTGGATGAGAGATTAACATTCATTCATTCCTTTGTCCCAAAATTGAATAAACCCCTTCTGATCAAACGTTGCACCTTACATTTAAAAGTTGGCTAGCTTTCTATCAAGTGGCCTAAGTTCCCATTATGATAGTCACATCGAGCGTTAGAGTTGTACCATTTTGGAAATGGAGGTTCCAAAGGCTTTAGTGGGATTGGGGTAATAAGTTCGTTTTCGACAAGGTACTGAAATACTTCAGTGTAAGACAAAGGATTGGATCAATGTGGGTCCTTCTCAGCTTGTTTCAAGATCCTTTTCATTTGCTTTGGGTAGGTATAGGTCTTTGAAGATCTATTTGCCAACTAGATTGTGGGATTGGCTGATTGGTATTTAGGATTGGAGAGATATTATTTGTGGTGGGGTAATAAGGTTGGCTCATTGGATAAGGGTGATATGAAGCACAGCCACTCACATGTTGCTCTTTATAATTCACAGCGTGAACATCTCCTTCTTCATTTAATGTATCACCTCTTCTTACATTCATGGCATCATCTCCTACAAGTTTGCCACTGTTGATTGCATTATTTATTATTTCACCAGAAATTACCATATCTGTAAAATTCTTGGTGGCATTACCAACCATCATTTCATAAAATGGCCTAGGGAGTGTATTGACAAACAAGATGGCGATTTCTTTCTTTATGAGTGGCGATTGAACTTGGGCAACCACATCCCTCCATCTCTGAGCATATTCTCTAAAGCTCTCCTTATGTTTCTTCTTCATGCCTTGTAAGGATAGGCGGTCTGGTGCCAAATCTTCAAATGTGCTTGTATTGAGCGATAAATGCTCGAACCAATTCTTTCCATGAATGGATACAAGCTCGATCTAGTTAGGTGTACCACCTAGTAGCTGATTCGGTAAGACTGTCTTGAAAAATATGCACCAACAATTCATCATTCTGAGCATAGGCAGCCATTTTTCGGCAATACTTCTTGATATGAGTTGTCAGGAATTTGGTTCCATAATACTTTTCAAATTCTGGAACCTTGAACTTTAGTGGGATAACTACACCTGGAACCAAACAGAGCTCACTCGCATCCATAGAACCATAAAAATCCATCCCTTCAATAACTCGTAACCTTTCTTCAAAGAGGTTTAACTTTGTTTGAGGCTCTAAATTCTCTTTCACTGTTGATACACTCATCTTTAGCTTTTCTTTTTCTTTAAGATCATTTGAATCATGGACATGGATTGGGTTTGATGGCTTCCTCCTAGGGTTTGGAATGTCGAGCCCCAAAAATAGTATATGCTGTGAAGTATGGACTTGTGGTGGAATAGGACCTAATGGATATGAATGTTCACCGTTTTGTGACCACCTATCTTGAGTAGTTGCTTCCCACACTAGTTCTTTTCCTTTATTCATTTTGGTCATCATCTCCATCATTGCAGCCAACTGCCCCTTCATCTCCTCTTGTGCCTTTTCTATTTTCTCCATTCGGCTAGTATGTCCTTCTTCCATGACCTAAACTTGTGAAAGCCCTGAACTACTTTGTAACCTTTGATGGTCGAGAAGCCTTGAACCTTATTACCGCAATTTTTTTAAAGTTAGAAATACACATTATTATCTTGCTTGTATCTAAAACAAAACTTTCTCTTAATTTTTTCAAGAATTTTTTAGACAAACAAATCTCCCTTTTTTATGAAAAATGAAGATAATTAGCATATTTACTGAAATATAACGAGTGTATGATGTGAGTTTTATGAAAATCATATTATTTGTATATGTATGCAAATGCTATGTGTGACAAAAAAATCTATTCTTTTTATCTTGAAAAATGAAATGGAACAATTTTTCTTCTTTTTTTTTAAATTTTTTATTTTGTTAATTTGCATAAGTTTCTTGATCTTCCAGGTTAGGTATTTAGGACTTTACTTGAACCAAATGTTAGAGAGAAATAATTTTAATGAAAATAATCAATCAATAACACATGTACATAAATTTGATAGAAACAAATTGAAAGAATAAAAAAATTCAAGTTTATAAAAGACTTGGTCTAATTTCTCAAAGATTTATTTACAAAATATGGTACAACAATGTAAAATGCATACCAAAGTTCAAACTAAATTTTGCTATTTACTTAACACATTCACTTATTAACTTGAGGGATCAAGTTTGAAACAAGTCAAAGAAATTGAAGAATAATGTTAAACCATACCAAAATTGTTTCAAAAAACTCTCTTTTTTTTTTGTTTTTAATTCTTAGTGTGAAAGAACATATTTTTTTTAACCATGAAATGCTATGTAAAATGTTCAAGACATGACACAATAACAAGGCATTGATGAAAGAGACGTTTATGCAAAATGCAGTTATAATGAAGATCAAATTTTGTTTTATTTCACCTAACTTACATGACTCTAAAATGCACATGACATGATTATCAATATATGTAAACACAATGATATGAAATTAAAATGATATATGAAGCTAACATACTTGGGAAAAACGAATATTTGTATTCATAATACCTAGATAATAATCCTATTATTGCTCAATCCAACATGCAAGGAAAATGGAATTCCTAACTAAACCTAAACACTCTTCTCAATTTTTCTAAAAATCATTTTTCTTTTACCACCAAACAATTTTATTCTTCAAATTTTCTATTTTTCTAAAAATTTTCATATTTCCTACTAGATTTTTTTCAAAAATTATTTTTATTTCATTTTTATTCCAGATCAAATTATTCTTTAAATTCTTTACCAAATAATTTCAAGGACAATTTTTGTCGACATCTTTTTTTTTTTGAAGAATTTTTTTTGCAATAAGATAATCAAGAAAAGGAAAGAAAAACTTTTTTTAAACTGTTTTTTTCTAGTATTTTTATATAAGAATTCCTCTACAACCCAAAAAAATTTTTTCTTCATTTTTTATGTCAAATTATTCTTGAAATTATTCGCACTAAAAAAATCAAGGAAAAATTTTGTTGACCCTATTGTCAATTCTATTTTTTCTTGCTTCACAAAGCACTTTCTTTTTTATTTATTTCTATTTTATGCACACTTTTTCAAAAGAAATTCCTTTTTTTATTTTTTTTAAAAAAGAAGAATTATTCCCATTTTTTTAAAAAGAAAAGTTATATATTTGTTTTATCATTTGTCTCACACTTCTTTATTTCAAAAAAAAAAACTATTACTTGAAATTCTTTAATCCTTCTTAACAAGATCTCTTTCATAAATTTTTTATTTTCATAAAGTATTTATTTGAGAAGGAGTATTTCACTTGCCATTGTGAAGGTTATTACCTCACGAGAGCATAGGTACTTTATTCCCTCCTAAGAAGGATGGAGCTTGGGTATAGAGCTCATGTTATGAAAAGTACGTCTGAGTGTGTGTATGAGGGAACCTGTCAAATCACACAACTATCTCGATCCTAGATGCCCCAACAATGTATTCACAACAATATTTAAAAAATAAATAATGCCATAGAATAAACAACATAACTAAAATGCAAATGCAACAAATCATTCAAAATTAAAGAAATTAAATTTAAATATTAGTTAAGACCAACAAATTAAAATTAAGAATGACACATGATTTGTTAATGGCTTGACTCACAAAAGTCCCCAGTGGAGTCACCAAGCTGTGGTAATGATTTCGTCTGGGAACTCGATCGCTTGACGATTTTGAAAACATTAAAAACAGGGAATCACCACCAATCTTTTTGTCTAGGTGTGATTGGCCACCTAAAAAATTTGTCATTTTAACAAAACCTCAAAATTGATTAAGTTTTATTAAAAAGACTTTTGGGGTCTGTGAAAACAAGGTTGGGTTCGAGAGTACGATTACACGTGGAGAAGGATTAACACCCCCACATCGGCCATTTAAAAAGCAGTACTATCTTAAACATGTGTTATCCTTTTGGTTTTAATAAAATAGTTTTAATTTAATATTTAAAAATAATTCCTTTTTATTCTATTTTTAAAAGCATTTTATTATTTATCAAAATCATTTTTATTTTTAAAAAGATTTTATTTATTTATTATTTTTTTAGAAATTGAATGCGAACCTTTTGTATTGAAAAAAATTAACTCAAATATTCCAATACTTTTGGTAATATTTGAAATAATAATCTCACCTGGAGATTTCCTAAGAATTGCTACTTGCTGTTTCTATAGAATCTCATCATCGGAAGGTTGACACTTGCTTCGAAAATTATCATGACTGCATATGATGCAAACAGGTAATAAACGATGCATATGTATTTTTTATAATAATTTTTTTATAAAATTTTATTTCATTTATTTTAAATGAAAATTAATATTATTGAAGAATCACACTAAGCATTCCAATACTCTGGTAATATTTAGTGGACTCCTCTCACTTAAGATCAATTAGGAATCACTATTTATAATTTCCATAACATCCCATCATCGAAACTATATTTAATTATATTTAAACTTTATTATCAAACTATATTTAATTATATTTAAACTTTATTATTAATTTTCCTTTGTTTTAAATTTTTTATAAAAAAAATCTTATTCATTTTTATTTTTAATGAAAATTTAAATTCTTGAAAAATCGCACTAAATACTCCAAAACGTTGGTAATATTTAGTGGACTCTTCTCACTAAGGAATCAGTTAGGAATCACTACTTGTGAATGTCGTAACTTCTAGGTCCGTGAACCTAACCGCTAGACTTTAAAATTCTAGGAGTCGCCACCAACCATTCAAACCTAAGGTGTGATTGGTCACTTATTCTTGTCTAAAGATAAGGCTTGGTCAACGTTCAAAGAATCTAGGGTTCGGGAGTACGGTTACGTGTGGAGAAGGATTAGCACCCCCACAACGCCCATCCTAAAATGGTACCAACTATTCTAGGTCATTTTAAATTTATCTTAATTTGAGTTAATTTCGATATGCTTAATATATCAGAAATTTACTTAAAATCCTTCCATCAATCTGGTTCAGACAATAAGTAAATCCCCTCACCTCAGGAGTATTCAAGTAGTATCAATTGACTTGCTCAAAGAGGCTCCATCGTCGGATCATTTAAATACATTATGAAAATCCTAATATTGACTCTATACCCAATAGGTCGTTCTAAATTTACTTTAATTTGGATTAATTTCGATATACTTAAAATATTGAAAATTTACTTAAAATCCTTACATCAATCTGATTCAGACAATAAGTAAATCTCCTCACCTCAAGAGTATTCAAGTAGTACCAATTGACTTGCTTGAAGAGGCTCCGTCATCGGAATATATTATGAAAATCTTAATTTTTGGCTCTATAACCAATTCTTTACTAATTTTCTATTTTTATTGTATTTATTTCAATATCTTATTTCTATTTTATTTTAATTGTCTTTATTATTATATTTTATTTCTATTTTAGAAAATGAACACATATTGTTGTATTGAAAATTTACTCTAAACCTTCCATCAATCTGGTTCAGTCTAGAGCAAACTCCTCACCTAGAAATTTCCAAGGCGTACCATTTGACTTTCTTGGAATTTCATCATTGGATAATTTGCATTCATCTTCATAATTTAATTATTCTTATCTTATTTATTTATTTATCTTTTATCCATTTTTCTTAAAGATTCTTATATCTCTATAATTTGATTTTAAAAGTTTTATTTTACATCCCTTACAAACCAGTCATTTAGTTCAATCATACATGCAAACTAAGTCAGATTATCGGGCAAGCAAATCGTATTACATATATCATGCAAAAAACATAATTTAATAGATTACTAATATTATATACCAGTCAAATTAATTAACATACAAATATATATTCCTTTTAAATTATTAAATTAGATGTTAGTATTATCATGCACTTACCAAATTATTATATTTATCAAATCGTTATCACATCATTCATATGCTAAACCATTAACTATTAGTATAATTATTATATAAAAAATTAATCCCCCATTATATACATATGCTAACCCAACAATCATAAACTACTTATTAAACATTAATTGAGCATTTTTTACTAACCTGCAGGGGTTGAAATCAAGCTTACTCCTTTATATTTCTTAGCTGCAACTCACGTTCTTTTCTTGCCTTAATTTCACGTGCTTATGAAGATGATACGAGCAGCAATCGATGACGATGAGGCAAGGCGCGGACGGTGAGACGTGGGGCAGGAGCAGCAAGTAGTCTGGTGCGCAGCGATGGTTTGCAAAGCAGTGAACTAGTAGCTGATGTACGGTGATGAGGGTGCGGTTCTTTCTCTTGTTTCTGTCTGCAAGTGATTGAATGCTTGGAGCAGTAGCACACATATGGGCTAGCTCTTGTTCAGAATCAGTGAGTAGTTGCGGGTGTAGTGGAGACGACGGGTGGTGCAATGGTGGCCGGGTTGAATGCTTGATAGTGTATTTTTTTTGTCCCTTAAACCCTGAGCTTTAATCCATTTTATAGCCACAAATTAGTTAGAGTCCTAATACAACTATACTTATTCTAATAATTATCTCCCTTTTTTTAAAATATTTTATCTACTTAATTTTTATATTAATCCTAATCCAACTCTATTAATCTAAATAATTATCCTAAAAATTAAATTATCCTAATTATCCTATACTAAAATTAATTTTATTTTCTTTTCTTATCTCTCTCTCTCTCTTTTTTTTTTAATTATTCCTAAATCCTATTTTAATTGTAATTTCCTAATTAATGTTAATTCTAAATCTAAAAATTCTAATTTAATTTTAGCCTAATTCTAAATTGTTAAATTAAAATATAATGTCACCCAACCTAATTAATTATTTTTACACATTAAGAACCCGGACAAAATAATGTGTCTATAGCTGCCCCTCTTTGTGCATTTGCTGTGAAATAGTAATTGCACAAAGACATAAACACCTATTTTATTTGACTTCTCTTTTCTTTTTTTAAATTTTTTTATTTTTTTCAAAAAGCTCCCTCTAAACAGAAAGGCAGTCAAACTTTAAAATCTTATCTAAAAAACTCCCCCTAAACAGGCAGTCTATCAAACTTTAAAATCTTATCTAAAAAGCTCCCCCTAAACAGGCAGGCAGTCAAACTTTAAAAATCTTGTCCAAAATGCTCCTCCTAAACAGGCAGGTAATCAAACTTTAAAATCTTGTCTAAAATGCTCCTCCTAAACAGGCAGGCAGTCACACTTTAAAATCTTGTCCAAAAGCTCCCCCTAAACAGGCAGGCAGTCAAACTTTAAAATCTTGTCTAAATAGCTCCTCCTAAACAGGCAGGCAGTCAAACTTTAAAATCTTGTCCAGAAAGCTCCTCCTAAACAGGCAGGCAGTCAAACTTTAAAATCTTGTCTAAATATTTGGAGGAATCATGCCCGAAGGTCTTATAGATTGTGCTCAAGGAACCTTGCCTGTAATTTTTTTTCTTTTTCTCATGCAAGGCATCGTGTGTGCAACTGTGCATGCATTCTATCCTATCAATGCAGTTTATTCTATCTATGCAATGCCATCCATGCAATATCACTCACACAATCTATTCTGTTCATGGAATATTTTCTTTGAAAAATATTTCAACATTAATTATGGCAATAACAAGGTTTTTCTTTATCAGTCCATCTCATGCATTCTTCACTTTTCATTTGCCATCCTGTCCTTATATTTCCTTTCTTTTCTCATTTTCCTTCTTCCATGTTTCTTTCCCAATGAATCTCTTGTCTTCGTGCCCTCTATATCTTATCTTCCCCTTGTTTTTTCTTTCACCTTCATTCACTCTTTTTGGTCATTCATTTTCTCATTAAAATCTTTACTGAGACCTCATCATTCGTTCTTTCTTATTCATTGATTTTTCTTGATTTCCAATTTCCATTCATTCACAAGTTTCCTTTTCTTTCATTTTCCTAAATAATTTAGGAGTCTTTGACATATTTTGCCAAGTAAACATTCATTATCATTCCAATTTCAAAATCAATGCAATACAATTTCTCAATCCCTCAAGGTAGCGATATAGCAAAGAAATGATAGGTGAAAAGAAAAGAGTGGTATTATTCAAAATTTTGGACAGATTTAACAAGAAATTGCTAGGCTTAAAAGGAAAGTAGGCTTGAATGAAAAACAAGAATTTTCAGGATTAAGTTTCAGGTAATAGTATCCAAATAACAACAATTAAAGCAATTCTGATCAATGAATACAAAATTCCCTTCAAAGGTCCACTTATCTGATCATGTTGAGCTTATCAAAATATCCTCTTGCCCCAGTATCGTTGACACCTAAATTGTCTCATATCTAAGCCGCCTTTTTAGGTTTTCAACTTAGATGTACTCCATTGATCCAAACCGCCCTTTTTGGGTTTTCAATCTGAATCCTCCTTTCATTTTTTCATTTTTTTTTCCTTTTCTTTTTTTTCTTTTTTCTTTTTCTTTTCTTTCTCTTTTTATTTTTATTCATTTCTCTTCATTTTCAACTTCATTGTCCTTGATGAAACTTCTTCTATTTGTTCTCCATTCTGATTCATGCCCCAACATCAAATATTTCTTCACCTAATTTAATGCTCACATGGATCCAAGAGAGTCTTTGGAATCCCACTTCTTCCATCTAGATGGAATCTTTTTGCTTATCTTGATCTGCTTCTTCTAATTCCATCCAAAGGATCATCACCTCATAGTGTAAGTATGCCTTTATTCAACACATGATTCTTCAATAGGAGTACTCATATTTGATCAAAATGGACTTTTAAGGCACGTAATGTAGGCTCAGGTGAGGGTTCAAGAAAGAAAGGATAATATAGGCCCAAAATAAATATTTCAAGGTTCATCAAACCAAGAATCATTTTTCATGAATCATTTAGGCATTTTGACTTTTGCCTCATTCTAATCTCTTTTTTTTATTCAAATATGACTAGGGTTTTCACTTTCTTGATTCAAACCCTCTTTCCTTCTTCATTCTCTTTTTCTTTTTTGTTCTCTTTTTTTCACAAAAGGGTTTTTTTCTTTGCCCCACTGATCTTTTACCTTCTAATCTCTTTGCCCCCCAGTGTGGAGGGTGATTCTTGGTAGGTTATATCAAAAATAATATAATAGGCTCAAAAGGGGTGATCAATAGATAATTTTACTCACGCTTGAAAGGTAGTGAAAGAAGGCCATTTCTCATCTCAATACAAGTACTCTCATTAAAAGTCATCTATTGAACAGAGACAAACTCATTAGAATTTCATGTAGAGATTCACCTTTACTCATAACATTCTATAGGTGAAGATTTTAGACAAATATCTTCTATTCTCTTCTTGCTTGAACAATCTTGGCAAACTGAAAATCCATCCAACTAAACAAAGTGGTTCTTTCAAAATTGAATTTTACACTCATTGCCATTATCATTATCATGTTCATTATTTGGATACTTTCAAGCTTGGTAACAATGTAAAGAATATGGGTATTGGTGTTTTACATAAAAGAACAAGACTGGAATGAGGAATTGAGAAAAATGAATTGTACTGAACTTTTATTGAAATGAAAACGAATGAAAGCTGGCCCAATACATAAAGAATTATTAATGCCTTTTGGGCTTAGGCACTCCTATATTACCTAAGAAATGTCCTAAGATGAATGAATTTAGACACAAAGAAATAACCATTATCTTCAAATTCAGTGAATCAATCAATATCATCCACTTTCTTCCATAGCATCAACCGCTACCCTTTGTGTGATATGGTAGAGGATTATCATTCACATTTGGATCATTCTTGACAAATTCTTGGACTTTCCTCTTCAAGCCCATACAATTCTCAATAGAATGACCAACATTGTCATTATGATAAGCACATTTTGCATTAGGATCATACCACTTTAGGTAGGAAGGCTTCAAGGGCTCCACATAAACAGAGGCAATAAGGTGACCCCTTACCAACTGTGGGAACAACTCTGTGTATGTCATTGGTATAGGGTCTATGGTGACATTTCGGTTAGCTTGAGTATTCTTTTGGTCATTAGGTGAAAAAGTAGGGGCTTGTGAATGGGAAATGGGTTGATAAGCATTTTGATAATGAGTTTGTGGGTGGGGTTGAGAATAAACATAATTCACTGAAGGTGAATAAGAGTTATAAGGGTGACGTGAATTGTTTGAGACAGCTTGTGCATCTCCTTCCTTCTTCGAGAATCCACCCTTCCTACTATCATTCACTGGTGCTTCGATCTTACCACTCTTAATGGCATTCTCAATGGCTTCACCGGTTAACACCATGTCTGCAAAGTTCTTAGTTACACTGCTAAGCATACGCTCATTGTAAGGCGCCTTGAGAGTATTCAAAAAGAACATGGTGACTTCCTTTTCAGTTAAAGGAGGTTGAACTTGCGACGCCACATCTCTCCACCGTTGGGCATATTCTTTGAAGCTCTCGTCTTTCTTCTTTTCCATACCTTGGAGAGATAAGCGGTCATGAATTACATTAGACACATGTTTGTATTGAGTTATAAAAGCTCTCGCCAACTCAGACCAAGAGGAAACTTTGCTCCTTTCCAATTGGTTATATCACTTAGTAGTTGACCCAGTCAAGCTGTCTTGAAAAACATGAATTAATAGCTTATCATCCCATGCATATGCCGCCATCTTCCTACAGTACATGGTGAGATGATCTTTTGGGCACGATGTTCCGTTGAACTTTTCAAATTCAGGTACCTTGAATTTTGGTGGAAGCACGACGCCAGGTACTAAACACAACCTTTCAGCATCAACGGGCCCAAAATAGTCAACGCCTTCCATGGCACTTAGTCTTTCCTCTATCAAGCTCAGCTGAGCTTTAGTACCACTATATTCTTCTTTATGCTTCAACTTTTCTAACTCTGTGGGATCATCTAAATTTGGCACCTCCGTTGGGTTTTGAACTTGCATCTGTAAAGGCGTTGGAGCTTTAACAGTACTTCCTTCAGGAACAAAAATGGGGTTGTCTCGCACGCTTTGTTGAGCCTCTTGGACAGACTCCTCTTGATTACCCATATTCTCCTTTCCTTTAATCATGGCTTTTAGCAACTGGGTAATTTCACTTAATTGCCCCCTCATCTCTGTATTTTCCCTTTCCAACTTTTCTATCCTAATATTTTGATCCTCTTCCATTATGCGTGCTTGATACCTTGTATGATATCTGTGGAGGGCAGATCATCTAGTGGATGCAATTTTGATACCTTGAGTGCCATAATTAAGTTGAAATTATATTTCATGTGATGATATGTTTATGCACAAAAATGAATGCATATGGAATGCACTTAAGTCTAACAATCTCTCCTAACAATCAAAAGTATGTTCATTCTCATGATAAGACAAATGCAAACTTATGTGCATGATATGTTATGCAATGCAAAATCAAACACAATTATGCATGACTTAATGATAGCAAATTCACCTCTTTTTTTGTGTCCTATTTTGGATTTGAGTCTAATACTTCAAGGGTTTTGTAAGGCTCTACCTAAGGTTTGGGCGTCTTAGGTTTTCCTATATGCAGGGCCTGGATCATTTAAAGTTCTAAAGGTTCCCAAATTGTTCCTCACTGTCATCCACACTGGACTAGTAAGGCACCCAATCCTCACCCATTATAGGCTACAAGCGGAAAGGTTCAATTTGAGTGGGAGTTTTTCGCCAGCCCGTGCGGAGGTTATCACCTCACGAAGGCATAGGTACTTTTCTCCCTCCTAATAAGGATAGAGCTCGGGTTGAAGGCTTATGCATGTATGCATGTGAAGTGTGTGTGTGTTAAATGATTATTAAGCATTATGAAATCAGCATTATTTCTAAGCAAAGTTCTAATGACCTAAAATATATGTTTGCCTGACTCTCTAATGTCCCCAGTGGAGTCGCCAAACTGTCGTAACGTCTAGGTCCGTGAACCTAACCGTTAGACTTTAAAATTCTAGGAGTCGCCACCAACCATTCAAACCTAAGGTGTGATTGGTCACCTATTCTTGTCTAAAGATAAGGCTTGGTCTACGTTCAAAGAATCTAGGGTTCGGGAGTACGGTTACGTGTGGAGAAGGATTAGCACCCCCACAACGCCCATCCTAAAATGGTACCAACTATTCTAGGTCATTTTAAATTTATCTTAATTTGAGTTAATTTCGATATGCTTAATATATCGGAAATTTACTTAAAATCCTTCCATCAATCTGGTTCAGACAATAAGTAAATCCCCTCACCTCAGGAGTATTCAAGTAGTGTCAATTGACTTGCTCAAAGAGGCTCCATCGTCGGATCATTTAAATACATTATGAAAATCCTAATATTGACTCTATACCCAATAGGTCGTTCTAAATTTACTTTAATTTGGATTAATTTCGATATACTTAAAATATTGAAAATTTACTTAAAATCCTTCCATCAATCTGGTTCAGACAATAAGTAAATCTCCTCACCTCAAGAGTATTCAAGTAGTACCGATTGACTTGCTTGAAGAGGCTCCGTCGTCGGAATATATTATGAAAATCTTAATTTTTGGCTCTATAACCAATTCTTTACTAATTTTCTATTTTTATTGTATTTATTTCAATATCTTATTTCTATTTTATTTTAATTGTCTTTATTATTATATTTTATTTCTATTTTAGAAAATGAACACATATTATTGTATTGAAAATTTACTCTAAACCTTCCATCAATCTGGTTCAGTCTAGAGCAAACTCCTCACCTAGAAATTTCCAAGGCGTACCATTTGACTTTCTTGGAATTTCATCATCGGATAATTTGTATTCATCTTCATAATTTAATTGTGCTTATCTTATTTATTTATTTATTTATCTTTTATCCATTTTTCTTAAAGATTCTTATATCTCTATAATTTGATTTTAAAAGTTTTATTTTACATCCCGTACAAACCAGTCATTTAGTTCAATCATACATGTAAACTAAGTCAGATTATCGGGCAAGCAAATCGTATTACATATATCATGCAAAATACATAATTTAATATATTACTAATATTATATACCAATCAAATTAATTAACATACAAATATATATTCCTTTTAAATTATTAAATTAGATGTTAGTATTATCATGCACTTACCAAATTATTATATTTATCAAATCGTTATCACATCATTCATATGCTAAACCATTAACTATTAGTATAATTATTATATAAACAATTAATGCCCCATTATATACATATGCTAACCCAACAATCATAAACTACTTATTAAACATTAATTGAGCATTTTTTACTAACCTGCAGGGGTTGAAATCAAGCTTACTCCTTTATATTTCTTAGCTGCAACTCACGTTCTTTTCTTGCCTTAATTTCACATGCTTATGAAGATTATACGAGCAGCAATCGATGACGATGAGGCAAGGCGCGGACGGTGAGACGCGAGGCAGGAGCAGCAAGTAGTCTAGTGCGCAGCGATGGTTTGCAAAGCAGTGTGATAACCGCAAATTTCTGAATCTTTATATTACTTATTCGAAAATTTAATTTTTAATACGAAAGATAAATTAAAGTAAATAAAAGAATTATTTACAAGATGGAATATTGTGGAAATTTCGAAAATGGAGGAAGTGACGGAATTGGGAAATTCGAGTAAAAGAAATTAAGTTGGAAATAAAATAAGGAATAGAGGAAATTTAATTTGGATAAATGAAAATCCAAATTAAATAAGAAAATAAGGAAGCAAATATATATATTGTATTATTTCATTTATATAAATATATAAATGTTATGTAATTTAAAGTAAACAAATATATATATATATATATATATATACATATATATACTAAATATGTATTTTGTTAATACTTAATACATATGTACTATACTATATATAATAATAATATTATATGTATTATATTTATAATATAAATATAATATATGTTATATTATGAGTATAGTATATATTATATAGTATATATTATATGTATATAATTAAATTAGAAAATAAAATACAAAAAAAAAAGGAAAAGAAAGAAACAGAATCGGGAAGACTCCCGATTCTGTCTTCCCGAGTGGCACCGGCCACTGTCGCCGGAGAAGGAAAGGAGAGGAGAAGAGCGACGTCGCCGGCGAGCCAAGGGCTGGAAGAGGAAGCGACCGGCGACGGAGAAAGGAAAGAAACGGAAGGAAAATCGTAGGAAAAGACCGGCGGAGGCCGGGAAGAAAAAGAAAGTAGATCTGGCGGTGCCGGCCAAACCGGCCACTGCCACCGCCATCGAAGCATCGTCGGAGGGAGAGGAAGACGATGGAGGCCACGGTTCAGGCGGAGAACGGCGGAGGAAGGCCGACGGAGGAGGAGAAGGAGCCGAACCAAAACCGAGTAGATCCGTCGCCGTGCCGTCGATTCGTGACGAACGGAGGCCAGATCCGGCTTCGTCGTGGTGCCGGCCAGCTGCTGAGCCACCGAACCGCCGGAGAATCGGCCACCGGAGGAGAACCGGCGGTGAGGAAGGGGAGCCGGTCTGACTGGTCTGAACCGGTCAGACCAAGGGAAAAGAAAAAAAAAAAAGAAAAAGAAAAGAAAAAGAAAAAGAAAAAAAAAAAAAGAAAGAGAAAAAGAAAAGGAAAAAGGAAAAAGAAGAAAGGGAAAAAGGAATTCCGGGAATTTGGAAAATTCCTGAGAATTCGAAAATTACGGGAAATCTCGAAAAATACGAGAATCGGTAAGAAATCCAGAAAAATAGTAAATTATTTAAATAATTTATTTATTTAAATAATTATGAAAAAAAAAATTCTAAATTTTAGAATTTAAATTCCAGAAAATTCCCTCGATGACCGAGCCGATGGAATCGGGCGAGGTGAACACGGGCGCGACCTTCAAGATGCAGTCGCCGACCCGAAACAGGTAAGGGAGACATGTGCCTCCTGTAAGGATATTCGGCCACATGATTTAAATTATGCATTTAATTTATAAATGCAATTTATAATGATTAGTTTTGAAATTTGTGATGATTTATCGGTTTCAAATTGTGGTGAAATACCAGTTGAAAAATATAAATTGTATTTTTCGTGCAGGAGGCTAGCCAAATCGGCAGCCGTTATACTGCCGAAAAATTATCGAATAATTACTAAAATTTACCGAAAATCACCGAAAATCATAATAAATGATTTGATTTCACGTGAAACGATTTTTAGGTACGAAAATCGAGAAATTAAGTAAATTTCATAAAACATGAATATAATGATAATTGATTTTAAAATATTCATGTTTTCGTGAATGGTAAAAAGGAAATCACCGAAATTTCATTCTGTAGGTGATATTTCACGTGAAACGAGAAAAAAATGAAAAAGAGACTGAAGTGAATATTTTTATAAATAATCTTAAATATTCACTGGATTTCATATAAAATCTTTATAGTTTTAATTATGGAAATAATTAATTATGAAAATTCCATAAAGGTTAAGAAATGATGAACAACTATGTTTTCGAGACTAGAGGTCTCTACACGTGTTTTTAGAAGAAAACATGGTGATGGGAATTTAAAGTTAGAAAATAAATATTTTATGTTCATAAATTATAAAATCATGTTTTCGGTTAAATGCACAGAAAAGCATACATATGTGTTTTATGGTGGAAAAAGGACAGTTTTGCCCTTTTATATTTTCAGTGATGATTTTGCAAACTGTCTTCATCGCAATTTATAAATAAATGTTTGAAGCATGAATTTCGTTTCGAAATTAATTCCCATAGTCTTTTGATAATTAGCTAAACGAACCTTATGATTTCTATGCATATTTTTCAATAATGCTATAAGTATGTTTTCCGAAAAAGGTATCGGAGTGGTACCCCCCAGGTTAACTTAGACCCTGGCACGTCCGGTCCTTACTATTTTATATCAGTTGTATGATTTAAGTATATGTTTTCCGAAAAGGTATCGGAGTGGCAAACCCCAGGTTAACTTAGACCCTGGCACGTCCGGTCCTTATTATTTTATATCAATTGTATGAAAGTAAGTTTTGAGACTAAGGCTTTCCTATAGTTTATGTTACTGCCTGTCATGCTTGCCACCTTGTGGCATAAGTTTAGCCACGTCGTGCATGTCCTCGCCCACATTGTGCATGTTTCCATCCTTTGTGGGTATGTTGGTCCTTCGTGGTGTATGTTTGCTGTACGATTCTGATCAGGTCTACAGCCCATACCATGGCCATAGGTATTCCGTTCCCTCTTCGGAGGAAGAAGTAAGTGTCATGACCGCATACTGGCTATATGATTCTGCCTAGTCTCCATGAACTGTATGATAAGTTTTATTAATTATGATGTTAAGTTTTAAAGTATGATGTATGTTTGAAACAAGTATGAATTTTAGATATATGCATTAAAGAATTCATACAATAATTTAAAGTATGAAATGCATTATTATGGCATTTGTTTTCTGCATATATCGATACTATGACTATTTTAAATGCATTTCTTACGAGGCTTTAGTACGATACGATTACTGATTTGAAAAGAGAAATAAATGTTTATTCTAAAAGAATAACATAAGAATTATTTCTAAGATAGAGATAATCAAAGAAGAAATTATCCTATGATTGGATATTTACAAATCACTGTACTGTACTGTTTTTATTGTACTGAAGAGAAGAGAAGAGAAGTAAACCACTGTTTTTATTTCTGAACTGCCACGTGTTTTAAAGTATACTGAAGTGAAAAGAAATAAGTGGTTTACTCTGTGGAAAAACGAAAATTATATCGTTTTGAAAACAACGAAACTAATATTCTCTACAGTTGCTTCTAGGTTCCGGAACAAGTATGGTATTCTAAAATACCTATCTTATTCTATCTGGATCCCTAGCCGACTGTAGTATCCTTCCTACATGTGAGCCTAGAGCCAGTTAGGAAGATTTTAAAGAAAATGAATAAAAAAAATGAAAATAAAAAATATTTTCAGCATATAGATAGCTGAATATCAAGTGTGACATATAACTCTCTTACTGAGCCGTGGTTTGCTCACTCCCCAATATTAACATTTCAGGTTTTGATGATTGTGAGATCCGACATTTGTGGATTACGACTACCGACTAAGATTTATGAGGTATGATCAATTATTTTCTGTATTTAGACATGTGTACAGTACTACTTACTTATAGAGTAAGATAGGGGATGTATATTTTATTAATTATTATATGAAATTGTTTAACATTAAGTGTAAAGTGAAGTATCACAGACAGCCCAACCGGATAAGTGGCGTAAAATATGGTGAAAAATGTGGTAACGGGTCGTTACAGATTTAATGGTATCAGAGCATGGTTGGCCTGATGTCTGTGAATACTTTTGGAAGGAAAAGTGTTAAACATCCCCGGTAGTACTGTGTTGTCTGAATACATAGAGAAAATAAATGATTGTAAATGGAGTAAAATAATTTAAAGGGAGTGAGAAAGTATAAATTGAAAATGTTAAAGAAGAAAATAGGCTCAGAAATTACCGGAAAGTTGGTGATTCTTATAATCTAAATGAAGGCCTGTTCGGTAAGGAACCGAAAGGACTCGGTGAGGGCCCCACCAGTACTTTACGGTCTGAATCGAACTGAGACCCGAAAGTGATGATATAAGGAGAGGAATGACATATCATCATTAAATAGACTTTAAGATCACCGATTAAGGGTAATTTGAAGAGAGAGAAAATTTTTGGACAAAAATGACCAAAATACCCCTGCCTTCGAAATTTTACCGGGAGTCAGAATAGACCAACAGAAGTTGGAATTGATTGATTTGACAAAGAAATTGATGATGTAAAGCTGCATTTCATGCAAAATAATCCAATTGTGGATTTTAGTAAACTTCTCTATCGAAATCGAATGAGATCTAAATTGCTGGTATAAGTATCAGGAAGGATACTATCAGCATATAGATGATCAGTTCATGATTCAAATGTATACTGAGGAGAAAGAAATGAATGTCGAAATGACAAAAATGCCCCTATGTTGGGCAAAGTTCTGAATAATGATGAAATCAAGTTAATCTTGAATCCATTAATAGTAATGGAATTATTAATGGCATGAGGATGAAATGTCCGAATTAATAAGAAATGTGTGATTAAAGAAAGCATCGGATTTGAATTCCGATAGAACTTCTAGAATTATATAAATTGGAGGAATCGAGATAACATGGACTTGATTTTGAATATGAAATCTGATTCTAAGCTTATATCGGAGAACTTAGGAGAATCCGAAAGCTTAAGAAATCCACTCTGGAAAATGAAAGCATAATGAAGTGCACGTGTATAAGGTGTGATTGATGGAAATACAGATAACGTAAATTGTGGATAAGTTATTTGTATAAGTGTTAGTGAGAGAAGCACAGATGACATTGAAAAGTAGATGAATAAAAAGGATGTATTAATTTCCTATCATTAATAAAGTTCTTTTGAAGAACAAATATTCATCTACATGATGGAATAGACGTTTTATGGATCTGATTCGATATGCATGAGGAGTTTATAAGACTAGTCTCGGTATAAAGCGTCCTTAGATAAAAGATTGGAGATGGATGTCCATAAGATGATGATTAGAACTCGGAGTGAATTTTACGAGTTCCTATTGAGGTTATGAGGTTAATGAATTGCCTTGTGAGGTATATAAGCCTAAAGAATGAGGCATCCATACATGAGTAAATTGATGAAATACTGATAAAGTCTAAAGTACAAATGAAAAATGAGCAGCATTGTGGTATAACCCTTAAACTCTTAAAGACTGTAATTTATAAGTTAAGATTGGCAACTAAGAGATGTGGCTAGACAGTGTCTCTTTCTGAGATAGATAATCTCGAAATGACAGATGACAATGAACCTATCGATGATATAGAGATAATGATTGAGATACGAAAGTAATGAGTCTAGCTAAATATTATTGCCAGTCTATAGAAGAGTTTTGGGTTAGCTGCTCTATAGATGTGACTGCTAATTAAAGAAGTTAAAGTGGATGAGTAAATATAAAGATGGCATACAAGATGTTAAAAGAGGTAATAGTGGAATATGTTATCACTAAAGAAAAGTGATTGAAATGATGATGAAAGAAAAGATGAATGTGTCATAAGAGGAAAATACATGATGAAGAGGGAACACGAATATGAAATACTTCCCGAATTTAAAACTAAAAGTGATTTTGTGGTTATCACATGATTATGGTTAAATGTAAGATCGAGCTCGATGGAGGAAAAGTAATCATACCCAAAGGAATAAAGAAATGATTCATATTTTTACTGCCAGTTATATAAATGGAGAAAGGAAATATATATATATATATACCACCCCGAAATGATGAAAAGAGTGGATTTATATGAATAATGAGGTGATTAAATTGATAATTGTAGATTCAATGATGAAGTTAAATAAGGAGAAGATTAATTATAATTTGATTTTGCCATTAAGAATCTAAAGTATCAGGAGAGTATAATTTCAAGTATATTCTAAAACCTAAATGATATAGAGTATACCATAAGAATAAAAGATGTAATGATGAGATTACATGAAAAGATGATTGAGAGGACAAGAATGATGAGTATACGAAACAGTGCCACCTTTAACCTAAGTTAAATTCGGAGGACCGAATTTCTTAAGGTGGGGAGAATGTGATAACCGCAAATTTCTGAATCTTTATATTACTTATTCGAAAATTTAATTTTTAATACGAAAGATAAATTAAAGTAAATAAAAGAATTATTTACAAGATGGAATATTGTGGAAATTTCGAAAATGGAGGAAGTGACGGAATTGGGAAATTCGAGTAAAAGAAATTAAGTTGGAAATAAAATAAGGAATAGAGGAAATTTAATTTGGATAAATGAAAATCCAAATTAAATAAGAAAATAAGGAAGCAAATATATATATGTATTATTTCATTTATATAAATATATAAATGTTATGTAATTTAAAGTAAACAAATATATATATATATATATATATATATACATATATATACTAAATATGTATTTTGTTAATACTTAATACATATGTACTATACTATATATAATAATAATATTATATGTATTATATTTATAATATAAATATAATATATGTTATATTATGAGTATAGTATATATTATATAGTATATATTATATGTATATAATTAAATTAGAAAATAAAATACAAAAAAAAAAGGAAAAGAAAGAAACAGAATCGGGAAGACTCCCGATTCTGTCTTCCCGAGTGGCACCGGCCACTGTCGCCGGAGAAGGAAAGGAGAGGAGAAGAGCGACGTCGCCGGCGAGCCAAGGGCTGGAAGAGGAAGCGACCGGCGACGGAGAAAGGAAAGAAACGGAAGGAAAATCGTAGGAAAAGACCGGCGGAGGCCGGGAAGAAAAAGAAAGTAGATCTGGCGGTGCCGGCCAAACCGGCCACTGCCACCGCCATCGAAGCATCGTCGGAGGGAGAGGAAGACGATGGAGGCCACGGTTCAGGCGGAGAACGGCGGAGGAAGGCCGACGGAGGAGGAGAAGGAGCCGAACCAAAACCGAGTAGATCCGTCGCCGTGCCGTCGATTCGTGACGAACGGAGGCCAGATCCGGCTTCGTCGTGGTGCCGGCCAGCTGCTGAGCCACCGAACCGCCGGAGAATCGGCCACCGGAGGAGAACCGGCGGTGAGGAAGGGGAGCCGGTCTGACTGGTCTGAACCGGTCAGACCAAGGGAAAAGAAAAAAAAAAAGAAAAAGAAAAGAAAAAGAAAAAGAAAAAAAAAAGGAAGAGAAAAAGAAAAGGAAAAAGGAAAAAGAAGAAAGGGAAAAAGGAATTCCGGGAATTTGGAAAATTCCTGAGAATTCGAAAATTACGGGAAATCTCGAAAAATACGAGAATCGGTAAGAAATCCAGAAAAATAGTAAATTATTTAAATAATTTATTTATTTAAATAATTATGAAAAAAAAAAAATTCTAAATTTTAGAATTTAAATTCCAGAAAATTCCCTCGATGACCGAGCCGATGGAATCGGGCGAGGTGAACACGGGCGCGACCTTCAAGATGCAGTCGCCGACCCGAAACAGGTAAGGGAGACATGTGCCGCCTGTAAGGATATTCGGCCACATGATTTAAATTATGCATTTAATTTATAAATGCAATTTATAATGATTAGTTTTGAAATTTGTGATGATTTATCGGTTTCAAATTGTGGTGAAATACCAGTTGAAAAATATAAATTGTATTTTTCGTGCAGGAGGCTAGCCAAATCGGCAGCCGTTATACTGCCGAAAAATTATCGAATAATTACTAAAATTTACCGAAAATCACCGAAAATCATAATAAATGATTTGATTTCACGTGAAACGATTTTTAGGTACGAAAATCGAGAAATTAAGTAAATTTCATAAAACATGAATATAATGATAATTGATTTTAAAATATTCATGTTTTCGTGAATGGTAAAAAGGAAATCACCGAAATTTCATTCTGTAGGTGATATTTCACGTGAAACGAGAAAAAAATGAAAAAGAGACTGAAGTGAATATTTTTATAAATAATCTTAAATATTCACTGGATTTCATATAAAATCTTTATAGTTTTAATTATGGAAATAATTAATTATGAAAATTCCATAAAGGTTAAGAAATGATGAACAACTATGTTTTCGAGACTAGAGGTCTCTACACGTGTTTTTAGAAGAAAACATGGTGATGGGAATTTAAAGTTAGAAAATAAATATTTTATGTTCATAAATTATAAAATCATGTTTTCGGTTAAATGCACAGAAAAGCATACATATGTGTTTTATGGTGGAAAAAGGACAGTTTTGCCCTTTTATATTTTCAGTGATGATTTTGCAAACTGTCTTCATCGCAATTTATAAATAAATGTTTGAAGCATGAATTTCGTTTCGAAATTAATTCCCATAGTCTTTTGATAATTAGCTAAACGAACCTTATGATTTCTATGCATATTTTTCAATAATGCTATAAGTATGTTTTCCGAAAAAGGTATCGGAGTGGTACCCCCCAGGTTAACTTAGACCCTGGCACGTCCGGTCCTTACTATTTTATATCAGTTGTATGATTTAAGTATATGTTTTCCGAAAAGGTATCGGAGTGGCAAACCCCAGGTTAACTTAGACCCTGGCACGTCCGGTCCTTATTATTTTATATCAATTGTATGAAAGTAAGTTTTGAGACTAAGGCTTTCCTATAGTTTATGTTACTGCCTGTCATGCTTGCCACCTTGTGGCATAAGTTTAGCCACGTCGTGCATGTCCTCGCCCACATTGTGCATGTTTCCATCCTTTGTGGGTATGTTGGTCCTTCGTGGTGTATGTTTGCTGTACGATTCTGATCAGGTCTACAGCCCATACCATGGCCATAGGTATTCCGTTCCCTCTTCGGAGGAAGAAGTAAGTGTCATGACCGCATACTGGCTATATGATTCTGCCTAGTCTCCATGAACTGTATGATAAGTTTTATTAATTATGATGTTAAGTTTTAAAGTATGATGTATGTTTGAAACAAGTATGAATTTTAGATATATGCATTAAAGAATTCATACAATAATTTAAAGTATGAAATGCATTATTATGGCATTTGTTTTCTGCATATATCGATACTATGACTATTTTAAATGCATTTCTTACGAGGCTTTAGTACGATACGATTACTGATTTGAAAAGAGAAATAAATGTTTATTCTAAAAGAATAACATAAGAATTATTTCTAAGATAGAGATAATCAAAGAAGAAATTATCCTATGATTGGATATTTACAAATCACTGTACTGTACTGTTTTTATTGTACTGAAGAGAAGAGAAGAGAAGTAAACCACTGTTTTTATTTCTGAACTGCCACGTGTTTTAAAGTATACTGAAGTGAAAAGAAATAAGTGGTTTACTCTGTGGAAAAACGAAAATTATATCGTTTTGAAAACAACGAAACTAATATTCTCTACAGTTGCTTCTAGGTTCCGGAACAAGTATGGTATTCTAAAATACCTATCTTATTCTATCTGGATCCCTAGCCGACTGTAGTATCCTTCCTACATGTGAGCCTAGAGCCAGTTAGGAAGATTTTAAAGAAAATGAATAAAAAAAATGAAAATAAAAAATATTTCAGCATATAGATAGCTGAATATCAAGTGTGACATATAACTCTCTTACTGAGCCGTGGTTTGCTCACTCCCCAATATTAACATTTCAGGTTTTGATGATTGTGAGATCCGACATTTGTGGATTACGACTACCGACTAAGATTTATGAGGTATGATCAATTATTTTCTGTATTTAGACATGTGTACAGTACTACTTACTTATAGAGTAAGATAGGGGATGTATATTTTATTAATTATTATATGAAATTGTTTAACATTAAGTGTAAAGTGAAGTATCACAGACAGCCCAACCGGATAAGTGGCGTAAAATATGGTGAAAAATGTGGTAACGGGTCGTTACAAGCAGTGAACTAGTAGCTGATGTACGGTGATGAGGGTGCGGTTCTTTCTCTTGTTTCTGTCTGCAAGTGATTGAATGCTTGGAGCAGTAGCACACGTATGGGCTAGCTCTTGTTCAGAATCAGTGAGCAGTTGCGGTTGTAGTGGAGACGACGGGTGGTGCAATGGTGGCCGGGTTGAATGCTTGATAGTGTATTTTTTTTTTGTCCCTTAAATCCTGAGCTTTAATCCTTTTTATAGCCACAAATTAGTTAGAGTCCTAATACAACTATACTTATTCTAATAATTATCTCCCTTTTTTTTTAATATTTTATCACTTAATTCCTATATTAATCCTAATCCAACTCTATTAATCTAAATAATTATCCTAAAAATTAAATTATCCTAATTATCCCATACTAAAATTAATTTTATTTTCTTTTCTTATCTCTCTCTCTCTCTCTTTTTTTTAATTATTCCTAAATCCTATTTTATTTGTAATTTCCTAATTAATGTTAATTCTAAATCTAAAAATTCTAATTTAATTTTAGCCTAATTCTAAATTGTTAAATTAAAATATAATGTCACCCAACCTAATTAATTATTTTTACAAATTAAGAACCCGGACAAAATAAGGTGTCTACAGTGACTTCCATAACATCCCATCATCAGAACATATTTATTTTTAATATTTCCTAATACATTATTTTAACAATATAGTAAAAAAGCTATATACTTTCCATATTATAGTAAAAAGGCTATATGCATTTTCTAAGATCATTATTTAGAGTCATATTATAGTAAAATTATAAACATTAAATATTAGATCAAAATTGGTTAAAACTAAATAAAATAAATGGGGTGAAATTATATCGAAAAAATTGAAGTTTAAAACCTAAGAAAGATCTTGCAAAATGGTCCAAATAGGATAGCCCAACAATGCTTCTTACGGATTGGGCTCAGCTAGTTCATAAACTGGGTCAAACCCTTTTGCAAGGGTTGGGTTGTAGAGTGGATTGGATCGTTGAATGGGTCAGATGGTTTTTGACTGCTTATAGGGTGGGTCGGTGAAACTGGATCCCGTCCTTTGCTCCAAAATACAGCCGTTTAGACTGCCTATAAGTCCCAACACTGTTTCTTTTAGATTTCACCTTTCTGTAAAAAAAAAAAACCCTCTTCTTCTTTTTTTTCATACTTTCTCTCTTTTCTCCCCATCACCCAATCATCTTGCTTCGCCGTCGGCCACTGTCGCCGGAGGCTAATACTAAAAAGCTTCCCACTTTCCAAAAGAATCCAAACTTCGCTTTCTCTTTCTTAACTTAGATTTCTCAAAATGTGTCTCAAACTTGCTAGATCTGAAAAAGAAACTCGCCGCTTGAACACCCAAAAATGCCATCTCTGCCGCTCAGACCAACACCTCTTCTTACTATGCTCTTCTTGTCACAGCCCGTGACTACATTATTTCACGTTTTTTCACACATTTTATATGGTTGGACTGTCTGCGATGCTTTATTTTCTACTTTAATTCATTTAAAACACAATATCCGTAACATCATAAAAGTAACAGAATTACATATTTACAATTTTATTTGTAAACAATACTTACATCCCCCTATTAATACAATGTCGTAGTACTGTAAATCAAAAGTCTGAACATATAAAATAAAATAATTATACCTCCGGAATAAATCAAGCAGTCACATTTCATCCAGATGCGCAGCCGAGATCCTTGAATGCAAGATCTCGCAATCACTGAAAATCTAAAATGTTAAAATAGGGAGTGAGCAAACAACGGCTCAGTAAAGGAATTATATGTAACTCTTGATATCTAAATATCTATATGCTGTCAAAACTTTTTTCATTTTTCCTATAAGTACACTAGGCTCATATAAGAAGGATACTATAGTCGGTTAGGGATCCGGATGGAATACAAAAGGTATTTTGAAATACCTGTTTTATCTCGAAACCTAGAAGCAACTGTAGGGAGTAATTAATTTCATGGAAATCAAATCCTTTTCCTTTTCCTTTTCATTCCATATCATTTTCAATTTTATGCTTTTATGAAATAAAGCATTTAAATAAAATAACTAATATTCATATATTCTTTAAGAAGAATATTAGTTTAAATCATCATCATTCCCATTTAAACTCATTTCATATTTTACTGTACAAATCATAATTAGTACAGTACTTTAGATAGCAAAAGAAGCTATTAAAATCATTTCCACATAACATTTACATCATTTAAATCTAATATTCAATTTAAAATTATAATAAGAATATTAGATTTAAAATCTCCTCTTTTCTTTTTGAAAACATATCACATGTTCATGTCACATATAAAAATCATCATGTAGTATCGTACTCAATTTAGTACTATACACCGTGTAAAAGTACTGTAAAACATCCACATATCATATAAAACATTTCCTTTTTTACATGTCACATATGTAACATCCGGTTTTTACTAAAATACCAATTAACTTTTTGCTTTTTCTACAATTAGTTAGGCTGTTTGTCGATGTCATTTTTTCTTTCTTTTTGATGGTTTAATTCATTTTCATTTACTTACCTTTCATATAATTATAATCAATATTCATATAACCTGAAGTTATTAAACATATGAGATATATTTGTTGGAAACAAATTCCAAAATTCACAATTGCACTTAATTTATTGTACTTAGAATATTTCCTGATATTTTAGAAGATTTTTTAGGAAATTTCGGTAGCATAATTGCTGCAAATATCCTAACCTCCCGCATTTCAGACACAATTTATATACCAGCTGAAAATCTCAATTTTCGCATGATTCAAATGTAATTAAATACCAAATAACTTCATGTAATTAAGTCCACAAAAATCACGCATTCGATATATCCTTATATAAAAGTTCAGGTCTCTGGACACATATAGAATTTCTTTCTTTTAAATTTACATCCCCTTAACCTTTACAACATAATAAGTACTGTACTATTCAAGTCTGAAATATATATAAAATACAATATACCTTCACTGGATAAATAACCAGACTCGAAGGAAATATTGTAAGGTCCAAAAATCGTGCTCCTTTCGTATGAGCGGAATCTACTGCAAATAGTTTGGGTGGAAAAATAAGGGGTGAGTTTACGCTCAGCAAAGAAGAGCATATAAAAGAGTGGTACCATGCCACTATATGCAGTAATAATCATGAATTTAAATTTTTATAACAAAATAATGCATGCGGTTTCATGAAAACATATATGGAAAACTCATTTAAAACATATACGATTCATATACTTTTTCACTTTTTATCTCTTTTAAATCGATTTGTTGTCTATCGGTAAATCAATCATTTCGTATACTGTATCATTCAAAATCAATGTGATAACCGTAAATTTTCCATTTATTGGAAATTACAAATATTAGAAATAAATATTGGAAATAAATAAATAAATAAATAAATAAAATTATGAGAATGGGATACTAGTGAAAATCCCGAGAATTGAGGAAGTGACGGATCGGGAAATTCGAGTGAAGGAAATTAAGTTGGAAATAAAATAAGGAATAGAGGAAATTTAATTTGGATAAATGGAAATCCAAATTAAATAAGAAAATGAGGAAGAAAATATATATTGTAAATACAATATATATGAAATTTTCTACATTTGTGTATAAAGAAATATATAAATGTTAAGCAATTTAAATTAAACAAATATATATACTAAATATGTATTTTGATAATACATATATATATATATCTTTATATACATATATAATATATAGTTATATAGTAATATAATATATATAATAGTAATATTATATGTATTATGTATATATATAATATATGTATATATATAGATATATAATTTTGTTAAATGAAAAAAAATAAAAGAAGAAAGAACAAAAAGAAACAAAAGAGGAAAGGAAAGGAATCGGGGAAGCAAACCCGATCCTTCCCAGCAGTGAGGCCGACCACCGTCGGCGAGGAAGAGACGGCGCCGGCGAAGAGAGGAGAAGACGCCGGTGACCGGAAGAGGGAAAGAAGCAAACGGAAGGAAGAAATGGAGGAGAATAGAAGGAGAAACCGGCGGAAACCGGGAAGGAAGGAGAAGAAGAAAACGGCGGTGCCGGCCGATCTTGGCACCGCCACAGCCACCTCGACCTCGGCGGAGATGAGGGGAAGGAGAAGAGAGCCACCGGTGAGGCCAACGACGGCGGAGGAAGGCCGACGGAGGAGGAGAGAAATCGAGCCAAAAACTGAGTAGATCCGCCGCTGTGCCACCGATCTAGGTCGAGCTGAGACCACTGGCGAGTTCGCCTTGACGTCGGCCAGCTGAGGAGCTGCCGAACCGCCGGAGAACCGGCAATGAGGGGAGGGGACCGGTCTGGAACCGGTCTGAGCCAGGAAAAAGGAAAAGAAAAAGAAAAGAAAAAGGAAAAAGGAAAAAGAAAAAGAAAAAGAAAAAGAAAAAGAAAAAAAAGAGAAAGGAAAGAAAAGAGAAAAAGGAAGAAAAAGAGGAAAAGAAGAAAAAGAGAGGAAAAAAAAAGAGAATTTCGGAAATTACAAAAAATCTCTAAAAACTCAGAAATTCGAGAAATTCGGTAAGAAATTCGGGAATTATTTTCGAGTAATTAATTTGAATAATTATGAAAAAATTCTAAATTTTAGAATTTAAATTTCAGAAAATTCCCTCGATAACTGAGCTGATGGAATCGGGCGACGTGAACACGGGCGCGACCTTCGAGAAGCAGTCGCCGATCCGAAACAGGTAAGGGAGACATGTGCCGCCTGTAAGGATATTCGACTATGTTTTAAATTATGCATTTAATTTATAAATGCAATTTATAATGATTAGTTTTGAAAATTGTTGTGATTTATCGGTTTCAAATTGGGGTGAAATACCAGTTGAGAAATATAAACTGTATTTTTCGTGTAGGAGGCTAGCCAAATCGGCAGTCATTATAGTGTCAAAAAATTATCGAAAAATTACTGAAATTTACCGAAAATCCCCGAAAACCAAAATAAAAGATTTGATTTCACGTGAATCGATTTTCGGGTACGAAAATCGAGAAATTAAGTAAATTTCATAAAACATGAATATAGTGATATTTAATTTTAAAATATTCATGTTTTCGAGAATGGTGAAAAGGAAATCACCGAAAATTCACCCGGTAGGTGATATTTCACGTGAAACGAGATGAAAATGAAAAAGAGACTGAAGTGAATATTTTTATAAATATTCTTAAATATTCAGTTGATTTTACATAAAACCTTTATAATTTTAATTATGGAAAAAAAAAGTAATTATGAAAATTTCATAAAGGTTAAGAAATGAAGAAAAACTATGATTTGTGACTAGAGGTCTCTACACATGTTTTTAGAAGAAAACATGGTGAGGGGAATTTAAAGTTAGAAAATAAATAATTTATTTTCATAAATTATAAAAATGATTTGTTTGAAATTCCGATAATTATAAAACCATGTTTTCGATTGAATGCACGGAAAAACGTGCATATGTGTTTACTGTGGAAAAAGACAGTTTTGCCCTTCTATACTTTCAGTGATGATTTTTCAAACTGTCTTCATCGTATGGAAAACATGATATATACCTTTATGAAATAATTTGAAAAAATGTTATTTATTTTATAAATTTCATAAAGGTGATTATATTTACATGTGAGCCTTATGGATATTTGATTTACGGTATTTGAAATCCATAAAGGCTAAGGTACGGTTTTTTTACACTGTTTTGAGACTTAGGCCCCGAGCTTCATGCATCACATATACCGTTACTGTCACGTGGCTGATCGACCAGCTAGTCATCAGCGTCCCGGATTGTCGCCTAGCAAGCGTACACCGAGGACATATTATAGATCATGGCCATAGATCTCATTACTGTTACTGTGTCCCTAGTGGACGAGATAGCATGATTTACTTGTAGGGTGTTGCCTAGTCTCACTTATTACTTACTACTTACTGTTTACTGAAAGGATTTACGGAATCCTATTTACTGTACTGTTTACTGTGCTGAACTACTGTTTACTGTTACTGATGAAAGACCATACCAAAACACTATGTTACTGAACTGTACTGTTTACTGAAATGGTAGCCATTGATTACTGTTTTACTGAACTGAAAGCTACCATTTACTGTTTACTGAACTGAAAGCTACCTTATACTATTTACTGAATTGGTAGTTACTGTTTATTGTTACTGATTGAACCGTATCGAATATACTGTTTTACTGAACTGTACGATACGGTTACTGATTTGAAAAGAGAAATAAATGTTTATTCTAAAAGAATAACATAAGAATTATTTCTAAGATAGAAATAATCGAAGAAGTAATTATCCAATGATTGGATATTTACAAATCACTGTACCGTACTGTTTTTACTGTACTGAAGAGAAGAGAAGAGAAGTAAACCACTGTTTTTATTACTGAACTGCCACGCGTTTTAAAGTATATTGAAGTGAAAAGAGATAAGTGGTTTACTTTGTGGAAAAACGAAAATTATATCGTTTTGAGAACAATCAATTTAGTATTCTCTACAGTTGCTTCTAGGTTCCGGAACAAGTATGGTATTCTAAAATACCTACCTTACTCTATCTGGATCCCTAGCCGACTATAGTATCCTTCCTACATGTGTGCCTAGAGCCAACTAGGAAGATTTTAAAGAAAATGAAAAAAATTATTTTCAGCATATAGATAGCTGAATATCAAGTGTGACATATAACTCTCTTACTGAGCCATGGTTTGCTCACTCCCCAATTTTAACATTTCAGGTTTTGATGATGGTGAGATCCAATATTTGCGGATAACAGCTGCACATAATGGACAATGTGACAGACCGACTAAGATATATCAGGTACGATCATTTATTTTCTATATTTAGACATGTCTACAGTACTACATATTTGTAATTAAGATAGGGGATGTGTATAATGTTAACAATATTTTATTAAATTGTTTAACATCAAGTGTAAAGTGAAGTATCACAGACAGCCCAACCGGATAAATTGTGTAAAATAAAATAAAAAAATGTGGTAACGGGGTGTTATAATTAATCTATCATTTGTCTGTCAAATCAATCATATCAATACCATTAAAGTCACTATAGAAGTTTGTGATAACGTATTAAGCTTTTAGAGAAAAACCTAATAGCTAGACACAAAGACATGGAGTCGCCACCAACCATTCTACCTAGGTGTGATTGGTCACCTATTCAAACTAAGGATAAGGCCTGGTCTGCGTTCAAAGATACTAGGGTTCGGGAGTACGGTTACGTGTGAGGAAGGATTAGCACCCTCACAACGCCCATCCTAAAATGGTACCACTTAGTTTTAGGTCATCTTCTAAATTTGCTTATGTTGACTTTAATCTCGATATAATTATTATTGAAAAATATTTCTAAGTGTCCTCCATTAAGCTGGTGGGACAACTCAAAAATCTTTCTCACCTCAAGAGTATTCAAGTAGTACTATGCGACTTGCTTGAAAAGGCTCCGTCGTCGAATTCATTTTAATATTTTATGAGAAATTCCTAACTTTGACTCCTTCTATCTAATTTATTCTTACCATTCTATTATTTATTAATTCTTAATTTTATTTGTTTATTTTTGTGCGAAAATGAATATGAATTATTTTTATCAAAAATTCCTTTTAGATCTTCCATTAAGCTGGTGAGACCCAAAAGAAATTTTTTTACCTAAAGATTTCCAAATCATTACTTAAGCGTAAATCTACTTGGAATCTCATCATAGGAACAATCAATATTCACTCTCAATAACTCCTATTTATCATTTCATTACCATTTATTATTGTTATTTTATTATTATAGTTAACATGAATTATCGGAAATTTTTATCTTCTTAATTACTTTTGATTTTAATTTTAACTTTAATTTAATGTTTTTAGATAAAAACCACCTATTCTATAATTAAAAAATGAATAAAAATCACTTATTATTGAAAAACTATCTCTAGGTCATCCATTAAGCTGGTGAGACCTTGAAAATAATTTTCCTACCTAGAAAATTTCAAGAAAATCACTTATGCGTAATTCTCTCGATATTTCATCATTGGAGTGGTTCATATTCACTTACATTATAATTTTCATATCTAATTTTTATTCATTTTATTCCTTATTTTGTTACTCATTATTATTTCTATTATCGTGGACTATTAATTATCGTTTCTAATTTCTATAACTTATTCTTATTCCAATTCAATAACAAATTTACTAATCATTTGTATTTTAATTTTAAAAAATGAATATAAATTACTTTTTATTGAAGACCCTATTTAGACCTTCCATTGAGCTGGTGAGGCCTCGAATACAACTTTCTTACCTAGACATTATCAAGAAAATTACTTGAGCGTAATTCCCTTGATATTTCATCATCGGAGTAATCATATTCATTTTTATTATTTTAATATCTAACTTTGGTTATTTCATTTATTTCCCTCCTTATTTGCCAGTACTATTTTTATTATATTATTATTAATCATTAACATATTTTCTAATTTTATAACTAATTATTTTTACTGTTATTTTATAATAAATTTATTTTTATATATATTTTCTTTTAAAATGAGTATGAATTATTTGTTACCAAAAATCCTATCTAGACCCTCCATTAAGCTGGTGAGGCCTTGGATAAGATTTTTTACCTCAAGATCACTAAAGTACCACTTAAGCGTGATGCCTCTAGAGATCGTCGGAATTATTAATATTTACTTTTAGTTTTTAATATCATAATTAATTTTTCCTTGTCCTTATAGTTTTCAATAATCTGTCTTTAATTTATTTTAATCCTAATTCTGAAATAAACAATAAACAAATAATAATACATCAACAAAATATAGAATATCAACACGCCAAATCGAATTATTTCATTCACATTAACTACCTAGTTTAATTATCAAAGTCAATTTCTCAAAATTAATATCTTAACATCAATTTCTACCTTTAATTAAATTACCTAAATTATCTTACACAAATTTCTAATTAAATGAATCATATATATTAAATTAATCTAGCAAAACACTTAACTAATAATAATAATAAGTATTGAATCAATGGTTTAGCCTTCATTTTGCACAAAAGCTATTTCATGGCAAAGCTTCATACCTTTTTTGTTTAACTTTCCATGTAGGTGAACAAAGCAAGCGATGGATGTAGGACCATGGTGTAAACCGGGCTTGTTTTTTTCTTCTTGTTTCGCCCGTGTACTGCTTCTCCTCTCCCTATCGGCATGCATGCCACGCACCAGCAAGCTGCAGCAACTTTGGACAGCTTTCTTTCTTCTTCTTGTATTCCCAGCTACAGCACTACCTCTTTGGCCTTTGGGTTTCTGTGCAACTTGAGCACCGATTCTTGGATCCTCCCACAACCTCCGGATCTCTGACCACGCAACACCTGCTGCGCATGCCACCTGCACACAGCACAGCAAAGCTCTGCCCGGGTGTCGATTCAAGCAGGCTTCACGCCACTAACAGCTTCTGTTTCCAGCTCGTCTCCACTTCATGCACGCACCAGCAGCTTCTGTCTAGCAACGAGTTGCCACCTCAAACTTCTTGACTGCGGCTACGTCCTACTTCCTGCTGTCCTTGCGCACTGCAACATCCCCTTCAACTACAATACCGACAGGCAGCTTCCAGAACAGCAAAACATCACGTTCCAACAGCTTCAAGCGCCGCACATGTCCAGGTAGCAAGCTTCAGCTATTTGGCTCTTCTGCTACAGCCCCAACAACAGCAGCCAGCAGCCTGTCATGTAGCTCTACTGCTTCGCTCTCTGCACTTTACTTCATCAGATTTAACAATCCAAATGGAGTATGCAGTACAGGTTGAAGATGGGGACAGCCAGGGAAGGTTCTCTCCTGACTAAGAACTGTGGGAACCTTTCTTTAGGTTTTTTTTCTCTTTGGTTTTTCTTTTCTTCTCCCCTTTTCTCCCTAAGGTTTTCTCCTTGTCTCCCCACTCGTGGCCAGCCCCCCTTTTTTTATTTAATTTTCCTTCCTTTTCTTGATATGGGTATTAAACCAACTTTATTTCCTTTCCATCCATGCACCAATTTGAATTTGACTTGTATCTTCATTGATTCTCACTTGATTCACTCATTGATTTTGATTTTCTTTCTAAAATTTTCAAATTTTTGACTTTGCCTTTGTTTTAATATTCTGATTTTTTTCAAGTTTCCCTTCTTTGATCACTTTATTTTTGTTATTTATTTTTCTCTATTTTTTATTTTCTTTTCATTTTTATTTTTTAATAATAAACAAGATAGTAATACAAAAATTAGATTCATCTTCTAATTATCAAACCCAATAGGCCCAATAACATTAAAAGACCTCGGACAAAATGGGGTGTCTACAAAGTTAACATCTAAGAAACTCATGCATGAACTGTATCCCTACAGGGACCTGTATAGGATTAGGCGTACCCACGTGGGGCTAGGCATCCAGCCCTAACCCGTTCCTACCTGTAACAATGATCATTGTCGAAGATCTACAGTATACACTCATCAGTGACAACTGTGATCGGAAAAGGGGAAGGTACTGGGGACTTAGCTATGGTCTCCCAACCCTAATCATCAATTTGTATGCATGAATCCACAAAGAGCTAACACTCTTATAAAATCATTTTCATATATCTTAAATTCACAGTAAATCAATTTTCATGTAAACTATTTCAATTGATTTCTATTCATGTAAACAAATCAACACTTTATATATTCTAAATAAATCTCATAAAATTCATAAAACATGTAATCATCATTTCACGTATTCAAATATTCAAACTATATAAAAATACTATTCATTTAAGATACTGAGCGTGTAAATAATTAAGGGAAATTTTTTATAATTTTCAGTAACCTTTCGGTAAATTTCTATCCTAACCCCTTTCATAAATTTCGATTTATAATTCTAAATCACCCACTTTTTCCCACATGCATGCACAGTATTTCCTACACTACTTTCATATACTATTCCTTGCCTTATTTACAGTGTAGGAAAATAAATCTAGTCGCGACACCGAGCCCTTAATCCTCCAAATTACGAGCTACAAAAATGGTAATTAAAATAATTAGACTTATTCCTTTACTTCTCCTCATCTTCTATTTTATTCGTTTACACTTATGAATTTACATGAAATTCCTATGAATTACCATTTGGTCAAACATGGCCTTCAACAATAAGCATTATTTTCCTTTCATTTTAATTTCATGCTTAACCTATATTTATTTCCTATCCTCATTCCATCTACCATTTTAATCATCAACACTTGGAATATTTTATGGGAATTTTATCATAGATTCCTCTCAATTACATATCAACCATAGTTCTAAATTGAGTATTCTATTAATTTTAAAATCATGGTTAATGCTATTGTATTTCATGCTATTAACTTCTACCGATCTCATGTTGAAATCACCAAAATCCCATTAAAATAACCCATGGCCGATTACTTCTTGAATTTCTATGCTCACCATTATATCTTATTTATTCCTACAACAATTTTCTTATTACCATGCATTAAAGTCACGCCACCCTCATCTTTTTAAGCATCAAAGTCAAAATCCTTCCTCCATTTTTCTACTACTAGTTGTACAATGTTGACTCATTTCATATTTTTATTAATTTAAGCTTTATGGCTATATTTTCTCCTTAATTAGCCCACATTTTTTGACTAAATTAAAGGCTCTACACTTATTTTCAAAATGTAGTTAGCCCTTAATTTCACCTTTAACACCACCATCTTCATCACCTATCCTTTTATATATATATATATATATATATATATATATTTGGCTACATTTAATTTATAGTCAAATTTTCTTTTCCATTTGCCAAATTTTTTACTTCACCCTCTTTACGTTGGTCATGCCTTTAACCCAAACAACAACCTTTATTCTTTTGTTATTCACGCCAACAACACCAAAAAATTAGTCTTTCTTCCACTTCCCTTTTACGCCATCAACATTGACTCAAACCCTCATGAATGAATTTTCAACAGCCCAACAATTCCATGTTTTAATTAATCTAATTACATGGCTGCCTTTATTTCCTTGTAAGATTGTATCTTCTACCTTCCAAGCCATTCAACACCATAATTTCACTATCACCCACACATAACCGAAACCCTTAAAGTTCACTACACTCAATTCTACTTCAAACCACAATCATAAACCTCATTTACTCCTTTAATACAGCCATGAACAAGAAATTAAAGTGCATAAAACAAGTGATGGAAATTTACCTGTTCAAGAACAAATTCTGTCAGCACAGAATAGCCCACTTATGGTGGTTTTTGGCTAAGCTTTTTGGATGGTTTAGAAGCTCTTGAGATGGGGATTAAATCCTATGAAGAAACCTAAGTGGATCAATGGAGGAAAACGTAAGTTTTACATCGCCAAACATGAAAGACACGAGGAGAAAAGAGTAGAAAACGCAGAGTAGAAACGGGAAACAGGGCAGAATGGGTGAGGATTGTAAGGAACGTGGTAGAAGGCTTGTGTTGTCTTCGTTTTATTGGTTATAATTATATTTTTTATTTATAAAATCTTATTTAATTCCAAAAGGTCTAAATTGCTCACTTAAAAATCCTAAAACTATAAACTTTGTCACTACATAGTACAATTCCTGTCAAGTCATATTTTAAATTTAAATTTTCATTTATTTTGTTTATTTCTTAAGTCAAATTAGTCAAAAATTGACCAACTTTGACTAGCCCTTACATATAACCAATTTGCCCTCAACCAACTTCAATAATTCCATTTCAGCACCTTAAATAAATATAGGAAAAATAGAGAATTTGGGCTCTCACAACATATCATATAAAACATTTCCCTTTTAACATATCACATATCATATAAAACATTTCCTTTTAACATATCACATATCATAGTGGAGACTGAGGCAATCACCCATATCGTATCATACTATAGATCTCGAAGGGTAAAGAAATAAACATATCAAATCTATGACCATAGTCTATAATCGTACTCGGTGGATCACTGATCAGGTGTCGACCAGGACTACATATCACATGTCACATATTACGTATCACGTATCACATATCACATATCAGCATGATAGATGGGCCTACTAGTCTCAAAACAGTGCTTTTCATCATAAATTTACCTTTATGGAATTTATAGAAATAATTAAATTATAAATAAAACTATAAAGGTTATATAATAAATCAAGTGAATATTTAAGAAAACATTTATAAAATATTTACTTTATTCCTTTTTCATTTTCCATTTCATATCACATATAATTCATATATCGGTAGAATTTTCGGTGATCTCATTATCACCAATTTCAATAACATAAATATTTTAAAAATAAAATTCGGTATATTCATGTTTTATGAAAAATAAATAAATTCCTCTTTTCCGTGAGTTCGAAATTACATCTCATTTAAGAATATCATTTATGATAATTTTAAATAATTTTCTAAAATTTTTCGGTAGCATAACGGCTGCCCGTTTACTAACCTCCTTGCACAATTTAAACAGATTCAACATTTCACAACCAGCCAATTTCAACATTTTTCAACCACATCAATTCACCAATATTTTCATAAAATTATGCACGTTAAATTTATGCACTCGAGATATCACTACAGGCTACATATGCATCCCTTACCTGTCTGACAATTTCTCGATACTCGAGCGCGCCACGCGTAAACCGTAGCTCCCGAATTGCCATAAATTATACCAAAATTATTAGTTCATTGAACTCTTATTTTTGAACTAATGTTCATGTCTCAATGCAGCCACATTGGATACTATGGATATTTTTGCAGTCTAAATTATACCAATAGTATAACATAACTTGCTCGTTTTGCGTCGGATTTTAAATCCGAGCATACTGGCATTTTCCTTATGATCTCTATAGTCATAATCCATCACCAAAACATCAAAGTCAGCCATGGAATAATTCCCCTTCACCATGGTCGAATGGGGTGTTGGCTTTTTCATGAAGAATTTAAACAATCTAAGGTTAGATCTATAATCTACCATGTTTAATTTCCTATTTATCATCCATTTTATACTTTGAATCACTTGGGTTCATCATGCTACCTCCATGGCCGAAACCCATAAAAATGGCAACATTTTATTTAGCCAATGGAACATAAATCTAACGGCATGCATGAAAACTACACCTTAAAATTAACTAGAATCCATTTTTGAAATCAATTAAAACCACAAGATTTGGCAAAACCATACCTTGACTGAATGCTTCCTGAGTTTCTTTCTCCTTGTTTTCTTCCTCTTTTGATGATATATTGGTAGCTATGGATAGAGGAAGTGATGGGGAATATTTTTGTTAGAAATAGCTTTCTTGAATTTCTAACTATTTTTGGTGTTTTGGAAGCTTTAAAATTTTTCTTTTCTTTTGGTCATGGAGGTGTCGTGAGGTTGCTGATGGAGAAAATGAATAGTGCCAGCTGCAGCTGCAATTTTCTGCTGAGTTTGGTCTTCTTCACCCAATGAGAAGCTGCCACGTGGCACAATCATAAATTCCATTCCAATTTTCCATCATTTATTCCTTTGTCATACTATTATTATTAATTTTCAGTTTATAAATTTTTTTAATTCAATTTAATTTATTTTATTCAATTTCTGGTCATTATTGATTAATTTGACCAGTCTCCCTTCATGTTGAATGACCATTTTACCCATGGTTACTTAAAATATTAACGATTTTGCCATTAAGCCTCTTTTTCGTAAAAGCCGTGTAAATGACCTCCAAAAATTATAATTCCAGCACCAATAGATCACATTTAATGTAACTTGATGAATGAAAGTGGTTTTGTTACCGTGCGGTGCACCGATAATGTGAAATTACAATTTTACCCCTTATGGACCACCAGTGAAATTTTCTGATCAAACCAACTTTTTCCACCAATCTTTGGGTACCATATTTTTCTACTTATTTTGTAGAGTATTATGATCTTTTTTTCTTTATTTTAATTCATTTTAGTTTGGGGGGAAATTACTAAAATACCCCCAGAGCGTATACGTCATTTTTTAATTTGTTTCTAAAAATTCACCAATTAAGGCCACTTGGGTATTTTCACTTCCAAATCACCATAATATTAGTATTTAACTTCCCAAAAATTATTTTCTCACTCATATCATTATCCAGACCCTGTATTTCTAAGTGGGGCCCACATGGCTTCTCACTTAAGATTTAGAAAAATATTTAAAATAAATTTCTTTATTTATTTACTTTAGCTTATCTATTTACCTTAAAAATTAATTTTACAGATATCTAATACCAAAAATAGGAAAATTTCGGGTTATCACACTTCTCCATTTCCCTAATTCCTCTCTCACCAAATTTTGTGTCCCAAAACTCCCTAGAGCCATCCATACCGAGAATAAGAGAAGGAAAGGAACAAAAAGTGTTACGTTTATTTTCTATTTAGTAGCTAGGAGTAGAAGCTAGGAATTTGGATTTGAAATGCCTTTTTTTTATTTGGTTGTAGCTTTGTTGGTAGGCGTTCAAAAGGATTATGTTGGGGTTGAAGTTGGCTAGTGTGAGTGTTTTTCGGATATGAGTGTTTTGTAACTCGATTGTGATGATGTTTTTGGGGTTCTCTGGTCTGTGTGGGATTGAAAGGGTTGTGTTTGGGATGGGCTTCGTTTGGTAGCAAGGTGTGGGTGTTGCTAGGATTGTGGGTTCGGTGGTGTAGTAATGGTGATCTATTTTGAATGGTCGTTGTGTTAGAAGTCTGAAAGGGAAGAGGTTGTGAAGATGAGTGGTAATGGGCTAACCAGAAAAATCTCACTTGGGGTGGTCAAATGCTATGTGGTAAAGCAGTTTCGAGTTGCACGAGTGAGAGAAGGCTTCCTCTTTGTCAATGGAGTGATGGAAGCGGTTATGTTAGGTGGTGGTGTACTAGCAAAGGGATCGAATGGCTTCCTGGAGGGCTCGGTTTGCCGACTCTCACTGGCGGAGGGGGTTGAAAATGGTGATGGCAACCAATGGCAATGGCTGTGTTAGGGCTGTAATGGGGACTGGTTTTGGTGGTTTCAATTCTGTTGATTGAGCGATTGAGGGTAATGGTCATTTCAGAAATTGATGGTAAAGATGGTTTTCAATTTTTGGCTAAGGGTTTTTGGGTTTGAAGAGGATGAAAGCTAAAGTAGTGGATTTTCAGATGGAGGATGTCGAATCTTGGTGATGGTTGGTAATATGTTGGATTCTCAGCAAAAATTTTTTAGTGAGTTCTTTGAAAGTCTGTAGCTAGAGAAATCAAAAGAGCCGAAAATCCCCCTCTCCATTTTAGAATGATTAGTCTGTGTTTTAACCTCATTAAGATCATTCATTTTGTACCATCTATAGTTCGGTCCAGGGGATTTTAGCAACAACCTTTAGACATCAAAGTGACTCTTATGGGGATGGGAACTGGCCATATGGGGATGAAAGAGTTGCAGGTGGCTGAGTAACAGGGTAGAGAGGCTATGAGAGGGTAGAAGGAACTGGTGCCGTGCACTACACTAGCTCTTTCCATTTTTTTTAAACATTTTTTTAAATGAATATTAATAAAAATCAAATTGAAAACAAAATTTGAAAATAAAGGTAAAAATAAAAAAAAATAAATTGAAGATTTTGGCCAATTACTCAAATTAAATTAGACTTCTAAGTCTATAAACCTAATGAAGTCTATAGACTTAATACTCAAATAGACCCTCAACATTTAGCATAAAATGGAATTAAGCCTTCAACGTTTTATTGCATGAAAATCAGTTCATAAACTTTTATTTCATTGAAAATAAAGCCTCAACTTTTTAAAATTATGCAATTAAGTCCAAATCTGTTAAATGACACTAACTTCCGTTAGTGTTGCACACGTGGCAGCCAACTAAGCTATTCACGTAAGCTTTCACGTTAGATGTCCAAACGGCAGTTAGTGTCATTTAACAGATTTAGACTTAATTGCATAATTTTAAAAGGTTGAGGGTTTATTTACAATGAAATAAAAATTTATGGACTGATTTTCGCGCAATAAAACGTTGAGGGCTTAATTCTATTTTATACTAAAGGTTGAGGATCTATTTGGCTATTAAGCCAAGTCTATATGACTCAAATTTACACGAATTTTATCAAACTTTAAACTACAAAAATACACCTTAATTAAATTTGTGTAAATTTCATTCTGTAAGATTTGATCTTTAAATTTTTAAAATTGTCAAGTCCGGACAAAATTAGGTGTCATAATGGGTCTTTGATAAAATCGGTTTCATTGTTATTGGCTTGAGATTGACTTGTATAGATCCATGGCAATGTCATAATGGGTCTTTGATGAAATTAGTTTCATAAGATTTATTGGAGTCAATCCTAAAATTGCAAGAACTATCATGATGAATAAAAAAGTAGACATTGTATCATACTTATTAATTAGTTGTGATATAATCAATGAAAGGATATTAATTACATTACTTAATAGTCAAAAATGCATTAACTATAAGCATGAAATGGATATAAGTGCTAAATGTTTTATTGCTTGTAAATCAATCCATAAACTTATTTATTGTAAATAAATCCATAACCTTTCAAAATCTTGCAATTAAATCCAAATTTGTTAAATGGTACTAACTTTTGTTTATATTGCACACGTGGCATGCCACATGGTAATCCACAAAGCTATCCATATGTGAGAGCTAGTTATACTATTACTGTACATGATGTTAGATAATGGTTCACTATTCAATTCCTGTATATTTTACAGGTTATAAGTGAAACAGTGACGTGGACCTCACGGGCTCTACAATGTCCAAATGGATGTGAGACTGTCAAAACAAAAACATCTGGAGGGTATGATAAGCCTAAGGTATGAATTTTGAGCCTAAAATATTTTATTTATATTATTTTTGGGAAGCGTGCATATAATTTAGAAAATGTCGATTAACAACATAGCCCAATGGCATTTTCGTAAATTGTGGTCAAACTAAAATGAATTTGGACCAAGTAAAAATAGCATGATATTCGACATAAAAATAAGTCCTAGGCTAGGTTAATGGATAGATCGAATCGAAGGTTAATCAGAAATTTATGCGATTTACCCAATAGGGGTAATTTCGTAATTTCACCTTCACGGTAGGTCAAACCAGAACCAAACCACCTTTATTCATCAAAATATGTTTAATAATAATTTTTGGTGATAGAATCTAAATTTTTGGAGTTTAATTACATAGTTATAAAAATTACGAAAGCTTAAGGGTGTTTTCGTCCAAAAATTTCATAACCAAGGGCATTTTCATAATTTTGCCCATATCTAGAGAATTCTAAATATTTCTTCTTACAAGTGCCGGCCACTATTCATTTTCTTCCACCTCCCAACTCCATGCCACCATTGGAGAAAAAAAGAGAAAAAAAAAAAAAGAAAGCTTCCAAACTACCACAAATTCACATTATTTCATTAAACTTTCTTCTACAAAATTTATCTACTCATCATCATTTCTTCACCCATACCAAAATCTTATTGAATAAGTGACAAAACAAAGAGAAAAGAGGAAGGGAAGGTTTCGGCCACAAGGTAACTTTCACCATGCTTGAAGTTTCATTTGATTCTCATAGTAGAAAATAACTAATTCAAGTGTGTTAAGCATGAATCTAGTGTTAGATTAAATTAATTTGAACTAAATCATGCTCCACCATTTATGAGGGTTTCGACCAAGTATGGAAGTCCATGAAACCATAATGTTCAATGGGTGAAAAAGATGCCAAATTGATGAATGAATATGGCTAAGCATGAATGTAAGGTTAGATTGTTAAAAAACCATGAATTTAGCATGATGATGATTTCGGTCATGGCAAGGGGAGGTAGGATTGTGGCTGCATTTGATGAGTTTAGGATGCCATTAGACTGTAGAAATTATGAGGAGTCCATCGGTGTAATCAGATTTAAAATCGGATTAAAAACAGAGAAGTTATGTTTTAGTACCAGTAGAATTTATACTGGTTTAATATTTCCAGTGTATAATGTGGATGCAATTATTGAAAGAAAATAATTTAAAAATTATATTGAGGTTAATAAATATTTTTGGTGAAATGCTTTGTAGCCTGGGAGAAATAAATTTTAAGTGGTGCTATCAGTGAATTCGCCGAAGTTAGACAAGTAAAGGATGAGTGCATAGGCTATAGGGATATTATGAATGCATGGTTTCAATGAGAATAATTTTATGGGAATATTTTGATACTCAATTGCTTTGGAAATTGTGCAAATTGCGGTTTTTGGCTGGATTGGAACTGTGTTTTACGTGCAGGGATGCTAGGTCATTAGCAGCCGTTATGCTGTTGAAATTTCTTAGAGAACTTTCCTAAAATATCATGAAATATTTTAAGTGCATTATTGAGTGATTTCCTAGCCTTGGAAATTAAATATTTAATATTTTTCATAAAATGGTGATTTACCAAAAACAATATGTAAATATTCATGTTATTGAATTTAATTAAAGTGAAGCTACCGATACATTTCTATAAGTGTTTTACAGTGTTATAGAAGGTTTATAAAATTTATTACTGAAGTGTGAATATTTTATAAATTGTTTTCACTGTATTATTTACTGTGTTATAAAATAACCTTTATGGACTTACTAAAGATTTTATCTATTTTATTAATTTCCATAAAGGTGATAATACTGTTTATATACTGTTTTGAGACTGTTAGGCCTCGTATCATGCCCACGTGTTATTGTTACTGTTACTGTTACTATTACTGTGTTGTTGATACTGATCCTATCTTCAGTGTCCTAGTTGTCACCTGATCAAGCACACTGAGGATACCTATAGACTATGGCCATATGTCTCACGTGTTATTATTATTGTTCCCTACGGGGATTATAGCATAGTATAATTTGGGTGTTGCTTCGTCTCCACCACTGTTACTGTTTACTGTATTGTTTTACTGAAATGCTATTGTTATCGAAGTGTTTACTGTTTATTGAACTGCTTATTGTACTGATTATCGATTTGTTACTGTCACTACTATTTACAAAAATTTATTGAAGCGTGTGACATATATTTTATGTGGTTTGATAAATACTTATTAAAGTATTTTATATAAATGGTTTTACAAACCATTTCATATTTATTTATTTATTTGTTGAAATTCTAATAAATGTGATTTCGTGTCAAAAATCAACAACTACTTCTTATAGTCGCTTCTAGGTTCCGGGACACGACAGCTATTCTAAAATATCTGCCATATTCTATCTGGATCCCTAGTCGACTATAGTATCCTTCCTTTACTATCTCTAGTGTACTGAAAGAAAAATAAATGCTTTTATGCATATAAATTTCATGATATCAGTTCTACGTAGGATTCTTTTATTGAGCACGTTTCGCTCACCCCTTTATATTCCCACCTCCACAGATTACTTGCAGTGATTTGATATAACAATTTGAGGATTTCGGCTGTGCTTTTGGTTACCCCGAGGCAGCTTAGTGTGGATCCTGGAGGTATAATTATTTCCTTTATATGTTTAGACTTATTGTACGGTACTATTTCATTTGTAAACTATGAATAGGGGATGTAATTGTTGAATGAAATACTGTTATGTAAATTAAAATAAACTATTTTTATAAAGTGTTCACTGTTTAAAGAGAGTGTGAAATAAAGGTATCGCAGACAGCCCAACCATCATTGTAAGTGTGAAAATGTGTGAATCACTGTGTATACGGACTGTGACACCATATCAGTTATTAAGAAAGATATCCAAATGATAGTTAATATTATTTAACAAATCTGGACTTAATTGCATGATTTTGAAAAGTTAGGGGGGGTTTATTTACAATAAAATAAAAGTTTATGAAATGGTTTGCATGTGATAATATTAAGCCTAGTTACATTGACAGACTTATTACTAAAATGCTTCGAGTTGAGAATTACTCTTAACCTTTCTAACATTTGGTGGTCATAATGCATAGCTAGATGTCTATTAATTTTCAAATCTGGACTTAGACCAATTAATTTTCACACACAAAAAGAATAGTCAATGGATGAAAATTAATTGGTCTAAGAAAATTTGGAAATTTTCATTTGAACTTATAATTAGACTTAATTAAATGTGTTTAATTAAGTAAACTGAATTAAAAGAGTTTTAATTAAGTCATTGGATCAAATTATAAATAAAAATGATTATTGGACTTAATTAAGAGATTTTAATTAAGTTGTAGTTCCCTACCATTAATAACAATTTGAGTATTATCTCTAATTAAATAGTTCAATAAAGAGATGGACCCAATAACAATTAGAATAAGTTCTGAAGGGTAAATGTACAATTAATGAAATACATTTAGCTAGCCTATAAATAGATTATTATGGCCAGCCACACATAAGGGATTTATCATCATGATGGTTAACGACAATACTAGTAAAGTCTTTGCCACCCACTCAATCCTTCATCTTTTCTCTCTTGCTTACTTAATGAAAAGTTTTTCTTCATACTTGTAAGCTTTAATAGATTGAGAATAAATTGTGGTGAGTTTATGATACTCAAGTTACTAGTATAGTGTGATAACCCTTATTTGCGATATCAATTGTAAGTGTACTATAGTGAATTTTAACTAATTTGAGGTTATTTTTGGAATTATGGACAGATTGTCGAAGCTGAGAATGTCCTGGTCATCTTGGTCAAGAATTGGTGAAATCGTATTTTTAAAAAAAAAAGGTAATTTCCAATCGAAAGATTATTTGGGTTTTAAATTCTGATTAAGGAGTTAGTGGAAGACTATGGAAAAGGAAGATTCTTAAGTAGTTTTAATAATTACCAATATTATAAACAGAGGTGATCATGGAATATTTATGACCTAAGAATAGTGGAAATTAGGTGGACATATATATATATGTGTGTTTGTTTGTGTGTGTATGTATGTATATATGTATGTATTAAGATATAAAGTAGGAAATTAATTAAGTAATTAAGATATACTATAAGGGAATTATATACATATATAAGATATGGAAATTAAATTTATAAAGACCATAAATAGTGGGGGACACATAAACATAGTCGAAATTATGTCTCAAAGAAAAAGGCTAGTTTAGGAGACATTATTATTGCTTGAAACAATAATTATTTATTAACTAATCCATTAATATTGAATTGGGTTATTAGAAGCTGATATTACAAGAGTTAAAGGGCTAGAAAACTGTGGGCCTCTTTAGGTTTGTCAAACAAAGGACACTTAAGATTTAATAGGCCAAATGAGGGCTTAACCAAAATACAGTTCATAATCCCTAAACTCTCAAAGTCTTGGCTATTGTTGAACCAAGAAGAGCTGGACAGTGTTTACGGTAAAGGAAACCTTATGGATTTCATGGAAACCAATGGGAAATGGCGTGAGGAAACTGATTATGCCATTGCATGTGTGAATCCCAAATATTTTTAGTCAAACTGAGAGTGGGTAGACTCAAGTAACACTCAACTGTAGCAAGAAAGAGGGCAAGATTGAAAGGGAAGTATAAAAGCTTGGAAATTGGCAATCGGTCTTGAGAAAACCAAGTAAGGAAATGGTTATTTTAGTGTATTGTGATTTAATTACCCTTGGGTATTGATTTAACAATTATCCATGACAATTTGGCTAAAAGGAAAACAGAAAGTGAGAGGGAGCTCTTGGTTTGAAAAAGCATGAGAGTGAAAAAAAAACAGAATTGGGAAAGAATGGATTATCTCGAATCTTGAAGAAGCTTAGTTTGCTGGGATTCTTAGGCAAGTGAGGTAATGTACTGACTTTACAATGTTTGATTATTATGCATGAAAATGAAATTGTGATGAATTAAATCAAATTGCTATTGTATGGATGAAGGATTAATTGAATTCCAGCTTGATGTTCAAATATGGAATTGATGTTCTGTTTTAGGTTGTAATTAAAACATTCAGTTTAATTGTTATACACGGAGAACAATTCTGGAAAACTTATGGTAGATAGCCTTTTAAGTTAGGAGAAAGTCAGTTTTGGAATTTCTTGATTTGGATTTCTATAACTTGAGATATGAACAAATGAGTGCAGGGTACTATGTCCAGAAACGTGAATCATGGTTCTGACTTTGAAAAGTTGTAGAAAATAGGTTAAATTGAATTAGGTTGCAAGCCTTACATTCCTAAAAAGGTAATTAAGTTAGATTGTGATGGTTCTGGGTTTGAACCAATTGGATATTTCTATAATTAAATATGAAGTATTTTGTGCAAGTAGGTCAGTGTAACACTGTGCCTGAATATGCTGGAAGATAGTGCAAGTTTAGAAATTTGCTGATGTTGATCTAGGAAGAATTAAAGATGAACCTTACATTTCTAGATATGGAAATGAGTTAGCTTTCATCTAGTTCTGGAATTTGTGGATTTGGAATTATGTAACTTAGGATATGTATATAAATGCAGGATACTCACTGCAGGGTACAAACAGCCTAGTGTCAACTTCAAAAATGCCTAGAAAAGAATCCAGATTGAGTTTGATTGCAAACTTTACATTTCCAAAAAGGTAAAGGAGTCAAGATTGATATGGTTTTGGGTTTGTACAAATTGCAATCCCTATAATTAGTAATATAATTTTTAACACACAAAGATCAGGAAACATCCTGCTTGATGTGCCAGATTTGAACGAAGGTTGGAAAATTATTGGAAATAGCACCGGATGAATTAGGAAGTAAGCTTACACTTCTAATTAGAGAACTATAATTAGGAGTAAACATAAAATTTACGCTTGGCCATTAGATTCTGAAATTTACACTTAAGGCTAGCACAATGACAAAAGGTCAGAAATCATAAAATGAAAAAATTGAATCAAGTATTATGAGAGGCTCAAGTGAGCAAAAAAGGCAACAAATAGAACTAGTTCATATTTGAATAATTAAGAATTACTCCTTAGTGTCATTTCTTATTCAATTGTATAACTCTTAATTCCTAGCATGTCATTGGGGGGTAATGAGTAACCTGATCCACCATGTGTTGTGTAGAGGGTAATGTTGAGGACTGAAATTGACTAAGAGCTCACATAGCTCATGTGGAACTTGATAGGTCAAGGAGGATTGAATCTGTAAGCTAAGGAAGTACTGTAAGTAACCCTAAGCAAACCTTGCATCCAAATTGTTATGCTTTAAATTTTGATTGGCTATTGAAACAAAATGAATGCTGCATATGAGATATCTTCCCTTGACTGTTGGCTTGATTTATTAGAATTGGTTTACAAACAGATAATAGGCTTGCAAGTATGGTACTGTTTTGTACGTACTATATAATTCAAGAAATATTCTAAATGTTTTAAAGGTTTAAATTAAATTTCTGACTTACTATAATTTCATTGTTTTGAACTGTAACCTTATCAATAACTTAAAAGCCTTGTGAGCCTTGGTTTGTGGAATTACCTCTTTATGAACTACAATATTTGCTATGAGGTTAGGGAAGAATGATTTGTAAATGATTACTAGAGTTCTATTTTAGACCAGGTTTTGAGACCTTAGGGCATTGTACCTTGAGAATTGTGTAGGCATTCTTGATTGACTTAGAGCACAGTTCTCGAGCATTAGTCTCAGAAACAATCAGCTTGTCCCTATACTAGTTTGGACAGGTCACGGTGTCATATGCGCAATGAACCGAGGTGGATTGGTTTGCATGGCAGCATCCTTTTTTGGGAGATTGCTACACTAGCTACATAGATCGTTATAGTGTTAGCTCTAAGTAGCCTTGATTGATACTATACAGATTCTTTTGGTACCACGAATTGTTTTATTCATGGCATTGCATGCTTTACGCATGATTTGATATTAAGACTTTTAGTATATTGATGGAACTCTATGTTTTGCCTACGATTTGTAATTGAATTTCCATACGTATCTTAAGCTTAATGTAGCATAATTCATTTGATATATTTGAAAAGTGATTTGAATTAGTTTTCACATAAGATATGCTTGGTATGATTTAGTTGCTTATTGTCGTTACTTACTGAGTTACGACTCACTTTCTCTTCTTTCCATCCTTTCAGATTGATCGATATTGTCACTACTGATTTTGGCTCGGGAAGTTCCTCAAGAGTGGTTTCCCCTGTACAATGTAAGGTATATGGCTCCTAGCAGATTGTATAGACATGGATAGATGATGGCACAATGTATTGATAATCTTTTGGTTGTATATATATACACTTACTTGATAAGTCTGGGATGTAAGCTAGGTTATATTATTATTGGGATATTAAACCATTATACTTGTTGAGCTGATATTATGTATGTTTGTAGATATGCTTGAATATATTAAGAAGTTTGATGTTAAATGATCTTATTATATCACTATAGAATGGCAGGGAATTTATCTACTGATAGAGTTAATAAGTTAATAAGAGATCTTAGTGAGCAAAGGATCACATAAATCGAAAGGTAGCCTACACAATCACCTACAAACAAGAAGCGAAGTAAAAAGAAAAAATTAGCCACAATTTAAGCTTTGTAAGATATTAAGAAGGACAGGACGTGTCATATAATGATGGTTTGATCTAACCTCTCGAAAGCTGTATTGCTAATTGTGTGGACTTACTTTAGAGACCATCACACATGAGGTGGTTTGTGATTCAAGAAAAGAATATAAAGCATTATCAACAAGGATCAAGCCTTAGACTACAATATCTAAAGCATAGGTATGGTTCTAAACCCCTATATGTGATAATTGAATGTTCTTGGTCAAAAAGATTCATTAGGAATTGGTTTCTTGAAGTAAAAAAAAAAAAACTTTTGTTTTCGCTGCATTTATTCACTATATGTTCATATATGATTCACCTATGCATGTCTTAGAAACCTAAACCATGCATAATGACCTCATCAAAATTTTTGAATGCTAATTGAGTGCAAAAGGGCCTACAAATAGTACCTAACCTACTAAAAAAAAGGTCATAGACTATATTTACTTAAAAAATAGACTCAAGTTACTGTAACCGAGCGTAGTCTAATTTTTAACTACGGTTTAAAAGTTTAACCACATTTTCAAACTTTAAACATCATGGTTCTAATTATGTTTATATAAAAAGTATAATCTAAGAAGTCATTTGATATCGTTTGTTGTTTTCTGTTTTCTTTTTTTGAAAATTTTGTTTTTGTTTTGTTTTGTTTTGTTTTCAATTTCTGAAAACAAAAAACATGTTTGTTTAATACTGTTACGTTTTGAAAACAAATATTTAAACTGATTTAGATATAATAATTCAATTCACAAAATAAAATTTTAAAAATTAAATAAAAAATAATATATTTATTAAATAATAATATGTAGATAATATTAAATAATATTATTTTACATTATTTAATACTAATATTAAATATTTTCATTCAATCATATAAAAATTTAATATAATTTAAATAATATTATAATTCAATATAAGATTAAATAAAATAATATTATTTAATTTAATTGTAATAATCATAAATTATATTTAATAATAATTTTTTATTTAATTGTAATAATAATATTACATTATTAAATAAAATATTTAACTAATTAATTTATAATAAATTATATAGTTATTAAAACATATTATATTTTATATAAATAGTATTATTTAATGTTAAGTATTTACTTATATAATAATATTAAATTATTAAATAGTAGTAGTGATATATTTTAAATTTAAGATAGAATATAATATTAAATAATAATATTGTTTAGTAAAATAAAAATTAATTATATTAGATAATAATATTAATTATTAACATATCAAAATTATAATAAATGATATTATTTAAAATATATAATATATTCAATAAATTATTATAAAAATTTAAATTAAATAATATTATAATATTATAGTTTAATGGAATTTATATTTAATTGCTTTTATTCAACTTTTTTATATTAAAATAAATATATTAATTTAAAAATATTAATTAACATTTTATATTAAAATTTAATATTATTTTATCTAAAAAATTAAATAATTTTATTTATATTTTTATTATAAAAATATTAATATTATATTAATATATAAACTCTGTTAACTTACTTATAAACAGTAACAGAAATGAAAACATGTTTCCAAAAATAATGGAAACAAGAAATTCTTGTTTCCAACAATTTTGAAAATTCTTGTTTTCGTTTTTGTTTTTTGAAAATGGAAACATGTTACCAAGCATGTTTTTTATTTCTGTTTCCAAAAAAACTGAAAACAAAAACAGAAAACAAGAAACAAAAATGATACCAAACGACTTCTAAGATAATAAAAAACCATATTTTACTTAAACGTAATTTAAAAAAAACATCACTTTTAACCAAATTGTAGTCTTTAGAAATTAAAAAAATATATAAATTTACAATTTCATAAAAGCTAATGTTGCAAAAGACTACGAGTTTTATTGTGATAACCACAAATTTTCTATTTTTGAAAATTAGTATTAAAGAAAATAGATAAGAGGAAATAAATAAATTAAACTAAATAAATAAAATTTATTTACGAGATGGGAATATCGTTGAATTCCCGAAATTAAGGAAAGTGAGGAATTTAAATTTTGGATATAATGAAAATAAAAAAAATAAAGTCGGAGTTATGGAAAATAAGGAAAGGAGGAATATATTTTGGATAAATGGAAATCCAAATTAAATAGGAAATGAAAATGGAGAAATATAATTAGGATATTAAGAGATCCAAATTATAAGGAACAAAATGGGATATTCATATAATTATATATTTAATTATATAAATATATTTTTATTAAATAAATACATGTGTATATTTATATACAATTTTGTATATAAATAAATATATATATATGAAATATATATATATATTAATTTCAATTAAAGAGTATATATATGTATATTGTGTATAGAATATATATATATATATATATATTGTTATAATTATATTGATATATATTATATAAATATAATTATAATACAAAAAAAAAAAGAAAAGAAGAAACAGAAACAGAAACGGGATCGAGACCCCGTTTCTGTTGAAAATCCCGAAGCTAGCCGACCACTGTCGGCGGCCGCCGGAGAAGGAAAGGAGAAGAGGGAAGGGAAGCGTCGTCGCCGGTAAAGGAAGAGGAAGCCGACGCCAACGCCGGCGAAGCGAAACGAAGAAGGAATCGGCGTGAAATGGAAGCAAAAGCAGGAAGAGAAAAGAAAATAAGAGACGGTGGTGCCGGCCGATCCAGGCACCGCCACTTCCACCGAGGCACCGCCGGAGGGAGAGGAAGAGGATGGAGGCCACCCGAGGCGCGGTGAACGGCGGAGGAGGGCCGGCGAAGAGGAAGATGAAACCGAACCTATTCCGCCTCGATCCGTCGCCGTGCCGCCGATCTAGACTGAACGGAGGCCACCGGTAGCTTCGTCGTGCCATCGGCCAGCTGAAGGACGCCTGAACCGTCGGAGAACCGGCCGCCGGTGAAGAACTGGTGAGGAAGAAGGCTGAACCGGCTGACGGGAAAAGGAAGAGGAAAAAGGAAAAGAAAAAGAAAAGAAAAAGGAAAAAGAAAAAGAAAAAGAAAAAGAGAAAGAAAAGAAAAGAGAAAAAGGAAAGAAAAGAGGAAAAAGAAGAAAGAGAGAGAAAAAGGAAATTTTCGGAATTCGGAAATTTCGAGAATTATGAGAACTCGGGAATTACGGGAATCGGTAAGAAATCTCGAAAAGTGATAAATTATTTAAATAATTTATTTATTTAAATAATTATGAAAAAAATTCTAAATTTTAGAATTTTAATTCCAGAAAATTCCCTCGATGACCGAGCTGATGGAATCGGGTGAGGTGAACAAGGATGCGACGAACGAGGCGGTCGCCGACCCGAAACAGGTAAGGAATGCATGTGCAGCACTGTAAGGATATTCAGTCTGCATGTTTTAATTTCAAAATATTTTATGAAAATATTTTATGAAATGATTATGATGAATGATTGGTTGGAATTTGGAATGAAGTACTGGCTGGAAATTATAAACTGTATTTTCCGTGCAGGAGGCTAGCCAATCGGCAGCCGTTATACTGCCGAAAAATAATCAAAAATTATCGAAAATTTCTAAAAAATTTATAAAATCATACTAAATGATTTATTTCACAAGAAACGATTTCCAACCACGAAAATCGAGAAAATGATTATTTTTCATAAAACATAAATATAACGAAATTCATTTTAAAATATTCATGTTTTCGAAATTAGTGATAATGAGATCACCGAAAATTCTCTCGATATATGAATTATATGTGATATGAAATGGAAAATGAAAAAAGGATAAAGAGAATATTTTATAAAAGTTTTCTAAATATTCTCTCGATATATGAATTGTCGTAACGATTTTCGTCCGGGGACTCGATCGCTAGACGATTATGAAGAAAACACAAAGAGGAGTCGCCACCAATCTTTTTTGACTAGGTGTGATTGGCCACCTAAAATTATTTATCTTTTCAATAAAATCTTAAAATTAATTAAGTTTTATCAAAAAAATAATTTTTGGTCTACGAAAACAAAGTTTGGGTTCGGGAGTTCGGTTACGTGTGGGGAAGGATTAGCACCCCCCACAACGCCCGTTAAAAAAAACGGTACCACTTAATCATGCCTTATCTTTCAATCTTAATAAAATGATCTTAATTAAACATTTAAAAAGAACTCCATTTATGTTGCAATCATTTTTATTATTTGTTTTATTTTGAAATATTTAAGTTTTATTATTTTTTTATTTAAAATAAGTGAAAATCTTTTGTATTGAAAATTATTCCGAAATACCCCAATACTTTTGGTAGCATTTCAGATAATTTCCTCACCTAGGGATTTCTTAAGAATCGCTACTTGCGATTTCTATAAAATCCCATCCTCGAAGATTCACACTTATTTTGAAATTTCATGGATGCAAATGATGCAATCAAGATACAGATGATGCACATGAGAAATCCATTATTCATTTATACTTATATTATTATTTTGTAATTTATTTATATTTATAAAATCTTGTTTTTATTGAAAAATCATACTAAATATTCCAATACGCTGGTAACATTTAGCATATCTCTCTCACCTAGAGATTAGTTAGGAATCACTACTTGTGAATTCCGCAACATCTCATCATCGAAAATCTTTAAAACTTATACTTTCTATTTAATTTTTAATTGTTTTATTATCATTTATTTCCGAAGGTTAATTATAACAATTTTATTTATTATTTGTTTATTAATATTAATTTATTTCATCGAACTAAAATTACTTAAATACCCCAAAACGCTGTAATATTCAAATATTTTATTTCGACCCTAAGGATTATCAAAGAATCACTACTTGTGATTTCTAAGAAATCCTATCATCGGAAATTCTTTTAAAATGTATATTTGTGAGGCCCGCCTCCCGGACTACCTTACGCATCCGTATTGTCCGCTTTGGATTCTAGAGGTGGCCCCCGTCAGTTCGCTGACGTGGCACTTAGGTCCTCACGATTTCTTTCGCGTCCGCCGCTACTCGAACCCCTTACTTCCCGTAAGTGTCGAGTAACGACTAACCATTGGACCTAGTCCAATGGTTAGTCGTTACTCGACACTTACGGGAAGTAAGGGGTTCGAGTAGCGGCGGACGCGAAAGAAATCCGTGAGGACCTAAGTGCCATGTCAGCGAACTGACGGGGGCCACCTCTAGAATCCAAAGCGGACAATACGGATGCGTGAGGTAGTCCGGGAAGCGGGCCTCACAATAAGGTCCAATGGTTAGTCGTTACTCGACACTTACGGGAACTAAGGGGTTCGAGTAGCGGCGGACGCGAAAAAATCCGTGAGGACCTAAGTGCCACGTCAGCCGAACTGACGGGGGCCACCTCTAGAATCCAAAGCGGACAATACGGGTGAGTCAGGTAGTCCAGGAAACGGGCCTCACAATAAAACGTGTTTTTATTGTGACGACCAGTATCTCGTGGGCCGGTCGCACTCAACCGTATTGTCCGCTCTGGATTCTAGAGGTGCCCCCGTCAGTTCAGCTGACATGGCACTTAGGCCCTCACGGATTTCTTTCGCGTCCGCCGCTACTCGAACCCTTGACATCCAGCGATTCGAGTAACGACTAACCATTGGACCTAGGTCCAATGGTTAGTCGTTACTCGAATCGCCTGGATGTCAAGGGTTCGAGTAGCGGCGGACGCGAAAGAAATCCGTGAGGGCCTAAGTGCCACGTCAGCTGAACTGACGGGGGCAACCTCTAGAATCCAAGCGGACAATACGGTTGAGTGCGACCGGCCCCACGAGATACTGGTCGTCACAATATTTTTATTTATATTTATTTTAATACTTATATTTGCATTTATCTACATATTTACATTTATTTATTTATTTTGATAGTTACATTCTTATTTGTCTAACTATTTTAAAATTATTATTATTTTCATATCAAAACGATTTTTGATATCAAGATAAAATCAATTAGATGTTCCAATACGCTGGTAACATCCAAAGATTTTTCTCGACCCTAAAGATTGTCGAAGAATCACTACTTGTGATTTCTTCAAAATCTTATCATCGGAAATTCTCATTACTACTTTTTATTTTTATTTTATTTTATTTTGTTTTATTTTTTACATTTATTAATCATCGTTTTATAAATATCATGTTTTTTTAATATTTTTTAGAATTCTTTTATTACTGTTTTCTATCTTATATTTTTTGTATTTTAAAATATTTTATTTTATTTTAATTTTTTTTTTCATGATCAAAAAAAATATTAAAGAAGAATCCAAATACACGTGAAACACAATAGGACTAAAAACAAAATGTTAGTGGAAGATGACTTTTCTTCATTTATTATTTCTATGAGAGCATCAGGGGCTAGCATTTACCTTAAATGCTCATCAGTGCAACGAGGTATGGTGATGGATGCTTCAGTGCAGTGTCCCAAGGCAGCAGCAGTGCACAACAATAGGGAACAACAAGAGGACGCAACAAAGGGATGTGCGGCGCAGGCCACCGAGCGATGATGCACCAAGGAGCGACAAGAAGTTGGAGCGCAGCAAGGAGCAGGAGGTCTGGGCAGCAGCCTCACAGCAAGACTCCGGTTTCTGCAGCAACAAGACTCGCGATGGTGCAACAACTGTATCAACTGTTACTTATTCCACTTTCTTGTGTTTCTTTAAACCGATGCTTCGGTGAAAGACTGGGCACAGATAATGAGTGGTGATAAACGTGATTGTTCTGGCAAGTTCGAAACACAGCAGCTGAACGTGGCTAAGCAAGTGTGGCGGATGAGCAGATGCTGTGAAGTGCAGAGCTTGTATGACGAGAAAGGAGGCTAGACAGCAGCTCAGCTCAGGAGAGTTCAATGACTGCAGTGAGGCGGTGGTGGTGCAGTCGATGGTGACATACGGTTTGGAACAGGTGTCAGCTTGGTTTAGACGCAAGGTGCAGAGGTGCTGGTATAGTAGCTGCAAAGATGGAGGCACGCAACAAGTGGCGATGAGCTTTAGATAACAGCGGCGATGAGGATGCAAGAGAGTGGTGAGGTAGGGTGGCCCGAGTGAAAAAAAAAAGCAGTAGCCAAAATTTCCTAGGGTTTTTCTCAAGGTTTTTCTAGGGTTTTCTCCTCAAGGGTTTTTTTTTGTTCTTCCTTCCCCTTTATTTCTCCTTTTCATTGGCTTTTATAGCCATTTCTAGCCCTAAACCTTTAGGAAAGAAACAAACTTCCCCCTTTTAATGCTTAAACCATGGCTGCCATCATGGGATTCACATTCATGATTTATTTCCATCAATTTGCAAATTATTATGTTCATTTTTTGGCAACAAATCAACCAAGTCAACTATTGAGGGTGTAAATTTTGCATGTGCTTTACATGAGATTTTTAAATTTGAAAGATTTGACCAAAATTGATTGTTTTTTTTATCATTATTTATTTTTTGATTTTTGATTTTTTTGATTTTTTTTATCTAAAAAAATTGTTCGGACAAAATTAGGTGTCTACAGCTGCCCCTCTTTGCGCTTTGCTGTGAAACAGTAATGGTGCAAAGACATAGACAACCATTTTGTCCGAATGCAAGACCTATCAATGATTTTTTTTTTGTAAAATATGATATTTCCTAGCCTCTTCTCTCATAAGACTAAGGAATAAATGTCAAATGAAGTTTCCTAATCTTCTTCTCCTATAAAGATTGAGGAATGATTGCAAAAATGAAGTTTCCTAGCCTCTTCTATCATGAAACTAAGGGAATGAATGCAGAATGGAATTTTCTAGTCTTTTCTATCACAAGACTAAAGAATGAAATTTCCTAATCTTAAGATTAAGGAATGCAACAACATGAATTCTCCTAGTCTTTCCTATCATAAGACTATAGAATGAGATTTCCTAATCCTTTCTATCACAAGATTAAGGAATGCAAAGTGAAATTCCTTTTTTAGTCTCTCCTATCATAAGACTAAGGAATGCAAACATGAATTTTCCAAATCTTTTCTATCATAAGATTAAGGAATGCAAAGTGAAATTCCTAGTCTCTCCTATCATAAGACTAAGGAATGCAAACATGAGTTTTCCTAATCTTCTCTATCACAAGATTAAGGAATGCAAAGTGAAATTCCTAGTCTCTCCTACCATAAGACTAAGGAAATGGATGTAGAATGAGATTTCCTAATCTTTTCTATCACAAGATTAAGGAATGCAAAGTGAAATTCCTAGTCTCTCCTATCATAAGACTAAGGAATACAAGATGAAGTTTTCCTAATCTTCTCTATCACAAGATTAAGAAATGAAATTCCTAGTCTCTTCTATCATAAGGCTAAGGAATGCAAGATGAAGTTTTCCTAATCTTTTCCATCATAAGATTAAGGAATGCAAAGTGAAATTCCTAGTTTCTCCTATCATAAGACTAAGGAATACAAGATGAAATTTTTCTTGTCTCTCCTATCACAAGACTAAGGAATGCAAAGTGAATGGGATTTCCTAATCTTTTCTATCACAAGATTAAGGAATGAGAAGTGAAATTTCCTAGTCTCTCCTATCATAAGACTGAGGAATGTGAGATGAAATTTCCTAGTCTTTCCTATCATAAGACTAAGGAATGCAAAGTGAATGGGATTTCCTAATCTTTTCTATCACAAGATTAAGGAATGCAAAGTGAAATTCCTAGTCTCTCCTATCATGAGACTTTGAAAAATAAAGCTCCTCTCAACAGGGGTAATGAGACTTTTGAAAACAAAAAGCTCCTCTCAACAGAGGCAATGAAACTTCTGAAAAACAAAGAGCTCCTCTCAACAGAGGCAGTGAAACTTTTTGAAAAATAAAGAGCTCCTCTCAACAGAGACAATGAGACTTTTTGAAAAATAAAGAGCTCCTCTCAACAGAAGCAATGAGACTTTTTGAAAAATAAAGATTTCATTCAGAATGCCAGTTAGCATGGGTTTGACTGGGCTTAACTTTCATTTTGATGCCAACAATATTGGGCTTCATCCTCCTCTAAAATGCCAGCTAAACTGGGCTTTACTCTTACCCAAAGCTTTTCAAAAAATATTTTTCTCATCATCTTCTCATACCTCATTATTTTTTCAAATTACCATCTTTTATATTTTCATCCTATTGATTGTATTCTTACACTTTCTCTTTTCTTCAAAATTTTTCATCATTCAGAATTTCTTATCCCAATGTCTTAAATATTTCAATGTCAAAATGCACTAATGAAATGTCATGCATGTCATGAATATAATGAATGCCATGAATGTTATGCACATGTCAATGTCATGCCCTCTGAATTAGTCCATGAATGTATGAAAATGCAATCTCAATTGTGGTAACAAGATTCTCAAGCTCATCTCATTTTCCTCAAGTTCCACATATCTGCTGGATTCTTCTTATTCAAATCTTCTATCTCCACTTCTCATCCCACCTTCTAATGAGTCTTGGTCCCATTATGCTTGAAGACTTACCATCATTTTTTTTGTTTCTTTCTCTCTTTCAGTAATGCAAGATTTCTCAAAAGAATTTTTTTTAAAAAAAAATTTACCCAAAAAAAGGTTACCAACATTTATTTATTTTCCTTCCAACTGGACCACCAATGTAATGCACTCATACATCTTCTCAATTTATTATAGGGATGGAATGAATTTAAAATATTCATGAGAGATATGGGTATTCATTCTTAGAAAAGGAACATGAAATCAAGAAAGATCAATAGGATAGTCTGTTTGGAATAAGGTTTTCAGTATCCATTTAATAAACATTCTGATAATTTCAATCAAGTCAATCTAGAATTCTTTTCCAAAAGCCCACTCTTATCGATATGCTCTTTCATGTAGTGTCTGCCAATCTTGCCCTCTGTATCAAAACTGTTGGTGATGGCCTTCTTCCTAAGTTGTCCTTTCAGGTTTTCAACTTAGGTGCCTCCTCATTTGATTCAAACTGCCCTTTTCGAGTTTTCAATTTGAATCCTCCTTTTTCTCTTTTTTTTTCTTTTTTTCTCTTTTTTTTTCTTTTTTTCCCCTTTTTTTTATATTTCTTCATTTTCAACTTCATTGGCCATTTCAACCTTCGATGCTCAATCCAAATTCACGACCCTAATAGGCGTCCTTGATTTCGATCCAAGATATCTTCTAAATCTCATAGGTTTCTTCATTCAACTTGATCTACTTCTTTCAAAGGATCATTATCTCATTGTACAAGTATGTTTTCATTCAACGCATGATTCTTCAATTCAAGCATTTACATTTGATCAAAATGGGCTTTTAAAGGTATGTAATGTAGGCTCAGGTGAGGGTTTACAAGAAAAGGATCAAATAGGCCCAAAATGTGTTTCAAGGTTTACAAACCAAAGGATCACTTTCTTATGAAGTAAATCATTTGAGCATTTTGCCCCATTCTAATTCACTCATATCTTTTTTCTTCTTTTTTTTTTTGTTCTTTAAGGGTTCTTTGTATTCAAACCCTTTTCCTCTTTTTTTTTTCACATAAATGGGCACTTTCTTTTTCTTTCTTTTTGCCCCTCATGAATAATTTTTCATCTATCTTACCCCCATTGTGGAGGGTGATCCTTGGTGGGTTACATCACAAAAAACATAATAGGCTCAAATGGGTAATCAAAGGATAATTTTACTCACACTTGAAGGATAGTGAAAGAAGGCCATTTATCATTTCAAATGCAAATATTCTCCTTGAAGATCATTTACTGAACAAATACAAACTTGTTAGAAACTTCTATAAGAGATTCACCTTTTCTTATACCATCAAATTGGGTGAAAATTGTGAACAAATTTTCTTCTTTCTTACTTGGACACCTTAGCAGATTGACAATCCATTAGCAAAAGTGGTTCTTTCAAATTTGAATTCCAGATTTATTGACATCATTATCATCATGTTCATTATTTGGATACTTGTGAATGAAAGATATGGTGAGTATGTGAGAAATGGCAAATGAATAGAATGAATGAGAAATTGACAGTGCATCACACTAGTCGCTTTATTGAAAGGGAAATAAATAAGAGTTAGCCCACACATAAAACTTTATTTCGTGCTTATGGGCTTAAGCACTTTTTTTAAAAAAAAAACTGTCTTGCATTACTTAAAGGAAAAAAAAATTCTGATAAATCTCCAGACTTGCATGGCTTAAACTCCTTTCACCTCAGAAGAATCATCCCTCATTTCCATGGTTGGGCAATGGATTCGCATTCACAGTCGGTTCCCCCTTTGTTTCAAAGTGCAATATGCCAGCTTTTATCAAACCTTGCACCCTATACTTTAAAGCAGTGCAATTCTCCAAGGAGTGACCTGGATTCCCAAAATGATACTCACATCGAGCATTCCCATTATACCATTTTGGATATGGAGGCTTGAAAGGTTCCATATAGACTGGGGCAATGAGTTGCTTTTTGATTAGTTTTGGGTACAACTCAGTATAGGTTATGGGAATTGGGTCAATGAGAGTTTTTTGTCGTTTTGGCCATGCCTCCTTAGGGTTGCTTTCTTGTTTGTTGGATTGGGCAACTGATTGGGTATTTGGTGCAGGTGTTTGAGGGTGAAAGTTAGGTCGAGCATTAATTTGCGGATATGACTGGTAAGGATATTGAACAGGATAATATGGTTGTGGCATGGGATAAGAGTGTCGTGGAGTGTATCGTCCATGTTGCCCCCTATTTATAACAGCATGGGCATCCTCTTCCCTCCTTCTGTTGGCTCCTCCTTTCTTCTCAGTATTGTTAGGAACTTCGATCTTGCCACGCTTGATCGCATTCTCGATGATCTCCCCGGATAACACCATATCAGCAAAATTCTTGGTGGCATTGCCTATCATCCTATCATAATATGGAGCCTTTAAAGTGTTCACAAATAGGATGGTGAGCTCCTTTTCTGAAAGAGGAGGTTGCACTTCTGCAGCTACATCGCGCCACCTTTGCACATATTGCTTGAAGCTTTCATTAGCTTTCATCTCCATGTTTTGAACTGATAAACGGTCAGGGGCCATATCAGCAACATGTCGATATTGGGCCGTGAATGCCCTTGCTAAGTCATTCCATGTGGTAATCCGGGTTTTGTCTAATTGATTGTACCACTTGGCAGCAGATCCAGTGAGACTTTCTTGAAAAATGTGAATAAGGAGCTTATCATCTTGAGCAAAAGCAGCCATCTTTTGACAATACATAATAAGATGAGACCTAGGGCAGGAAGTTCCATTGTACTTCTCAAACTCTGGTGCTTTGAACTTGGGTGGAATAACCAGGTCTGACACCAAGCACAACCCAGTAGCATCCATGGAACCATAAAAGTCTAAGCCTTCAATAGCTCGAATCCTTTCCTCCAGCATATTAATCTTTTGTTGTGACTTCGCCTCATCTTTCTCTTCTACTTGTTTGGCTTTCAGCTTCTCAATTTCCCTTAGGTCATCTAAGTCGGGCACCTCAATGGGATCAGTAGACTTTGCGCCTTGGGAAGGATGGGCGGGTCCTTGAAATTGAGCTTGTCCAAACACTTGGGGTATAGTAGCGTAAGCAGGTGGATATCTTCTTTCTTGAGATGTTTGACTTGGAAATGGACCGAATCCAGGAGGATAGATAGGATCTTCCATACTGTGTTGTTGAACCCCTTCTTGGACTGCAGCTTCCTCTACTACTCCTTTGCCCTTGCTTAGATTTTTCAATAATTCTGTAATTTGGGCCAGTTGCCCCCTCATTTCCTCTTGAGCTTTTTCCATCTTCTCCATGTGCATGCTTGATTCTTCTTCCATGATCTTAGCTCGATAATGAGTGTTGTGTGAATGAACTTTTGGTCGAGCTATCTTCAAATATTTATTACCACAATTAAGAATTTATCATTTCACATGTGGTGATGCTTGAAAAAAAAATGAATGAAGATGAATGGATGAACAAAATGCTACATGTGTTTGGAAAAAATCATGCATGGAAATGTTTTGCTAAAAAACCTATGATTCCCTATTAGTGTCTCACATGTCAAACAAAAGCAAACATACATGATCAAAGATATGTCCTAAGTAATAGGGTTAACATGACTCTATCCCAAGTTGGTCCTCTTAAGTTTACTATATGTATGCTTTGGAGTTCTAAAGGACAAAAGGTTCCCAAATTGTTCCTTACTGACGTCCACACTAGACTAGTAAGGCACCCCAATCCTCACCCATGATAGGCTACAGACGGAAAGGGTTCAACTTGAGTGAGAGTATTTCACTTGCCATTGCGGAGGTTATCACCTCACGAGAGCAAAGGTACTATACTCTCTCCTAAAAGGGACAAACCCGAGTGTAGGGTTGATGTATGCAAATGAACGTGTCATGCATGCAAATGAACAAAATCAACAAAATGCAAAAATGAAAATGATTCGCACTTTTTTGTTTGTATCTTTTTGTTTTTTTTTGTTTGTTTTTTTTATGAAGAGTTTTGTTAAATATTTATTAAGACCATTAACTAAGATTTTGGATAAGACATGATTAATTATGGTTCGACTCTCTAATGTCCCCAGTGGAGTCGCCAAAGCTGTCGTAACGATTTTCGTCCGGGGACTCGATCGCTATACGATTATGAAGAAAACACAAAGAGGAGTCGCCACCAATCTTTTTTGACTAGGTGTGATTGGCCACCTAAAATTATTTATCTTTTCAATAAAATCTTAAAATTAATTAAGTTTTATCAAAAAAATAATTTTTGGCCTGCGAAAACAAAGTTTGGGTTCGAGAGTTCGGTTACGTGTGGGGAAGGATTAGCACCCCCACAACGCCCGTTAAAAAAAACGGTACCACTTAATCATGCCTTATCTTTCAATCTTAATAAAATGATCTTAATTAAACATTTAAAAAGAACTCCATTTATGTTGCAATCATTTTTATTATTTGTTTTATTTTGAAATATTTAAGTTTTATTATTTTTTTATTTAAAATAAGTGAAAATCTTTTGTATTGAAAATTATTCCGAAGTACCCCAATACTTTTGGTAGCATTTCGGATAATTTCCTCACCTAGGGATTTCTTAAGAATCGCTACTTGCGATTTTTATAAAATCCCATCCTTGGGAGATTCACACTTATTTTGAAATTTCATGGATGCAAATGATGCAATCAAGATACAGATGATGCACATGAGAAATCCATTATTCATTTATACTTATATTATTATTTTGTAATTTATTTATATTTATAAAATCTTGTTTTTATTGAAAAATCATACTAAATATTCCAATACGCTGGTAACATTTAGCATATCTCTCTCACCTAGAGATTAGTTAGGAATCACTACTTGTGAATTCCGCAACATCTCATCATCGGAAAATCTTTAAAACTTATACTTTCTATTTAATTTTTAATTGTTTTATTATCATTTATTTCCGAAGGTTAATTGTAACAATTTTATTTATTTATTATTTTTTTATTAATATTAATTTATTTCATCGAACTAAAATTACTTAAATATCCCAATACGCTGGTAATATTCAAATATTTTATTTCGACCCTAAGGATTATCAAAGAATCACTACTTGTGATTTCTAAGAAATCCTATCATCGAAAATTCTTTTAAAATGTATATTTTTATTTATATTTATTTTAATACTTATATTTGCATTTATCTACATATTTACATTTATTTATTTTTTGATAGTTACATTCTTATTTGTCTAACTATTTTAAAATTATTATTATTTTCATATCAAAACGATTTTTGATATCAAGATAAAATCAATTAGATGTTCCAATACGCTGGTAACATCCAAAGATTTTTCTCGACCCTAAAGATTGTCGAAGAATCACTACTTGTGATTTCTTCAAAATCTTATCATCGGAAATTCTCATTACTACTTTTTATTTTTGTTTTATTTTATTTTGTTTTATTTTTTACATTTATTAATCATCGTTTTATAAATATCATGTTTTTTTAATATTTTTTAGAATTCTTTTATTACTGTTTTCTATCTTATATTTTTTGTATTTTAAAATATTTTATTTTATTTTAATTTTTTTTTTCATGATCAAAAAAAATATTATAGAATCCAAATACACGTGAAACACAATAGGACTAAAAACAAAATGTTAGTGGAAGATGACTTTTCTTCATTTATTATTTCTATGAGAGCATCAGGGGCTAGCATTTACCTTAAATGCTCATCAGTGCAACGAGGTATGGTGATGGATGCTTCAGTGCAGTGTCCCAAGGCAGCAGTAGTGCACAACAATAAGGAACAACAAGAGGACGCAACAAAGGGATGTGCGGCGCAGGCCACCGAGCGATGATGCACCAGGGAACGACAAGAAGTTGGAGCGCAGCAAGGAGCAGGAGGTCTGGGCAGCGGCCTCACAGCAAGACTCCGGTTTCTGCAGCAACAAGACTCGCGATGGTGCAACAACTGTATCAACTGTTACTTATTCCGCTTTCTTGTTTTTCTTTAAACCTATGCTTCGGTGAAGGACTGGGCACAGATAATGAGTGGTGATAAACGTGATTGTTCTAGCAAGTTCGAAACACAGCAGCTGAACGTGGCTAAGCAGGTGTGGTGGATGAGCAGATGCTGTGAAGCGCAGAGCTTGTATGACGAGAAAGGAGGCTGGACAGCAGCTCAGCTCAGGAGAGTTCAATGATTGCAGTGAGGCGGTGGTGGTGCAGTCGATGGTGACATACGGTTTGGCACAGGTGTCAGCTTGGTTTAGACGCAAGGTGCAGAGGTGCTAGTATAGTAGCTGCAAAGACGGAGGCACGCAATAAGTGGCGGTGAGCTTTAGATAACAGCGGCGATGAGGATGCAAGAGAGTGGTGAGGTAGGGTGGCCCGAGTGGAAAAAAAAAAGCAGTAGCCAAAATTTCCTAGGATTTTTCTCAAGGTTTTTCTAGGGTTTTCTCCTCAAGGGTTTTTTTTGGTTCTTCCTTCCCCTTTATTTCTCCTTTTCATTGGCTTTTATAGCCATTTCTAGCCCTAAACCTTTAGGAAAGGAAACAAACTTCCCCCTTTTAATGCTTAAACCATGGCTGCCATCATGGGATTCACATTCATGATTTATTTCCATCAATTTGCAAATTATTATGTTCATTTTTTGGCAACAAATCAACCAAGTCAACTATTGAGGGTGTAAATTTTGCATGTGCTTCACATGAGATTTTTAAATTTGAAAAATTTGACCAAAATTGACTTGTTTTTTTTTATCATTATTTATTTTTTGATTTTTGATTTTTTTGATTTTTTTATCTAAAAAAATTGTTCGGACAAAATTAGGTGTCTACATGAATTATACGTGATATGAAATGAAAGTTGAAAAATGGATAAAGTGAATATTTTATAAATATTTTCTTAAATATTCACTTGATTTATTATATAACCTTTATGGTTTTAATTATGAAATCACATATTTTTATGAATTACATAAAGGTCTATTGATGATGAAAAATACGGTTTTGAGACTAAATGGCATCCTATCATGCTGTTATGTGATATGTGATATGTAACATGTAATATGTGATATGTGATATGTAACATGTAATATGTGATATGTGATATGTAGTCCCGGCCGACACCTGATCAGTGATCCGCCGAGGATCATTATAGACTATGGCCATAGATCTGACATGATAATTTATACCCTTCGGGGTCTATAGCATGATACGAGTAACGACCCAGTGGACGGGCTGAGTGTGCCTCAATCTCCATAAACGAAAATGTTTTACATGATATGTGAAATGTAAATGTTTTACATGATATGTGACAAGTTAAATGAAAGAGATTTATAGCATTTTACAAAATGCTTATTTCAGTACTGATTTTAGTACTACGAGATGATTTTCATATGACATGTGATATGAACATGTAATATGTTTTCAAAAGGAAAAAGAGTTTATAAGTCTAATATTCTTACTATGATTTTAAATTAAATATTAGACTATATGTGACATGAATATGTGATTTGTTTTAAAAAGGAAAGAGGAGGAAAATAAATCTAATATTCTTATTTTAAAATTTTAAATTGAATATTAGATTTAAATGATATATATGTTGTACGAAAAGAATTTAATAGCTGATTTTGCTATTTAAAGTATTGTACTAATTATGGTTGTACAGTAAAATATGTGTTAACTTTAAATTGACAAGTATTTTGAAATGACAAAATTCAAGTAAGCTTAAAAAATGATTTTTCTCTAAGTAAATTTGCTCTGAATGAACTCAATAATAGAAAATATTTTAAACAAGTTTTGGATTGTGATTTCAACTGAAAAAGTCAGTAAATACTCTTAAGAAAAGTGTTAGAAGTTTTTGAACTGACTTAGAATCATAAAAAACCACAAAATATCTCAAATTGCAGTTAAAGACGTGCAGGAAGGGATTCTGGTTAAAAGGGATCGATCCCATTTTGGCAGTAAGGTGGACAAAGCTTCAGGAACAAGTTGGAATAGGTTCTGGATAAAAAACAAAGGGATCGATCCCTTTGCACGAGACCTGCAATAACGGCTAGTTTTTGAGGGTTTCAACGGGAGAATTTGCATTAAATGCTTCACCAACTATTCTATCCGTTTGGTGGGTTATAAATAGAGGTATTTATGAAGTTTGGAGGTAGAACAAGCATTCAAAAGTATTCAAGCTTCAAGAGAGAAACTGAAATCTGAAAATCTTTATTGTAACTCCATTTTGTGAGATTGTTTTCTGTGTTCTTCACCCATTCACTGAAAAATCAGATATTCAAAGGGGTGAGCTATCCTTGTAAGGTCTGATATTGTAGAGTGTGTGAATACTACAAGGGTAGAGGATTAGAAGGAGATTTCTAGAGTCTCAAGAGAAATTGTAAGAGGTCTTGCCACACTTTCAAGTGGTTTGTAAGCATTCTCAAGGAAGAGGTGAATCAAAACCTTGACAAGGAGTTCAAAGAGAGAGGACGTATGTAAGAGATTGGCCGAACCTCTATAAAACTTGTGTTTGCTTCTCTTTCCCTTACTCTTATTTACTGCATTTATTTCATTGTTGGTTATTTGACTTTGATTGTGCATTAAGAGTTAGGAAAATTAGAAATAACTAGAAAAACCGATTCACCCCGCCTCTCGGTAGAGCTAACAATTGGTATCAGAGCTTAGACTCGAGATTGACTTAGATTAACATCTATCAAGTATAAACGATCACTAATGGCTCAAACTAGTTTGTCTACACCCTTGGTAGGAGAGGGACACTCTACGGTTAGACCTCCACTCTTTAATGGTGAAAACTATGCTTATTGGAAGACTAGAATTATGCTATTTATTCAAGCTAATGATTATGAAGTATGGAGAGTTATTGTTAAAGGTCCCTTTATCCCCATTAAGAAAGTAGATGGAACGGATGTGCCTAAGAAAGAAGATGAATGGGATACTAATGATATTAGGATGGCACAACTTAATGCTAAAGCAATGCACACTCTCTTTTGTGCATTAGGACCAAATGAGTATAATCGAGTGTCACAATGTGAGAATGCTAAACAAGTTTGGGATAAACTAGCTATCACACATGAGGGAACCACACAAGTCAAAGAAACCAAAGTAGGCATGCTCACACAAGACTATGAACTATTTAGATTGAAGAATGATGAGTCAATTAGTGACATGTTTACTAGGTTTACGGACATAATAAATGGTCTTAAAGCTTTAGGGAAGACGTACTCTAATGTAGAGATGGTGAAAAAGATTCTCGATAGCTTACCCAAATCATGGGAAGCTAAAGTCACTGCTATTGAGGAATCCAAGGACCCTCATACACTCTCATTAGATGAACTTATGGGATCCTTGCTCACTTATGAGATGAAAATTAAGAGAAATCAAGATCCCCCAAAGAAAGTTGGAGTAGCACTAAAATCCACCACAAGTGAGGAATCAAAAGATGATCGTGATGTAAGTGGTGATGAAGAAGATTTAGAAATGGCCATGTTCGCCAAGAGGTTCAATAAATTCATGAGGATGAGAGCTAGTGGAAACTCTAGGAGACCCCCTAGGAGAGAGTTAAATAGAGGTGAAACTAGTAGGAAAGATAAGGACCAAATTATATGTTATGAATGCAAAAAACCTGGCCATATTAAATTTTATTGTCCTTTGTATAGGAAGCAAAATGAAAAGAAACAAAAGAAGAAAGCAATGGTGGCTAGTTGGAGTGATAGTGACTCCTCCGATGAAGAGAATGTGGAAGATGAAGTAGCTAACCTTTGCTTCATGGCTTTTGAAGATGAGAAGGTAACTTCTAACTTGCTAGATACTCATGAATACACTTTTGATGAATTACAAGATGCATTTGATGAATTGGCCAATGAATTTGAATGCATGAACTTGAAATATAAGAAAATGATCTCTAAATTGAAAAAGGAAAATGAAATGCTTGTGAATGTTAAGTTAGAATGTGAGAAGAAATTAGAAAATGCTAATCTAGAAATTAAAGAATTAAATAAGAAGAACACTAATTTGCATAACTCCTTTTCTAGATTTTACATGGGTCAACAAAAACTTGATCAAATGCTAGAAACTCAAAGAGTATTCTTTGATAGAGAAGGGTTAGGCTATAATGCATCTAACAAAGAGACTCATCTTAAAAACTTCCCAGTTAAAGATAGAAAATTTGCTTTGTGCCCATTATGTAACAAACTAGGACATTCTTCACAAGCATGCACCTCTAGGAAGACCATAATTAGAGGAAAAATGGCTATCAAGATTTGGGTGCCTAAACATGTTTTGAATTCAAATGATGAGTCTTTAAAGTTGAAATGGATCCCTAAAAGATCAAAAATTATTGATACTAACTCTCAAGGACCCAAGAAAATTTGGGTACCTAAGATGAAAGCTTGATGTGTTTGTAGGAGGAAGAGTATTGCTACAAGGCTAAGTCCAATGAGCATTGGTACCTTGATAGTGGATGCTCTAGACACATGACGGGAGACAAGAGCCAATTCAAGTACTTAAAGCATAAAAGTGGTGGAGAGGTCACGTTTGGAGACAACTCCAAAGGACAAATTGAAGGAATTGGCTCCATTGGTAACTCTTCCTCAACCATTGAAAATGTTTTGTATGTTAGAGGCTTGAAACATAACTTGCTTAGTATTAGTCAATTGTGTGATAAGGGATTTAAAGTTATGTTTGATGATTTGTGTTGCAATGTGGTTAATGCCAAATCTAATCAAATTGTGTTTATTGGACATAGACAAGGAAATATTTATATTGTGGATTTAAATGAACTTAATAGCAAAAATGTATGCTTCATGGCTACTAGAGAAGATGAACCTTGGTTATGGCATAGAAGACTAGGCCATGCTAGCATGCATGTTTTGTCTAAGTTAGCCAAAAGAGACTTAGTAGTAGGATTGCCTAAGCTTCAATTTGAAAATGACAAAGTTTGTGAGGCATGTGTAAAAGGAAAACACAAAAGAATTTCATTTAAACCTAAGAAGTGTGTCACTACCTCTAGATCACTTCAACTTCTTCACTTAGATCTTTTTGGACCAACTAGGACAACTAGTTTAGGAGGTAAACACTATGGATTTGTGATAGTTGATGATTACACTAGGTTTACTTGGGTGTTCTTTTTAAGTGTTAAAAATGAGGCCTTAGAAAAATTCACTGTTTTCTCAAAACTTGTTCAAAACGAAAAAGGTTACTCTATTTCAAGTATTAGAAGTGATCATGGAAAAGAATTTGAAAATCTTGGTTTTGATATATTTTGCAATGAAAATGGTATTAGCCACAATTTTTCAGCTCCTAGAACTCCTCAACAAAATGGGGTAGTTGAAAGGAGAAATAGAACCTTAGAAGAAATGGCTAGAACCATGCTTTGTGAAAATAACTTACCTAAATATTTTTGGGCTGAAGTAGTAAACACTTCTTGCTATGTTATAAATAGAGCTATGATAAGGCCTATTTTAAAGAAAACCCCCTATGAGCTTTATAAAGGAAAAAGACCTAACTTAAGTTATTTTCACCCATTTGGATGTAAATGTTTTGTTTTGAACAATGGTAAAGATAATTTAGGAAAATTTGATGCTAAAAGTGATGAAGGTATTTTTCTTGGCTATTCTCTAAATTCTAAGGCCTATAGAGTTTTCAATAAAAGAACACTTGTAGTAGAAGAGTCAATACATGTAATCTTTGATGAATCAAATATCACTAGTAGAACCAATCTTGATGATGAAGTAGAGATCTTTGATGAACCTATAGTTGATCCATCTCAAGATAAGAATGTTAGAGAACAATTAGAAGATCTTGCTATTAACAAAAATGAGGAGTCCATGGAACAAGAAATAATTGAGAAGGAATCTAGGTGTCCTAGAGAACTTGGATATGTGAAAGATAATGATATTGTTGGAGATCCTACCATTAGAGTTAGGACTAGGTCAACCTATAGAAACATATGTCAACATGTAGCCTTTGTGTCACAATTTGAGCCAAAGAAAGTGGATGAGGCTTTGAATGATGAAAATTGGATTATGGCCATGCAAGAAGAATTAAATCAATTTGAAAGAAGCAAAGTGTGGACATTAGTAGAAAGACCTAAAGATTATCCCATCATTGGAACCAAATGGATATTCATTCAAGAATAAGATGGATGAAAATAGCATTATTGTTAGAAACAAGGCTAGGTTAGTGGCTCAAGGTTATAGACAAGAAGAACGAATAGACTATGATGAAACCTATGCTCCGGTAGCTAGATTAGAAGCCATTAGGATGCTACTTGCTTTTGCATGCTATAAGGATTTTAAGTTATATCAAATGGATGTGAAAAGTGCTTTCTTAAATGGTTATATAAATGAAGAGGTTTATGTTGAGCAACCTCCCGGTTTTGAAAATCCAAAATTTCCTAACCATGTTTTCAAACTTTCAAAAGCCTTATATGGATTAAAACAAGCTCCTAGAGCTTGGTATGAAAGACTTTCAAAGTTTTTAATCGAAAAGGGTTTTACAAGAGGAAAGGTAAACACAACCTTGTTTATTCAATCTAAGGATCATGACTTATTAGTAGTTCAAATTTATGTAGATGATATCATTTTTGGATCTACAAATGAGTCATTGTGCAAAAATTTCTCTAAACTAATGCAAGGTGAATTTGAAATGAGTATGATGGGAGAATTAACCTTCTTTCTAGGACTTCAAGTTAAACAATGTAAAGAAGGTATTTTCATAAATCAAGCTAAGTACACTAAAGATTTGCTCAAAAGATTTGGAATGGATGAGTCTAAACCTTTCTCTACACCTATGAGCACAAATATTAAGCTTGATAAGGATGAAGGAGGAAAATGTGTAGACATTAAACTATATAGGTCTATGATTGGCCCATTGCTATATTTAACTGCTAGTAGACCCGATATAATGTTTAGTGTATGCTTGTGTGCTAGATTTCAGTCATCACCTAGAGAATCACACCTACAAGCAGTAAAAAGAATCCTTAGATACCTCAAAGACACTTCCTCCTTAGGACTTTGGTATCCTAAAGATTCTACACTTGATCTCCATGCCTATTCCGATGCGGATTTTGGTGGATGCAAAGTGGATAGGAAAAGCACATCGGGAACATGCCAATTCTTAGGAAGTAGGCTTATTTCATGGTTCTTTAAGAAACAAAATAGCGTAGCTCAATCCACAACCGAGGCTGAATATATAGCTTCTGGTAGTTGCTGTGCTCAAGTTTTATGGATTAAGCAACAAATGAGAGACTATGGAATAGAAATGAACCAAGTTCCCATTAAGTGTGACAATACAAGTGCTATTAATCTTACCAAAAATCCCATCCAACACTCTAGAACCAAGCACATTGAGATTAGACATCATTTTATACGAGATCATGTGCAAAAAGGGGACATAATTTTGGAATATGTAGACACTTTGCACCAATTAGCTGATATCTTCACAAAACCCTTGGACAAGGAGAGATTTTGCACTCTTAGAGGTGAATTAGGCATAATGATTGCTCTTTGAAGTAATTTGATGTTGCATGAATGTATTAAGTTGGTTTGTTATGATTGCAAGAACGAAATTTGGAAAATATACTTACCACTTGCAACTCATGACTTTAATTTGCCTTGTTACTGTTCATGATCTTAGCTTTTGAGGTTGAATTGTTGAACTTCTGATGTTTAAGACAGGTTCACAATCATGTTCACTTAGTTTTCAAAGCTATTTAGCATATTCTCAGCATTTTTCTGCAATTTTCTGCATTTTCCTGCACTTTTTCTGGATTTGTCAACTAACATCTCATGCATCCCAAGTGGCAACAACCAGATTCTGATCTTAAAATAGTAAAAATGCATAAGTTTCATTGACTTCAGATCATTTTTATGCATTACAAATGAGGCAAGTGACTGAGGAGACAATTCTTCCCAAATAGGATTGATTTTCTAGTCCATTAGGCCAAAAAATTTGGGTTCTTTCTATGAGGGATCGATCCCTTTCACCATGGGATCGATCCCATAGCATCAGAAATTGGCAAAGTAAGCCTGGCAACCATTCTGCCTGGAAGGGATCGATCCCTTCCTAGAGGGGATCGATCCCCTCGTGACAGAACTTACTTCGCGCTTCTTTTAAAACGTCGGGCCCTCCTTCCTTTCAAACTATTCACCTTCTTCTTCACCTTCTCACGCTGTTCCCCATTTTCTCTCATCCCAAACTTCTCAATCTCACTCATTTCTACACCAAATCACTTCATTCTTTCACCAATCTTCCTCATTTCCTTCTCTCTTTCATTTCCCCTCCTCATTTCCTGACAAAATCTCTTCTTTTCTTCTCTTCCTTCTTCTTCCACACCATGGTTACTATTCACCCAACATTTCAATTGTAAGTTTTTCTTGCATTTTTCATTCAATTTTTCTTGCATTTCTAGTCTTTTTCATCATGTCTTGACTGCCCATTTACTTATCTTGCGTTAATTTCTTCTTCATCTAGGTTTTCACTTCATTTGGCACTTGTATTTTTCTAGGGTTTATACTTAGCCTATCTGTCATTATTCATCCGAAATTCCTTGTCATCATTGTTAAATGCAATTGGGTTGTGGCTCTCCGCTGTTGGTTAGATCATATTTCTCACACACATTCACCCACAGTTCCCCAAACCTGTGCCCATCACTTGTTCGACAAAACTCCTCTTAGAAATTTCCCTCATCATTTTTCCTCCACATGGCTCCCAAAGTCAAACATGCTGTCTCTCGGAAAAGATCTCGTCCCTCCTCTTCCTCCGCCTTCGTTCCAACCGCCTTCAATCGCTGCTTTAGGAATGCGGAAGAGAAAAACCGTTACCATGCCCTCTTTGCCCATATGCACGTCAAGCACTGTCGTCCAATTGACTTCGGTTTTTTGGAATCGATTAACTTTCCCTACTTGGCCAAATTTGACGCCTTCCATTGGACATACTTTCTCAAAATCAACACTCCGGTTCCTTTGAACATCATTCAAGCTTTCTTTTCCAATGCCAAAGGTATATATTCGCCTAATAACCCATGTAAGGCGGTGGGAATTCAATCATTTGTTATGGGTCGGGATGTTGAAATCACTAAAGATTCTCTCTCCCTTGCCTTTCGAATTCTGGAGCATGGTCTTGCACGCGAAAATGTCAATGTCCCATTAGAATTCAATATCGTCAATGACCGTGAGGGTGACCTTCCCGTCTTTGCTCGTCTTCTCCACATCATCATCTCTTGGAATCTTCGCCCACTTAGCACCAAATATTCCCAACTCCGGAGACTTGATCGTTTTTGGCTTCATCACCTTCACTCCCCTGATGGCGATCGACCGGATCTTCTCCATTTCATTCTCCACGATTGGATCAAGATTGTTCTTGGCAAAGTTCATACAATTGTCTTCCCACAACCACTTGCCTTCTACCTACTCGACCACGATATCGACTGTTCGTGTGAGCCTTGCGTCCTTCCCGAGGCAGGCCACATCGTCAACCTTGCCACTTTGCATAATCTTGGCTGGTACTCTCGTCAGCAAGGTGATACCATAGTTTGGGAAAAGGCCCATGGTACTCCAGCATCTCCCAGCCATGATCCGGAAGAAGGCAGCGATGAAGGCGACAACAAAGAGGCAGCTCCTGCCGCAGCCACATCTTCAGCCCCATCCGCCTCGACCTCGGTCTCTCTCGACTAGATCATGCTATCGCTTCAAAACCTCCAGGCCACCGTTACTCAACGCTTGGATCATGTCGACGCTCGCCTGGACACCATGGAGGCTATACAGGCTGCCTTATTTGATGAAGTCCAAGACATCCGCATGCAGCATGAGGACTTCATGGATTAGTATCATAAGACATTTCCCAGGCGTTGATTTTGTTCTTTGTGTGTAGGGTGTGCATTTACCTTGTTCTGCTTAGATGTTTGAACCTCTGTGCTATGTTTGTTGAACTTCACTGTCAGATTTTGTCTTTATCTTTGTAAACTTTGTTAGATGTTTGAACCTCTGTGATATGGCATGCTATATATTTCTGGTTATTTTATCATTCTGCCATGGTTTGTCTATGTTCTTCAATATATTTCATCGACCTATTGCTTTAAATTGACTAACCAATTCTCCATGTTTCTTATTATTGTTGAGGGGGAGTATATCCTTTTTTGTTTGCTATGACAAAAAGAGGGAGAATTAATGTGATAAATTCATATTGGTACTTAAAAAGGGAAGCTAACTTTGAGGGGGAGCAAATATTAAGGGGGAGCATTGGGAGCATTACTTTCAAAAATTTAAGCAATCTCATTTCCTAAGCAAATTTACCTTAAGTTTTGTCATATCAAAAAGGGGGAGATTGTTAGCTTTAAATTAACAAGTATTTTGAAATGACAAAATTCAAGTAAGCTTAAAAAATGATTTTTCTCTAAGTAAATTTGCTCTGAATGAACTCAATAATAGAAAATATTTTAAACAAGTTTTGGATTGTGATTTCAACTGAAAAAATCAGTAAATACTCTTAAGAAAAGTGTTAGAAGTTTTTGAACTGACTTAGAATCATAAAAAACTACAAAATATCTCAAATTGCAGTTAAAGACGTGCAGGAAGGGATTCTAGTTAAAAGGGATCGACCCCTTGGTAAAGGGATCGATCCCATTTTGGCAGTAAGGTGGACAAAGCTTCAGGAACAAGTTGGAATAGGTTCTGGATAAAAAGGATCGATCCCTTTGGTAAAGGGATCGATCCCTTTGCACGAGACCTGCAGTAATGGCTAGTTTTTGAGGGTTTCAACGGAAGGATTTGCATTAAATGCTTCACCAACTGTTCTATCCGTTTGGTGGGTTATAAATAGAGGTATTTATGAAGTTTGAAGGTAGACCAAGCATTCAAAAGTATTCAAGCTTCAAGAGAGAAACTGAAATCTGAAAATCTTTATTGTAACTCCATTTTGTGAGATTGTTTTCTGTGTTCTTCACCCATTCACTGAAAAATCAGATATTCAAAGGGGTGAGCTATCCTTGTAAGGTCTGATATTGTAGAGTGTGGGAATACTACAAGGGTAGAAGATTAGAAGGAGATTTCTAAAGTCTCAAGAGAAATTGTAAGAGGTCTTGCCACACCTTCAAGTGGTTTGTAAGCATTCTCAAGGAAGAGGTGAATCAAAACCTTGACAAGGAGTTCAAGGAGAGAGGACGTAGGCAAGAGATTGGCCGAACCTCTATAAAACTTATGTTTGCTTCTCTTTCCCTTACTCTTATTTACTGCATTTATTTCATTGTTGTTTATTTGACTTTGATTGTGCATTAAGAGTTAGGAAAATTAGAAATAACTAGAAAAACCGATTCACCCCCCCCCCTCTCGGTAGAGCCAACAATATGAAATGAGTTTTGAATGAAAATGATGATGATTTAACTATATTCTTTTCAAAGAATATATGAATACAAGTTATTTTATTTAAATGCTTTATTTCATAAAAGCATTACTTTGAAAAGAATATAAAAACGATATGGAATAAAAAGGAAAAAGGATTAAGATTCCAAACGAGAAGGAAATTATTCTCTACAGTTGCTTCTAGGCTCCGAGACAAGATATGTATTTCAAAATACCTACCTTACTCCATCCGGATCCCTAGCCGACTGTAGTATCCTTCCTACATGTGAGCCTAGAGCCCATAGGAAAAATGAAAAAGTTTTTCAGCATATAGATAGCTGAGTATCAAGTGAGGCATATAATTCCTTTACTGAGTCGTGGTTTGCTCACCCTTTAATATTAACATTTCAGGTTATCGAAGACTGAGAATCTGACACCTAAAGAATTTCGGCGGCGCATTTGGGGACGATGCGACAGCTCGACTTATGACATGAAGTACGATCATTTATTTCTGTATTTAGACGTATCTACAGTACTGCTTTCTTATGAAGTAAGATAGGGGATGTAATTCATATAATAACTTTATATGAAATTGTTTATATGTAAAAGAAAAGTAAAGTATCGCAGACAGCCCAACCAAATAAGATATATAGAATAAGCTGAAAAAATAGGGTCACGGGCTGTGACAGATTTAATGGTATCAGAGCATAGTTGGCCTGATGTTTGTCGATACTTTGAAAAGGAAATGTGTTGAAAATGTTAATATCCCCTGTAGTACTGTGTAGTCTGAATACATAGAGAAAATAAATGATTGCAATTGAAATTAAGTGTTTAGAAGGGGGTAAGAATTGTGAACTAAAGATGTCAAAAAAGGAAAACGGCTCAGGAATGTTACCTGAAATGGTGATCTTAGAATCTAAATGAAGGTCGGTTCGGTAAGGAATAGCAATGGACTCGGTGAAAGCCCTACCAATACTTTTCTGTCCGGATCGAACTAAGACCTGAAAGTGATGATATAAAGGAGGGGAATGAAATATCATCATTAAATAGACCTTAAGATCACCGATTGAAGGTATTTTGAGGAGAGAGAATATTTTTGACCAAAAATGACCAAAATACCCCTGCTTCTGAAATTTTATCGGGAGTCAAAATAGATCAACGGAAGTTTGAATTGACTAATTTGACAGAGTAATTGATGATGTAAAGCTGTATTTCATGCAAAATAATCCAATTATGGATTTTATTGGATTTCTCTGTCAAAATCGAAGAAGCTCTTAAAATGCTGATATTGGTATGAGAAAGGGGTACTATTAGCAAATTGATAATAAGATCACTTATTTAAATGTATACTGAGGAGAAAGAAATAAATGTCAAAATGACGAAAATGCCCCTATGTTGGGCGATGTGCTGAATAGTAATGAAACCAAGTGATTTCAAATTCCTTAATGATAATGGAATTATTAATGGCATAGAGGATGTCATATGGATATATCGATCCCTAGTACTGATTCCACTTACACTTCGATTATGGACGCGAATTGCGAGTGACTTAGTGAACGGGCTAGGCCTCATGACGAAACCTCGAGGGGTGACCTAGTGAAAGGGCTGGGCATTCTCAAAGAGGTTCGTACACATGTGTATAGGCGGACGGCAAAAAGGGTCGGGGCCTTATATGATGTGATTCAACAAGAGCGTATAGTGGAAGGTCATAAGATGATTGGCCCGGTTATTGACGGTAAGGGCCTGAATTAAGAGTGTATTGAATTGGATGTTTATTACGGGATCGTTGAATATTATGAAAAGTGAAATAATTATAGAAAATGACTGAGAAAGTGATCAGAAAACAAAATTGATGAAATCCATAGCAGTACGATTGATTGAGGTTCTATACATTAATACTATTTTGAGGTATTAAATGAATATTTATTTATAGAACCGGAGCATTTGGAGACATGCATTGCAAATTGATGTACTATATGGGTATTGTAAATTGGAGAATAATTATAAGAACAATAAAGTGATAAAAAAAAGATAACAGTTAACCTGAGTTCTTCAAGACCCTTGAGACAAAACTGGGATGGGTGACCCAATGATGGGCGACCCGCAGTGGATAATATGATGTGAGATGTGGGTGAATTATGTGGTCGCCGACTCACTTGTAAGGGTAAACCTGGGGCGAAAAGATTGCCTAGGGGATGCTCGCCGACGGCCGATTCGAACGGGCGGGACTCTTACAAGGAGCTTAATGATAACACGAGTGTAAGGAACTAGGTACGTAAGGGTGTCAGGGTTCAAACCTCGTGGATAATATGCTCAAGGGAGTTAAACCTGAATTTATTAAATGAACTTGATTCCAAAGTAAATTACAGTGGTAATAAATTGGTTAGCTGTAACATGTGTTGATAACTGTTGTACTTACTACAGCTTACTGGAATGAGATTTGTAAGGCTGTAAAGTATGAGTAAACAATGAAACCAAGGTAGAGTATGAGTCGAAATGAATCGAATAGTAAATGTCTCTACCTTGAGAATACGCAGTGTAAATGATGGGACATAAGGATGAAATATTCGAATTAATAAGAAATGTGTAATTGAAGAAAGTATTAGATTTGATTTCCGATAGAACTTTCAGAGTTATATAAATTATAGGAACAAGATAACATTGACTCGATTTTGAATATGAAATCTGATTCTAAGCTTATATCGGAAAACTGAAGAAAATCCGAAAGCTTAAGAAATCCACTTTGGAAAATGTGAGAATAATGAAATGCATGTGTATAAGGTGTGATTGAAGGAAATACAGATAACGTAAATTGAGGATAAGAAAATTATTTGTATAAGTGTAAGTGAGAGAAGCACTGATGATATTGAGATGTAGATGAAATAAAGTGATATAGTAAATGTTTACTATCTAATAAAGTTCTCATGAAGAACAAGTATTCATAAAAAAAAAATAGACGCTTTATTGATCTGATCATAGATATATGAGGAGTTAATAAGACTAACCTCAGTATAAAGCATCCTTAGATAAAAGATTGGAGACTAATGTCCGTAAGATGATGATTAGAACTCGAAGTAAATTTTACGAGTTCCTATCGAGGTTAAGAGGTTAATGATTTGCCTTGTGAGGTATATAAGCCTAAAGAATGAGGCATCCATACATGAGTAAATTGATGAAATATTGATAAAGTCTAAAGCACAAATGGAAAATGAGCAGCATAGTGGTATAACCCCGTAGACTCTTAAAGACAGTGAAGTGAATGTTAAGAATGGCAAATAGAAGATTTAGCTAGACAATATCTCTTTCTAAGATATATGATCTCGAATGACAGAACGACGGGGATCTGTTTATGATGAAGAGATAATGATTGAGATACGGAATGTGTTAGGTCTAGCTAAATACTATTGCCAGTCTATAAGAGAGTTATGGGTTAGCTGCTTTACAGATGTGATTTATAAGTAAAGAAGTTAAGGTTAGTGAATGAATAAATGTAAAGATGGTATACAAAAGGTTAAAAGAAGTAATAGTGGAATACTTTACCATTGATGAAAGGTGACCAGAACGATGATGAAGGAAAAGATGAATATGAAATAAGAGGAAAAGTACACGATGAAGAGGGAACACGAACATGAACTAGTTCCCAATTTTAAAGTTAAAAGTGATTTTGTGGTCATCACATGATTATGGCTAGATGTAAGATCGAGTCAAACTCGATAGAGGAAAAGTAATTATACTCAAAGGAGTAAAGAAGTAATTTACACTTTACTGCCAGTCATATAAATGGAAAAAGGATATATATATATATATATATATATATATATATATATATACCACCTCAAAATGATGGAAATAGTAGATTTATATGGATAATGAGGTGATTAAATCGATAATTATAGATTCAATGATGAATTTAAATAATGAGGAGATTAAATTATAATTTGATTATGCTACTATAGAATCTAAATTATCAAAAGAGTATAATTTCAGGTATATTCTAAAATTAAAGTGATAATGAATATACCATAAGGATAAAAGAGGTAATAAGAATGCTATATGAAAAGACGATATGGAGAGAGAATGATTGTCTCCTGATTCAATTATGATAAAAGATGGTGAATGGTAAAGTCTGCAAATGAACTGCAGCAATTGGATGAAATAAATATTTAAAGAGTACTGAGGATAATAATGAAGAATCTAAAAGAGATATGATAATATGGAAGTGATTATAGATTGATAGTCTAATGAAATCACTCCTCCATTATCAAACTCTTAGATTCTTTAGTGCCATAGTCGAAATACGATTATAAGATGATGAGAATGTATGTGAAGTTCCAGTGAGCATATATGTGATAAGAATCTCTGAGTAGCTATATGTTATGGGAAATAGCAAAAGGCTCTGAGATTCCAAATTTATAGACAGCACCGCTCCGTACAGGATGTAAATATCTGAGCATAGAATGGAAACGCTCGATGATATGTTGAGAGAGCGGATGCATGAGATGTGAAAGCTACTGGACAATTACATACAATTGATTAAAATCGGTAAATGATAATTATCGAAATGTATCGACTTGGCACCAACTAAGAAAGATGAATGAGGAACAATATGAATCATATGTGATATAAAAAGGAGTGGAAATGGAAAACTCCCAATTGATAAGAAATTTAAGGGAGTATAAATATATGATGAAAGATGATATGTACTGATATATGAGATGATTCTGATGTTGATAATATACTGGCAGTATAATATTGAAGCTGATCAAAAGGTCAAGAATGATAAGTATACAAGATGATGAGTATACAGAATGGCACCACCTTTAACTTAAGTTAAATTCGGAGGATCGAATTTCTTAAGGTGGGGAGAATGTGATAACCGTAATTTTTTTATTTTTGGAAATTAGTATTAAAGAAAATAGATAAGAGGAAATAAATAAATTAAAGTAAATAAATAAAATTTATTTACGAGATAGGAATATCGTTGAATTCCCGAAATTAAGGAAAGTGAGGAATTTAAATTTTGGATATAATGAAAATAAAAAAATAAAGTCGGAGTTATGGAAAATAAGGAAAGGAGGAATTTAATTTGGATAAATGGAAATCCAAATTAAAATAGGAAATGAAAATGGAGAAATATAATTTGGATATTAAGAGATCCAAATTATAAGGAACAAAATGGGATATTCATATATTTATATATTTAATTATATAAATATATTTTTATTAAATAAATACATGTGTATATTTATATACAATTTTGTATATAAATAAATATATATATATGAAATATATATATATATGTTAATTTCAATTAAAGAGTATATATATGTATATTGTGTATAGAATATATATATTGTTATAATTATATTGATATATATTATATAAATATAATTATAATACAAAAAAAAAAAAGAAAAGAAGAAACAGAAACGGGATCGAGACCCCGTTTCTGTTGAAAATCCCAAAGCTGCCGACCACTGTCGGCGGCCACCGGAGAAGGAAAGGAGAAGAGGGAAGGGAAGCGTCGTCGCCGGTAAAGGAAGAGGAAGCCAACGCCAACGCCGGCGAAGCGAAACGGAGAAGGAATCGACGTGAAACGGAAGCAAAAGCCGGAAGAGAAAAGAAAATAAGAGACGGTGGTGCCGGCCGATCCAGGCACCGCCACTGCCATCGAAGCACCGCCGGAGGGAGAGGAAGAGGATGGAGGCCACCTGAGGCGCGGTGAACGGCGGAGGAGGGCCGGCGAAGAGGAAGATGAAACCGAACCTATTCCGCCTCGATCCGTCGCCATGCCGCCGATCTAGACTGAACGGAGGCCACCGGTAGCTTCGTCGTGCCATCGGCCAGCTGAAGGACGCTCAAACCGTCGGAGAACCGGCCGCCGGTGAAGAACTGGCGAGGAAGAAGGCTGAACCGGCTGACGGGAAAAGGAAGAGGAAAAAGGAAAAGAAAAAGAAAAGAAAAAGGAAAAAGAAAAAGAAAAAGAAAAAGAGAAAGAAAAGAAAAGAGAAAAGGAAAGAAAAGAGGAAAAAGAAGAAAGAGAGAGAAAAAAGAAATTTTCGGAATTCGAAAATTTCGAGAATTACGAGAATCCGGGAATTACGAGAATCGGTAAGAAATCTCGGAAAGTGATAAATTATATAAATAATTATGAAAAAGATTCTAAATTTTAGAATTTTAATTCCAGAAAATTCCCTCGATGACCGAGCTGATGGAATCGGGCGAGGTGAACAAGGATGTGACGAATGAGGCGGTCGCCGACCCAAAACAGGTAAGGAATGCATATGCAGCACTGTAAGGATATTCAGTCTGCATGTTTTAATTTCAAAATATTTTATGAAAATATTTTATGAAATGATTATGATGAATGATTGGTTGGAATTTGGAATGAAGTACTGGCTGGAAATTATAAACTGTATTTTCCGTGCAGGAGGCTAGCCAATCGGCAGCCGTTATACTGCCAAAAAATAATCGAAAATTTCTAGAAAATTTCTAGAAAATTTATAAAATCATACTAAATGATTTATTTCACAAGAAACGATTTCCAACCACGAAAATCGAGAAAATGATTATTTTTCATAAAACATAAATATAACGAAATTCATTTTAAAATATTCATGTTTTCGAAATTGGTGATAATGAGATCACCGAAAATTCTCTCGATATATGAATTATATGTGATATGAAATGAAAAATGAAAAAGGGATTAAAAGAATATTTTATAAAAGTTTTCTAAATATTCTCTCGATATATGAATTATATGTGATATGAAATGAAAGATGAAAAATGGATAAAGTGAATATTTTATAAATATTTTCTTAAATATTCACTTGATTTATTATATAACCTTAATGGTTTTAATTATGAAATTACATATTTTTATGAATTCCATAAAGGTCTATTGATGATGAAAAATACGGTTTTGAGACTAAATGGCATCCTATCATGCTGTTATGTGATATGTGATATGTAACATGTAATATGTGATATGTGATATGTAGTCCCGGCCGACACCTGATCAGTGATCCGCCGAGGACCATTATAGACTATGGCCATAGATCTGACATGATAATTTATACCCTTCGGGGTCTATAGCATGATACGAGTAACGACCCAGTGGACGGGCTGGGCGTGCCTCAGTCTCCATATATGAAAATATTTTACATGATATGTGAAATGTAAATGTTTTACATGATATGTGACAAGTTAAATGAAAGAGATTTATAGCATTTTACAAAATGCTTATTTCAGTACTGATTTTAGTACTACGAGATGATTTTCATATGACATGTGATATGAACATGTAATATGTTTTCAAAAGGAAAAAGAGTTTATAAGTCTAATATTCTTACTATGATTTTAAATTAAATATTAGACTATATGTGACATGAATATGTGATTTGTTTTAAAAAGGAAAGATGAGGAAAATAAATCTAATATTCTTATTTTAAATTTTTAAATTGAATATTAGATTTAAATGATATATATGTTATACGAAAAGAATTTAATAGCTAATTTTGCTATTTAAAGTAATGTACTAATTATGGTTGTACAGTAAAATATGAAATGAGTTTTGAATGAAAATGATGATGATTTAAATATAGTCTTTTCAAAGAATATATGAATACAAGTTATTTTATTTAAATGCTTTATTTCATAAAAGCATTACTTTGAAAAGAATATAAAAACGATATGGAATAAAAAGGAAAAAGGATTAAGATTCCAAACGAGAAGGAAATTATTCTCTACAGTTGCTTCTAGGCTCCGGGACAAGATAGGTATTTCAAAATACCTACCTTACTCCATCCGGATCCCTAGCCGACTGTAGTATCCTTCCTACATGTGAGCCTAGAGCCCATAGGAAAAATGAAAAAGTTTTTCAGCATATAGATAGCTGAGTATCAAGTGAGGCATATAATTCCTTTACTGAGCCGTGGTTTGCTCACCCCTTAAATTTAACATTTCAAGTTTTCGAAGACTGAGAGTCTGACACCTAAAGAATTTCGACTGCGTATTTGGGGACGATGCGACAGCTCGACTTATGACATGAGGTACGATCATTTATTTCTGTATTTAGACGTATCTACAGTACTACTTTCTTATGAAGTAAGATAGGGGATGTAATTCATATAATAACTTTATATGAAATTGTTTATATGTAAAAGAAAAGTAAAGTATCGTAGACAGCCCAACCAAATAAGATGTATAAAATAAGCTGAAAAAATAGGGTCACGGGCTGTGACATTTATTGGTAACCGTATTTAATATTATTGTACAAATAAAATTTAATTGAAAAATGTTATTTCTTATAGAAGATGGAAAGACTTGTTTTACCTATCAAATGTCATGTTATTTTATGTAGTAGACTATTTTTTTTTGTTTCAAACATAATTTTTTATGGCTTAATGTTTTGTCTTCCAAGATTCAAGTACATTGAAAATTATTTTAGTTTCAAGTAAGGCTGCTACAATGTCATTTATGAATAAACATTTTACTATTTGAATAAATTAAGCTATTGATTTTATTTATTAATAGAATATGGTTTAGGTTTTTAAATGTAGTTTCTTTTGTTTGATTCTTCGTAATCCAATATACTTGTACCTACAACATTAGCAAGGTTAACTTACAAATATAATGTTTCAGGCAAGCATGCTGCAATATTTAAAGTGCAAAGAGACATCCATCATCCATCACTTTCTCTTTCTCTTTATCTTTTTCTTCAACAATATTGGCTCTCTTGTTTCTTAATCTTAAAATCACAAAGAATAAATCTATCAAGCTATGCAACAATATTGGATCTCTTCCATATGTGATCTTGTTTGAGATTCTAAGGCACGTGGTTTTTAATTCAATTATTGATATCATGAATGTTAGCATGAGAGTAGGGCTTTTAATGAAGTCTCAAAATATGATTATATTTTTGGGAATGTTTCATTGAATAAACTCATCTTCCCACCATGGAAAATAGTAAGAAAATTTTTTTAAAAAGATGCGTAGGTATTATATAGGAAATGAATGGTCGATTATTTTAGTCAAAGAAAAGCTGAGTTAGGACTATTTTACTTAAAGTTAGAGTTGAAAAAGGTAATGCATTCAAAGCTATATATGTGTATGAAACTATATTGATTTACTTAGGAGGTATGTAAAAGGAATAAGGGCTCCAAGTTTTGTTTTCTTACAATCTGAGAAGTCCTAGCAAAAAAGTTTTGAAATTGCTAAATGTCGTTCAAAAATAGAGAAGTTCTTGAATGATATATAGGTTTATGTATCCTTATTTGAAACAAAAAAAATTCGTGATAATGACATTACGCCAAGACCAAAAGAAACATAAAGAGTGACAACCTAATTGATAACCACTTGCCTTATTTTGCTCTTGCTTTTGGGATTGTGAAGTGGCTTTTTTTTTTTTTGAAGTGTACTTAGGAAATACCAAATATCTGATGTTCCTTTTGATTTAATTATTAATTTGAAGTTAATTTATATTTCTATGATATTCTTTTACATCATATATAATTAAATTAATTATAAGTTGCAATTCAAAGTAAATAAAATACAAATAAGTAAATAAAAACAGTGATTCACTAAATAAAGTATTAAGCAATATCCAAGCTTTTATCATGTATAGCCGAATTCATGACAAAAAACATTACGTTTTCATGATAAAAGCATAGTCTATTTACTGAAAAAATCAAAGAGTCTTTCTTATACATTTCTTTTTTTAGATAAATAGTATTACTTAAGATTACATTTTTTTTTAATTTAAACATAGTATTTATTACTATTAAAGACTACATTTCTTTCTTTTTTTTGTTACAATACATTAAATATTACGCTTTCATGATTAGGGACGGATCTACATGGTGATGAGCCAGGGCAGTGCCCCCACTAACCTATTAAAATTATTTACTTTAATTATAAAAAGATCTTATAAGTTTGAGAAATTTAAAGTTTTGCCCCCACTTAAAATTTTTTCAAACATATTTACTTTCATTAAATTAAGCCTGTACAAAAAAGTTTTTATTGTTTATCTAGTAATTAAACTTAAGACTTTCTCTACTTCTAGAATTGATTCTGAGTCTCCTCGGATCCTATGGTCTGTGGGAGGAGGTTTTTTCTTAGTCTTGTCTTGTGCAAGTTCTCTACCTTGGGATTTCTCTTATTGGGTAATCTTTGGGGTTTCTTTAGAGTTTTGGTAAATAGTCAATGATAGTTTGTTTAGGGAGGGAGTTACTATGGCAGACGATTTAGAGAAGGTGTGGACGCAGCTAAAGTTAATTGAAGATGAGGAAGAGATGGTGGAAACCATTGATCTCGGAAATGAAGCGGACACCAATGAAGAGAAGAACTGGTTGGTTGCAAAACTACTAATGAATCACGCTTTTAATAAGGAAGCCATGTTGGGAACTTTAAAGGTGGTCTAGAAACTGTCTAGGGAAGCAGCGATTACCATCTTGGATGCAAATTCTTTCTATTCAAGTTCGCAAACAGGAAAGACAAACAGAGGGTGATGGAAGGTGCCCCATGGTCCTTTGATAAACAGATTATCCTCTTTCGGGACTACAATGGAGAACTCAAGACCTCTAATTATAGTTTTGATGATGCATGTTTCTGGGTGAGAATCTATGGATTACCATTGAAAATGCTGAAATCGAAAGTTGCAGAGAAGTTGGGCAAAATGTTGGGCACCTTTGTAGAAGCAAACAATATTTACCTAGTGAAAGGGAATGAAGGAAGCTTCTTGAGAGTGAGAGTCGAAATAAACAACACTAAACCTCTAAGAAGGTTTGTGACCATTGGTGGGAAGGGAGGTAAGCAGAATCTCTGATGCAGATTGAGTTATGAGAGACTAGCTACTTTTTGTTATGAATGTGGTTTGCTGGGACATTCAGAACATGAGTGCTTAGTTGAAAATGGTGATGGTGATAACATGGAAGGGAAGGTGAAGCAGTACGAAGATTGGATGAGAACTTTTCCTTTGGGACAGAGAACCTACAAATAATGTGTCATCAGAGGAGAAGTATAGGAAACATTGGGGATTGATACCAGAGGAACAGGGAGCCAGAGAAAGACCGATGCGAGTGCCTTCGGAGGACAACCAGAAGAAACAGATGGGGGAAAGCAGGCCTGTCAACCGAAGACTACAAATGAAGGAAAGAATAACCCAAGGAGAAATTCAGGGGATTCAAGAGGCAATCAAGGACGAGAATGGCTAAAAGAAGGGGTTGACTTACCAAAGATAGAGTTACCAAAAAAAATGGATAGCAAGAATAATGGCTCTGGGAGAATCTCAAGTAAGGTAGCGAGAACATTTGAAAAGGAAAGAATGACCGAGGTGGAATCATGCATGGAAGATTTACAACTATATGCAAAAAAAGGAAGTCAACGAATAAGCAATGTGGTTATTAATGACTCAGACGATAATAACAAAGAGCATGCATTGAAAGCTGACTTGGCACGTGAGGAGGCAGCAAAGGAGAGAAATCAAGTCACGGTGGCAAGTCACGGACAGAGCATGTGGAAACATAAAGCTAGATAGGTGGGACAAAATTCAAACTCGAAAGAGGATGGTACAGGGAAAACAAAATTTGAGGCAGGGGACCAAACAATAGACCTTATGGAGGTGGAGTACGCCATTAAAAGGAGTAGGAAGGAAATTAAGGAGAATTTACAAACAGTTGTACTGGCGAAGACCGATTACCAGTCTCGCCGGGAACAATGAAATTCTTAGCTTGGAATTGCCGTGGGCTTGGGAACCCATGCATAGTCAGAGCTCTAGCTAGTCCAAAAACTAGATTCCCATGCAGTTTTTCTAAGCGAAACAATACTACCTGTGAATATGTTAGATAGAATAAAAAGATCATGTGGTATGAATGGTTGTTTTGAAGTAGATGCTGTGGGAACTAGTGGTGGTTTAGCAATGATGTGGAGGTTTGACTTACAACTTCACTTCCAGAGTTTTCAAGAAACTACATTGACATGCCAGTTGATCAAGGAGAAGGGACTGAACAGTGGAGGTTGATAGGGTTTTATAGAGAATCGAACACAAGTAGGAGAAGAGATTCTCGGGCACTACTACGCCAATTAGCTCAACAATCAACGAGACCGTGGTTATGCTTTGGAGACTTCAATGAAATCACGTGGAACCATGAAAAAACATGTCAGTGTTTAAGGAGGGAGAGTCAAATGGTTGAATTTAGGGAAGCGCTTGAAGACTGTTGTCTTGAAGATTTGGGCTACACAAGTGTTTGGTATACATGGGCGAGGGGGAGAAACTTTACAACATTAATTCTCGAGAGACTTAACCGTGGTTTTGGCATGAGGGAATGGTGTGAGTTGTTCCCTACATACGAAGTAGCCCACATTACAACTCCAATATCAAATCATTGCCTGAATTTAGTGACTATAGCAGTAGAGAAACGTGTGCTGAGGAATGGAAAAAAAGAAGGAAGTGCTTTGAGGCAATGTGGCTGAAAGAAGAAGAGTGTACTAATATTATAGTGAACACATGGTGTGATAAGAGTGGAAAGGGAGTTATAGAGAAATTGCAATTGATAGGGGACCAATTGCATGGCTGGCATATGAGTAAATTCATGGGCTTGCGATAACAGATCAACACATGTAGCAAAAATTCGAAGCTGCAAAACAGTGGGACCTGAGTGACATCAACATTGAGAAAGAACAGGAACTGAAGGAGGAGTTGAATTCATTATTGTGAAAGGAAGAAATATTTTGGATGCAAAGAGCGAGAACAAATGGGCTAAAGGATGGAGACAAAAATTCAAATTTTTTTCATGCCCAAGCTTCTCAAAGAAGAAAGATAAATGCAATTATAGGGCTGGAAAATGAGGAAGGGTGATGGTGTGATAAAGGGGGAGAGGTGCAAAAAATTATCACTGACTATTTTAAACAACTCTTTAAACCACAAAAACCATCTCACTATGAGGATATCCTTGAGCTAGTGGAACCAAGCATCACAAATGAAATGAATACATTCCTTTCAGATTTCAGACCCGAGGAAGTACACTTGGCACTCAAACAAATGCACCCTACCAAAGCTTCAGGACCAAATCGTATATCTATTATTTTCTTTTAGAAATATTGGAACATTATTGGTTCTAATGTCACTCATTTTTGTTTAGAGTGTTTAAATGGTTCTAGAAATATTGGGGAGGTCATCTACACAAACATTATCCTTATACTAAAAGTGAAAGACAAAAAAAATATATCAACTCTGCCCATTTAGTCTATGCAATGTCCTCTATAAAATAGTAGCCAAGGTCTTAGTAAACAGATTTAAAACAGTCTTTTCTCATTGCATTGTGAGTCACAAAGTGCATTGGTACCCGGTAGAGTCATTATTGATAATGTCCTAGTGGCCTCTGAACTTATACATGCATTGAGAAGGAAACAGGAAAGACATAGCTACTTTGCTTTGAAATTGGATATGAGAAAAGCATAAGATAGAGTGGAGTGGAGTTTTCTTAAGGATATGATGATTCATATAGGTTTTCACACTAGATGGGTTTCACTTATAATGTTTTGTGTATCTACAATGTCTTATTCACTTATTGTAAATGGAAATATTACTGATGCTTTCTCACCTAAAAGAGGACTCCAACAACGGCATCCACTCTCACCTTACTTGTTTTTAATCTACACTGAAGGTCTTTCAGCATTGTTGTTGAAATACCAACACAATGGGTTATTGCATGGAGCACAAGCTACTCGATATGGAACTTAGGTTACTTGTTTTTCGCTGACGACAGTCTACTTTTTACAAAAGCAAATAGGACTAAAAGTGAGAAGGTGATGCACTTGTTAAAGAAATATGAGGATGGGTCCAAACAAAAAATCAATTTTGATAAATCAGGTCTTTTCTTCAGCAATAATACAGCAGATGTGTAGAAAAATACAATTAAGGAGCTTTTTGGCATTCAAGATTCTTCAAGTCCTAAAAGGTATCTAGGTTTGCCTACAATGGTGGGAAAAAGTAGAACGCGAGCTTTCTGAGAATTAAAAGACAAGGCGAATTCAAGGCTGAAAGGATGGAGCAACAAGCTTTTATCTCAAGGAGGCAAAGAGATTTTTTTACAAGTAGTTATACAAGCTATCCCCACCTACACCATGGCTTGTTTCTTGCTTCCCAAAACCATGTGCAACGAAATAAACAGAATGATCTGTAGATTTTGGTGGCGAAAGACAAGGGATAAACGAGGCATTCATTGGATGAACTGGTAAAAGATATGTAATGGGAAAAAGATCGGTGGCATGGGTTTCTGGGAAATATGGTGTTTCAATCATGCATTGCTGGCCAAATAAGGATCGAGATTGATGCTGAATACAAATTCGTTGGCTTACAAAGTTCTTCAAGCTCATTATTTTCCCTTAGCTCCTTTCCTAGATTCAAAGCTAGGACATAATCCTTCTTTAACTTGGCAGAGTATCAGGGAAAGGGAGAAGTTACTACAACGGGCCACGAGATGGAGAATTAGGAATGGAGCTTTAGTTAAAGTCTGGAAAAATAAATGGCTCCCTTTTAACTAGTCCATGATGCCACAATCCCCTAGAAATGAGTGGAATGATGATGACGAGATAGTTAGTGAGTTGATAGGCCCACAAAGTAGGGGATCGGTTGGGAAAAACTAGCGGCGCCGTTTACACTAGATGAGGCTGAAGAGATCTGTGCTCTACCAACCAACAAACTGGGCCTTCCAGATAAATCTAGCATTTCACTAGGGATGGAATCTACACAGTTCACAATGGATATAAGTTGCTGAGGGAGTTAGTTCAAGCTACAAAGTCTTAGGAAAATGATGCCTAAATAGTAAATTGGAAGAGAGTATGGTGATAAGTCTCTAAAATACATTTTTTAGAGTATTATATTGCAAGAATTTTGATTAAATTTTGTAATTTTAATGCAATTTCTTCTCAGTTTAATTAAATTGCTTTCATGTGTAGGAAATTCAAGAATATGGAGGAAATCGAGAAAATGGTAAGAAAATTAAGGAAAAATGGTTGGATTTGGTGTTTAACCGCAAAAATCCATAGACTTAGCCTTCTCCAAACCTCAAATCCTATTCCTACCATCTTACCCCTAAATTATTTTTAAATGATAAACTTTACCTAAATCAATTTTCCAACCCTTGAACCCTTACCCCACCAAAATCCACTTAAACCTATCCCATTCTCATATGAAGCCCAAGCATTATTTAAGTCCATTTTAAATATCATAACTCACAAGCCTAAAACATTTCAAATCCAAAACTACTTTGATATCTTGACATTTTCTCATGTAAGCCCAAAGCATACTCAATTATGGATTTAATTTCATTAAGAAGCCCAAAGAAAAGTGCAGCCCGTGGAGACTAATGGCCAAAGCCCTTGAAGAACTCTAGTGAATAAAAAGAATCAAGCAGCTGCAAAGAGGGGCGTGGGGAGAGGAGGCTGGTGACAGGAGCCGATTCCCCTTATCTTTTACTGCATTTTTTTCTTTGCTGTTTTCTTCGAAGATTAGGAGCAGTTTTCAGTTCATTAGTTTATTGTTTTATTGCTACTTGGTGCAACAATGTTGAGGTGGCGTGATGGGAGGCTGGGTGACAGGCAACTTCCCTTCATTCAACTCTGCGTTTTTCATGCTATTTTTTTTGTTTTCTTTAGTTTTAATTAGGTTTTCAGTTCAGCTTTAAGTTTAGAATTGTATTTACATTACAATTTAACTTTCATTTTATAATTTAATTTCTATAAAATTTAGTTATCTTGCTTTGTCTTCCATGTTCTGTTCTTATATTTAGTTTAATGATTTATAGTCCTCTTACTATTTTCTGTTTTAAATTCTTCTTGTTTCTTATTTAAATATTACATAATGGTTTCTTAACTTTTGCGCAACATCTTTTTTTACTTCACATTTTAATCATTCTTCATTTAAAACTCCCACCTCTGCTTTGCGGTTTTGTTACTGTTTCTGTATCCTTTACTGCATTGGGAGTTTTCTGGTTGCTAGAGGCTCTTGGTTTGTCTTGTTTTGCTGCCCATGGATGGTGTAGTGCGCGGTTGTGTGCTGGAGTTGCAAGGGCTGTAGGTGCTGGCTGTTTGTAACGTGTACCATGCTGCTCTGTTGCTCTGTAAAATGGAAGCTGCTATGTGGCATGGCTTTAAGGCGTTAATCATGGCTATGTTCTTGTGCCAACAACTAAAGCTGTTGGTGGCAATACATGTGCAGGGATGTTTTCATGAGTTTTGTCTTTAGTTTTACATGCTTTATTAGATTAAATTGCATTAGACTCATTTATAATATTATATTATTTTAAATGCTTTTTAGATTAATTTACATTTGTTTAGTGAGTAGTTTAGTGTTAGAGTAGTTTTTATCAGTTTCAATTGTAGTTTAATATTTATATTTTTATTAGTTTATAAAAATTTCAATTTAAGTTTTAGGCGGTTTTACTTAATTTTTGTTATTTTGATATTTTAGTAATCTTTAAATCTTTATTTGCAAATTTTATTTTTATGCATTTCAAATTTTATCTTGCAAAAATTAAGTGTTTGGTTTGTTTTAAAGTTTAAGTAGTTAATTGACTTCCAAAAAATATTAATTTGCTTGAATAAACTTAGGATGACCAATTTTAGTATTTAGCTATAGCAATTCTAAGTGGAAACGATACTTTATTCATCACTTTATTACTTGTCGAGACTTGTGCACTTGCGATATAGATCCTAGACGCAACATATGGCATGCCAAAGTCCCTAACAAATTAGAAGTGTTCTCATGGAGGGCACATCATGGCATACTACCAGTCATGAAAAACATAGCTCGGAGAGGAATCTAGATTAATCCAATTTGTTTCATATGTGGGAGGGAGGAGGAAACGGTGATTCACACGCTAACACTACGTTTGGATAAACATTAGTAAAAGAAAGGAATGGAAAGGAAAGGAAAGGAGAGAAAAGGAAAGGGTACATGTACCCCTTGTTTAGATAGCTAAAATTAATAAAGGAAAGAAAAGGAAAGTAATCTTAACAACCATTGTTTGGTTAAACAATAGAAAGAAAAGAAAATGATTCATTATAATGTTTTTTTTTTCAATTATAACCTCTTAAATTTTATAATATAATAAGATTAAATTTGACGTTCTACATCTTAAATTTTTTTTCAAATGTCCTTTCCTTCTCGTTTACCCCAAATTGGGGTTTTAAAAAAACTGAGTAAGTCAAAAGAAAGCAAGAGGTGCTCACTCCCCCTCTCTTTCCTTTCCCTAACTAAAAAATTTTCCCAAACAAGGGAAAGGTTTACAACCTTCCTTTATTTTCCTTAGCTTTCCTTTCCTTTCCCTTCCCCACTCCCAATCCAAACATAGGGTAAGGAATTGTGAAGCAACTGGAGCAATCTAGACCATTTTATATCAGGACTGGTTCCATAACGAAGCACTAGAAGATGATAACTGGATAGAAACAGTAAGTGGCTCAATGAACGAGCAACAATTCCAGCTTTTTGTTTTCACAATGTGGGCGGCATGGAACAATAGAAATATTGAATTGCATAAGGGTAAGAGGAGCAATCCAATAGAAACAGTGGCTTTAATACAACAATATATATCACAGAATTCAACGAAGCTAATAGGGTGGAAGTTGTAACTTCTCTAATGGAAAAAAAAACGATGAAAGGCCCATGGGGAAGATTTTTACAAAGTCAACTTTGATGGAGCAATAGATACTCAATTGAAAAAAAAGAGGTGTTAGGGTTATTATAAGGAATTCTGCTGGGGAGATCATGGGAGATCCTGCAACAGGGATAAAATGGATTAGTGATCCTTTTATTATTGAAGCAATGGCAGTAGTAAAGGCTATAGAGTTCACTTAAGGCATGGGCTTCAGGAAAGTGGAATCTGTTAACGTAATATTATAATTAATGTTACAATCAATTGTAATATTACAATTAATATTACAACAGTTGACTTAAACTAATTGATTACAGTTGACTAATTGATTACAATAATGTTAACGTAATATTACAATTAATGTTACAATCAATTGTAATATTACAGTTGACTTAGACTAATTGATTACAGTTGACTAATTGATTACAGTTGATTTTAAGACTTAATTACAGGGTTGATTATGATTTTATTTCCTAATTGTATTTCCTTTATTGTTATATTCTATCGCCTATATAAAGGCCTCTAACCTTCTTGTAATGTAGACATCAAAAATACAATTCTTTCTTTCATTCTCTTTTTCTCTTTCTCTCTTTTCTTTATATGGTATCAGAGCAAATTTTTTGTTCATTTCGAAGGTGAATCATCTTGGGATTACTCGATTCTTTCTATTTTTCAATTCCATTTTCTTTTTCAAAACCAATCATCTAGAAAAGATGATAAGTACTCAAAGAGAAACCGCGCAACCAATCTCAGTCATTCTTGATGGGCATAACTACAATCGATGGGCTGAAGCTATGCGCAGTTATTTAAATGGGATGAAATTATGGCTTGTTGTCACCGGAGAACGTAAGGCACTAGTCAAACATATAGAAGAATCAGATGAGAAGTACACAAATCAACTTGAGGAATGAGAAAGTAAAAACCATCGAATCCTTACGTGGTCCACCAATACTATTGTTCCCTTTATCAATGTACATTTTGGATGCTTTGATCTTGCTAAGGAAGCTTGGGATTTCATTGCAACACGATACAGGTCTACTACTCTTTCTCATCAATACCATCTTATGATTACTTTGTCTCAACTTTGCCAAGAATTAGGTTAGTTAATTGATGAATTTCATTTCAAAAGGCAACATTTATAGGATATGCTTGAGAATTTTTATTGATTATCGGAATCAACTTCGACTTATTCAATTTCTTATGGCTCTTCGAGATGATTTTGAGAATACCAGGTCTTCACTTTTGACGTCAATACCTTTTATCGACCATGGATAATGCACTTACAGAGTTGATTTTCGAAGAAACTCAGTTAGCTATGACTCAAACTCATTAAACAGACACTATTACTGCTGCAACTCCTAAACAACGCACTCCACCTTGTTTTTGATGCAGACAAAGCAATCATCTTGTTGCCCATTGTAAAGCAATATTTCATTCTAATGGAGCACGAATTTCTGACTCTAAATCTTCTTTGGCAATGCCTTGTTCGAAATGTGGTAGGACTAATCATCCTGTTGAGAAATGCAAGGTTATATTTCATACCAATGGAACACGTCTTGATGGTTTTCCAAGCACCAAGGCTGTTGTAGCAACCAACACTAAGTCTATTACCTTTGAATCTCCTTCTAACAAATTTATAATCTTGACTGATGACCTTCAGGCTCTGATCAATCAAGTAATGTCTCAAAATCACACTACTGCCATGTCTGCTGCTACATCAGGTAACACTTGGTTGTTAGATACTGCTTGTGAAAACCATGTGACTGCTGATCCTTCTTTATTTAAGAAAACAATACCTATTTCTAATAATTCCATCATTACAACTGCTAATGGTTCCACCTTGAAAGCCACCCACATTGGTAATGTTGAAACTTCCACTCTTTGTATACCTAATACTTATCTTGTTCCCAACCTTGCCTTTAACTTGCTTTCTGTTGGCCAACTTTATGATCTCAGTCTTGACTTACATTTTTCAAAACAGTATGGTTGTATTGTGCAGGATCCTCGAACAGGTCAGAAAGTTAGGACAGGACGTAAGGTTGGAACACTGTTTGAACTCGAAAGCCTGAAAGTTCCACAAAACTTGATTACCGCTGCTACATCTCAAACACCCATTCCAGATTCTTTAGAGTTATGGCACTCTAGGTTAGGTCATGCATCTATTTCTCGAATAAAATCACTATCTTCTACAGGTGTTTTAGGTAAAGTTTCTCAAGACATTTTTTATTGTTTATCTTGTCAACTTGGAAAACAAAGTGCATTACCATTCAATAAAAGTGAATCTTCTTCTTCTTCACCATTTGATTTAGTCCATTATGACATTTAAGGTCTAGCTCCAACATCAACTATGAGAGGTTCATGTTATTTTGTTATTTTTATTGATGATTTTTCACGATATACTTGGATTTATTTATTCAAACAACGATCTGAAGTCTTGTCAATTTTCAATGAATTCAATAATATGATACAAACTCAGTTTTGTCGCAAGATAAAAGTTTTTAGGTCTGATAATGCTGGTGAATATACATCAATTGAGTTCAGTAATTTGTTATAAAATGATGGAACTCTTTCTCATCGATCTTGTGCACACACTTCACAACAAAATGGTAGAGCTGAAAGGAAACACCATCATATACTAGACACTGTTCGTGCCCTTCTTGTTTCATCCTCTCTTCTTGAACAATTCTGGGGCGAAGTTGCTCTTACTGCTATGTACACTATCAACAGAGTTCCCACACCAGTGCTAGGCATGCGAACTCCTTTTGAGTGTCTATATAATAAGACTCCTAACTATCATTCTCTTAAAGTTTTTGGGTGTGCTTGTTTTATTCTACTTCTTTGATCATGAAAGAACTAAACTTGAACCTCGAGCTCAGTTATGTTGTTTTCTAGGTTACGGTATAGAATATAAAGGCTATAAGTGTTATGATCCAATTTCTAAGCGTCTTTGTGTCTCGCGTCATGTGGTCTTTTGGGAGCATAAGCAATTTACTAGTATTTCTGCATTGCCATCCCAATCTTCTTCTCCATAGGTTTTCACAAACCTATCTTTTGATCTTTCATCAGCTGACGCGAATCTTGCAGGTACTTATAGCTCAAACAATGACCAATCTTCCTTGTCTCCCTCAACTTCTGATTTGATCAAGGCTCCTACTGATACATCCGTGCCTTCCCCATATGTACCTCCTCCTTTTCGTCGCTCCACTCGAGTAAAGGAACTAAATACTCATCTTCGTGATTTTCATTGTTATTATGCCCTAGCCACATTACATGAACCTCTTAATTTCTGTGAGGTAGCTTCTAATCCTATGTGGCAGCAAGCAATGGCAGAAGAGTTACAAGCTCTTGAGAAAACACATACTTGGGACATTGTTGATCGACAACCTGATAAGTCAATCATTGATTGTAAGTGGGTTTACAAGATTAAGACTCGGTCTGATAGCTCAATGGAACGTTACAAGGCACACCTTGTTACTCGATGATTTACTCAAGAATATGCTATTGATTATGAAGAGACTTTTGCTCCAGTTGCTCGTCTCACATCTGTTCGCTCCCTCTTAGTTATTGCTACAGCTAGAAAATGGCTAACATATCAAATGGATGTTAAGAATGCATTTCTAAATGGTGATCTTATTGAGGAAGTTTACATGAAGCCTCCTTCTGGTTCCTCTATATCGTCTAACAAGGTTTGTCGTCTTCGGCAAGCATTGTATGGTCTTAAGCAAGCCCCTAGAGCTTGGTTTTCAAAATTTAGTACCACTATTGCTCAGTTGGGTTTTACATCCAGTGCCTATGATTATGCTCTTTTTTCTCGAAAAACTAGCCAAGGTACCACCCTTCTTTTACTTTATGTGGATGACATGATTATTACAGGTGATGATAGTGATGGTATTCGAGATCTCAAGACTTTTCTCCATTCCCAGTTTGAGATGAAAGATCTTGGTCCTTTGAGTTACTTTTTAGGTATTGAGGTTACTTCTGATTGTACGGGCTTACACTTATCACAAACAAAGTATGCTTCTGATCTTATTGCCAAAGTAGGATTGACAGATAGTAAGATTTTCTCTTCACCACTGGAACAAACAATTAAGCTTTCTCCTTCTGATGGTAATCTTCTCCCAAACCCAACTTTGTATCATAATTCAGTAGGTAGTCTTGTTTATCCGACAGTTACTCGCCCAGATATTGCTTATGCTGTTCACTTGGTCAATCAATTTCTTTAGGCTCCACGATCTACTCATTTTGCCACTGTTCTTTATATCCTAAGATATGTAAAGGATACTGTGTTTCATGGACTGCATTTTTCTTCTAGCTCATCATTGGATTTGCAATGTTATTGTGATGCTGATTGGGCAGCGAATCCTACTGATCGTTATTCTACCACTAGTTATTGTTTCTTTCTTGGTTCGTCACTTATCTCTTGGCATAGTAAGAAACAAACTGTTGTCCCTCGGTCCAGTACTGAGGCTGACTATCGAGCTCTTGCAAATGCAACATCTGAACTCCTATAGTTACGATGGCTTCTTCAAGACATGGGTGTTTCTCATGTTTTGGTACTCCAATCCATTGCGATAATCAAAGTGCATTTCAATTAGCTCATAATGATGTCTTTCATGAGCTTACTAAATATATTGAGATTGATTGTCACTTTGTTCGTCATCATTTGCTCAGCCAAACTCTACAACTTGTTCATGTCACTATTGCAGATCAGAAAGCAGATATCTTCATCGAAACACATTCACCTGGACAATTTCTTGCACAAGTTTCCAAATTCAAGTTGGCTTCCACATTACCACCTTTAGTTTGCGGGGGGATGTTAACGTAATATTACAATTAATGTTACAATCAATTGTAATATTACAGTTGACTTAGATTAATTGATTACAGTTGACTAATTGATTACGATAATGTTAACGTAATATTACAATTAATGTTACAATCTCTCTTTTATTCTCTCTTTTTCTCTCTTTTATTCTCTCTTTTTCTTTATCTCTTTCTTTTATAATCTCTTTCTTTACAAAAATCGAGGGTGATGCTTTAAGCGTTATCATGAAGTTGAATAATAATGGTGCAGATTCATCAAATGTTGGACCAATTATTGAGGAAGCTAGGATAAGGGCTGAGCAATTTTCCAGATGCATGTTTCTGTAAACGTCAAGAACTGGAAACGAAGCTGCTCGTAGACTAGCTAAATATGGTCTAGGGTGCGAGAATGATAAGATATGGATTGAGGAATGTCCAACAATATTGATAGATACTATAACTGAAGAAGTTTACCATATGAATGAATGAATTGATATTTTTTACTAAAAAAAAAAGTAATTAAACATTTACACTTTGGTTGATAAGATATTTTATTATAATATATATATATATAGAGTATTATATTATACACACACACACATATTTATACATTTACTAACTTTGCAGAAAACTAAAATACTTTAAAAGTTTATATTAAATAACATATAAGTGTGAATTAACAAAAAAAATAAAAAAAAACAACTTTATCTAATAAATATTTATGTTTTCGTTTTCATTGTATATAAGAAAATAATCATTTTTTCTCTCCACGTTATAATAATAAGAACTGAAATATATTTGATAATTAAAAGTAAATGATAAAATTGGACAAAGTTTTTTCTCTCATGTATTATATCTACTTTTTAAAAATTTTATCAAAAATTTTATTAAATTAATATATATACAAATATATATATACACACATGCACGCACACGTGTGTGTATGTTTGCGTGTAAGAAAGATGATTTATCTATGGTATAACAATGTTTAGATTACATTTTCTACGAATCACATATATAGCTAATTTTAGCTATGCAATTTTTTTAGAAATAATATTTTTTATAAGAAATTATACTGTTAATTTTGTTTGAAAATTTTCATAATAATCTGTGTTTCAATGAAAAATTTAATAAATTAACTAAAAATATTTGCCCACATTGATCATAAATCTTAGATTCATCCCTGGTCATGATAAAAGTGTATATTATCTACTAGGCCTTTTTAAATGTAACCTTTGAACCCTTTTGTAGTAATGCTACCTAGTCTTAGATCGGCTGATTACGATTACTTTATTAATAATCGCATGTGTTGGGAGATAATTGTTAGACCAATATCCTCAAGTTCAAGACAAAGCAAAGCCCGTAGACAAAAATAATTTTGAAAAATGAAAAATACGAGATTGATTTTCACTAATAATAAAGTCTAAGAATCACAAGACCGTTGTTCTTGATGAGCAGATCTTGATATCTAGGTCTGAAAATCTGACGGAAATATTGAGATTAGAGATACCATTTATGAGATATTGAAAAATAATTTCTTATCCAATAAATCTCTATATTTTCTAAAAATATCAAAGAAATTATTCATCTTTTACAATTAATTCTAAGAAGTTGCATGAAAAAAACATCGACAAATACGTGCAAGAGCAAGCATATACATAAGCCTAAAATAGTGTTAGACTTTTGCCCTGAAAGAAAATAAAATTGAGATTAGAGGTACCATTCATGAGATATTGAAAATAATTTCTTATTGTGTCCAATGAATCTCTATATGTTCGAAAAATATCAAAGAAATTATTACCTTTCACAGTTACTCTAAGAAATTGCATGGAGATTACATTGATAAACATGTGCAAGCGTAAGCACATGCATAAGCCGAATATAGTGTTAGACTTTTGCTGTGAGAGAAAATAAAATTACATTTACCAAGAAAATATAAGGAAAATAACAATAATTTTTGAGAGAAAAATCAATCTGGTAAGATTCGTGCTTTCAATGTAAAAAAACCGAATAAAAGAGAAGGATCCACATGGGTTTAAAAATCAAAAAAGCCCTCGAAAAATAAAAAGTTCTACAATTTGATTCTTATTTTTTTTCACAATCAATTGAACTATTATATTTTTAATTTCACTTTATTAAACTTTTACTTAAACGGAAGCCATTAGGCTTGTTTTTTTTTAATCATGTGTACTGTACAGATTCAACAATTTTCGTACAAATTTAACTATTTCCGTTTGAGAAATGACTCAATTGATCTAAAATTGAAATATAATAACAAAATTAATTACGAAAAAATTAAAAATTCAATTGCAGAAACTATTTTCTTTAGGATCATTTCGAACTTTTAGCCATTCATATACTATAATAGATTCTTACTTAGATTAGAAATTTAGAACCAAATTCGATCTTCTCTATGAGCATTGATGGTTGCACTTATCTCAGTTTTGATAATTAATCACTTGCTCTTGCCGTTTGCTTTAGAATCAAATTCTTAAACCCTTTCAATTCCAAAAGTTTTCCATCAACATTTTAATTAGTGTGATTAACACGTTAACAATCTTAAAATCTGATTTTATTTTATTTTTTTATAAAAAAGTGGCAGATATGATTCTTGTTTCCTCTGGCATAGTCCAATTTCCTATAAGCAACTGTAAGAGTACCGAATTCTTGGTGCTGTAGCATCCGTGCAAATTAATTAAAAAAAATTAAAAAGAGATAAAATTATTAAATTGACTTTTTAAAATTATCAAAACAAATAAATTACTAATATTCTACCGAAAAAAGGTATTTTATTTTATTATTTTTAAAATATGAGGTGGCCGATAAAAAACAGAAAAGAAAAAAATTAAAAAACAACGAAAAAGGCATGCTTTTGTCGCTATAAATAATCAAGCGATGGAAGTGTGTCTCAGCTCTTGTGCTTGTTAAAATAATAAGGAAAACCGACGATAGCTCTCTCTCTCTTCTGTCTGTCCGTGTGGCGTGGATGTGTGGGTGTCTGTCTCGTGATCCAGTCTTTGTTCTTCTTTCTGGTGTTGAGATCATAGGTGACACATTTTTTTCTGTTTTTCTAGCGAATTCTTCATCTTGGTATCACGGAATTCACTTCATTATCCAATTCTTTTTCCTTTTTTAAAGAAGATATATCCAGCGATTGAATTTGATTCATCTTTTTTCTGGGTTGGGTGGACGGATTTAATACAAATTATTTTAATAAAAAATTTGATAGCTGTAGTGCGTAATAATAATTTGATCCGTGATTGTTGGTAGGATAAATTGCCTTTCCTTTTACTTTTTTTGGCTTTTTCGATTCATCTGATTTCATGTATTTATGAAAGCAAAAGAAAGAAAGTTGAGGAAGATTGTGTGTTTTGGCTTTGATAAATAAGTAAATAAACAAAAAAGGCTAAAAAAAGAGAGATATATATAGAGAAAGTGAGAAATGGCAGGAAAGAATGTAGAGAAGATGGCATCGATAGATGCACAGCTGAGGCTATTGGCACCGAGGAAAGTCTCAGAGGACGATAAGTTGGTGGAGTATGATGCTTTGCTATTGGATCGTTTTCTTGATATTCTTCAAGATTTGCATGGAGAGGATATCAGAGAAACGGTATTTTACCATTACTTTCACTCCATTTTCAATCTCTGTTTCATTTTTGTATTACAGCTAAAAGTAATGGAGTACCCAAAACTATTTTAAACTTTGAACGGCGAAAAAAAAAAGCCCTTTAGCTGGCTCTAACTGAATAAGATTATGCATTTAATGTTTCCCAAGGACTTTTTTGGGGTTATTTTGGCTTTACATCTATGAAATGAGGAATGTCATATTTTGGACTATTAATTTGGCTTTACATTCATGAAATAAGATCCAAACTAATATGTTCAGAATACTATGTGGTTAATGTTAGGTTCAAGCATGTTATGAGCTTTCAGCTGAATATGAAGGAAAGCATGACCCTCAAATATTGGAGAATCTTGGGAGGGTAATAACAAGTTTGGATCCAGGGGATTCAATTGTTGTTACAAAATCATTCTCCCACATGCTTAGCTTGGCCAACTTGGCTGAGGAGGTTCAAATTGCTTATAGAAGAAGGATCAAATTAAAGAAGGGAGACTTTGCTGATGAAAGTTCAGCAACAACTGAATCAGACATTGAAGAGACCTTCAAGAGGCTTGTGGGGCAATTGAAAAAGTCCCCTGAAGAAGTTTTTGATTCTTTGAAGAATCAGACTGTAGATTTAGTCTTGACCGCGCATCCTACTCAATCTGTTCGAAGATCTTTACTTCAAAAGCATGGAAGGTTTGTCTACCAGTTATCTACATAACTTTACTTGGAAACGTTTTACTCTCTATTAAGAGAAGTGATTCTGAAAGTAAAAATGTCTGAGCATGGGCATGTTTCTTGCCCTGATTTTATTACACTGACTGGTAAAAATGGTGCTTGAAGCTCCAATCATTCAATCCGTAGATTGAGAATGGAATTTATTAGAAGTTTTATCTAAATTATGTTATAATTTACCCAGAATTTTCATTTTCATTCTTACAGGATTCGTAATTGTTTGACCCAGTTGTATGCTAAAGACATTACCCCTGATGATAAGCAGGAACTTGATGAGGCGCTCCAAAGGGAGGTAAGAAAATGCCAAGATTACACTGTGGAGACCCATCAACGAATTTACAACATAATGGCTTATTGTACCTCATTTTCTTCTTCCCATTTATATTTCTCTTTCTTTTTGTGCATTAGTATAACAAACTTTACTCTATGAGAAAGCCACATCAAGGAAAGCAAAACACCACGCATAATTAATTGTTTCTGAAATAACTTATTTGTTGTTTCAATCTTTTTATTATGCCTTACTTCTTTCAGATGGTGTATTCTTATGGTTTAATATTTCTATCTTTTAGATATTTGATTGCATTTTGTTTACAGACAAGCAAATTTATCATTGTTATATTATCTTACTTTTATGACACATGACGTGATAATTTATATTACTTTGTTTCTTTGGCTGAATACATTGCCTACTTCAGTTTTAAGATCTGATGTTCACCAATAATCAGTCCTTATATATTGGAAAGATATATACAAGACTAGGACTTTTGTGATTGTCATTAAAGACCCCCCTCCTACTCTCTATGTCTCATATGTTATCTAATGCATTTATATAGAGCTTAATGTCTACACTTATATAATAAATTATGAATGTGCATCTTCTCAAAGCAACTAAGAATGCGGATGAAGTTATGAAATAAAATAATTCACTCATCCCAGAAATGTAGGTGCCTCTCCTGGGAGGCATGTATCTTAAATGAGGTTTGTACGATCAGTGTAGGTCATTTGTTGTTTATAATACAAAAAGGACTTGTGGCTTAGCTTCCTATGTCTGAGGCTGAGCTTGGATGTATTTATATTCCTGAAAATGTAATCAATACATGACACCAACAATTATGGGAAACATCATTTGTTGCCTTGCTCACAACTATCTCTCTTTTATTTTCTTATAGATTCAAGCTGCTTTTCGTACGGATGAGATCCGAAGAAATCCTCCCACCCCACAAGATGAGATGAGAGCAGGAATGAGCTACTTCCATGAGACGATCTGGAAAGGTGTTCCAAAATTCTTGCGCCGCGTTGACACAGCTTTGAAGAACATAGGGATAAATGAGCGTGTTCCCTACAATGCCCCTCTTATTCAATTCTCTTCATGGATGGGAGGGGATCGTGACGGTATGTTTCTTCTCCATATATAATATCTAACTGCAGAGTGTCTTCCTCTTTGCATATGGTTTGGTAGTTAAAAAAGGAAACTTTTTGCAAGTTTATATCTTATTTATTTTACTGTAGGTATGTGAAAGAAAAGTAGATAGTGCGAAAAATGGAATTTATTATTCATTAAGTTAAAACATAGAAATGCTCATTTTATTTCACATAGTGAGACCTTTAATTGGAGATGTCTATTTGATGTGGACTGCAGGAAACCCCAGGGTAACTCCTGAAGTTACAAGAGATGTATGCTTATTGGCTAGAATGATGGCTGCTAACTTGTACTTCTCCCAAATAGAGGATCTTATGTTTGAGGTATTAAACAGATAATTCCCTGATCCAGACACTTTTTTCCTCTAGTTAGAGTGTAATTCATGGTTTATCACGATATTGATTTTTCTTGTTTTGGTTTGCTCTGGTTTTATTTTCAGTTATCAATGTGGCGTTGCAGTGATGAACTTCGTGTTCGTGCAGATGAACTTCATAGGTCCTTAAGAAAAGATGCAAAGCATTATATAGGTATCTAACATTGATCTTAACATGTGCTTCAAAGATTGCATTTTAGACTTGCTCTTAGTTTATCAATAATTGGTGTACATATTCTTGTCAATCGGTCGGGAAAAGAAGTGCTTAATGGAGAGTGTATTAATGAGCTCCATATGATTGACTTATTGTTTGGGCATATTTTGTAGATCTTGTGTGTTGATTATAAAATTTTTACGAGTGCAGAATTTTGGAAACAGATTCCTCCTAATGAGCCCTATCGTGTTATTCTTGGTGACGTGAGGGACAAACTGTACAATACACGTGAACGTGCACGTTACCTATTGTCCAATGGGATTTCTGACATTCCCGAGGAAACAACTTTCACCAATGTTGAGCAGGTCTACTTTAAAACCCATCAACTGAACTTGCCATGGAACAGCAGAATTAGTTAATTTCTAAGTGTTCCGTATTTCTTACCATTTATCAAAGTATAACTTTTTTTTTTCCCAGATGACACAAAAATGCTTATCATAATTTTATTTTTGGTGATGATTCTTTTTTTGATGGTGACTTAATTCAGTAAAATTTTGTTCTCTGGATTTTGAAGTATTGCAATAACCTTCTGGCAAGGTGAGCAAGCAATGTCATGCTTGAGACTTTTCTCATGCCTCATTACTTTGGAAGTGGAAAGGAAATCACATTGAGATGCAACCTTGAGGCCTAAGACTATTTGTACTACTTTTGTGATGATTCTTATACATTTATGTTGATCAGAACCTAGCGTTTAGTCTAACACAATTGTTTCTTCCTTAATATTTACTGGTTCATTTTTGCATTCCTGTAGTTTCTGGAGCCTCTTGAACTCTGCTATAGATCGCTCTGCGCTTGTGGTGATCGGCCGATAGCTGATGGAAGCCTACTTGATTTCTTACGGCAAGTTTCTACCTTTGGGCTTTCGCTTGTAAGACTTGACATCCGACAGGAATCTGACAGGCATACTGATGTTCTTGATGCTATCACAAAGCATCTAGACATTGGATCTTATCGAGAATGGCCTGAGGAACGCCGACAGGAATGGCTTTTATCTGAACTTAGAGGCAAGCGCCCTCTATTCGGCCCTGATCTTCCCAAAACAGAAGAAATCGCTGATGTGTTGGACACGTTCCATGTCATTTCAGAACTGCCTTCAGACAACTTTGGTGCCTATATAATCTCAATGGCAACAGCCCCATCTGATGTGCTTGCCGTTGAGCTTTTACAACGTGAATGCCATGTGAAGCAACCACTAAGGGTAGTTCCACTGTTTGAAAAACTCGCAGATCTTGAAGCTGCTCCTGCTGCTGTGGCTCGTCTCTTCTCAGTAGATTGGTACAGAAACCGGATCAATGGAAAACAAGAAGTAATGATTGGTTACTCAGATTCTGGGAAGGATGCTGGTCGGCTCTCTGCAGCTTGGCAGCTATACAAGGCTCAAGAGGATCTTGTAAAGGTGGCAAAGCAGTATGGTGTCAAGCTTACAATGTTCCATGGCCGAGGAGGGACAGTTGGAAGAGGAGGGGGACCCACCCATCTTGCTATATTGTCTCAACCACCTGATACAATTCATGGATCACTTCGTGTAACAGTTCAAGGTGAAGTTATTGAACAATCATTTGGAGAGGAGCACTTGTGCTTCAGGACACTTCAGCGTTTTACTGCTGCTACACTAGAGCATGGAATGCATCCCCCTGTCTCTCCAAAGCCTGAATGGCGTGCACTCATGGATGAAATGGCAGTAGTTGCAACAAAGGAATACCGCTCTGTAGTCTTCCAGGAACCTCGCTTTGTTGAATACTTCCGCCTAGTAAGTATTTCATCTCTGAAAGTACTTATTGCTTCAATCTAGCTATGTAATAAAGGGAAAATTTTGACAAATATTTTGAATCTGAGTTTGGAATTTTATTTTTTTTTATCACTTGTTCCTTTTGAATTGTCGTACCAACTTCTAAAATTTGATTCATATAATTTTGAACTTTTCAAATAGTAGAAGCTCAGTAGTTAAAGAAAAAAAAATGAGAGGCTTGTGAAAACTATGGTTTTAGTTTTAACTTCTGTGAATTAAATGGTTGCAGGCAACACCAGAATTGGAGTATGGTCGGATGAATATTGGCAGTCGTCCATCAAAAAGAAAGCCAAGCGGAGGCATTGAATCACTGCGTGCCATCCCATGGATCTTTGCATGGACTCAAACAAGATTTCATTTACCCGTGTGGCTTGGCTTTGGGGCTGCTTTTAAGCATGCCATCGAGAAGGATATAAAGAATCTCCACATGCTTCAAGAGATGTACAACCAATGGCCTTTCTTTAGGGTCACAATGGACTTAATTGAAATGGTGTTTGCCAAGGGAGACCCAGGAATTACTGCCTTATATGACAAGCTCCTAGTATCCCAGGAACTCTGGCCCTTTGGAGAGAACTTGAGAGCTAACTATGAAGACACTAAGCATCTTCTTCTCCAGGTAATAAAAGGGGTAGATGAGTACACTAAGCTATTTTTATGGAGCCTACAAAGCATTATTCCTTCCCTTGCAGGAATTGGGATTTTTTTTTCTTGAAAAATATGTACTAAAGCATCTGCGCACTAAACCATATTTCAACTTCCTTCCCTTGTAGGTTGCTGGACATAGAGATCTTCTTGAAGGAGATCCATACCTAAAGCAGAGGCTTCGTCTTCGTGATGCTTATATCACAACCCTTAATGTCTGCCAAGCATACACTTTGAAAAGAATCCGTGACCCTGATTATCATGTCAAGATGAGGCCTCACTTATCCAAGGAATACATGGAATCAAGCAAGCCGGCTGCAGAGCTTGTGAAACTTAACCCCACAAGCGAGTACGCTCCTGGTTTAGAAGACACCCTTATTTTGACCATGAAGGGTATTGCTGCTGGCTTGCAAAACACTGGTTAAAAATGAACGTAGCCGCAAAATTTCGCAGTGTTGTTTTTGGATGTTGTCATCCCTCATCTAAGCATATTCCTATTGTATGAAATGCGTGTTGTAGGCTTGTAGCATTTGAAGGGCTGAATTTGCTTCAAATAAATCCTTTATTAAATATTATTATTATTACATCAGCTTAGCTAGAACTGGAAATTCATTTTTCATTTCTCTGTATTCTCGGCTTGCTTTTGGTACGTAGGTCATCTTCACGAAAGCATGAAGGTGGAAAGCAAGGAATCATGCTAAAATTACCTCTTTTCCGAATCATTAGGAGAAAAATCAATGCAACCTAAGGGGTTGGTTCAGTGGTGTAGAGTCTAATTGAGTTTTTGAGTAAAGAGGATTTATAGTAGGAGGTCTCGCATTTGAATTTTCACCAAGTTAAATTTTTTTGAGCCAACGTTAGCCACATAGCACTAACGAAAATTAATTTCATATCTAATGTGATATGGACACATTTCATGATTAAAAGAGAGAAAGAAAAATCAATGCACCAGAAACTTCCATCTTTTAAACAGTAGGAATCACACTTTTCCAAGTAACTTCAATTAAAATTTAAAGTTAATACATTTTCTGCTAAGTGTAGTTCAATAGGGCTTCAACAATGAAGAATGAAGATAACTTGATTCAGAAAAACAGTTACCTTCAAAGAAAACCTCTCTTGTCCAATTATGGCGGCAGAATTTATAACTTGTTTGTAGCTTTAAAAAGGTTATAATTAAAGTGATTCCTCAAAATATTAGCATGGTTCATTTGCATAGCAGATCTAGTAGTCTAGTAAAACTTTTTTTTCTCTTTTCTGTAAGAGCGCTTTTCCTTCCCAAAAGCAAATCCCTAGTTGAGAACTATCAACCCTAGTGAACTTCTAAATTTCTTCTCATCAACTATCTTACAATCATTTCACCTTTTCTTGTTCCAGTCGACGATTAACCAGAAGACATTTCGTTTTCCCCCATCAATTACCCCTCTTTTGCTTTGCCCTACGTCTTGCTTTACTTTTTGTAACATTGTTATCATTTTCATTCTTGGCATCTACAAAATCCTTTGATTCCCATTCTTGCTGCCAAGAGTGATCTTCATGCACCAATCAATCTTCGTTCCATAATCTCTCCAACATGCAAAAGAAAATCATCACCATCTAGAGAATCAAAAGGGACTATTTCATCCATATATAAGGAAACCACATATCACGACCCGAAGACCGTGACGTTCACTTCACACTTACCTTATTTCCTTTAGAAAATTTCGAACTAAATTTTTCTTTTTTTATTTACGGTTTGTATTCAATGTTAGTGTATTAACTAAACCGAATCTTGCCTTAATAATATTATTTTTCTAGCTATGTCATAATTCTCAAAGTGTCTATAATCATTTTAGCCTTATATTCACTTATCCAAAAGAAATGGGTAGAAAACCTCCCTTTGTATTTTATCAATTTCCCCAGTAAAATCACCTGCATTGAAAATACATTTCTAACTTTCACAATACAGCCAGCTTTAATTTCCACAATTCATACAGTCATGCATCTCATGTTTCTCAAGATCCATCTCACTAGTAATTCCACATTCTTTTGTTTACAGTTTATACGTATTTCAAAAAATGATATTATCTGGATCATACTCGATAACCACATAAACCTATATAATAATCTAGTGTGATCCAAAGTTACATCCCAATTTACTTCCTAGTACTGTGAAAATAAAGTTTGCATAATTATCAAAATGATATACCATCGTATACCTCAAAAGCACAAAAGCAAGGCTCAGAGAACGTAGACGAGTACCACAGCTAGGTACAGTTCCAAAGAGAGCCTACATGAAGCCTGAGCTGAATATCAACCTGTATGATCTGTAAATGTTAAATTTAAGGGGGTGAGCAAATCCACGACTCAATAAGTAGCTTAAATAAATACAGACTAGGCTCATGTCGTAAAATATGATCATACATGCATGTACCATAAAAATATCATGTATGCACTCTGTCAAGATTAGCTACTATCATATAATCTACAACAGATTGTATAGGCTCATTCATACTTTTCTTCATATCTTTAACTCGCACAATATCATCCTTTTCTTTCCTTTCATCGATATGGTTAAGTGTGAAATAACTAACCATTTCAAATAGGACGTGATGCTATAGCATAATATAAGTAAAGTTCAACAATTATTCCAATTCTCTGTCATATGTATAATATCTATCTTATCTAATGATAGTTGTCACATTCACAGATCACAATCGTTTATCCATTGTCTCATTGGCATATGATTTCCCATGATTCATCATTACACGTGCAACACTTAGCTCTTAAAGGATTCTAGAGGTGGCTCCCACAGTTCCGAAGAATCTGTGTAGCATTTAGTTCCTTTGAATTCTCTAAGGGTGGCTCACACGGTACAAAGGAATGAGTTTTACCCGGATTGCCCTCTATGGCACATGCTTTCTAATGGTTCATCGGAATTCGTGTAGCACTTAGCTCTCAAAGGACTCTAGAGGTGGCTCCCATAGTTCCGAAGAATCTGTGTAGCACGTAGTTCCTTTGAGTTCTCTAGAGGTGGCTCACACGATACAAAAGATTGAGTTTTACTCGGGTTTGCCTCTATGGCGCATGCTTTCTAATGGTTCATCGGAACTCGTGTAGCACTTAGCTCTCAAAGGACTCTAGCGGTGGCTCCCACAGTTCCGAAGAAAAGTTCTCTAGAGGTGGCTCACACGGTACAAAAGATTGAGTTTTACTCGGGTTTGCCTCTATGGCACATGCTTTCTAATGGTTCATCGGAACTCATGTAGCACTTAGCTCTCAAAGGACTCTAGAGGTGGCTCCCACAGTTTCGAAGAATCTGTGTAGCATGTAGTTCCTTTGAGTTCTCTAGAGGTGGCTCACACGATACAAAAGACTGAGTTTTACTCGAGTTTGCCTCTATGGCGCATGCTTTCTAATGGTTCATCGAAACTCGTGTAGCACTTAGCTCTCAAAGGAGAGCCACGGTACAAAAGATTGAGTTTTACTCGGGTTTGCCTCTATGGCACATGCTTTCTAATGGTTCATCGGAACTCGTGTAGCACTTAGCTCTCAAAGGACTCTAAAGGTGGCTCCCACAGTTTCGAAGAATCTGTGTAGCACGTAGTTTCTTTGAGTTCTCTAGAGGGAGCTCACACGGTGCAAAAGATTCAGTTTTACTCGGGTTTGCCTCTATGGCACATGCTTTCTAATGGTTGATCGGAACTCGTGTAGCACTTAGCTCTCAAAGGATTCTAGAGGTGGCTCCCACATTTTCGAAGAATCTATGTAGCACGTAGGTCCTTTGAGTTCTTTAGAGGTGGTTCACACGGTACAAGGAATGAGTTTTACTCGGATTGGCCTCTATGGCGCATGCTTTATAGAGATAAAGCTCTAAAATCATTCAATTCCCCGAGTCACATAAGCACTTCAGTTATCATACGATTCCATTATCCTAGTTTTCGATAAATACAACTAGGTGCTATTCGAGGTCCATGAGTTAAACATCGTAGGCTGTATACATTTTGTACACTAGTTCGTATATACATTTCAAAGTATAATAATTGTATTGGCACGCTCACTAGGTGCAACTTAATTAAATCACATACATTTCTCATGATACAGGCACCTACATTTTATACCAGTTTGCATTCTCATTGAGCATAACAAGTTATAACACACCACGCATAAATTACAATTCATTCGAAAACTATTAACGAACACATCAAGTCAACTTGTATCTTACCAAGACTTACCCTCGTAGTCTTTTCCATTGTATTTCACCAAACTTGATATAAAATTAGATAATTATCGAATAAAGATTTCTTTCATCTCTTACGAGATGATATTAGTATGGTTTATTTAACCCACTTACCTCAATGCTTAGAAATCATCTTCCTCGGTCTTCCAAATTTAAGATTCGAGCTCTTACACTGCTCCAAGTCACTACAAATCAATTCATTTATTTGAATCATTATTTCCAAAAGGTATTTATTTTCCTTTCCAACACATTAAACCAGTCGGTTGATATCCATGTATATAGTGAGAAAATAAATAAATAAATATTCATTTTGAATATTTAATATTTCATAAATCATAAATAATTTCTCACTAAATCAAAATATTAAAACATGAATATTCAAATTAAATAATTTTCTCATAATTTCCACTTTATGGAAAATTTTGTGTAAATGGTCTTCGATTATGTTCTTAGACCTAATTTCAAGCATCTAAAATATTTATAATATTTTAGAATATTTTTGGTAAATTTCTGCAGCATAACAGCTGCCGATTTCTAACATCCTGCATCGAGATTGCAGTATATAGAACCAGCTTTTCAACCACAAGTCATGCATGTTTCAAACCAAATCATGTTCTCAACATTTCCATAAAATTTATCTCAATAAAACATACATTCCCTATATCTCTACAACTCACACACTTCCCCCTTACCTGTACGGTGTTATTTCATTCAAACCGTGCACTTTGTGGCCTTGAACCAATGATTATGTCCTTATTCGTCTCCTTTGCCATTTCGTTTATTTAGCTTCGGAGCTGCAGAAGATGAGTCATACAAGTTCAATTCCGAAACATACATATACACTAAGCATTCTTAGAAACCATACTTATTAAGGTAGAATTATTCTTTATAAGAATTTCCAACCTATCAATGCCTTTCTATTCATAACGGAAAATATTGAATTCTTATTAACGCACCGTCAATTTTATATGTAATCTGACTTAATTCCCTATCCAGAAGTATAAAGCCCATTTCCTAGTTCATTCCATATTGTTCCTCACAATTTTTCAAAGTTCAGCCCAATTCTGACCCATATGACTGGATGGTTTTCTAACCTTTGTGCATTAAATTTTATATTACTAATTATAGGGATATCCAAAATTATGAATCCCAAAGCCATATGAATCTTAAACCAATCCCTATTCAAAATCACAAGTTTCACAATTTTATCATTTCGAAATTATTTATAATAATTCCTCAAATTTACCCTATTTCCAGATGTATTTTGGCAGATTGTCTACTGACCTCTATGTACAAATTGAGCCATATCTCAAGATAGGGTTGTCCAAATTATGGAAACTCAAAATCATATTATTCTTAACTCATTTACCTTTCTAGAAACATAAATTGTGCAGCCAAATTCGCTCTGTGATAATTTCTAAAAATTTTCAAAGTTGACACAGAGCATCTCGCCTACTGCACTGAGTGCCCTGTGTTCAACTACCTATATCTCAGGCTACACAACTCCAAATTGGGTAATTCCAAAACTGAATTTTGCCTAACTCATAAAGCTACCTGTAATAAGTTTTCCAGAATTTATTTCATTCTAAAACCCCCAAACTGACTTTTTAAATATGTGGCTCGGACAGACAGTTTTCCAGCAAAAGTTGAAGTCTACATTTAGCACTTTGTTTCTCTTCTTTTCTCAACTCTAACCTTATAAACATTTTCTATTCACTTAGTATATTCATCAAATACTAAAATGCAGTATTAAATCATGCCCAAACCAACCTTGGCCGAAACCCCCATTTACCATTTTTCTTGATTTTTCAATCATTTCTTCAAACTATTGTTTCTATGTTACTTAAAACCTTTTCTAGCTTTCATTTCCTACCAATTTCATGCAACAAAATGCATGCATTCATCATGAATCATGGCTGGCCAAAACCCATAAATATGGCACATTTTTATTCAACCATTTTTAGGTAAATCCAATGCCATAATCTTTTTCTACAACTTGAATACACTAAGAACACAACCTTAAAACAAATCAAATCCATAAATTTTTGGGCAAATCTTACCTTGACCGAAATCTTCTTGGCCTTCTTTCTCCTTGTGCCTTTCTTCTTTTTTTTCCTTCCGGCTGCTCTTTCTTTTCTTACTCTTTCTTTCGGTTTCAGCTCATTTCCTCTAGTTTTTCTTTTTCTTTCTTCTCTTGTCCGACTGTTTGCAGCTCTCTTCCTTCTCTCTTTAGGCCTCACTTTCTTTTCACTTCTTTCTTTTTCTGTTTAACTACAAAGCTTCTTTGAGAAGCTTGAAGTGATGTAGCCGATGGTGTTAGTGCAGTTTGATGGGAGAAAGTCCCATCAACCTCCACTAGGTATTATCTTATGTTTTTATTTCCTATTTGAATTATTTATAATATATTTTCTATAATTATATATATCTTTATATATATACTAATATATATTCATATTTATTTATTTATTTTGTTATATTCTTTACATAAAATATGTATATGTACCTATATTTAAAAATCTTAATTATAAATGGTATATACATACACATATATATAATATATTTTCCTGTCTAATATATTTTTAGTGTAGGTATGTGTATATATATATTTATATATGTTCTTCCTTTCTTTTAAAATTTACAGATATATATATATATATATATATACACACACACATACATACACATATTCAACACTCAATATATATATGTATTCCTTATTTATTTTATTTGAACTATTTTAATATTCAAGTATACTACATTCCCTTTAGTATCCTTGTGTCTTTTGTTTTATTAAAACAAATATAAATATATATTGTGGAATATATGCATCTATTTGTTCTTATATAATTCTTGAACTTAGTTATAGGATTTCTAAATTACACAAAGGTATAAATTATTTATTTTCTAATTTCACTACTTTGAGACTTCATTCTCATTACTTGACATAAGAATAATAATTACAAAAATGTATCTCAGTACTAGCTTATCTTATGTCTTTTATTTATTCACTAACATGGTACAATGTTTCGCAGTCTTTACATCCTCCCCATCTTAGGAAATTTGGTCCTCCAAATTCTCCATGTTCATTTGAAATTGGTGAGGGTACTTCTCCTTCATTAAGCTCTCTAACTCCCATGTTGCTTCTTCTAAAGTGTGATGCTGCTAAAGCACCTTGACCAAAGGGATTGTCTTAGACCTCAATATCTTATCTTTCCTGTCTAAAATCCAAATAGGTCTCTCGACATAGCTTAAGTCCTCCCTGATCTCCAATGGTTCATACTCAATAACATGGAATGGGTCCGGATGGTACTTCCTTAACATCGACACATGGAAGACGTTATGTACACCTGATAGCTCTGGTGGTAGTGCTAGTCGATATGCTACGTCACCAATCCTCTCTAGTATTTCAAACAGACTAATATACCAAAAGCTCAACTTCTCTTTCTTACCAATTCTCATTATTTTAATCCCTTTTTTCCAAGTAGTATAGTACTCCACTATCCAACTCTTTTAACATTTTGGATATCATCTTTACACTTATTCATCCACCGACCTTAATTTCTTTAATTATAAGTCACATCTGTAGAGCAGCTAGCCGATAACTCTTCTATAGACTGGCAGTGTGATCTAGCTAGGCTCATTAATTTCGTATCTCAATCACTGTCTTTCTATCATTGACAGATTCACTGTCGTTATGTCATTCGAGATTGTATATCTCAGAAAGAGATACTCTCTAGCCAAATTTCCTGTTTGCCAACTTTAACATATAGTTCACAGTCTTTGAGACTCTGGAGGGTCATACAACAATGCTGCTCATGTTCCATTAATGTCTTAAAATATATCGTTATCTCATCACTTTATCCATGTATGGTTTAAATAACTTATTCATTAGGCTTACATACCTCACAAGGTATTTTATTAATCTTGTAAACCTCAATAGGAACTCGTAAGAATTTGTCAAGTTCTAAATATTATCTTATGGGTATCAGTCTCCAACTTTTAGCTGATGATGCCTTGTACAGAGACTAGTCTTATGAATTCCTTATACATCTCTGATTAGATCAAATAGGCATCAATTCCATACAAATGAATATTTGTTCGTAGTAAGAACTCTTTTAAACAATAGGAATTTAATTCACAATTATAAATCCTTAATTCAAGTCATCAGTATTTCCATCATTTACACCTATACAAGTGAATTTCATTATCCACACATTTTCCAGAGTTGTTTCTCAAGCTTCTCGAACTCTTTCAATGTTCTCTAATACACGCTTAGATATAGATTCCATATCAATGGTCGAGTCAATGTTAACCCGATCTCTCAAGTCTATATTACTCTGAAAATTTATCAAGAATAACATCCGATACTTATTTTTTTATTTACAAATCTCATACCATTTTGGACATTTTGTCTCTATGTCTTATCATTTCCACTGTATATCCTCAAGGCAGAGACATTTAACATTTAACTCATTTTAACACATATTCCGCCTTAATTCACCTATTTACTTATACTTCACAGCGTATCAATCATCTTAATTAATATGCTGTATTAAATATAACCATTTAACTAACACATTTCATAACTAACCGATTCATTACTATAATTCACTTTGAAATCATTTTCATTTAATAATTCAGGTTAGCTATCATCTTTTTCTGCTCTTACAGTCACTTTACGGTTCTTATACATATTCTTCAATTTATAATACTCCAATCAACATACAATTCTGCAAAGCATATCTCAAAATGCTCCAGTTCTAAAAATATCTGTTTGATACTTAGGAAACAAACTGAATGTATAGGACCAAATTAACAGTATTGATATGAATTTCATCAACTGTACATATCACTTCCTCAATCATCTTCAGTAATCATCTCATCTTTCATAATATCCAACGATCCCTTATTAAACATCCCATTAATATACTTTTAATTCAAACCCTTAAGAATCAAAAGCAGGGCCAATCATCCTGCGACTTCCCATTATAAACATTTCGAGTCGCATCCGTAATCTAAGTGTAGATGGGATTTGTAGACACCCCATTTTGTCCGAGGTATTTTAATGTTATTGGGCCTATCGGGTTTGATAATTAGAAGATGAATTTATTTATTTATTTATTATTAAAAATAAAAATATAAAAGAAAATAAAAATAGAAAAAAATAAAAAAAAAAACAAAAATAAAGTGATCAAAGAAGGGAAACTAAAAAAAAAAAAAGAATCAAAATCTTAAAACAAAGGCAAAGTCAAAAATTTGAAAATTTTGGGAAAGAAAATCAAAATTAATGAGTGAATCAAGTGAGAATCAATGAAGATACAAGTCAAACCCAAATTTGTGCATGGATGGAAGGAAACTAAAATTGGTTTAATACCTGTATCAAGAAAAAGGAAGGAAATTAAATAAAAAAAGAAGGGGCAAACACCTATATGAAAGGAAGACAGAAGTAGGGTTAAGGGGGGGAGGGGAAAACCTAAAAAAAAAAGAAACCCTAGAGGAACCTGAGAAAAGAAAAAGAATTTTGGCTACTGTTTTTTTGTTTTTCCAGGGGACAGCCACTCCCACTGTTCATCATCATCTCCAACCAAGCCAGCCGAACTGCTCCCCAGGCCGTTCCCTTTCCCTGCTGCAGCGTTGGTGCTGCCATGATCTTGCTCTACTCGCCCTCGTCGCAACCAGTGTCGTTCTTGCACTCAGCTTCATCTTCATCTGCCTCTGCCGCTTCCATCACCACCACTGCTGCATCGTTTTGCATGGATCTTCCAAGCTGCTACCACGCATAACGCCACCGTCATCACTGCCCGAGCTTCTTTCACCCACCGTTGCCTGCTGCTACACGCTACTGCTTCCATTTCTACCCGTACTTCTGCCTCTGTTCATCATCACCATCTCAGCCTCCCGGACCACTGCACTGCTGCTACTACGTACTCACTGCTTATCACCATCAAACCACACTTCCATCATCCAACCATCTCTGCTTGCTACCACTGCTCCATTGCTGCTGCACACTGCCAACCCTGAAGTGCCTTCCTACTGTTCCTGTGAACCATTGAAGACACTATCCCTTTCTTTCCTTGCCGCAACCACCTGTCGCACCCCTGTTGCTGCACTTCACCGCTGCCTTCTTCATTGTCTAGCACTCTAGCCCGCTGCATCATTCCTGGTTCCAGCATCATTCCAAGTTTCCAACATCATCAACATCCGTCTGTTTCTTTCTCTGTTTCATCAACATCGTCATCTTGCTATCATCATCCCCTCACAGCCACGATTCATCATCATTTAAACCCAGCATCACCACGTTGCTTCACCGTAAGCCAACGTCCTCATCATCATCATCATCTTCGTCAAACCCCTGCTCATCTCACATCCATTGCTGTTCGACACGCCTTGCTGTTGCTGCACCAAGCCATACGTAGCTGTCTCGCCTTTTGCTGCTGCCTTGCATTTCTTTCACTGCCAGTGCACTAGGATATTGCGTGTTGCATTTGTGTTGCTGTTTCAGGCTATTCGATTGAAGAGCATCTTTGAGAAAACAAGACGAACACAGTAGCTTGTGTAGAAGAAGGTTGGGCTATTGCTAGGTATAGTACTCTTACATATATATATATTTATATATATGTCTTATTTTATTTATTTAAATTAAGTAAAAAGCTGCATTTTAGCTATTTTAATGATATCTAACATTTTTTTTTTAAATATATATACATGTACGTTTCTCATTGATAGGTTGTTAGGAAAATTAATTAATTATATTTTTAAATTAAAATCAATTTGTTCAATTAACTTGTAGAATAGAATTAGATTAAACATTAAATTTATTAGATTAATTAATAAAATAATTTGCTCATGTCTATATGGTCTGGTATTTAAATTAGATAGCGCCAAAGGTCTTCTGCTTTTGAGTTTAAGAATACGTGCATAAAATAAAATGAAATAATTTATAGTTATTAGTAATGTAACTAGGTTATAATTTTATATAAAATTTAAAAATACAAGAATAAATTGAGATTGATCCGACGATGGATCTCCAAGAGGATTGCGATCGAGTAATACTCTCGGAGATCTTGAGGTGAGGAGGTCCTTTTTAAGTCTTACCAGCTTGATGGAAGATTTGAAAAGTCATTTCCGATATTTAAAACTCAAATTTATTAAAAAAATTGAAATAAGAATTAATTAAGATTAATTACAATTAAAAGAATTAATTAAGAGTCATAAAAATTAATATATTTAGAAATAAAATATTTTAAAATAAAAATAAATACGACTATAAATAATCCGACAATGGAATTTTAAAGGTACTGCGCTTGAGTAGTACTTTTAGATATCTTGAGGTGAGGAGATTCTTCTTAAATCTTACTGTAGACACCAATTTTGTCCGGGATTGTGAATCTCGAGTCGCTTGACGTATATTCTAAAAATAAAAAGTGAATTAAACCCATGTTTAAATAATTGATTTTTATTTCATTTTGTTTTTATCTTTATTTTTTTTATTTATTTTTTTTATTTTTTTATTATTTTTTATTTTTATTTATTATTTTTATTTATTTTTTATTTTTATTTTATTTTTATTTATTTTATTATTATTTATTTTATTATTATTTTTATTTGTATTTGTATTTGTATTTTTTATTTTTATTTTTATTTTATTTTCTTTTATTTTTTTTATTTTATTTTTTATTTTATTATTTTATTTTATTTTATTTTATTTTATCTTATTTTATTTTGTTTGTGTGTGTGTGTTTTGTATTTTTATCTTTTTTTCTTTTCTCTTCTTTTCTTTTTCATTATTATTCACTTTATTATTATTCCTCTTTCTATTTTTTTTCTTTATTTCTCTTTTCATTCTTATTTTTATTTGTTATTTTATTTATTTATTTTATTTGATATGAATTTTAGTATTTTATTTTTCTTTTATTATTTACTCATTTATTTATTTTGATTAAAAAAATGCAAAAAAAAATTAATTAAAAAAAGGAAACAAGACCAAAATGAAACCCTAACCCTACCGAAACCCTAACCCTGATCGAAACCCCAAACAGAGACTCCACCCCAAACCCTAATCTGAAACCCAAACCCTCACCGAGACCCAAATCCCTAACCCTGACCGAAACCCCAAACAGAGACTCCACCCCAAACCCTAATATGAAACCCAAACCCTCACCGAGACCCAAATCCCTAACCCCAACCGAACCCCTAACCCCAAATCCCAAACCCCCAAACCAAACCCTAAACCGAACAAAACCCTAACCCCAAACAGAATCCCTAGCCTTGCCCAAAAACCCTAAACGCATCGTGACCCCCAAAATGAGTCCTAACCCTAATGGCCGCCAGAAACGAAAAAGGAAAGATCTTGTCTTCAGAATCTGCAAGGAAATCAAGAAAAAAGGAATTTAAAATCAGACATTAAAGAGACAATCACAATCAGATCTGTGATCCGATTTCAAAACTTCCAAACTATTCAGATCTGAATTTTTATAAAAGGAGACAATACAGAAACCAAAAAAAAAAAGGAACGATAGCCACAAATCAAAAACAGGCATCAACAGCAACAACAGAAAGAGAGAAAACACAGAGAAAAATACATAGAGAGGAACAACAAAACAGAATCAAAAGAGAACGGTGGGATTCTGTTTAGGGTAGAGGGATTTTTCGGTTTTTGGTTTGGGGGGTTTCAGATCTGGAGCTTGCGGAGATTTGGTGACTAGGATTCCAGATCTGGTTTCAGGGAGAAGAGAGGAGTATTTCTGGATTTTTTTTCTTCAAGCCGAGATCTGGCGAATAAGGTGGTAGAGTCGCCGGAATCTGGAAAATTTTGAATTTTCCGGCGACTTTTTGTGTTTTCCGGTGACTTTCTTGTGTTTTCCGGCGACCGCTTGAAGTTTCCGGCCGCCGGGAATCGCCCGGTTAGAGAGAGGATCTGAAGTTTTTTTTTGGAAAGGGAGGGAATTTAACCGAAAAAATCGGGAAAAAGGGTTTAAATACCCAGCTTCAAACGACGTCGTTTTGGAGAGCCAAGATCCGCGTGTTGACCCGCGTGTTGACCCGCACCGACCCGACACGATCACAAGGTTTTTCTTTTCCAATTTTCTGATAATTTCCTTTTCCGTTTTTTTTTTATTATTTGTTTTATTTATTTACTTATTTATTTTATTTATTTATTAATCTTATTATTATTATTATTATTATTATTATTATTATTATTATTATTATTATTATTATTATTATTATTATTATTTCTGATGATTTTTTTTTGTTTTTGTACATTTCTGTAATTAATACAGTAACCTAATTAACAAAATTATGAAATAAAATAACAATTATTTAGATAAGTTAATAGATTTAATCAGATGCATGAATAGTATGATTTAACAATTATTGACAAGATTTAATTAATGTAGCTTGTGTATATAAATTGATGAATGTTTTTTTATTTATTTTATATTTTTATTATTATTTTATTGGCTTGATTGTTTAGTTTAATTTAATTAGTATGATTTAATTTAATTAGCATGATTCAATATAATGGGCATGATTTCTTTAATTTTGCAAATGAAATTTATATGATATGTTTAATTTAGTGCATGGTTAGAATATTGTCAAATTTGTTTATGTAGCTTAGAATTGTAGTGCTTTAGTAAATGATAATAAGAAATAAGTTAAGAAAAATAATAGGATAAAAAATGGTAATCAAATTAAAAAACTGGATTTTACTGAATGAATGTGAATTATACCGATGATGAAATTTTGAGGAAAGTTAATTGGGACTCCTTGAAATTTCTAGGTGAGAGGATTCACCCTTAAATTGAGCCAAATTGATGGGATATTTTTGGGAGAATTTTCAATAAAATATGATTCATATTTATTTTAAATAGATATAAAACAAATAGAAGGGATAAAAATTAATCAATAAAGACTGAAATTAAATGAACATAGACAAGGATAATAAATAAATAAAATACGATAGTAAATAAGAAATAGGAATTAGGTTAGGATAAATGTGAATTATACCGATGATGAAATTTCGAGAAAGTCAATTGAGACTCCTTGAAATTTCTAGGTGAGAGGAAATTCTTTCTTAAGTTGAGCCAAATTGATGGAATACTTTTGAAAGAATTTTCAATAAATTATAATTCATGTTTATTCTTAGTAAATTAAATATGAATAAAATATAAATAAATATAGATAAATAAATGTAAATACAAGAACATAAATTCGATGAAGAATTAAATAAATAGGATGAAATAGTTTAGATTGAAAATAATTAGTAATTATTAAGATTAGATAGTAAATAGATATGAGTTATACCGAGGATGAAATTTCAAGAAAGTCAATCGAGACTCCTTGGATATTTCTAGGTGAGATGATTCTTTCTTAAGTTGAGCTAAATTGATGGAATACTTTTGAAAGAATTTTCGATAAAATATAATTCATGTTTATTAAATAAATATAAATAAATAAAATAAAGATAAATTAAATCAAGGTTAAAATTAAAGAAATTTAAATAAAATTAGAGAAGTAAATGAACTAAATAGCATAAAATAAAAATCATAAGAAATAAAATTAGATAGATAAAAGAGTAAACATGAATCATGCCAATGATGAAATTTCAAGAAAGTTAATTGGGACTCCTTGAAAATTTCTAGGTGGAAAGATTTCTTTTGAGCCGAGCCAAATTGATGGGACGCTTTTAAGAAAACCTTTAATAAACCATGGTTCATATTTATTCTCTAAATAAATAAAATAAATAAAACATATAGATAAGAATAATGTAAGATAAGACTTAGAAAATATAGAAATTAATATGGAATCAATATTAGAGCCAAATTTAAAATATATATAAGAGTTTCATAAAATTGATCCGACGATGGAATTCAAGAAAGTCAATTGAGACTCCTTGAACATCTTGAGGTGAGGGGAATTTCTAAGATTGGAGCCAAATTGGTGGAAAAATCTTAGAAATATTCCCAATATATATAAGCATATCGAAATTAATATAAACACAAGGCAAATTGTAAAGATAACCTAAAACTAGTTGGTACCATTTTAGGATGGGCGTTGTAGGGGTGCTAATCCTTCCCTTCACGTAACCGTACTCCCGAACCCTAGTATCTTTGAACGTAGACCAAGCCTTATCCTTAGTTTGAATAGGTGACCAACCACACCTAGGTAGAATGGTTGGTGGCGACTCCTTTGATTTTAGTGTCTAGCTATTAGGTTTTCCCCAAAGCCTAATACGTTATGACACTTACCAGCTTGATGGAAGATTTAAAAAGATATTTCCAATATTTAAAATTCAAATCTATTATTAAAAATTGAAATAAGAATTAGTTAAGATTCATTACAACTAAAAGAATAAATAATCAAATTAGGAATTAAGAATTATAAAAATTAACATATTTAGAAATAAAAATAGAATAAAATAATATAACTACAAATATCCCGATGATGGAATTCTAAAAGGACTGCGCTCGAGTAGTACTTTTAGAGATCTTGAGATGAGGACGTTTCTTTTAGGTCTTACTAGCTTGATGGAAGACCTAAGGAGATATTTCCGATATTTAATAAATTTAATTATAAAAAAAATTAAATTAGATAAAAAAAATAGTAAATAAAAATTAAGTTCATTATAAAAATCAAATTAATTAACTAGAACTAAGATTAAAAAAGAATTAAAATAAATAGGAATTAAATTAAATTAAATTAAATATTTTAATAGATATGAATTATTCCAAGGATGGAATTTAAAAGGAATTGCGCTTGAGTAATTTCTTTAAAAATTCCTAAGGTGAGAAAGTTTCTTTAAAGTCTTACCAGCTCGATGGAAGGTCTTTAAGAAAATCTTCAATATCAAATAATTCATGTTTATTTAAAGATAATAAAATATATGAAATAATAATTTATATAGGAAAATAATAACAATAGAATAAAATAAGATAAAATAATAAGTAGAAATGGGATAGGAGTCAAAATAAGGTTTGCATAAAATATTTAAATAATCCGATGACGGAGCCTCTTCAAGAAAGGCGATTGGTCCTACTTGAATACTCTTGAGGTGAGAATAACTTTTAAGTTGTCCAACCAGCTTGATGGAGGAGACTTAAAAGATTTTTCAATATTTAATTATATCGAAATTAAAGTAAAAGGCAAAATTAAGATAACCTTAGATCACTTGGTACCATTCTAAGATGGGCGTTGTGAGGGTGCTAATCCTTCCTCACACGTAACCGTACTCCCGAACTTAGAACTTTTAACGTAGACCAGGCCTTATCCTTAGTTTGAATAGGTGACCAATCACACCTAGGTTAGAACGATTGGTGGCGACTCCTTAGTTTTTGTGTCTAGCTATTAGGTTTCCCCCGAAACTTGATACGTTATGACAGTTTGGCGACTCCACTGGGGACTTTAGAGAGTCAGGCCATTAGGAAATCTAAGGTTATCAAAATCTTGCCTAAAAGCTTTAAATTTCATAAGACATTTAAATACACACACTTCACTTGCATGTGCATACATTAGCCTTCGACTCGGGCTTACCTTTTTAAGAGGAAGTAAAGTAGCTTTGCCTTCGTGAGGTGGTAACCTCCATACAGGCCAGTGAAATACTCCCACTCAGATTGAACCTTTTCCGTTTGAAGCCTGTAATGGGTGAGGAATGGGGTGCCTTACTAGTCTATGTGGACGACAGTGAGGAGCAATCTGGGAACTTTTAGAAGTTTGAATTACCCAGAGCCCAGCATGTAATATGACTTAAGAGGCCCAACTTTAGACAAAGCCTTGCCAACTTAATGTGTAGAAATAACCTATAGCTAGGACACACAAAGGAATATTCCTTTTCAAAAAATAAAAAGAAAAAATTAGGAGACAAAATGGTTCATTACGACATGCATCTATTTGATTTTACAATGCATGACATGTCAATTTCAACATTGCGCCTATACATCTAGATATATTTGGTCATACATAAATTGAGTATGCATCTCATGCATAGTTTGTATGTGCATATCATGGCATCTTGACTTAGACTATGGTAATAAAGGTGAGAAGATAGCTCGGCCATCAAAATTGCCAGTCGCCCATACGATACTTGCTTGCGGACAAGAGTAATGGAGAATGAGCAATTGGCACGAATTGATGGAATTGAAAAGGTGCAACAAGAGATTGTCAGAGCCCAAGAAGAGTCTAAGGAACAAATGGCTAGGATGATGGAGATGATGAAGAGCTTGGCCAAAAGGAAGGCAGTTGATGAAGACACTAACGTTAGAGTGGAGCCACAAATGGGAGACCCCATCAAGCAAGAAGAGCTTAGGAGGGAAGCCATTGAACTAGGTTCTCATGAGGGGATGCATCGTATGTGTGATACGTTAGAGGAGAGACTGAGGGCCGTCGAAGGGAGCACTATTTATGAAAACATTGATGTGGAGAAATTGAGTTTGGTTCCTGATTTGGTGTTACCCGTGAAATTCAAAGTCCCTAACTTTGAAAAATATGATGGAACTAAATGCCCATTAGCCCATATTACAATGTTTTGTCGAAAAATGGCAGGGCATACTCATAATGAAAAGTTGCTCATTCACTGTTTTCAAGATAGCCTTACTGGGTCCGCAGCAAGGTGGTATGTCCAATTAGATAGAGAACGCATCCATTCATGGAAGGATCTTGCGAGGGCCTTCATAGTTCAATATCAACATGCAAAGGATATGGCACCAGATCGATTGTTCTTACATAATATGGAAAAGAGGTCTACCGAAAGCTTTAGAGAATACGCTCAGAGATGGCGAGACATTGCTGCTCAGGTTCAGCCTCCCCTTACGGAGAAAGAGACGACAATTCTGTTTGTCAATACACTTAAGGCTCCATACTACGAGAGAATGATTGGAAATGTCACCAAAAACTTTGCAGATATGGTACTCTCGGCTGAGATGATTGAATATGCTATAAAAAGCGGGAAGATCGAATGGGCAAATACAATGAGAGGTGCAACATTCAATAACGAAAGTCAAGATGTTCAAGCTGTGACTAATGAAAAGCAGTATGAAAGTTATACCCCATATCACCCATACCCCATGCAAGAAACTCACCACTTTTGTCCACATCCTTACCAATCAATTCCTCAAAATGGTTTTCAGCCTAACTTTTGTCCTCAATCACTCTCCGCCCCACCAAACAATCCAAGAAGGCCAAGAAACGATGTGGAGAGGTTGCCAATTCCAATTTCTAAACTATTGCCTTTGCTGATAAAGAACCAGTATCTGGTGCCTACGCCTTTGAAAACAGCTCCAAACCCAGCAGCAAGGAGTTATGAACCAAATAGCAAATGTGAATATCACATGGGGGCAATTGGGCATTCAACAGAAAAGTGCAGGCAATTGAAGGAAAAGGTTGAAGAACTCATCAGCAGTGGTGCCTTGACTCAAGAGCTTATTGAACAATGGAAGTTTGTTTCTCCATAAGCCAAGTTTCCTATGTGTGATTTGTGGATGTGAGATGTTCTCAAGATTCTTGAAATTTGCATCAAGTTGTTTTGAAAGCTTTCCATATTTTTCCTTTCCAAGTAGATGAAATAAAATAATTTTGAAAACATTGGTGATTGTTATTGAGAAATTACATTTCCAGTATACTTTCCAATTGAGTGAAAACTTGGAATCCATAAAGACACACAAGCTTGAAATTCATTCATTCTTGCTTACCATGGTGAACTTTTGAAGTCAATGATCTTCGTTAAGGCAATGAGCAATGAAATGATTGATGAATTTACAAAACTTTTGAATTGTTTTTAAAAGACCAATTCATGAAGCATTCTCTTAAGGACTTTGTTTTTGGAAATTTGATAGATGTTAAAGCCAAGCTAAGAGTCCCAAACACGTCAACCCAAATTTCTTTCTCATGACTTGAACTTTCTGACTCAAACCATCTGTTGCTATATCTTAAGGCAAGATGATTAAAAGAGCCAGGCTTTTGATAACCTCAACATCTTTTAATGGCCATCCTTAATTTGATTGATATCCTTTTTCCTATTTTAAACCATGATAATGAAAATTGTTGCATAAGGCCTTCATAAAGTTGAGTTGATACATTCTGGGCATGAGTTGTGAAAAAAAAAGTGAAGAAAAAAAAAAGGAAAAAAAAACAAAAGAAGAAAAGAAAAGAAAAAATTGATTGTGAAACTATGCATGAGGGATATTCAAACAACTTCAAAAGCAAAATAAAATTTTCATCTTGAGGATTGGTTTTCAATAGAAGTGTCAATATTTGATATGACAAATGGCCATCTTTCATATTCCTATTACTGAAATGAAATCATCCCTTTGTTACCCCTTTTGAGCTTATTGATTTCTTTTCTAAATGAACCTTGACCAAGGATCACCCTCCACATTAGAGAGGCAAATACATCATAGGAGTTTTAGAAGCATTAGTGATTGGTCTTCTGTCAAATGCAAGAAAATGATGCCTTTGTTAAGGGGCAAATGTGAGAAGAAAGATATGTGAAGATGGAAATCAATATGGAAAAAAAAAACAAAAAATGAAAAAAGGTAGATGAAAAAAAGAGAAAAAAAGAAAAAAGAAGAAATGAATGCGAATAAAATGTTAGAAAAGAAAAGAAAAATGCTTCGAAGAGTAGGAAGGACAGATGTTCACAATCGAAGAAATGATTCTTGGTTCGATAAACCTTGAAAATACTCATTTTGGGCCTATTTATCCATTCTTTGAAAACCCTAAACCTTGGCCTACGGTACGTGCTTAAAAGTCCATTTTGATCAAATAGAGATGTTTGTATTGAAAAGCTTTTCTTTGAGAAACCATCATCATTATTTTGTTTGGAATGAAATTTGAGTTCTCAAATGCATGGTAGAACAATCAAATAAAAAAAAAGAAAAAAAGAAAAAGAAAAAAAGAGAATGAAGCTCTAGGGTGAAAACCCATGAAAGGGCAGTTTAGAGCAAATTTGAAACAACTCAAGGCCATTGTTTGTGACTATGCTAAGGCAATAACAAGAAAGAAGAAAAACCAGAGGAGTGATGCTTTCGGTCAAGACCTTTTGAGAAATTCGAAAACCATCACCTTTAAATTTTGACTTGAGATTTGTATCTTTGGTTTCCTTACCCCGAAATTTGAGCCATCACAGCTAGTCTTGACATTTGTTAAAGTCCACGTATCATGAAATTAAGAGAGTGCTAAAATGGATTGTGTTCTGTGAAAGTTATTTTTACAAAAGGAATTTTGATTTCAAGGAATTTGTTTCATTTGTGAGCAAGATTGAAGAGACATTGATCAATAGAACCTTTCTTGATAACCAAACATCCTTGATGCACCAAATCAGCACATTTATTCAACTAAACCAAGTTGTAACTCATTCTATTTGTTCTCAATAGTAATCACCAATTTTTAAGAGATTTAAATGTCAAATGTTTTTTACCTTGGAAAGTTATTATGTGGGGCAATTTTCTATTTTCAAAAAGAAACTTGAAGAAGTGAAAAATGAGAGTTTTGAGATTATATGGGGCAAGTTCTTGTTTTAAAGAAATCAAGTGTGTGATGATGTTTTTAAGACTATTCTTGGGACAATCTTTGGTTGTTATGAGAGCATGAATCTTCTGGAAGATATGAGAAGTGGTGAGGTGTTCTTTTGAGTAGTTTGAGGTGATTTTGTTGTTATGATTTGGATTGATGAATTTTAAGTTGATAAGAATTGCGAGGCAAGAAGAAAACTAAATGAATGATGATGATGGGGCAACAGGTAGATTGAATGATTGATGATTGCTAAATTTAAAGAAAGAAGAATCGTGGGGCATGAAAAAGACTGAATGAATGACAATGATGGGGCAAATGATTTTAAGATTGCTAAATTTGAAGAAAGAAGAATGATGAGGCATTGAAAGATTGAATGATAAGACAAAGAGAAGATTGAAGGATGACAAATTTTCGAAGAAAGGAATAAGGTAGGCTGATGATGTGACTTGGTAAGGCATTGTTTATCATTTGCATTGCATTCATGGCATACATGACATTGCATTCCATTACATGCATTCTGACACAAAAAAAAGGAGAGAGTTTGTTTGTTAAGACAATAGGATAAAAAAAAAAGAGAAGGTTCTGGAAGACTAGATGACTAAAAATTTGGAAAATTTAAAAAAAAAGTCAAAAAATGTGAGAAAGATTAGGAATAAGATGTGACAAAAAAAAAGGTATGAAGTTTTGAAACAAAAATGTTAAAATTTGGAAAGAAAGAGGAAATTAAAAAGTTATGGATATGATGGGATAATGAAAAAGGGATTGAAAGATGTGATGAGGTGAAAAAGTGAGATAGGAAATAACAAAAAGAAGAAACTGGAATGATAAGATGATCTAGAAGATAGAATTGAAATGATGAGATAAGGTCAAAGCCTCCGGGTACAATCTGTAAGACCTCCGGGCTTGATTCATTAAAACCTCCGGGCTTGATTCATTAAAACCTCCGGGTACAATCTGTAAGACCTCTGGGCTTGATTCATTAAAACCTCCGGGTACAATCTATAAGACCTCCGGGCATGATTCATTAGAACCTCCAGGTACAATCTGTAAGACCTCCAGGCATGATTCGTCAAATCCTCTGGGTACAATCCGTAAAACCTCCGGGCATAATTGAACACATTTAAATGAGCAAATTTAAAGTTTCAGGGCCTTCCTAGTCGAAGGAGCATTTTGGAGATGAGAAATTTAAAGTTTCAGGGCCTTCTTAGTCGAAGGAGCATTTAAGAGATGAGAAAATTTAAAGTTTCAGGGCCTTCCTAGTCGAATGAGCATTTTGAAGATGAGAAATTTAAAGTTTCAGGGCCTTCCTAGTCGAAGGAGCATTTAAGAGATGAGAAAATTTAAAGTTTCAGGGCCTTCCTAGTCGAAGGAGCATTTTGAAGATGAGAAATTTAAAGTTTCAGGGCCTTCCTAGTCCAAGGAGCATTTTGGAGATGAGAAAATTTAAAGTTTCAGGGCCTTCCTAGTCGAAGGAGCATTTTGGAGATGAGAAAATTTAAAGTTTCAGGGCCTTCCTAGTCGAAGGAGCATTTAGGAGATGAGAAAATTTAAAGTTTCAGGGCCTTCCTAGTCGAAGGAGCATTTTGAAGATGAGAAATTTAAAGTTTCAGGGCCTTCCTAGTCGGAGGAGCATTTTGGAGACGAGAAAATTTAAAGTTTCAGGGCCTTCCTAGTAGAAGGAGCATTTAAGAGATGAGAGAATTTAAAGTTTCAGGGCCTTCCTGGTCGAAGGAGCATTTTCATGATGAAAACCAATTTCTTTTAGAATAAGTAAATATCCACACACAAAAAAGAAAAAAAAGGGGGAACAAAACAAAAAAAATATAATAAAAATAAAAATTTTTTGAAAAGAAAGGAAAAAAAATAAAATGGATGCGGACAAAATGGATGTCTATGTCTTTGCACAATTACTATTTCATAGCAAATGTACAAAGAGGGGCAATTGTAGACACCCCATTTTGTCCGAGGTATTTTAATGTTATTGGGCCTATCGGGTTTGATAATTAGAAGATGAATTTATTTATTTATTTATTATTAAAAATAAAAATATAAAAGAAAATAAAAATAAAAAAAATAAAAAATAACAAAAATAAAGTGATCAAAGAAGGGAAACTAAAAAAAAAAAGAATCAAAATCTTAAAACAAAGGCAAAGTCAAAAATTTGAAAATTTTGGAAAGAAAATCAAAATTAATGAGTGAATCAAGTGAGAATCAATGAAGATACAAGTCAAACCCAAATTTGTGCATGGATGGAAGGAAAATAAAATTGATTTAATACCTGTATCAAGAAAAAGGAAGGAAATTAAATAAAAAAAGAAGAGGCAAACACCTATATGAAAGGAAGACAGAAGGGGAAAACCTAAAAAAAAGAAACCCTAGAGGAACCTGAGAAAAGAAAAAGAATTTTGGCTACTGTTTTTTTGTTTTTCCAGGGGACAGCCACTCCTACTGTTCATCATCATCTCCAACCAAGCCAGCCGAACTGCTCCCCAGGCCGTTCCCTTTCCCTGCTGCAGCGTTGGTGCTGCCATGATCTTGCTCTACTCGCCCTCGTCGCAACCAGTGTCGTTCTTGCACTCAGCTTCATCTTCATCTGCCTCTGCCGCTTCCATCACCACCACTGCTGCATCGTTTTGCATGGATCTTCCAAGCTGCTACCACGCATAACGCCACCGTCATCACTGCCCGAGCTTCTTTCACCCACCGTTGCCTGCTGCTACACGCTACTGCTTCCATTTCTACCCGTACTTCTGCCTCTGTTCATCATCACCATCTCAGCCTCCCGGACCACTGCTGCTACTACGTACTCACTGCTTATCACCATCAAACCACACTTCCATCATCCAACCATCTCTGCTTGCTGCCACTGCTCCATTGCTGCTGCACACTGCAAACCCTGAAGTGCCTTCCTACTGTTCCTGCGAACCATTGAAGACACTATCCCTTTCTTTCCTTGCCGCAACCACCTGTCGCACCCCTGTTGCTGCACTTCACCGCTGCCTTCTTCATTGTCTAGCACTCTAGCCCGCTGCATCATTCCTGGTTCCAGCATCATTCCATGTTTCCAACATCGTCAACATCCGTCTGTTTCTTTCTCTGTTTCATCAACATCGTCATCTTGCTATCATCATCCCCTCACAGCCACGATTCATCATCATTTAAACCCAGCATCACCACGTTGCTTCACCGTAAGCCAACGTCCTCATCATCATCATCATCGTCAAACCCCTGCTCATCTCACATCCATTGCTGTTCGACACGCCTTGCTGTTGCTGCACCAAGCCATACGTAGCTGTCTCGCCTTTTGCTGCTGCCTTGCATTTCTTTCATTGCCAGTGCACTAGGATATTGCGTGTTGCATTTGTGTTGCTGTTTCAGGCTATTCGATTGAAGAGCATCTTTGAGAAAACAAGACGAACACAGTAGCTTGTGCAGAAGAAGGTTGGGCTATTGCTAGGTATAGTACTCTTACATATATATATATTTATATATATGTCTTATTTTATTTATTTAAATTAAGTAAAAAGCTGCATTTTAGCTATTTTAATGATATCTAACATTTTTTTTAAATATATATACATGTACGTTTCTCATTGATAGGTTGTTAGGAAAATTAATTAATTATATTTTTAAATTAAAATCAATTTGTTCAATTAACTTGTAGAATAGAATTAGATTAAACATTAAATTTATTAGATTAATTAATAAAATAATTTGCTCATGTCTATATGGTCTGGTATTTAAATTAGATAGCGCCAAAGGTCTTCTGCTTTTGAGTTTAAGAATACGTGCATAAAATAAAATGAAATAATTTATAGTTATTAGTAATGTAACTAGGTTATAATTTTATATAAAATTTAAAAATACAAGAATAAATTGAGATTGATCCGACGATGGATCTCCAAGAGGATTGCGATCGAGTAATACTCTTGGAGATCTTGAGGTGAGGAGGTCCTTTTTAAGTCTTACCAGCTTGATGGAAGATTTGAAAAGTCATTTCCGATATTTAAAACTCAAATTTATTAAAAAAATTGAAATAAGAATTAATTAAGATTAATTACAATTAAAAGAATTAATTAAGAGTCATAAAAATTAATATATTTAGAAATAAAATATTTTAAAATATTAATAAATATGACTATAAATAATCCGACAATGGAATTTTAAAGGTACTGTGCTTGAGTAGTACTTTTAGATATCTTGAGGTGAGGAGATTCTTCTTAAATCTTACCAGCTTGATGGAAGATTTAAAAAGATATTTCCAATATTTAAAATTCAAAATCTATTATTAAAAATTGAAATAAGAATTAGTTAAGATTCATTACAACTAAAAGAATAAATAATCAAATTAGGAATTAAGAATTATAAAAATTAACATATTTAGAAATAAAAATAGAATAAAATAATATAACTACAAATATCCCGATGATGGAATTCTAAAAGGACTGCGCTCGAGTAGTACTTTTAGAGATCTTGAGATGAGGACGTTTCTTTTAGGTCTTACCAGCTTGATGGAAGACCTAAGGAGATATTTCCGATATTTAATAAATTTAATTATAAAAAAAATTAAATTAGATAAAAAAAATAGTAAATAAAAATTAAGTTCATTATAAAAATCAAATTAATTAACTAGAACTAAGATTAAAAAAGAATTAAAATAAATAGGAATTAAATTAAATTAAATTAAATATTTTAATGGATGTGAATTATTCCAAGGATGGAATTTAAAAGGAATTGTGCTTGAGTAATTTCTTTAAAAATTCCTAAGCTGAGAAAGTTTCTTTAAAGTCTTACCAGCTCGATGGAAGGTCTTTAAGAAAATCTTCAATATCAAATAATTCATGTTTATTTAAAGATAATAAAATATATGAAATAATAATTTATATAGGAAAATAATAACAATAGAAAAAATAAGATAAAATAATAAGTAGAAATGGGATAGGAGTCAAAATAAGGTTTGCATAAAATATTTAAATAATCCGACGACGGAGCCTCTTCAAGAAAGGCGATTGGTCCTACTTGAATACTCTTGAGGTGATAATAACTTTTAAGTTGTCCAACCAGCTTGATGGAGGAGACTTAAAAGATTTTTCAATATTTAATTATATCGAAATTAAAGTAAAAGGCAAAATTAAGATAACCTTAGATCACTTGGTACCATTCTAAGATGGGCGTTGTGAGGGTGCTAATCCTTCCTCACACGTAACCGTACTCCCGAACTTAGAACTTTTAACGTAGACCAGGCCTTATCCTTAGTTTGAATAGGTGACCAATCACACCTAGGTTAGAATGATTGGTGGCGACTCCTTAGTTTTTGTGTCTAGCTATTAGGTTTCCCCCGAAACTTGATACGTTATGACAGGATTAATGATCGGAACCGTTGTACACATATTACATTTCTTATGCCATCAGTATCTTCATCACTATTATGGAATTTAAGATCAATTTGGTCCACTATTCAGAAATTAGTCCAATATAAGGACACATTTGTCATCTAAAAATTTATTTCTTTCTCTTCATTATAAATTTAAACTCGTGATCTTAATATCCATATAGTTTCTAAATCGTAAAACTTTAATAGTATGATATTCAAACTTCTACATCCTTCAAACTCCAACTCCTCACATAGCTCATTTCTCATTCATGAGTCTTGATAAGTATATCACGTCAATCTGTAACCACGTAGGCCCTTATGCCTTTACTGGTATTACTCCAATATATTTAGAACAAAACAAATGAGCACTTATTACTTCGTTATTCATCAAAACATATTATATGTGGATTAGGTAGGGAGAAGGTTACAGTTTTCCCCATAGTAGTGTACATTAGCACGATCGGTGGCTGTCTCGTCCATACCCAAGATGACACCAAAGTTGCAAATGTGCAACATTAGCAAATCTGCTATTAGGTCTCTATCTCCCACCTTCACTTCACACTGACAATACACACAATACTCAAACTTCCATCTGTGATTCCTTAAAAAGAGTGCTAGTATGCAACGAATAACTTAAAGGTTCTAACTTTACATGTAGCCTATTACATGTCCAGCTTATGACGGTGATGGAGTCGATGGTTGCATCGTCAGCCTCCGAGGTGGCCTTCCGGGCCCACCTCTACGTCCAATCCTCCTCATTCCAATTTGAATTAAAACAAACTATACCAAGAGTAGGTCAATTAATAGATAATTTTTCAAACATATATTTCACATTACATGGGATGTAACACCACAAATGATCTTAACTACACTAACACGTACTAGACAAACCCTACTCTAATACCATTAAATCTATCACAATCCGAAGACCGTGACATTCACTTCACACTTACCTTATTTCCTTTAGAAAATTTCGAACTAAATTTTTCTTTTTCTATTTACGGTTCGTATTCAGTGTTAGTATATTAACTAAACTGAATCTTGCCTTAATAATATTATTTCTCTAGCTATGTCATAATTCTCAAAGTGTCTATAATCATTTTAGCCTTATATTCACTTATCCAAAAGAAATGGGTCGAAAACCCCCCCTTTGTATTTTATCAATTTCCCTAGTAAAATCACCTGCATTGAAAATACATTTCTAACTTTCACAATATAGCCGGCTTTAATTTCCACAATTCATATAGTCATTCATCTCATGTTTCTCAAGATCCATCTCACTAGCAATTCCACATTCTTTTGTTTACAGTTTATACGTATTTCAAAAAATGATATTATCCCGGATCGTACTCGATAACCACATAAACCTATATAATAATCTAATGCGATCCAAAGTTACATTCTATTTACTTCCTAGTACTGTGAAAATAAAGTTTGCATAATTATCAAAATTATATACCATTGTATACCTTAAAAGCACAAAAGCAAGGCTCGGAGAACGTAGACGAGTACCACAGCTAGGTACAGTTCTCGAGAGAGCCTACATGAAGCCTGAGCTGGATATCAACCCGTATGATCTGTAGATGTTAAATTTAAGGGGGTAAGCAAATCCACGGCTCAGTAAGTAGCTTAAATAAATACAGACTAGGCTCATGTTGTAAAATATGATCATACATGCATGTACCATAAAAATATCATGTATGCACTCTGTCAAGATTAGCTACTATCATATAATCTACAACAGATTGTATAGGCTTATTCATACTTTTCTTCATATCTTTAACTCACACAATATCATCCTTTTCTTTCCTTTCATCAATATGGTTAAGTGTGAAATAACTAACCATTTCAAATAATACATGATGCTATAGCATAATATAAGTAAAGTTCAACAATTATTCCAATTCTCTTTCATATGTAAAATATCTATCTTCTCTAATGATAGTTGTCACATTCACAGATCACAATCGTTTATCCATTGTCTCATTGGCATATGATTTCCCATGATTCATCATTACACGTGTAGCATTTGCTCTTAAAGGATTCTAGAGGTGGCTCCCACAGTTCTGAAGAATCTGTGTAGCACGTAGTTTCTTTGAGTTCTCTAGAGGTGGCTCACACGGTACAAAGGAATGAGTTTTACTCGGATTGGCCTCTATGGCGCATGCTTTCTAATGGTTCATCGAAACTCATGTAGCACTTAGCTCTCAAAGGACTCTAGAGGTGGCTCCCACAGTTCCGAAGAATCTGTGTAGCACGTAGTTCCTTTAAGTTCTCTAGAGGTGGCTCACATGATACAAAAGACTGAGTTTTACTCGGGTTTACCTTTATGGCGCATGCTTTCTAATGGTTCATCGGAACTCGTGTAGCACTTGGCTCTTAACAGACTCTAGAGGTGGCTCCTACAATTTCGAAGAATCTGTGTAGCGTGTAGTTCCTTTGAGTTCTCTAGAGGTAGCTCACACGATACAAAAGATTGAGTTTTACTCAGGTTTGCCTCTATGGTGTATGCTTTCTAATGGTTCATCGGAACTCGTATAGCACTTAGCTCTCAAAGGACTCTAGAGGTGGCTCCCACAGTTTCGAAGAATCTGTGTAGTACGTAGTTCCTTTGAGTTCCCTAGAGGTGGCTCACATGGTATAAAAGATTGAGTTTTACTCGGGTTTGCCTCTATGGCACATGCTTTCTAATGGTTCATTGGAACTCGTGTAGCACTTAGCTCTAAAAGACTCTAGAGGTGGCTCCCACAGTTTTGAAGAATCTGTGTAGCACGTAGTTCCTTTGAGTTCTCTAGAGGTGGCTCACATGGTGCAAAAGATTCAGTTTTACTCGGGTTTGCCTCTATGGCGCATGCTTTCTAATGGTTCATCGGAACTCGTGTAACACTTAGCTCTCAAAGGATTCTAGAGGTGGCTCTCACAGTTTCGAAGAATCTATGTAGCACGTAGGTCCTTTGAGTTCTCTAGAGGTGGCTTATACGGTACAAGGAATGAGTTTTACTCGGATTGGCCTCTATGGCGCATGCTTTCTAGAGATAAAGCTCTAAAATCATTCAATTCCCTGAGTCACATAAGCACTTCAGTTATCATACGATTCCATTATCCTAGTTTTCGATAAATACAACTAGGTGCTGTTCGAGGTCCATGAGTTAAACATTGTAGGCTGTATACATTTTGTACACTAGTTCGTATATACATTTCAAAGTACAACAATTGTATTTGCATGCTCACTAGGTGCAACTTAATTAAATCACATACATTTCTCATGATACAGGCACCTACATTTTATACCAGTTTGCATTCTCATTGAGCATAACAAGTTATAACACACCACGCATAAATTACAATTGATTCGAAAACTATTAACGAACACATCAAGTCAACTTGTATCTTACCAAGACTTACCCTCGTTGTCTTTTCCATCGTATTTCACCAAACTTGATGTAAAATTAGATAATTATCGAATAAAGATTTCTTTCATCTCTTACGAGATGATACTAGTATGGTTTATTTAACCCACTTACCTCAATGCTTAGAAATCATCTTCCTCGGTCTTCCAAATTTAAGATTCGAGCTCCTACACCGCTCGAAGTCACTACAAATCAATTCATTTATTTAAATCATTATTTCCAAAAGGTATTTATTTTCCTTTCCAACACATTAAACCTGTCGGTTGATATCCATGTATATAGTGAGAAAATAAATAAATAAATATTCATTTTGAATATTTAATATTTCATAAATCATAAATAATTTCTCACTAAATCAAAATATTAAAACATGAATATTCAAATTAAATAATTTTCTCATAATTTTCACTTTATGGAAAAATTTGTGTAAATGGTCTTCGATTATATTCTTAGACCTAATTTCAAGCATGTAAAATATTTATAATATTTTAGAATATTTTTGGTAAATTTCTACAGCATAATAGCTGTCGATTTCTAACCTCCTGCATCGAGATTATAGTATATAGAACCAGCTTTTCAACCACAATTCATGCATATTTCAAACCAAATCATGTTCCCAACATTTTCATAAAATTTATCTCAATAAAACATGCATTCCCTATATCTCTACAACTCACACACTTCCCCCTTACCTGTACGGTGTTATTTCATTCAAACTTTGCACTTTGTGGCCTTGAACCAATGATTATGTCCTTATTCGTCTCCTTTTCCATTTCGTTTATTTAGCTTCGGAGCTGCAGAAGATGAGTCATACAATTTCAATTCCGAAACATACATATACACTAAGCATTCTTAGAAATCCTACTTATTAAGGTCGAATTATTCTTTATAAGAATTTCCAACCTATCAATGTCTTTCTATTCATAACAGAAAGCATTGAATTCTTATTAATGCACCGTCAATTTTATATGTAATCTGACTTAATTCTTTATCCAGAAGTATAAAGCCCATTTCCTAGTTCATTCCATATTGTTCCTCACAATTTTTCAAAGTTCAGCCAAATTCTGACCCATATGATAGGATGGTTTTCTGACCTTTGTGCATTAAATTTTATATTACTAATTTTAGGGATATCCAAAATTATGAATCCCAAAACCATATAAATCTTAATCCAATCCCTATTCAAAATCGCAAGTTTCACAATTTTATCATTTCGAAATTATTTTTAATAATTCCTCAAATTTGCCCTGTTTTCAGATGCATTCTGGCAGATTGTCTACTGACCTCTATGTACAAATTGAGCCATATCTCAAGATGGGATTGTCCAAATTGTGCAAACTCAAAACCATATTATTCTTAACTCATTTATATTTCTAGAAACATAAACGTTGCAGCCAAATTCACCCGGTGCTAATTTCTACAAATTTTCAAATTTGACACAGAGCATCTCGCCTACTGCACTGAGTGCCCTGTGTTCAACTGCCTATATCTCGGGCTACACAACTCCAAATTGAGTAATTCCAAAACTGAATTTTGCCTAACTCATAAAGCTACCTGTAATAAGTTTTCTAGAATTTATTTCATTCTAAAACCCCCAAACTGACTTTTTAAATATGTGGCTCGAACAGACAGTTTTCCAACAAAAATTGAAATCTATATTTAGCACTTTGTTTCTCTTCTTTTCTCGACTCTAACCTTATAAACATTTTCTATTCACTTAGTATATTCATCAAATACTAAAATGCAGTACTAAATCATGCCCAAACCAACCTTGGCTGAAACCCCCATTTACCATTTTTTTTTATTTTTCAATCCTTTCTTCAAACTATTGTTTCTATGTTACTTAAAACCTTTTCTAGCTTTCATTTCCTACCAATTTCATGCAACAAAATGCATGCATTCATCATGAACCATGGTTGGCCAAAACCCATAAATATGGCACATTTTTATTCAACCATTTTTAGGTAAATCCAATGCCATAATCTTTTTCTACAACTTGAATACGCTAGGAACACAACATTAAATCAAATCAAAGCCATAAATTTTTGGACAAATCTTACCTTGACCGAAATCTTCTTGGCCTTCTTTCTCCTTGTGCCTTTCTTCTTTTTTTTTCCTTCCGGCTACTCTTTCTTTTCTTACTCTTTCTTTCGGTTTCAGCTCATTTCCTCTAGTTTTTCTTTTTCTTTCTTCTCTTGTCCGATGGTTTGCAGCTCTCTTCCTTCTCTCTTTCGGCCTCACTTTCTTTTCACTTCTTTCTTTTTCTGTTTAATTACAAAGCTTCTTTGAGAAGCTTGAAGTGATGTAGCTGATGGTGTTAGTGGAGTTTGATGGGAGAAAGTCCCATCAAACTCAACTAAGTATTATCTTATGTTTTTATTTCCTATTTGAATTATTTATAATATATTTTCTATAATTATATATAGCTTTATATATACTAATATATATTCATATGTATTTATTTATTTTGTTATATTCTTTACATAAAATATGTATATGTACCTCTATTTAAAAATCTTAATTATAAATGGTATATACATACATATACACATATCCATATATATATAATATATATTTTCCTGTCTAATATATTTTAGTGTAGGTATGTGTATATATATATTTATATATGTTCTTCCTTTCTTTTAAAATTTACATATATATATATATATATATATATATACACACACACACACATATTTAACACTTAATATATATATATATATATATATGTATTCCTTATTTATTTTATTTTAACTATTTTAATATTCAAGTATACTACATTCCCTTCAGTATCCTTGTGTCTTTTGTTTTATTAAAACTAATATACATATATATTGTGGATTATATGCATTTATTGGTTCTTATATAATTCTTGAACTTAGTTATAGGATTTCTAAATTAAACAAATGTATAAATTATTTATTTTCTAATTTCACTACTTTGAGACTTCATTCTCATTACTTGACATAAGAATAATAATTACGAAAATGTATCTCCGTACTAGCTTATCTTATGTCTTTTATTTATTCACTAACATGGTACAAAATTTCGCAGTCTTTACACCACATCACCATGAACTCTTTGAGGAAAAGAAACTGAAAACCACCATCACAACCATAGCAATCAATATTGAGGTACCAAAAAGAGATCAACAAACCATAAATCTCCAAAGAGATTGCAGTTGGACTGAAAGTAGTGAAAGTGACAACACAAGTGACTCACCATAGCCTGTAAAAGCTCAAATCGGGATTTCTTCTCCTCTACAAGTCAAAACTAGAGCCACGAGAGGACCAATCATGTAGTTCTCAACAGACGAACTTGAAGAGAGCATAAATTTCTGGCAAAACTGCCTTATTGGCTACATGCATGACCTCAAGAGGTTCTCTACCAGGCACATGCAGCGATTGGTGAACAGAGCATGGAGGTTGAGAGAAAGGGTTACGGTCATTGGAAGGAATGAAAACTTATACTTATTTCATTTTGAGAATCCTTTAGATCTTCAATTTCATTGGCAAGAGGGCCCATGGGCAGTGGATGGGGCATTATTGATAACAAAAAATTTGGCAACCAATATGGTTCTAAGCACCATAAATTTGGTCCAGATGCCAATAGGGATGTAGATTTAAGGACTACAACTTGAGTATCAAAGACCAACCATAGCACAAAGCTAGGACAGATTGTGGGCACTGTTACATCAGTGGATTGGAATAATGTAGCTCGAAGGAACATAAGTTTCATGAGAGTCAGAGTTTGGATCAGCCATTGGTGTCCACTCATTATGAGATGTATGATGCATAGGGATGATGACGTGATGACTTGGGTTGAATTCCATTATAAAAGGATTTGCATGCTCTATACCAGATGTAGAATAAATGGACACACACCATCGAACTGCCATCACCAGAATACATAAATTAAAAGAATGATTAATGAGTTGATGGATAATATTTCACTCAGGTTTGGATATGCAACAAGGTATGACTTACAAAACATTTTGCTCAGTAACAACCTTTGAGCTTTCCACAACAGACGAACAAGGCATACCACCATAGTTGAGTATGCTTCTAAAGCCTCCATCCATAGAGCAATGGCACATCAGACTCATAACTTTCTTGAGGACTAGGGGGTTTAAAGGCCAACCATTGCACAAAGGCTAGGACAAATTGTAGGCACTGTTACATTAGTGGATTGGAATAATGTAACTCTAAGGAACATATGGTTCATGAGAGTTAGAGTTTGGATTAGCCATTAGCATCCACTCATTGCAGGATGTATGATGCGCAGGGGTGATGGGGTGATGACTTGGGTTGAATTTTGTTATAAAAGGATTTGCAAGCTTTGTACCAAATGCAAAATAATTGGACACACACCACTGAACTGCCTTCACAAGATACAGAAATTGAAAGAATAATTAATGAGCAGATGGATAATATTTCACTCAGGTCTGGATATGCAAAAAGGTATGACTTACGAAACATTTTGTTCAGCAGCAACCTTTGAGTATTCCACAACAGAGGAACAAGGCGCACCACCACAATTTAGTATGCTTGTAGAGCCTCCATCCAAAGAGCAATGGCACATCAAACTCGTACCTTTCTTAAGAACTAGGGGGTTCAATACTACATTCCAACATAGAGTCATTGATTTGACATTACCAATGCTCTTAGCCTAAAATATAGAGCCACCCGTAAAAGCCAACCTAGTGGCAAAGGCATTTCTAGGAATTTAGGACAATCCTGCTCCAACAAAGATCATTACTAACCCAAGTATGACAAAAGTGGACCTACCATAAGGGACTGAGACACTGGTGCAACCCTAAGTGGAGTGGAGGAGACAACAAGCACAACTTGATGTAATCTTGGAGTATCATACCTAGGTAAAGAGACCTCCAAGGGAGGTAGGTGAACCTCGCAATCCATAGACCCAACCTCAAGATAACGCCCCTAGATGGGTGGTTCTAGCATCTAGGGATCTTCTCTTTGCTAATGGGAGAATTATGGAGCAACATGTGACCAATGATTTTGGTAGTGTCGCAGGTACCAATAATAAATTACTTTACTTAAACCTATAGATAGGGCAAGCAAAGGTCGATCCCACAGAGATTGTTTTATTCAAGTTAATTATTTAAATTAAATACCTAACTATTATTTAAAGAGAGAAAAGAGATTAGGGGGTTTCAATTAAACTATACTAACTAAGAAAATAATAAAAAAAAACAATTAAATAAATTAGAAAATATCAAATACTACAAAACTTCAATTACAAGGTAATTAATTATTCTTGGGATGTGATGTTGATCATTGATTATTTAAGATCATTGTCAATTAAGTAGTCAACCGTAGTGTAATTTCCCAGCGTCTAATTACACCTATCTTTCCTTACTGTGTTGTTAATTAAAGGCTCAGTGTCTTAATTAATCTCTAACTATCAAAATTTACCTATGCTCGGCGCTATAGATTAAGTTTTAATAGCAACATTAATATCTAGAAAGATTTTAGTCAACATTAAGTAACAAACTCACTCAACACTATTTATTTAACTTAAACCTTAATTCTCCTAGATCCCCAGTGATTATATTTACAAGCTATTACGGACTTATGTTTTTAATCTGGCTGTAGATTATTTAATTTAACTAAATAGTAGGCCTCCTATCCAATCAAACAAACAATCATGCAAATGTGCTCAGAGAATCTTGGATACTTAATCAACAATTATATTATAAGTTTAAAATCTCACAAAATACTTTTCTAAGAACAATTATTTTACCTCATAACTGAACAAAAAATCTACTCACTATTCATATTCAAGAATATAAACTCCAAATTATATATCATAAAGATTACAAATATCATGCAAGAAACAATCAAAAAAGCAATCTTTAATAATATAAAATCAGAATTACTAATCAAGATTATAAACTAGCAAGCAAGAACACACAAACAATATTACTTTAAATAAAGAAAACAAATCAGAATTAAAAATAATAAAAAAATCAACAAAATAATAAAAAATATTTATTAAATCTACTCTAAAACTAAACAAGAGAGAAGAAGGGGAAGAGAGATCTGATTTTTATGAGAGCCAATGTGCTCTTTATATAGGCCTAAGAATCTGAACTAGAGTAGGAGTCTGAGAAAAGTTTTAATTTGACTCAAACTCTTTTTAGAATTTCTCTCTCTTTACAATTCTTTTTCTACTCAAACTCTATTTTCCTACTTTATTACATTGTCTTAAAAATAATTAAGACATAACAAAATTTTTAGACATGTCTTATCTCAACCAAATCTTGTCTTCACAAAATCTTGTCTTAACTTTGCTTTGTTGGAATTCTTTCTATATCTCGTTATTCTGCCTAGAATTTCGTATTGATTTTGTCCACACGTTTGACCTATCAAAAGAACTCTGATTTTCACGATGTTATACATTCCGGAAACCTTGAGAAGTCCTCTACAACTTCCATGAAGGCCACTTCTTGATATCAAGTCGTTAAGTTAGTCAAATTCATCAATCTTTTGAACTGAACAGAAAAATTTGCACTTTGCTATTTTTAGCTCCTTTTAATTCCAACTTTGATATTTAATATCTAAAACATAAAATAAACATTAATAATCTCTTTTAGGCATAAAACATCAATATAGAGGATATATTAGCACATATAAAATTCACAAATATCATCTTATCAGATTTACTAGAAAGTAGTGTCATAGGAGAATGGAGGAATTCGACACTGCATGGTCAACCAGGATTCAGCATTAAAATAATAGAAACAATTCAAGAAGGAAATCAAGAAAGAGATATCTAGTTTATGGTATAGAATAGGCCAAACCAAAGTCATCATTTAGGAATAGAGGAAATTATGACTTTGGACAAGGGAGTAGCTTACTGAAATGGTGAAACCCTTCATGTCACCACAAACATCCAGGGGATCTACCTGAAGAAGGACACAATGATGGTTATGATAATGTGATTATTGGTGATAATGTGTAGGTTTAGTCAGTAGTGTAGGTTTAGTCAGTAGAATATGAGTAGCATACCAATAGCAATGAGGAATAGCAACCAAAAGAGGAGGGGAATAATGATGATGATAGTCCAAAGACTGACCCATCCGAAGAACTTGATAATGACTACTGTCAATTCTTGGAACAATACATAGGGGAACAAGAGGAAGAGTAAGAAGAGCAGGAAAATTACCAGTAACCAGTAACCAAGCACCAACCAGTTCAGGTGAACAAAAGAGGAAGAGAGAAAATGAGGAAAGTGATGATGAAACAAAGAACAGGAGGCAGGTTAGGAGGTTAGGGGAAGGATCAGGCCCAAAGTTAGGGCAATGCAACTACAGGGGAAACCTCATCCATAGGGTTAAGGCAAACTGTACCTTCATAGCCACCCTAGTAGCCATGAAGCTCTTCAGCTAGAATGTTAGGGTGCTAGGTCAACCCTTAACATCAAATACATTTTGTAGATGACCCAAAAGGTAAAGCCTGACATTTTAGTTTGACGGAAACTAAAATTTCAAAAAATAAGGGATCTATTTTTGCTAACAAGTGGGGTTTTGATATGTGGGATGGGGTTTCATGTAAGGGAAAGAGTGGTGGCTTATTGATGTTATGGAACAAAAATGTTAATGTTTAAATTAAATATATGAACAAGAACATTATCCTTGCGTATGTGGTTGATTGTGGATATAGCTTCTGGTTAACTTGCTTTTATAGGCATCCGGATGTTTAATGTAAGAAAGGTGTTTGGAGTCAATTGTTGGGCTTAATGAGTTTTATCCAAAAAGGGGAACCATGGATTGTGCTTGGTGATTTTAATCAATTCCTGATAAGTGAAGACAAACTCTCTTTTAAAAATTCAAGTATCAAAGGGTCCGAGAGTCTTTGGAATGTGTTATACACTTGTGGTTTAGCAAAAGTCCCACCTAAAGGATAGTGCCTAATGTGGACAAATAATCACAAAGAGGATGAAGTGATTTAGGAAAGACTTGATAGAGCTTTTACTAACCCGAAATGGTTGCAAAGGTTTAACAAGGTGTCACTCATCAATTATTCTGTCTTATTCTCAGATCACATGACCATAGTTTTGGATACAGAAGTCACCAAAGAATTCAGAAGAAGACCTTATCCCTTTGAGGCAATGTGGACTCTCCACTCACAATGCAAAGAGATCATTGACCAAGATTAATGTAATTTGGTCAAAGGATCACCCCATATATTCTGGTTCAGAAGCTTAAGATTACACAACATTGTCTAATGAAATGGAACAAAGAAGTGTTTAGTAACATCCAAGAAAGGAAGAAAATACTCAAAGCGAACATTAATGCATTATAAAATGTACTATAGTCTCGAGAAAAGTGTATCATGGAGCAAACGCTATGTAAAGAAATGGAAATTCTAGCACAACAAGAACAATTATACTAGATGCAGAAGTCTTGAATAAACTGGATCGTACAAAGAGAAAGAAACACTAAGTTCTACCACACTATAGTGGCTAGAAGAAAGTTCAAGAACAAAATTAATAGAATTTTAGTGCAAGACAAATGGGAAGAAACACAAAAAAAAAAAAACATTAAAGCAGCATTTCATAGCCACTTTTACTCCATTTACAACTGGTCTAAGGAGGTTAGTGAAGACGAGATTGATTTATACCTAAAAAAGCTTAGGTTTCCGCACCTCATAGAAGAACAAAACAACATCCTCAATAAACCATTCATAGCGAAAGATATTTCAAATTAGCTCCTTGAAAACCCCAAGCGTTAACTGCAAACCAATCTTGTGCTATCAAAAATATTGGGATATAATGGGTCCACTAACTACAGCCTTAGCACTCTTTTTCCTGAACTCGGGTCACTTGCTGAAAGAACTTAACAAAACTCTCATTACCCTCATCCTCAAGCATAAAAGCCCAAAGACAGTGAATGATTTCAAGTCGATCAGCTTATGCAATGTGGCTTATAAGATCATTGCCAAAGCTCTGGTGAACAAACTGAAACCCATCATGAATGATATCATAACCCTCCTCCAAAATGCTTTCGTGAAAAGTAAATCAATCACAAACAATATTATTCTTGGAGGTGAGATTCTTCACACTATCAAAAGAAAAAAGAAATGTGGAGGGTGCCTGGGTGATTTGAAAATTGATATAATCAAAGCATATGATAGAGCGAGTTAGACGTTCATGAAGGCGGTACTTCACAGCATGGGTTTTATTGACAAGGGGATAAAAATTATTGAAGAGTGTATCAGCACAGTCAGATACCAAGTTCTAGTTAATGGGGCATTGACCACATCCTTTAGTCTGAATAGAAGGCTTAGGCAATGGGATATGCTCTCACCTTATCTTTTCATCCTCTACCAAAATGTCTTATCGTGGGCTTTTAAAAGAGCGAAAGCAGAGAAAAGAATCCAGGGTATTAGAACAGGGAAAAGGGGACAACCGATTAGCCATATGATATTTGTTAATGATAGCTACTTTTTTTTTAACAGCATAATGAATTCAGTCCGAGCCATTAAATTCTTAAAAAGTACTACTACCACTCAGGCCAAATGATCAATCAGAACAAATCGAAGTTCTATGTGAGCCCAAGCTGCAAGCCAAGTTGAAAAAGATGGTTCAAGGGCATCATTGGGATTAAAATCACAAATGAACCAGGCAAGTACTTAGGCATAGATTTTGGCAAATTGGGTACCAAGAGAACATTCTTCCAACTAATGCTTGATAAAAAACAGGATAGGCTCACTGGGACGATGTTTGGGACAAGGAGGCCGACCTACCCTAATTAAATCAACACTAAGCACTATACCCATTTACACGTTGGCTTGTTTCAAAGCTTTAGGCTGTATTTGCAAGAAGATTGATCGACTAATTCATAATTTTTGATTGGGGCATGATGAAAATCAAAGGAAACTGCACATGATGAATTGGGACCATCTATGTTGACAAAAAGGTAAGGTAGCCTTGGACTAAGGAAAACAAAGATTATGAATAAGGCATTACTTGGGAAACAAATATGGAAAATTATCTTGCAACCACGGTCCATGGTTAGTCAAGTTCTCACTAAGAAGTACAGCAAGCAGTAGATGTTCGAAGAGGTGAAAGCTAAAGCGAGATGCTCCTGGATATAGAAGAGCATCTTAGCAAAAAGAGATGTTTATTTGAAAGGAATTGATGTTTAAGTGGGAGAAGGTAACCAGACATTCATAAAGATGGGAAACTTTACATTAAAAATTTAAGAACACAAATAGCCCAGATTCAGCAACCAATTAAATGGTTAATAGACAAATCGCTAGGATGGTGGCAACACATTGGAAGGGGTAGAAACTTAAACTAGGAATTAGTGGAGGAATTGAATAATAGGACATTCTCTATTTTGAGCAGAGAAGACAGATTCATTTGGAAATTCACATTCAAGGGGAACTACTCAGTTAACTCCACGTATTGGGTTCTTAATGGAGAGGAAGAAAACCAAAACACAACAACGAAATTCAATGAGAGATTTTGGAAGCAATTATGGGCGATGAAGCTACCCTTCAAGCTTATCATCTTCTTGTGGAAAAATTGCAACAACTATCTTCTTGTTTGTATGGAGCTTAGGAAAAGAACCATAGGAAACATAGCATTGTGTCCAATTTGTGAAGATGAGGAGGAAACCATGGATTATCTTTTCCTCAAATGCTAGGTGGCAAGGGCTATGTGGTTTGCCTCATATCTTACTATCCGGGTAGATAAGGTTAGACCATAAAGAATTACGGAATGGATTAAACAACTGGTTAACAGCATAAATGACTAGTCGAAAGATAAAGTTAAGGTCTGCAGTCAATTCTTTAGTACCCTTTAAGCCCTTTGGATCTATAGAAATGAATGCACCTTTAAAGGGGAGGAACCCAACCCCCTCAAAGTTCTTAGGCACCAAAGGAACTTTGGGAATTCAATCTCTAAGGCTTTCCGAAAGCATAGCAGAAGTATGACTAGCATAGGCAAGGTACCCATGCTCCTTACCGATAAAACCTTATAGAGATCACATTTAAGCTAGAAACTAAAAGTGACCACTGGACAGTAGTTATGGGACTTTACAGGTCCAAAAGCGACAAGTGCATTGGTCTAAGTGCGTTGATGAGACATTCGCAAGATGGCACAGTTGCGATCTACAAAAGAATGGAAGGACTCTCGATCGAACTAGTCAGAATCCTCTTAGCTAGAATCGTGGTTCTAAAACTCCACAGCCTAAAGGCTAGATTAGGCAAGGTACCCATGCTCCTTACCGATAAAGCATAGCAGAAGTATGACTAGCATAGGCAAGGTACCCATGCTCCTTACCGATAAAACCTTATAGAGATCACATTTAAGCTAGAAACTAAAAGTGACCACTGGACAGTAGTTATGGGACTTTACAGGTCCAAAAGCGACAAGTGCATTGGTCTAAGTGCGTTGATGAGACATTCGCAAGATGGCACAGTTGCGATCTACAAAAGAATGGAAGGACTCTCGATCGAACTAGTCAGAATCCTCTTAGCTAGAATCGTGGTTCTAAAACTCCACAGCCTAAAGGCTAGATTAGCGATATGTAAGGATGATAAGAATGATGGAATAAGATTTTGATGGGCACATCTCAAGTTCATTGAAAAATCCAACCAGCTATGGACGACATTCGATGGATGGTCAACGAGGGTATGACATTCTACTTCTTTAACAATCACCACCCACTTGAGAAAGAGACACTTAAGACGTCCAAAAGGGTGGCGATGAACAAATTTTCTATCCTTATTTATTGAACACACTCACATATCGATATGGCTTTATCTTAACATGTCTGTACTAATCCTATTGAACTGTTTTTCTAATGATAAGATTTCTTGCTCTATTACCAAAAAAAAGTAGTCCAATACTTGAGAGCTGAAAAAAGGCAATTTATCACTTGAAATTTAAAAACTTGTTTCCCAAATTATTGTATCTTTAAACTTATTTCTCATTATCTTGTACTTTTTGCCAAGTCATTGCCATGTTATACTTAAATTCTATAGGCACTCTAAATGCCCACCTCTCTAATCCTAATCTCATCCTTTTCATATATATTGCCTCTTTTCATTGTTTTGCTAGTGCATTTTTCTCAATTTTTTTTCAAAAACTATCGTATATCAATGTGTGTGAGAAATCAAAAAAATATTAATTTTTTTACAAAAAAATTATTTTTTCAAACATAGTACATTTAAATTTACTTGGAGAAATTGCCAAAAAGTTTTACTTTAGACAACAATTAATTGATATTTTTTAACCATAGAGACTAAAGTAGGGTTCTAAGAAATCTTGTTAGATATTACACAAAAATGCAATAATTTTTATTTTCTATTACTATGTTAAGACGAAATCTGCAATAATAATGGGTGCTGGCTTTGCTCCATCTTAGGTCTGTCAAAGATCTTTATGATTTCAAGAATATGTTTGTACTTTTCTTTATCAGATCAATCTTCAAATTTCCTGCCTTTATGAATATAAAGAGAATAAATGAATAAAGTTATGTTGGTGAAATCTGCAGCATCCTTCTGATAATAAGGATTAAGAATAAATATATGGGCAATTTTTTTTTAATTTAGGATCTAAGCATACCAAAAAGAAAAAAAATCCAAGAAAATAGAGTGATAGAATTTATCAGCAATTCTTCTAAAATTAATTATCTTAATTTGTCAGCCTTTATTCGTAGCAATTTAACAAAACCCAGTGTGAATTCACTAAAAAAAAAAAGAGAAGAAGAAGAAGAGAGAGAGAGAGATAAAGGGACTAAGAGCATGGGACAAACTAGCACCTGTGGTAAATTTTAAATTGATTTTTTATGTTTGAAAATTAAAAAGAAAAAGAAAGAAACTAAAAAAGAAAAAGAGTTTAAAAGTACATAAACAAAATAAATAGGGATGATATGGCAAAAATATGTTAGAGACTGAAAAATAAGTTTAAAAGTAGGCTAGTTTGAGAAATAGGATTTTAATTACAATGGGTTGAGAAAAAACTTTAGCTGTAAATCCTTTTATTAAACCCATCGTTAGAAATCTTACGTGGCATACATTATGTCATTATTAGGATATTAAATGTTTTTATTTTTATTTTTTTTAAATGTAAATGTTTTTATTTATGTTTTAAATTTCGTTGTCTCAATACATTATGATTACCTGTCAAGTGGCACAGAAGATATCGAAGTGTATCAATCGATAAGATAAAGCTTGATTGGTCATTCAGGCAATGGCTTTAGGAACCGTGAAGCAGGTTAAGTTGAGACAAATTGCTAATCAAACAAATTAAAAAAGAAAGAACAAATATGACTTTTTTTTTATTCTGATTGTGAAATTTAAAAATTTTATTTGTAGTTAATAAAAAAACTCACCAAGAGGCCAAATTTAAGAATGAATAACCTAGATTTAGGTGCACTACAAAAAAAATTACAACAAAAAAATGTAATTCATGGTAGGAAACTGATTTTCCGATCATAATCTATTTAAGAGTAGCCTTTGAATCATAAGCAACGGTTAAAATTTTTATTCTAATTTTTATGTATTAGACTACAATTTGAGAAAAAACTGTAGTCCTCCGACAAATTAGATTATGTTTTTACATGAAAGGTACTCTTACTTACTATAACAAACTACAGTTTTACTATAAATCCTAGTCTTTAATGTATAAATTTTTTTTTTGGGCAAAATCAATGATTTTCTATATAAGTGGATGACATTTTAGCAAAAACTGTAGCCTTTTTCTCAATTAAAAGACTACCTATTATGAAAACCATGGTATTTTTATAGGATAGATAACGCTTCAACACTACAACAATGTGGTAGTGTCGTGGTTACCAAAAATAAAATATTTATTCTATTACTATGTAGATAGCAGAAGTAAGGATCGATCTCATTGATACTAAATTTAAATAAATTACCTATTAAATTATGTTACGACTCTATAACAGTCTAGATATACAATAATTCACATATTTTTACACATAATTAATGGTAGGACCATCTGCATTGCCTTAATCATTCATATAGTAACAGTGTTAAACAATAAACTTTAATTACTTTACAAATTGGAATATGAAATTTTTCGATATTCCTTAATACTTTACATCCCATGTATCTATTTTACAATTTAAGTAGTACTGTACAATTAATCTGAATATATAAAAGAAAAGTAAAATACCTCCAAAATCGACACTATGCAGACTCAGGTAACTGAAATCGCAGCCGATAATCTCAAGATGGTATGTCTTTTATCCCAATATAGTATCCTGTGGAGTGGAAAGTAAAGGGGTAAGCGAAACATACTCAGTGAAAGAGTCGTATACAAGACTGATATAATGCAACTATATGCTAGAAAATATTTATTTTCCTAACGGTTCACTAGGTACAGTAAACGAATGGATACTATAGTCGGCCGGGAAATCCAAATTGAGCATGGAAGGTATTTTGAAATACATGTCTTGTCCCGAAAACCCAGAGCAATTATAGGGAATATTTCATAAATTGTTGATATAAAACAATTTATTAATGATTTTTTCCATATATCATAAATGGTAAATAAACCATTTAATTTAATCACTTCAGTAACACTTTCGAAACACGTGACAGTAACAGTAGTAAAACAGTAAGTAAGTCAGTTGAATTTAAACAGTGGAATCAGTATACCAGTCGATTCAGTAACAATACGATAAAACGCTTCAGTAAACAGTAAATAAACAGTTTAGTGCAATAAACATTTAAGTTTCACTTTTCAGTAACAATTCAGTAATTATTTCAAAATTAGAAATAATATTATAAATACTTTCAATTCAATAATCCGTAGATTTCAGTACAGTTCAGTAAACAGTGTTCAGTAAATCACAGTTCAGTAAACGGTAGGTTTCAATACAGTGCAGTATTCATTTAACAGTAGATTTCAGTACAGTTCAATATTCATTTAACAGTAGGTTGAGATTAGGCAACACCCTAAATAATCATGCTATAATTATCCTCGTAGGGAAACAGTAATAGTATGCAGTAAGATTTATGGCCATAGTTTATGGGGTGTACGAAGAGTACACTTGCCAGGTGACCCTAGGACTGCTGATGACTTGGCAGGTCAATCATCTACATTAACAGTACAGTAACAATGAGCATGATAATGGGGCCTAACAGTCTCAAAATCAATTTATTCATAGTAGAAAATACCTTTAAGGAATTTAAACAAATATCATTAAATTTAATAAAATTCCAAAAGGTATTTACAATCATATTTAATAGTACAGTGAAAACAGTCGATAAAATATTCATGCTTTAGTGAGAAAATATATATATAAACGTTCAATTTTAATATAAAATATTTTAAAGAGCGTATTTATAATCTCAATTTAATAAAATTAAATAACATGAATATTTAGTTAATATTTTTCAATAAAATTCCAATTTATGGAAAATATTGAAAATATATTCCAAATTTCATAATTCACTCACTTTATGCATCTAAAATATTTCATGCTATTTTAGAATATTTTTGAGAAAATTTCGACAGCATAACAGCTGCGATTTCCATAACCCCCTGCACTTAAGATATAGTTTATAAAATAGTCATAACACCATAATTTGCATGATTTCAAGGCAATTCAACACCCAAATAATTTCATAAAATTATACTCATAAAATCATGCAATTCATTATATCCCTATGTCTTCCACAATTCTCCCTTACCTATCTCGTATTACTGACTCTTTCGGTAGCACCACTCGATATCCGTTTATCCCGGCTGCAAAATAATTCCACCAAAAATTATCATTAATTTTTCTTTTATTTTTAAGCTATTAACTTTCAATAAATGCAACCACCTAGGATACTGTCTATGCCTAACCAGTGTAAATTACATCGGTAGTAAAACATAACTTTCCTGTTTTAGCTCCGATTTCAGATCCGATTTCACCAATCTTCTTCTCTTAATTTCTACATTAATTTGGCATATTAAAACCATGAAGTGTAGCATCTTAGGCTGTCCAAAACCCCTTAGCTGAATGCTTCCATGTATCCAACTTAATGATTTTCTTAAATCTAATGCTACCAAACACAAAATCCATGTTCATTGTCTCATTTTCTACCATTTTCATGGAAGGATTTACATGGATTCCTTGAGTTCCTAACTTGGCCGAAAGTCACTTTCATGGTGGATTTTATTTAGCCAATAGAAATCAAATCTAATGGTAGAATCAAAGTCTACACCTTTGAATAAATCAAAATACAACTTTGAAATTAAAGGAAACATTAAATCATGGAATTTCTTACCTTTGGTCGAATCCCTTTGCCTCTCCTTTCTCCTTGTTTTCTTCTTTGTTCGATGAGCTAATGGTGTCAATGGAGAGAAGAAATTCTATAGAATATTTTTCTAGTAATGGGTTTGGTGAGAAAGTCAAGGTTTTAGTTGTTTTTATTGACTTTTCTTTCTTTTCTTTTCTTTTCTTTCTCTTTCTTTTCTTTCTTTGCGTCGTGCAAGACAAATGAATAAGAAAGTAAATAGTGGCCGGCCATCTCCTTTGTTGACTTATTGAACTTTCTAGAGAGGGCAAAATTACCATTTTGCCCGTGGTTATATAAAATTTGGACAAATTTACCCTTAACTTTTGTAATCGTAAAAACCGTGTAATTGGACTCCAAATTTTCGGATTCCTTCACCAAATTATCATATTTAATGTATCTTGATAATTGGAAGTGATTTCGTCGATGCGCGGTGCACGGATAGTGAGAAATTACAATTTTAGCCCCGCGACCCGCCGACGAATTTCTCTCACTTCACCACTGTTTCGATAAATCTCTTAATACTGTCTTATCCTACTTTTCACGTAGAATAACATGGTATTTTTGCCTCGTCCCAATTCTTTTTAGTTTGGGAAAAATTTACAAAAATGCCCTCAGGATGTAACTGTCATTTTCTAATTTGTTTTCCAAAATTCACAAAGAAACACCAATTAATATAAAAATTATTTCTATACCTCAAAATCATCATTTTATATTTATTTTACCCACTACACACTGTATTATCAATCTTGTATCCATCAAAACCATAAAATTAAAGTGGTGCCCACATTACACTTTCACTTGAAATCACAAAATAATTTATATTTCAGTAAATAAATAATTACAAAATATCATGTACAGTACAGTATAAACAAGTCTCACAGACTCAAAGGCCACGACATACGCTTGTGATCTTACATTTGTCACTTCATTACAGTTTACCAACTTTACGAACCAATATTTTCTTTTTTTTTATCTTTTTATTTTAAAGTTTGTATTCAATGACGATGTTACCGCTAATCAATTTCCACTTTTCTCAATTCGACTTGACTTATCATTACATTTAAGTTGTTAACTCCTAAAGTGAGTCAACTTCATTAATATTTTAATTCAAGAGTTAATCTACCAAAAGAAAAAGATCGAAAATTTACCCTCATACATAATCAATTTTCCCTAGTAAAATCCTGCAAAATACACAACTATTCCAACAACACAATTCAATTCTAGAATCCACTATTTATATCATCATACATTACATACAATCCCAATATCATAGTGCTGGCTCTATAGGCTATACCGAGAGGAGGGGTGAATCGGTTTTTCGCTAACTTTAAGTTCGTTTTTGGGTTCCTCTAAATTCTCTATCCTATATTGATATTTTCTAAGTTCTCTAGGCTACTCAATTATGCAATATAAAGTCAAAACAATAAACACAAATATAATTGCAAATAAGTAAAGAGAGTAAGGATAAAGGAATGTACACAAGTGATTTATAGAGGTTCGACAACCTTGCCTACATCCTCTACCTTGAGACACTCCCAAGGATTTTCCCAAATTCACTATCCTTGAATTTGTTACACTCCCTCTTTTTCTAGGCTAAAGAGAAACCTCTCTCTTTTTCTAGGCTCAAGAGAAACCTCCCACTTTTTCTTAGGCTAAAGAGTAACCTCCCTCTTTTTCTTAGGCTAAAGAGAAACCTCCCCTTTTACAAGGAATGAGTGTGTTTACAAATTGTGTAATCAAAGAAGGGCCTCTAAATAGGCAAATGATTACAATGTTTAAGCACAAGGAAAAAGCCTATACAAGATTTGTGCTATTCTATACAAAGAATATGAGAATGATGGATGATTAAGACTTTGTAGCTCTTGATTTGTTGTTGAGGCTTGAGGAAAATGAAGAAGATGATGAATAGAATTTCTGAGCAGTTCCTCACCCTTTCTTTAGCTTCTAAGCCTCTATTTATAGTCCCTTGGATGTATTCTAGCCGTTGGGTGGAGCCAAAACTTGAATATGACCGTTGTCTCACAAAAACTAGCCGTTATAGGCTATTTTCGGGCAAAGGGATCGATCCCTTTCCATAGGGGATCGATCCCAAGCTTCCAGATTGCTTATTCTGGGCTTGAGGATCATTCTGCCTTGAAGGGATCGATCCCTTCCCTTAGGGGATCGATCCCATGCCTCCAGAAAGTTATTTCCTGCACTTTTTGGGTTAGAAATGATGTGGTCTTTGATCCTAATTCAACCCAAAACATTTTGGCATTTTTGTGGGAGTTTTTCTTGACTTTCTCTGATGAAAACATAGTCCAAAAATTCATCAAGTGATTTTCTAAAATATTCAAAACATTTTATGAAGTATTAAGACCAATAAGAATATGTAATTAAATCATAGTCTTAATGTTTGATATGATCACTTGAAAATGGATTGAGAAAATCATTTGTGATAAGGCAAATTTACAATATGAATTAAAACATTAAAGCTTACTTAAGTTTTTGTCATTTCAAAATATATATTGCAATTTAAAGCTAACAATCTCCCCCTTTTTGATATGACAAAACTTAATGTAAATTTGCTTTGAAAATTCTTTCATAAAATACTCCCCTTCAAATAAAACAGGATTTTATAAAGCTCCCCCTTAATATAAGCATGGGTTTTGAAAAGAAATTTTCAAACTATTTCTCCCTCATTATCTCTCCCTTTTAATATCTATCTCTCCCCCTTTTTGTCATAGCAAAAAGAATGAAAAATAATAAAAAGTATGCTCCCCCTAAAATCATGGCTATGTGAGAAGAGATAAAAAAATATACTCCATCCAACAAGAAACATGTTAGTACATGGGACTCATAGCATAAATAAAGAAGTCAATATCCATAATGAGTATGAAATATTCATGCAAAGAATATGACTTATGATCCTATACCAATTGTTTATGAATAATTTTGCAATAAGTTCACAATTGGTAATTAATGAAGCAAGTTGTGTATAAATATCTACTAAGGTCTATGACTTGCTCATTTCAATCCTATTAAGCACCTAAGTACATCAATTGTTCTCTTAAGTCCAACTAAGGTGCATGGCAAGACATCATGATTATGAGCTAAAATTAGATGACATATCATATGCATGAGCTCATAAATCATGTTCAAGCAAGAGTGTGCATAGAATCAAAACATATAACAATTAACTTCAAATTCTAGCACACAAGAGTTTCATACAAAAATATCCTAAGAGAATTCTTCTCTATTTGTCATTTCAAACTAAAGAGCATGAGAAGAATTGTCAATTTAAAGCTCATACCAATTGGCAATTTAGATTTGGCTTACCAATTATTGAAAATATGGTTGCCAATGATACTAATTGTTATTTCAATCTAAATACCAATTGTTACTAATGGTTGACTTAGGCATTTTGCATGAATCCAATATCTATGTGTAGTGTGTTCATGTCAAGAAAATAATCATTCTAAATATGCAAGAACACAATCACACATCATCAAATATGCATATGGATTAATTAAACATTAGCATACTATCATACAGTATTAATCCATATTCATATTCACAAAGTTATACCATATGGAAGATTCAAACAAACAAGGTATTCAAGCAAACACATTTTCTTCCATGGTTTCAAGCACAAAAATCCTATGCTCATTTTCCATTTCAAGTCCTTAACCAATTATGAGCAAGGAAAGATTCAAAATTACCATTTTAATCAATTAAGAGCCATATCCCTAGTTGTTATCATCATTTAACGTTCTAGAGGGTATATGCTATTTTAACTAAAATGGCTTCACTTAAGTGAATCAATATTATCAAGCTAAAATATATTTTATCGTCAAAATCCATGAGCTATGAGTGATGTTAAGCACATAATATCATGAAAACAACTATTCTCATCTCATAGGCATGATTATTGATTCAACTTAAGCAAACATGCATGTTCAACATCAAAACACTCAAGATTCACTGCATGTGTATCAATTGTTGGTATTGTCATTAACGCTCAAGTTCTTTAATAATTTGGCCATAAAGAATTAATTTCATGGATGATAAATTTTCATGCAATTCAACATTTAGGATCCATTTACCATCACAAATTATAGGCCAATTACCAATTGTTGAGTTTACATTTGAAATCAATCCACTAGATGTATAATTATCATGAAACCTAGTGTGGAATTGATAAGTCAAGCTAAGAGACATAATCCTATAAGCATGCTTGGCTAAGATGAACAAAAAGAATGAAGAATATTCATTATACATAAGTTCATCAAATTCTCAAATATCTCCAAAAATTCTTGAAATATTTCTCAAAATTATGTTTAAGCATTCATTGAAAGTATATTTCAAGATTATTTCAAGATTTATGCAATTCATGATCATTTTCAATGAGAAAACTGATTTTGCACTTGTGAGCTCAAGAAAAATGATATTGATTGTTGAAAGTGATACCATTTGTTGGATATGATACAAATTGATGGAGTTGAGGCATGATATCAATGAAAAATGATTTTTCATATTCTAAATATCATCAAAAGGAAGTTAAAATATTGAATTTTAAGTTGAGAAGAAAGAAGATATCAAGAGAATTAAGAAAATTTCTCAACTAAGACTTAAAAATGCAGAAAATGGCATAAATTGCCTAGAGGGATCGATCCCATGAGCAAAAGGATCGATCCCTAAACTCCAAAATCAAGTTTCCTACATGTTTTTCCAAAGGGATCGATCCTGTATGTAGAGGGATCGATCCCTCATCCTGGTTCTGCAGATTTTTGACAGAAAATCCAACTTGTGAGGTGCCAAAACTTCGTTTTTGAGTATTTTAAGTCCAAGTAAGGGTTTAAACATTTGTAAAACATGATTTTGAACTTGTATGAATGAAAAACATGAATGAAAAACCATTTAACAATAGATTTTGCAATTTTGGAAGAATTTACACAATAAAATGCATTTTTTGCCTCAAATGAGGTCATTTTGAGAGTTAAGCATATTTTGACAAAACTCAAGCATTAGAAACCACAAATATGCCAAAACAAACTTGTTCACATAGATTTTAAGCACATATAACATCAAATCATCATACTTGTGAACATTATGCCATGATTTCCAACATACAAGTTCTTCATTAATGCACATGACATGGCATTTTGCATATATGACATATTTGGCAATTTGAGGCAAGTAAATACATTATCAACACATAGAATACTTGCTCAAAATGCAGAAATCCAATAATCATTTCAAAATCATACATCATGCTTTTCATTCAATGCATCAAGTACTATTCATCAAACATTCAAAGATCATTGTCATGCCTTTTTATTCAATCACTCAACTCACAATGCACCAAGAATCATTAACCAAATTTTTCATCAAAGCACAAATAATCAAATAATAGTTTTAAGGTGTAAGGAATTAAGCTTACAAAACTCCTTTGCTTGAGAGTGCTTTGCCTTGAATTGTTGAATCCACCTGAGGCCTTTCTTGAAGGATTGTTGTGACCTTGCCAAAGATGGATTTCCAAGCTCTTCCTCTTTCTCATTAGCATAAGCAATCTCCATAAAGGTGTGTAGAGCATTCAAACCCCATTGTTTCATTGTATTCCCATGCTCTAACACTTCTAAAACAAACAAATTTATGCATGCTTTGGTACCCAAATTTTCTTGAGTCCATGAGAGTTAGTGCAAACAATTTTTGATCCTTTTGGGATCCATTTCAAGCACAATTCATCATTATTTACAGCACGTTTTGGCACCCACATTTTTCTAACTACTCTTCCTCTAAATGTGGTTTTTCTATATGTGCATGCTTGTGAGGTGTGTCCTATTCTATTGCAAAGTGAGCATATAAGAGATAAATCATGCATAGTATTTTGCTCACAAGGAAAGTCTTTAGATGAGTTTCTTTTTGTATTGCATTATAACCTAACCCATCTTTATCAAAGAAAGCTCTTTGGGTCTCAAGCATGTGATCTAGCTTTTGTTGACCCATATAAAACCTAGTAAATGAGTTATGCAAATTTGTATTCTTTTTATTTAACTCATTTATTTCTAAGTTGACCTCTTCTAGTTTCTTCTCTAATTCTAGCTTAACATTGGTCAAGGTTTCCTTTTCTATTTTCAAATTAGCAATGATTTTCTTATATTCAGAATTCATGCATTGAAATTCATGCATTGAAATTCATTTGCTAATTCATTAAAAGCATTTTGTAACTCATCAAATGTAAAATCATTATTTTCACTAGAACTAGAGCTAGCCTCATCGTCACTAATAGCCATAAAGCAAGAGTAGGCTACCTCATTATCTATGTTTTTCTCATCGAAGCTATCACTATCGCTCCATGCAGCCACAAATGCTTTCTTTCTAGGTTTCCTATCCTTTTCTTTCCTAAGTAAGGGGCAATCTAACTTAGTATGACCCGGTTCATTACACTCATAACACTCTAAAGGGTCCTTTTCTCTTCTACTTGACTCCCCTCTTTGATGTCTCCTATTATTTTCTTTTTCTTTCATTCTCATGAACCTATTAAATCTTTTGGCAAACATTGCCATTTCCTTCTCTTCCTCATTTCCATTCTCATCACTATCATCTTCAAGGACCTCATGAGTGGAAAACTTAAGTGCTACCCCTACTTTCTTTGAAGGCACTTCATTTCTTTTCATTTTCATTTCTATTGGCTCTATAGGTTATACCGAGAGGGGGGTGAATAGGTTTTTACTAACCTTAGGTTCGTTTTTCGGTTCCTCTAAATTCTCTAGCTTAGATTGATATTTTCTAAGTTCTTTAGACTACTCAAGCATGCAATATAAATTCAATTCAATAAGCACAATATAATTGCAGGTAAAGAGAGTAGGGAAAGAGAGATTTACACAAGCGATTTATAGAGATTCGGCAACTTGCCTACGTCCTCTACCTTGAGACGCTCCCAAGGATTTTCCCCAAATTCACTATACTTGAATTTGTGTTACACTCCCTCTTTTTGCAGGCTCAAGAGAAACCTCTCTCTTTTTCTAGGCTCAAGAGAAACCTCTTCTCCCTCTTTTTCTAGGCTAAAGAGAAACCTCTCTTTTTTTCTAAGGCTAAAGAGAAACCTCCCTCTTTTTCTTAGGCTAAAGAGAAACCTCCCCTTTTACAAGGACTAAGTTGGTTTACAAGTAGTGCAATCAAAGAAGGCCTCTAAGTAGACAAATGATTACAGAAATTAGGCACAAGTGAAAGCCTATACAAGATTTGTGCTAAGCAATACAAGAGATATGTGAATGATGGAAGATGAAGACTTTATAACTCTTGATTTGTTGTTAAGGCTTGAGGATTTGAGGAAAATGAGTATTGGAGTTGATTGAGTAGTTCCCCTTACTTTCTTTAGCTTCTAAGCCTCTATTTATAGTCCCTTGGATGTATTCTAGCCGTTGGGTGGAGCCAAAACTTGAATATGACCGTTGTCTCACAAAAACTAGCCGTTATAGGCTATTTTCGGGCAAAAGGATCGATCCCTTTCCATAGGGGATCGATCCCAAGCTTCTAGATTACTTATTCTGGGCTTGAGGATCATTCTGCCTTGAAGGGATCGATCCCTTCCCTTAGGGGATCGATCCCATGCCTTCAAAAAGCTATTTCCTGTACTTTTTGGGTTAGAAATAATGTGGTCTTTGATCCTAATACAACCCAAAACATTTTGGTATTTTTGTGGGAGTTTTTCTTGACTTTCTCTGATGAAAACATGGGCCAAAAATTCATCAAGTGATTTTCTAAAATATTCAAAACATTTTATGAAGTATTAAGACCAATAAGGATGTATCATTAAATTATGGTCTTAATGTTTGATATGTTCACTTAAAAATGGATTGAGAAAATCATGTGTGATAAGGCAAATTTACAATATGAATTATAACATTAAATCTTACTTAAGTTTTTGTCATTTCAAAATATATATGGCAATTTAAAGCTAACAATCTCCCCCTTTTTGATATGACAAAACTTAATGTAAATTTGCTTTGAAAATTCTTTAATAAAATACTCCCCTTCAAATAAAGCAGGATTTTATAAAGCTCCCCCTTAATATAAGCATGGGTTTTGAAAATGAATTTTCAAACTATTTCTCCCTCATTATCTCTCCCCCTTAATATCTCTCCCTTTTAATATCTATCTCTCCCCCTTTTTGTCATAGCAAAAGAAGGAAAAATAATAAAAAAATATGCTCCCCCTAAAATCATGGCTATGTGAGAAGAGATAAATATGCTCCATCCAACAAGAAACATGTTAGTACATGGGACTCATAGCACAAATAAATAAGTCAATATTCACAAAGAGTATGAAATATTCAGCAAAGAATATGACTTATGATCCTAAACCAATTGTTTATAACTAATTTTTCAATAAGGTCTCAATTGGTAAGAAATTAAGCAAGCACCTAAGTATAACAATTGTTCTCCAAAGTCTAACTAAGGTGCATGGCAATACATCATGATTATGAGCTAAAATTAGATGACATATCATATGCAAGAGCTCATAAATCACGTTCAAGCAAGAGTGTGCATAGAATCAAGATATATAGCAATTAACTACAAATTCTAGCACACAAGAGTTTCATGAAAAAATATCCTAAATGAATTCTTCTCTATTTGTCATTTCAAACTAAAGAGTATGAGAAGAATTGTCAATTTAAAGCTCATACCAATTGGCAATTTAGATTTGGCTTACCAATTATTGAAAATATGGTTGCCAATGATACTAATTGTTATTTCAATCTAAATACCAATTGTTACTAATGGTTGACTTAGGCATTTTGCATGAATCCAATATCTATGTGTAGTGTGTTCATGTCAAGAAAATAATCATTCTAAATATGTAAGAACACAATCACACATCATCAAATATGCATATGGATTAATTAAACATAAGCATACAATCATAAAGTATTAATCCATATTCATATTCACAAAGTTATACCATATGGAAGATTCATAAAATCAAAGTATTCAAGCAAACACATTTTCTTCCATGTTTTCAATCACAAAAGTCATATGCTCATTTTCCAATTCAAGTCCTTAACCAATTATGAGCAAGGAAAGATTCAAATAATAAATGCATGGATATCAAGTTTGTTCAAGTTTGCATTTATCTTTGAATGTTGGTGTTGTCATTAAGACCCTAATTCTTTAAGTACAAGGATGATAAAGTTTCATGCATTTGAACATTTAGGATCCATTTACCATCACAAATTATAGACCAATGACCATTACCAATTGTTGAATTTACATTTGGAATCAATCCACTAGATGTATAATTATCATGAAACCTAGTGTGGAATGATAAGTCAAGCTAAGAGACATAATCCTATAAGCATGCTTGACTACGATGAACAAAAAGAATGAAAAATATTCATTATGCACAAGTTCATCAAATTCTCAAATATATCCATAAATCCTTGAAATAATTCTCAAAATTATGGTTAAGCATTCATTGAAAGTATGTTTCAAGATTATTTCAAGAGTTATGCAATTCATGGATGTTTTCAACAAGAAAAATGATTTTGCACTTGTGAGTTGATTATTGAAAGTGATACGAATTGTTGGAAATAATACAAATTGATGGAGTTGAGGCATGATATCAATGAAAAATGATTTTTCATAGTTTAAAGATCATCAAAAAGAAGTTAAAACAATGAATTTTAAGTTGAGAAGAAAGAAGATATCAAGAAAGTGAAAAATCCTTCTCAAATTTGGTTGAAAAAGTGCAGAAAACCCATTTTGGCATGGGGGGATCGATCCCTATAGGAGGGGGATCGATCCCTTAACTCCAGAATGCAAATTTCCTGCATTCTGCTCAAGGGGGATCGATCCTACTTGTTGAGGGATCGATCCCTCATCCTGTTTCGGTAGTTTTTGATAGAAAATCCAACCTTTGAGGTACCAAAACTTCGTTTTTGAGTATTTTAAGTCCAAGTAAGGGTTTAAACATTTGTAAAACATGATTTTGGACTTGTATGAATGGAAAACATGAATGAAAAACCATTTTACAAAAGATTTTGCAATTTTGGAAGAATTTACACAATAAGATATATTTTTGGCCTCAAAAGAGGTCATTTTGAGAGTTAAGCATATTTTGACAAAACTCAAGCATTGGAAACCACAAATATGTCAAAACAAACTTGTTCACATAGGTTTTAAGCACATATATCATCAAATCATACATCTTGTGAACAACATGCCATGATTTCCAACATACAAGTTCTTCATTAATGCACATGACATGGCATTTTGCATATATGACATATTTGGCAATTTGAGGCAAGTAAATATATTATCAACACATAGAAGACTTGCTCAAAATGCAGAAATCCAATAATCATTTCAGAATAACTAAACATGCTTTTCATTCAATCAAATATTGCATCAAAAACTATCCAATCATTTATCATGCCTTTTATTTATCCATTCAACTTATAGTGCATCAAAGAATCATTAACCAAATTTCTCATCAAAGCACAAATAATCAAATAATAGTTTTAAGGAGTAAGGAATTAAGCTTACAAAACTTCTTTTGCTTGAGAGTGCTTTGCCTTGAATTGTTGGATCCACCATTAGCCATTCTTTGGGAAATTGTTGTCACCTTGCTAAGGATGGATTTCCAAGCTCTCCCTTTTTCTCATTAGCACAAGAAAACTCCATGAGGATGTGTTGAGCATTTAAACTCCATTGTTCCATTGTATTCCCATGCTCTAACACTCCTACAACAAACAAATTTATGCATGCTTTGGTACCCAAATTTTCTTGGGTCCATGAGAGTTAGTGCAAACAATTTTTGATCCTTTTGGGATCCATTTCAAGCACAATTCATCGTTATTTATTGCATGCTTTGGCACCCACATCACTCTTCCTCTAAATGTGGTTTTTCTATATGTGCATGCTTGTGAATAGTGTCCTATTCTATTGCAAAGTGAGCATATGAGAGATGTATCATGCATAGAATTTTTGCTTACTAAGAAATTCCTAAGATGAGTTTCTTTTTGTTTTTCATTATAGCCTAACCCATCTTTGTCAAAGAAAGCTCTTTGAGTCTCTAACATATGATCTAGCTTTTGTTGACCCATGTAAAATCTAGAAAATGAATTATGCAAATTTAAGTTCTTTTTATCTACTTCATCAATTTTTAGATTTGGTTCTTCTAATTTCTTTTCAAAATCAAGCTTGGCATTCAATAACTCATCATTTTCCATTTCTAGTTTTGTAATCATTTTCTTGTATTTTGAATTCATGCATTCAAATTCACTAGCTAGCTCATCAAAATCATTTTGTAAATCATCATAAGAATGGTCATTGCATTCACTAGAGCTAGGTTTCTCCTTTTTATCCTCAATAGTCAAAGAGCTAAGATTTGCCAATTTATCTTTAATGTCTTCTAATTTCTTTTCTAGCTCTAATTTCACCTTGGTGAGTTCATCATTCTTTGAGCCTAGATCTTTTATTTTCTCCTCCAACTCAACATTAGTATTCATCAAAATTTCATTCTCTTTTCTAAATTTATTTAACTTTTTGTTATATTTTGCATGCATTGATTTATATTCATCACTTAGCTCATTAAATGCATCTTCAAGCTCATCAAATGAATATTCTTCTAAAGTTTGTGAGCTAGTCTCAAAATCATCACCTAGAGCCATTTATGATCGTTTTGCTCGATAGAGGTTAGTCAAAATCAATCTCGAGTCCAAGCTCTGATACCAATTGTTGGCTCTATAGGCTATACCGAGAGGGGGTGAATCGGTTTTTACTAACCTTAGGTTCTTTTTCGGTTCCTCTAAATTCTCTAGCTTAGATTGATATTTTCTAAGTTCTCTAGACTACTCAAGCATGCAATATAAATTCAATTCAATAAGCACAATATAATTGCAAGTAAAGAGAGTAGGGAAAGAGAGATTTACACAAGTGATTTATAGAGGTTCGGCAACTTGCCTACGTCCTCTACCTTGAGACGCTCCCAAGGATTTTCCCCAAATTCACTATACTTGAATTTGTGTTACACTCCCTCTTTTTGCAGACTCAAGACAAACCTCTCTCTTTTTCTAGGCTCAGGAGAAACCTCTCCTCTCTCTTTTTCTAGGCTCAGGAGAAACCTCCCTCTTTTTGCAGACTCAAGACTAGGCTCAAGAGAGAAAAATTCCCCTTTTTTTAGGCTAAAGAGAAAACTCCCCTTTTACAAGGAATGAGTTGGTTTACAAGTGGTGCAATCAAAGAAGGCCTCTAAGTAGGCAAATGATTACAGAAATTAGGCACAAGTGAAAGCCTATACAAGATTTGTGCTAAGCAATACAAGAGATATGTGAATGATGGAAGATGAAGACTTTATAGCTCTTGATTTGTTGTTGAGGCTTGAGGATTTCAGGAAAATGAGTATTGGAGTTGATTGAGTAGTTCCCCTTGCTTTCTTTAGCTTCTAAGCCTCTATTTATAGTCCCTTGGATGTATTCTAGCCGTTGGGTGGAGCCAAAACTTGAATATGACCGTTGTCTCACAAAAACTAGCCGTTATAGGCTATTTTCGGGCAAAGGGATCGATCCCTTTCCATAGGGGATCGATCCCAAGCTTCCAGATTGCTTATTCTAGGCTTGAGGATCATTCTGCCTTGAAGGGATCGATCCCTTCCCTTAGGGGATCGATCCCATGCCTCCAGAAAGCTATTTCCTGCACTTTTTGGGTTAGAAATGATGTGGTATTTGATTCTAATACAACCCAAAACATTTTGGTATTTTTATAGGAGTTTTTCTTGACTTTCTCTGATGAAAACATGGTCTAAAAATTCATCAAGTGATTTTCTAAAATATTCAAAACATTTTATGAAGTATTAAGACCAATAAGGATGTATCATTAAATTATGGTCTTAATGTTTGATATGTTCACTTGAAAATGGATTGAGAAAATCATGTGTGATAAGGCAAATTTACAATATGAATTATAACATTAAATCTTACTTAAGTTTTTGTCATTTCAAAATATATATGGCAATTTAAAACTAACAATTTCACATGTAAGTAGGGAGCCCATAAGCTCATCTAGAGACAAGGTATTTGGATCCTTAGAATCTTCTATTGCGGTTACCTTTGCCTCCCATGACTTAGGCAAGCTATTCAAAATTTTCTTTACCATTTCAACATTGGAATAAGTCTTGCCTAGAGCCTTAAGTCCATTAATTATATCATTAAATCTAGTGAACATTTCGCTAATGGACTCATTTTCTTTCATCCTAAATAGCTCATAATCAAGTATGAGCATTCCTACTTTAGTCTCTCTAACTTGATTTGTACCTTCATGTGTGATGGCTAGTTTATCCCATATTTGTTTAGCATTCTCACATAAGGATACTCTATTATACTCATTGGGACCTAATGCACAAAAGAGGGTGTGCATAGCCTTGGCATTCAATTGTGCCAATCTCATGTCATTGGTGTCCCACTAATCTTCACTCTTAGGGACATCTTTTCCATCTACTTTCTTTATTGGGATTCTAGGGCCATTAACTATTACTCTCCACACTTCATAATCATTGGATTGCACAAATAACATCATCCTAATTTTTCAATAAGAGTAATTTTCACCATTGAAGAGTGGAGGTCTAACTAATGAGTGTCCCTCTTCTCTTAGGGGTGTGCCTACATTCAAGTGAGCCATTTATGATCGTTTTACTCGATAGAGGTTAGTCTAAATCAATCTCGAACCCAAGCTCTGATACCAATTGTTGGCTCTATGGCTATACCGAGAGAGGGGTGAATCGGTTTTTCGCTAACTTTAAGTTCGTTTTTCGGTTCCTCTAAATTCTCTATCCTATATTGATATTTTCTAAGTTCTCTAGGCTACTCAATTATGCAATATAAATTCAAAACAATAAACACAAATATAATTGCAAATAAGTAAAGAGAGTAAGGATAGAGAAATGTACGCAAGCAATTTATAGAGGTTCGGCAACCTTGCCTACGTCCTCTACCTTGAAACGCTTCCAAGGATTTTTCCAAATTCACTATCCTTGAATTTGGTACACTCCCTTTTTTTCTAGGCTAAAGAGAAACCTCTCTCTTTTTCTAGGCTCAAGAGAAACCTCCCTCTTTTTCTTAGGCTAAAGAGAAACCTCCCCTTTTACAAGGAATGAGTGTGTTTACAAATTGTGTAATCAAAGAAGGGCCTCTAGATAGGCAAGTAATTACAATGTTTAAGCACAAGGAAAAAGCCTATACAAGATTTGTGCTATTCTATACAAAGAATATGAGAATGATGGATGATGAAGACTTTGTAGCTCTTGATTTGTTGTTGAGGCTTGAGGAAAATGAAGAAGATGATGAATAGAATTTATGAGCAGTTCCTCACCCTTTCTTTAGCTTCTAAGCCTCTATTTATAGTCCATTAGATGTATTCTAGCCGTTGGGTGGAGCCAAAACTTGAATATGACCGTTGTCTCACAAAAACTAGCCGTTATAGGCTATTTTAGGGCAAAGGGATCGATCCCTTTCCATAGGTGTCATGACCCGAAGGCCGCGACTATCCTTTAAATACTTATACTTTTCTTAGTCTACAAATTTATGGACTAAATTTTTTTCTTTTTCCTTTTAAGGTTTGTATTCGGTGTCAGTGTAGTTACTATACTATCTAGGTGACCTATAGTCATTCCATTTAAATATTAAACAAACACAGAAACGGTTCTTAGTTACATCCCGACTTGTTAAACAGAATATGTACTGTGCATTAATTTAAGTCTTACATGTAAACAAGTATTTTATAAGAAACATATACCTCAGAAGACTAGTACCAAGTCCATATACAGTCTCCGATGCCCACTGAGCAGCTCACATGGCAGATGTTAACTTCAATAATCTGAAAGAGATGAAATTTAGTAGGGTGAGCAAAACCACGGCTCAATAAGATACTAATATAAATACATGAGTAGGATTACACTGTCTTAAACTGCAATGCTTAAAACTTGTAAGGATGCAATTACAGTTAATCCTTTCTCATCGATACATCTCATTATCACTTCTCATTTTCACTTTTCATTTCATAATCATACTTTGGTATGCTATCATCTCATATCAATTCTCATATTTACTTTTCATTTCATAATCATATTTCTGTATTCTATCATCTCTTATCAATTCTCATATCATCTCTTATCCATTCTCATATTGTGGATCATGATCACGGTGGTACGAAGTCATAATTCTCTTCGTGTATTTCTATATTCATGTTTCATATCATATCATGACATCATATAGATGAAATATCGTTACCACCGAGTCATGGTACTCCTCATATATTCTTCATGTTTAATTGAGATATCCTATTGAGTCACTTTACATTTAACAATCATATTCCCGTCTTATATCAATTCATATCACTTATCGTATGGGAATTTATGATCACAATAGAGTAAGATCAGAATTCTCTTCATATCAATCTTATGTTCATATATCATATCATATCATGTCATCGTATAGATGAAACATCATTAACGTCGAGTCATGACATTCCTCATGGAATTCTCATATACTAAGCATATTATCATATCAGGGTTTAATATGCAATTCATGTAATTTTTCTGTATAAACCGCTATCATTTCAAATCATATCATATATACTTTAGGACATGCTCAACATATGAATTTTCAATTCATTTCAAGTTTGCCTTTAAGGCATAATAGAAACATATTCAATTTCAATTCATGTATTCGTTTTCAGAGCATGTCTAAAACATGTGCGGTTTTAAAACATTTTTCATATACTATAAATCATATCAGGTTTAGAGTTCATATCAAATCAATCTATACTTTAAACCGCATGTCGTTTCAAATTCAACACAAAATCGTATATAAATCATGTAAGTGTCGAAATCATTTATCATATACTTTTAAAACATTTACTGTAAATCATATCAGGTCTAGAGTTCATATCAAATCAAACTATACTCTAGACCGCATATTATGCCATGTTCGACACAAAATCACATATAAATCATATAAGTGTCGAATTCATATCTCATGGACTTTTAAAACATGTTTAAAACATGTACTATTTCAAAACATATTTCATTTCAAATCTGTTTCATGTACAGTATAAATCATGTCAAGTCTAGAGTTCATATTAATAAAATCATACTCTAGACTTCATATCATATCGGTTAGAGACTAGGCTAGATCTCTATCATCTCTCTATCAATAAAGACTTAATTCACTGTAGCTAGCAGTGAAAATCATGTCATCGTCCCCTGGAAATCAACTAGGGCGCTATCTATGGCCATAAATCTCATCTCTCTCAGCCCCACTAATCAGGCGTGACTGAGACCTGTCCACGACTATTGTCAGACAAGCATCTCTCTGCCTAATGAGCAAAGCTCCAATTAGGCGGTTTCCACTCTGCTTTATTGAATTTCACTCTTTTAGGGTGCCTACAGTCTCATAAAACATTTAAATCTATAGCTTTCTTTTCAATATCATGTAAAGCATATGGTAAAATTCTGTATGAGACTTCATATATTAGAGTATATATATCTACCATATACTTTCATTTCAAAACAAATCAATACTTTTCAGTATTCATAAAAACATTATTATAATGTTTCAAGTTATAAGAAGGCATGTTTAAATGCAATGCTATAAAACATTTCAGTATGCAGCTTCGGTAATATTTTCATCAATTACGCTGAAGCGATTCATTTAACTTATCACCATCAATTATTCGATTTCAAGACTTTCTTTCTGTCAAATCAGTAAATCACTATTCAAACCATTCGGTATTCCATATCCTTTTTCGATAATTATCGACTATAATAATCATTTGTACATTTCATTATCGATATTAGAGCCACATCATCAGTGTGAATCCTCTTAGTATCTATGAGCATCTAAATATCATGTTTCCATATAGCCATCATGTTCCCATATAGCCATCATGATACTGAAATTATGAAATACTAATATCCTCATTCGATATTTATTCCAGAGTCGACATCGAGGATCATAGAACTACAAGATCAATAATCGCTTATCAAATCCATTTATGGTTTGACCTATTTGTACATATTCAGAATTTTCGATTTGCGGTTCAATTTCATTCACTATCATAGAATCATATTACAATCCTCAATTCACATTTCATATGGCCTGTAGAATGTAATATCATGCTAAAATTATCTATAAAACGTCCTCAATTCGATTTTTTTTTTATTGGCACTTTACCACTTAAAAGAATTTGCCAATTTCCACTATCAACAATGTTTTAATCGTTTAAGTCGCCTTGCGACTATCCATATTATTGCAAAAATCTCAGTTCACATCTATTTAACATCGATATCACAATCATACCACTAAGACGGTCCATTTATTTGAATCTATCAATTCTATAATCGTCACTCGATTGATAATTCTGCAATTCTATCATTCGACCAGCTAAATCACAACTTCGATTTTTTTCTCCTTTAAGTTGTATCATATAATTATCATCACTTTTATCTGTGATCCGTCTAATAAATACTTCCACCTCAATCTCAACTTGATACCCATTTGTGATATTAAAATTAATTGATTTATCGATTCTATAAGGTTTAAACCATATAATTCATCACATTATCATTTTCAACGATCTATCTTCTCATCGATTTCAATATCAAACTCTTTCGGTAATACTATAAAATCCTTTCAATATTTATTTTCAATAATTATCTCCAAGATTCCATTTATGTGAGAAACTTAATCTTTTTCCTCAAATGTTTTCCTAAAAATTTCGGCAGCATAACGGCTTAATTTTTACTAAACCTCCTGCACGGAAAACAGTTTATAATTACAGCCGTTGTTTCTCACATTTTCTTTATCTCTTACCAAGACTCCCACCATCAGTTGTGGGTCCTCTTAGCATTTTTAAAAACAATTAAATAAATGCATCATATATAAAAATCATAATTCCCACATACAATATAAAGCTACTAATGCTTTATAAAAGTATCTTACTTATTCGCCACAGCTTAGCGCACTTTCCGATTTTCAAGCCTTGCCGAACTCCACCTTTCGTCTCATTTCCGTTTTGCTACAATTTCAATAATTAACACATATTTTCATTTAGAAAATAATCCAACAACTTCTAATAAATTCCATAGAAATATAGCAAAACTTTTAATTTTCCTTACCCATTTCTTCTTCTTCCTTTTTTTTCTTTTCCTTTTTTTTTCTTTTTCTTTTCTTTTCTTTTCTTCTTTTTCTTTTCTTTTCTTCTTTTTCCTTTCTTTCCTTTTTTTTCTGAACCGGGTCGGGTCGATTCGATTCGGGTCGGGTCGGTCCGGTTCAGGGTTTGGCTTGGCTGGTTCAACCTTTGTTGGCCGGTTCGGTCACCGGTGGCCACCCGTTCCAACGGTTCGGCCACCTAACAGCTAGCCACGGTTGCAGGGACGCCGGATCTGGCCTTGGCTTCGCCCCATCACCGGCAACAGCGTCGGATCTGGTCCGCGGTTCTCGGCTCCTTTCCTTCCTCTTTTCTCCTTCCTCCGTCGGTTTCCCCTTCGCCAGTGGCTCCTCTCACCTTCCCCTGGTCTCCGCCGGTCTCGTGGGGGGAGTGGCGGTGCCCGGATCTGCCGGCACTATCGTGTCCCTTCTTCTCTTTTCCTCTCTTTTTCCTTCGTTTTCGCCTCTGATTTTCTTCTCTTTTCCCGCTTCAAGCCGCCGTCGGTCGCTTCTCCTTTTCCTCCTCGCCTCGCCGGCAACGTCCCTCTCTCCTTCCTCCTCCTCTCTCGGCTGGCAGGGGGCAGGCCGGTGCTTGCCTTTCTCCTCTGTCTATAATAGAGGAGAAGGAAGAAGCTGGGAATCGGGTTATCCCGATTCCCGCTTCTTTAATTTTAACTTTTTTTATATATTTTATTATTATATATAATAATAATAACTATAATATATATAATTATTATACACCATAATTATATATACACTATTCATAATATGTATTTAAATACATATTTTGTATCAAAATATATATATTTATATATATACTTTTTACACTTTTAACACAAAATAATATTTATATTTATCCAAGGTATATTTATATAATATCATTATATAAATATATCAAAATATTTTTATTTCTTATTAAGTTTTGGATTTCTAAATATCCAAAATTATTTTCTCCATTTTCTTATTTAATTTGGATTTCCATTTATCCAAATTAAATTTCCTCCTTCATGTCTTATTTCCAATTTAATTTTTCCTTTTCATTTCTTATTTAATTTGGATTTCAATTTGTCCAAATTAAATTTTTCGGATACCTTATATTTATTTAGAGAATTCTCGGTCTTCACAATAGGGGATCGATCCCAAGCTTCCAGATTGCTTATTCTGGGCTTGAGGATCATTCTGCCTTGAAGGGATCGATCCCTTCCCTTAAGGGATCGATCCCATGCCTCCAGAAAGCTATTTCCTGCACTTTTTAGATTAGAAATGATGTGGTCTTTGATCCTAATTCAACCCAAAACATTTTGGCATTTTTGTGTGAGTTTTTCTTGACTTTCTCTGATGAAAACATGGTCCAAAAATTCATCAAGTGATTTTCTAAAATATTCAAAACATTTTATGAAGTATTAAGACCAATAAGAATATGTAATTAAATCATGGTCTTAATGTTTGATAAGATCACTTGAAAATGGATTGAGAAAATCATTTGTGATAAGGCAAATTTACAATATGAATTAAAACATTAAAACTTACTTAAGTTTTTGTCATTTCAAAAAATATATTTTAATTTAAAGCTAACACATAGATTAACATAAGCACATTCCATAAAGTTCGTAATTATCATACTACAAGTATATTCCGGATCGCACTCGATAAGCATACTAATCTATAATAATCTAGAGCGATCTTAAGTTACATCCCAAAATATTTTCAATAAGCATGTACTGGGTACTTAAAAATGTCATATATGATAACTAAAATGATATACAAATCTTGTATACCTCAAAGGAAACAAAAATAGCACTCGAAGGACTTAGACAAGTATCACTAGTAGATACTATCTTCGAGGCCTCGCACAGGAACTCCGAGTGTGAAATCTAGCACGTATGATCTGCAAGGTTGTTAGAAAAGAGTGAGCAAATGACAGCTCAGTAAGTAGTTTAAGTAAATGCATATTAGACTTATGTCGATCTACATGAAAGTGTAGAAAAAGCAATGCTGAAATGACATGTAAGCAGTGTTGGCAATAACGACTGTAGTGGCCGCTATAAAGGCATAGTGTAGCAGAAAATTAGCTACTGCTACGACAACATACATAGTGTAGCGGTTTTACAATAGCAGCCTATAGCGGGCACAATAGTGGGTAGTGGCCAATAGCGGCCGGTAGTGGCCAATAGCGGCGCTATTGAACAAATCTGGTCAAATGTCCATTTAACCAATTTTTTTCTTCTTAATTTAATTATAGCCAATGGTTTTATTTTATTAAGGGCATTTAAGTCTTTTAAGCTTTTCAAAATTTATTTAAAGTAAAAACCTTTTTTTATTAAATATTAAGTAAACCTAAATTAAACTGAAAACCCAAAATTAAATTAAAAACCCATCAACAAAGTAAAACTATCACAAGAGCCACCCTCTAGATCCATTTCCAAAGTATCAACCCAACCACTTCTCAATTGAGGTAGCTGAGCTTACCTTGGATCTTGAAAGATTAGATGAGGAAGAAGAGGAGTTTGAGCTAGATATTGGTGGTAGAACTAAAAAAGACCAAGTTGATGATGATATTAGGGTTGAGCAAGAGGAAGTGGAAGCTAAAGAAGAGAAGGAGGAGGATTAGTAGATTGTGTTTATGCTTGTTTTTAGTGTCTTACGTGACTTGGTAGCTTGTTATTTGCTATGGTTTTATTTGTTTGAAAACATTATTGGAATGCTTTATATAATTTTTATGAGCTATTATGGTCATTTTATTATCTTCTATTAAATTACACATATTTTTTGTTAAAAAAAATTATGCCCGCTATTGTGTCAATAGCAGCCGCTGCGCTATCCGCTATTCATTTATAGCGAATTTTAGCCTCCCTGTTATTGTCTGCTGTTCGCTATTAATAACACTGCATGTAAGCACGGTTTTCAAGTATGGTATTAAATCAAAATACTTTCTCCATACACTTCAGTTTAAAACACTTTCATTATGCACTTTTTTTAATTCAAATTTACCATGCATTTTGATTAAATCAATTCACTATGCATTCGGTTAAATTCAATACATTATGCACTTCGATAAATCAATCACTAATTAAATCACTATGCACGTCGATAAAACGATCAATATGCACTTCAATAAATCGATCAATATACACTTCGATAAAACGATCAATATACACTGCGATAAATTGATCAATATGAACTTCAATAAATTGATAAGTTCATAAAACAAAAAATCAATAATTGTTTGGCATATAGCCTTGATCCACTGAAAAAATACTGATAGTAAAACGATAGTATGTAGAGTTTAGCCAATAATCCTCAATCATTGATACAATAACGATAACGATGTCCATTCTAGCTAATGATGGAATTGCATCGCAAGCAATACAAAATCTATTGCCATAGAATAGTACTGCAGTCTCCCTGATCAATCGAGAACTGGAACTTGTCTACTGGTTTTCTAAACAAGCCTAACAATTTACCTAGGGCACTAGGCTCGATAGGTACAGTACAGTAGTCTAGAGCACAAAGCTCAATAGATGAGTAATAAGGCCTAAAGCTAAGCTCGATAGGCTAGAAATGACCCAAAGGTTGTAAGATATGCCCGTACTCAAAAATGGTTCGAAAGCAATGTTCTCATGTAGCACTTGGCTTGCACGGATTTCAAAGCACTTATTAAATAAGTTTTGAGTTTAAAATATAAGGAAGTTTCAATTTGTTTCAAAAGTCAGTTTAAACTAAGACTTTGCAATTTAAAATAAAATACAAGTATTTAAAACATAGATATTAAGTAATTAAACTCAAAACATGCTATACGTGAGTGCACATATGCATCAATTTACTTCACTTAACATGCACGCTTGGCTAGCCACAACGTACAAGACAGAAAACAAGTTTCAATCTAGCCCAAGCACAAACAAATTTATAAAATTTAAATCATTCCTACGAGATGGTGCTAACAGACTTTATTTAACCCACTTACCTCGAGACTTTAGCATATGTGTTCTTCGAGCGTCCAAGCCAAATCAACTCTAATACCGCTTTGATTCACTATAAACCAATTTATTTACACCTCAATAGCTCATCCTCATTATTTGAACAACAAATATAGACCAGGTGTCATTTTTCTAAATAAGAATTATCACACTCACAAGTTCACTTTTCCCTTCACAAATATATATAGTCTTATATAATTATTTTGATATTGTTTCAATCCTGATATTCATAAATTCTAATCAATCAACTATTGATCATATCTATTTAAATACTTTGTCACATGTATATGTATCGCTTATATACTTGTATCCAATTTTAAATCCTTTACCAAAATTCTTCAATTAATATACACGCATGGCCTGTAGTCATTTGTATTCATATATATATATACATACATATATATATACATACTACGAGTGCCATTTATATGCTCTTACTTGTGCCATGTATATATTTACCCTATATACTACGAGTGCCATTTATATGCTCTTACTTGTGCCATGTATATATTTACCCTAACAACATTGTATCGGTGAAACCTATTTATATTCACACAACTTCCATTCTCATCATCTCAATACCATGCATGTACACATATATCTTCTTAGGTTTTAAACCAAAAGCAAAGCACAGATCTTATTTCTTTACCCTTAAAATTCTTCAAACCGTCTTTCACCAAATTTTCCTTCAAGCCTCCAAATGAATTCCTTTAAACTTCCAAAGCCAACCTCACCCTTGTACAACCTCCATGTTGCCGTTAAAATCTCTAAAAATCATTGTTGTTATCCCATGAACATGCCATAAGATTAGATCCAAGACAACCTTAAGCCCCCCTAAAAAACGAGGCTTGTCACTGCCCTTAAAACACTCTTGCAATGGTCTCGGTTAAGCCCTTTTTCTCTAAACCGAATCTGTCCTCTTCTCCCTTGGTTCAATGTTTTGCTTCAGCTAAAGATCACTGTACTCTTGTCCTTTCCTATTGTTCTTCCAGCTGAATGGGACATTAAGTGCAACAACTTAGGGATGAAGAAAATGCAAGGGTGTATGCACTTCAACAGCCCTTCCTTTAGCTTCAATAACTCTCGCTTCTAGTCTTCAAATGTTGACCGAAAATGTCTCTAACTAGCCAATACTCAAGGGTGATTTTCAGTATTTAAAGTTACCCTAAACACCTACGTTTTAACAGTCTTTAGGCCTTTCAAATAACCTTCACGCACAGCCTTAAAACCATGGTTTTTAGCTCTCCAAGTCAGTCTAAGAAAAGCTAGCTGAGGGCCCTATTTTCATGGCCTCATCTCACCTCGGCACATCACTAAACACAGCCCTTGCCTTCACGTTTTCTTGTCACTTCTAGCCAAATGTGCACCCTTTCTCCCCTTCATCGTTCAACTACGTTCCTATTTCCTATTTCAGTTTAAAATCAACCTAAGATCAGCTCATCTTTGGCACAAACCACCTGCCATAATACCAACGAGTGGTTCCTTACTGCAACCTTTGTCCCTTTTCTAAGCTACCTCGCTTCCTTTCTGTTTTCAAGCCACCAACCCAGCCTATATTCAGCCTTCAAACTCCTCCCAATCAGCCCAAAATATCTCCTATACACAACTCTAAACCACCCTTAAAACCCTTGTCCGACGCCCTTTCCTCCAGCCTTCAGTAGCTCTTAATTTCAGCTACCTTGGTCTCCTCCTCTTTCCCAATTTCCTCTTCAAATACTGCTTCTTTAGGTAGCAATGGTGGCTGCCTCTTCTTTCTTTCCCAATCGCCTCATGTCTCCCGTTCACATTTTCATGCTTGAGTTTTGTAACTTGAAAATGAATCTCCTTCATGGCTACTTCAGATCCACACAGCCTGAGAGCCTCTGTTTCATGTTGACACAGTAGCTCTCTCACTTCACTTTGTAGTTATAGCTTTGGCCTTTCTGTTCTCTTAGTTTTGGCCTCCCTTTCCCTAGTTGTTGTAGCGATTTCCTCCTTTCTCCTCTCTAGTCTCTCTTCCTCTCTGATGTGGTTTCCCTTCTTTCTCTTGCGTGCTCTCCCTCATTTCTTTTTTTTTCTAGTTTGCAGAGGACCCAAGTCCTTTACTTGTTTATTTCAAATTCTTGCTCCTAGCCTGATTGGCTTCTTCAAGAAGCCAATTGGGCTTAGTTGTTATTGTTGTCGTTATTGTTGTTGTTATTCTATATATTTCCTTATATTATATATATTATCTTCCCTATCTTAATTATATAATATATATATATATATATATTCATGTCTAATATATATATAAATAGTAGCATACATACATGCTTTATTTTCCTTATTTTAAATTTATATATATTTTATACTTAATATATATTCTTTTTTATTTTTTATATATACATATATGTATTTTATTCTTATACTCCCGTGCATAGCATTTAATTTAATTCACTTGTACCCTTCATTTAATTTTTTATATATATATATATATATATATATATATACACGTCTATATATTTTTATTTTTTTAATTATTTAATCACTTATAATACATGCGCTTAGGTTTTGTAAGTAGGAAGTCGACCATTAATGATGTAAGTCATTCATTTCTTATGTTATGTCAATAATGCCTTATTATCTTATGTTTGATGTATTTATGTTATTATTATCTTGTGACACATATTGAAAGCCATACTAAATCAACTTGAGACAGTGGTAGCAAGTGAACCAGATCAAGATGTTGATGTATTTTGACGAGCGTTATGTGATGCTTATGGCATGTTGCCTGGGCCTACTCCACATCTTGCAACAGCATCAAAGGTAGCTCTCCAACACACAACACTTTCTTCTTAAGCTCTTCTATGTCTTGTTGCACCTTCGAAGTAGTTGCTCGACACACAGCACCTTCAGCTCGACCTCCACATCTAGCTCTTTCATTAGCATCAACATCAGTATTAGCATCTCAACCTCTTGTTGTGTGTTTGCCTTGATGACCACATCATCCTCGAGGTTTTCTTCGACACACAACACCTTTACCTTGACCTCTAGATCCTGCTTCGTCATAAGCACTAGCATCAGCATCTCAATTCGTTGTGTGTTTGCTTCAACGACCACATGCTCGTCGAGATCCTGCTTCATCAGAGGCAGTTCCACTAGCTTCACCACTAGCATTAGCACGAACATCTCAGCATACGATGGGCTCGATGACCACATTGACCTCCATGTCCTACGACACCATCAAAGTCAGCTCCTTTTGTTGCAGTACTTTAGATCTAGCTCTTACTACATCGGATTCAGCTCCTACTATATCACATGCAATAAGTCATTCTACTTCGCACCCATCTCCCTTTACATCGCTCTTGGCTCTGTAACCGACAGTGTATGTTAGGCATAAAAGGAGAGTAGATTTTTGTTTATATTTTGACTTTTAGTTTCGTACGGAATGATATTTATATTTAAATATATATATATAATTGTAAATTTATTTTTCATTTTGTTTATTTTATATTTCAAATAACAAAAGATAAACAAAAATAAATAAATTCTCATAAATAAAAAGTGGATGATTAAATAAATAAGATTTTGATAAATAAAATGTGGAAAATTAAATAAATAAAATTTTCATAAATAAAAAACGATAATGTCTCAGTTACAAAATCCAAAAAAAGAAACACAACATCATAGTTTATCTAGATCGATTGTTTCTTGAGTGCAACTTTTGTGTTTGACAAAAACAATAACTTGAAATCCTTGATCCAAGATACATGCAAAAGTTCCCACTCTCAAGCACATTCATATCAATACCTACGCCGGTTGCATGAAATTGAAGGTATTAGTACTCTTGGATCTATTAAGACTTGTAACAATTCATTATATTTAGTTAAATGTGAGTCAAAACTAATAGTATTGAAATAAATATAACATTACATATACCATGATCCATACCTCAACAAAATAACAATTGTTCACAAATCCAATAATCATTAACGAATACTACCGTGGTGGAGATGCAAAAGGTCTAAGCGGGAGATATGTTAAGCACTGTCTCATAGATAAATGGAGAAGCACGACATCATACCATGATGATATCAAATGACCCATATCTGGTAAGGTTCTTATTAGCTACCGTGTTGAAATACAACAAGGATTAGATTAATTCATGAACACAATCTTGTCATCGATAGAGATGCACATAATCATCTCGAAATCTACTTAACATATCCATCAAATCTTGTCACACTTGTGGCTATACATCTACACCATGCCCAACAACCCAACGATAGCTCCAAATTCACAGAGTCCATCAGACTTAACATTAACAACATTGTGAATATGCTAACATATCTCCTTTGGAAAAGTATCAATATATCAAATTTTGCTACCGCGACAATGCGTAGGTAATTTATTCCTCCTCTTCAGCAATTTCACTAAACTTGCGGTGATTGGTGAAATAATGTTTCCTAACCAGACTCAACAATCTCAACATAAGAAAGATCCTATTGAGTTGATGTGTCTATTCTCAATGCTGGTTGACGACCTTTTGATTTAGCCTTTGTAACTGAAGGAACTAGGAATGTTGTTGCTAGGTCACCTAATTCTCTAAATTTTTTTCAAGGCTAGTTTACTTGAAAGATCACATGCATCAAACCGTCTCAAAATTATCTCCTACTCAACATCCAACGTCAACTAATGCTTGTCATCCACCTTAAACTTTGTCAAGTCCAACTTCAACCAATGTGAATGTACTACAAGTAAGGGAACTGGTCGTTCGTCCCTTACACATTTAGCAATCTCATGCACATGTGACAACCCATGTGTACATCTCATCATGCAACCATAGGACAAACGATCAATATTTGCATTTTTTTGCTTGCTCCATTTCCCTTAATATCATATGCAATGCATACCTTGACAACAATCCTCGCAACTCCTTAAATAATGATAGACTGAAGTTATGTTCCATAATGGTAAGACTTATCTCAAATGAAGCCTTTATATCTCGTATGTTATAGCCCAATCAAGGAGTTGATAACTGTCTAAAACGTCTCAAAATCACCTCGAGACAATCTAAAGTGTCTTTTCAACTTCACGTGTGCACTCTCTGCTCTACACCAAATTAGGAAATGTATTAATTATATTGAATGAATTATTGAAAATCAACGTAATCATAAAAGATCACAATGAATGTACCTATTAGTTGTCACATTGCCAAAGTGCATTACTTTATCTGTACAAGTTGCAACAAATCTTTCCTTATGCTTATCCAACTAGGTATCTTTCATGTATTGCAAAACGTTCAGATAACTATGGCAATCCATTAACATTAAACTTAAATGCCTTTTATACTCCTTCTAGGTCAACGAGAACATAAAAGCACTTCAAGATGCCATGAATACATCCTACCTATCTTTGCGCTCAAATAACTTCTGGCACTGATACGTGTCATTTGTATAAGAGATTAGTTATGTTGGAAAATACCGCTTTAACTTTGTTCATGAATACAAATCTTGACAAGGGGCAATGACAGATAGTAATGCATCTAACAACATTAAACTTTTTAACTTATGCAACGCCTAATGTAGTTGTCAATACGCTTGGCTTCCATGTACACAAATGCAACCGAAAAAATCAAATTTGTGATGTCACGCCAACGAAGAGGGAGTCGATATCCATTGGTTATTGTAAACACCTCATTTTGTCCGAGTTTACAAATTATTTTGATAAATTTGATACTTATCATTTTTTTTGAAGTATTGTTAAAATTTTTTGAATGACTTGCTATTAAGCTTGATTAAACTAAGTTTTAGACTCGAAAAAAAAAAAGTGAATATATTTAATTTAAATCAAACCAATAAAAATTTTATATTTGTACATTTTAGATTTTGGACTTCATTGATCCAATTCAATTCAAATTCTTGGTGCATGAATTTCAGGATCCAAGTTACAGATGAATTGGTTTTTATTTTAAAATTATTATTTTTATCTTTATATATACATATTATATTATATTACCTATATTTCATTTTATTTTTAATCTAATCAACAAATCAACTCAGCATTAATTGGGGTACAGTACCCAATGCCCGGAGCCACCCTTAGCCACCATTGCAGACCAACTCCTGCCACCCTCTCTCACAGCCACTCTACCCATGTTATCACTCAGTCACTCGCCATCACCTCATCCCCATAATAGCCAACTCTCATCCTGTAACAATCATCTTCATGATTGAATCAAGATGATAAAAATCCTCTGAATTGAAAGACTAGGAGTGGATAAAACGCTGGATCTAAATGAGAATAAAACTGATATTGATTCTACAGTGAAGGGGATTTTTTTGAGCCAAAAACCTCTACCTTCATAGAACGAGTACTCTCTAGTCTCTTCACCCTCGACAAGCCACCGTCGAGCAGCCTCAATTTGCCTTTGGCAACCACACTATTTTCACCCAGCATTTCCACCAGTATTGGCATCCCAAATTAAAAAAAAAATCAAAAAGTCCAAACCCAAAAGCACCTTCAAAATCGAAACCATAGCCACCCATATCAAAACCCTCAAAACCGAGAAATCCCAACACAGTTCAAAAAATATACCAAGCAAGCCATACAATCACATGCCGAAAATAAAAAGAAAGAACATTTGAAATAAAACTTCATGGGTTTTGGACTTTGAGTTACTGGAGGATTTGGCTCTTTTGTAGTGAAGCCAAGGAAGGAGAAGAGCAAATGAGGAAGTGATAGTGGTTAGTGTAACGGTGGAAGAGGTGGTGAACGATGCCGCATGCAAACGAAGGAGAGTGTTGTTTCAATTCTTGAGTCTTGGGACTGAAAAAAAAAAAAAAGAAGAAAGGAAGGAAGAACTTGATTGTCAGGTCTACTATTCTTGCTCCTTTTCCTTTTCATGTACTATCTTTGATTATTATTTGTTATTATTATTTTTTTCTTTTTTTTTTCACTATTTCTTTCTCAACTTTTATATTTTACTTTAACTTGAATGCTTGATACTTTGACTCAGCTAATCAATTAGTGGTTGGTCCGTGTATAGATGTAACTGTTGTTTGCTTTTCTCTCATCACCTGCATTTTGCTTTGACTGAATGCTTAGAAGTATGGTAGTTGTTCATTGACCGGTTATTCTATGCATGTGAGTATTACGTGCTATTTGCATGGGTTGAAAACGCATTTGATTCCTCTTGTTTTTTTTGTAGGGCTCACATTTTCTGTGATTTAGTTGGTTTCGCGGCACAGTTACGTGGAAGCTCTTTTCAGTGCAAGACTGAATCCCAATTCTTTGGGATGAGACCGGAATGGTTTTTCTGAGCTGTAAGGAAAGAGTAAAACATTTTAGTTTCCACGCGTATCCTTCCTCTATTTGGCAAATTACAGAAAAATCATGAAGACATCATAGCTCGTTTCTTTCTTCACTTCCTTACTCTTCTTCAACAAGAGCAAATCTTGAACCCAAACCTCAACAAATCTTTCACATCCCTCTACCGAAAATCCAAACTTGATCGACCCAAACCCAGATCAACCCAATTGCAAATCGTCAAATTCAAGAAGAAAAATAAAAGGATAGGTAGGAGAAGAGGAAAATGGGAGTGTGGGTTTTGCTGTTCATGAAAGTGGGTGGCTGCAAAGACAATAGCGGTACATTCTGGAAAACAATCGTGGATGAAACAAAGAAAAAAAGAGAAGAGATGGTTGCTTTCTTTTTGGGTTTAGATAACTAATAGCAGAACAAGGCATTCAAATGCCCATGGCTTTTCAACAATTTTGGGCATTCAAACGCCCAGATTCCCCACAACAAAATGAACAAATTTGTTTATTAATTTTTTATTTAATTTTTAGATTAATTTTATTTTTATTAATTAAATATAGAAAAATTATGTTTTTATTAATTAATTATTAATTAATATTAACAATTAGAAAAATTAACAATTAATAATTAAATATTTTTAAAGGATAATTAAGTAATAATAATTATTAATTATTAACTAAAATTTTAATTAATCATTAATTAATACTGAACAATTAATAAAAATAATTTATAATAAAAAACAAATAGTTATTTAAAAATAATTTTGATTTAATTATAATTAATATTAAAATAATTTATAATTATTTAATAAAAAGATAAAACGATCTTTTAAATTTATTCAATCATATTCTTTACCCTCAACCAAACATATTAATATTAATTCCTACTATATTCTATTCTAATGAACTAAACATCATAATACGTATTCTATTCTATTCTCTTCTTTTCTATTCTCACATAATAACTTTTCTATTCCCTCTTTATTTCATTCCGTCAATCAAACGCCACCTTATTGGTTTTTTTCTTACCACTTGCCTTTTGCACTGGAATGCTACGAATTTTGGCACTACTAATTGATTATGACTTGGGCTTGATGAGTACTTTGTTTTTGCTGGGCTATATATGCATGTAAGGGTTACATCTGGATACTTTTAATCGTCAAATTTTTTATTTATCTGCCCATATATCTAATGTGCTTTAATTTGAGTCTCTATTTGATTTAAACTAGTTTTGGCTGTTTGTAAATTGTAAGTGCATGAACGAACAAAAAAAACAAAAAGAAAAGTTGTAAGTGCATGTGGCGTGCCCTGGATTCCAATCATTAACTCACTTGTTTGCTACATTTGGATATGCATTTGCAATTGTTTCAATTATGGCATTTTGAAAAGTGAGATTGTTTAAATAAGCTCCATAATTATTTAATCTGTTAGCAAATTTATAAGGCTAAAATCTTGAAATTAAAATGTAGATTAAAATTCTAATTATGAATTAAGCATAAACTATGAAGTTTTAGTTTAAATATAAAATTTTCCGATGATGAAAGTTTATAGAAATCGCAAGTAGCAATTCTTCGAAAATCTCTAGGTAAGAGAAATTCTCCAATTATTACCAAAGTATTGAAATTTTTAGAATAATTTTTCAATACGTAGATTCACGTTTATTATAAAAAAATAAAAAAAATAATGAGCAATTTTCATAGAATAAAATAATCAAAAAATAAATAGAGATAAAAAAATGATAGATTAATAAATAAACAATATAACAAATTAGAGATCAAATGAGCATGTAATGTATATTTATATAATTTGCATTGATTTTATTCCCGATGATGGGATGTTATGAAATTCACAAATAACGATTCCTAACTGATCCCTAAGTGAGAAGAATCCACTAAATATTACCAGCATATTGGAATATTTAGTGTGATTTTTCAATAATTTAAATTTTATTTGAAAATGAAAATGAATAAGTTTTTTAATCATGATAAAGAAATTAATAATAAATTTTAAATTTAATTAAATATTTATCCGATGATTGTATGTTACGGAAGTCACAAGTAGTGATTCCTAACTAATCTCTAGGTGAGAGAAGTTCACTAAATATTACCACAATATTGAAATACTTAGTGTAATTTTTCAATAATAAGAATTTTCTATTTAAAATAAATAAATAAGTATTTATATAAAAAATTAAAAATTCATTTGCAACATATATTATTTGTTTGCATCATATGCATTCACTTAATTTCAGAATAAATGTAAATCTTCCGATAATGAGATGTTACGAAAATCACAAGTAGTGATTCCTGATCGATCCCTAGGTGAGAGAAGTCTACTAAATATTACCAACATATTGGAGTATTTAGTGCGATTTTTCAATAATTTAAATTTTCATTAAAAATAAAAATGAATAAGGTTTTGAATAAAAAATTTAACAAAACAGAAAGTTAATGATAAAGTTTAAATATAATTAAATATAGTCCAATGATGGGATGTTAAGGAAATCACAAGTAATAATTCTTAACTGATCCCTAGGTGAGAAGAGTCTACTAAATATTACCAGAGTATTGGAATATTTAGTGTGATTTTTCAATATTATATTTTTTTGTTAAAAATAAAATTAAGTTTTTTAAGGAAAAAAGATAAAATTTTAATTCATTCTCATCGTGCATCATTTACTATGCCACATGCATTTATTTAATTCAAAAAATGTGAATCTTCCAAGGATGAGAATCTTTAGAAATTGCATGTAGTGATTCTTAAAAAATTTCTTTGTGAAAATGTTATTTCAAATATTACCAAAAATATTGTAGTATTTGTTTTAATTTTTCAATACAAAAAGGTTCAATTCAATTTCAAAAAAATAAAATCTAACTTTCCTAAAAATGAAAAAGAATGATTTTTGACAAATAATAAGAAAATGCTTTGAAAAATTATAGAATAATAAGGAAAATGTTTCTAAATATTAAATTAAGATCATTCTATTAGAACTAAAAGGATAACTCATGATTAAGATGGTACTGTTTTTAAACGGGTGTCGTAGGGATGCTAATCCTTCCCCACACGTAATCGTACTCTCGAACCCAACTTGTTTTCGCAGACCCCAAACTTGTCTTTTTAATAAAACTTAATAAATTTAAGATTTTTAAAAAAAAATAAATATTTTTTAGGTGGCCAATCACACTTAATAAAAAAGATTGGTGGCGACTCCTTGTTTTTAATATTTTCAAAATCGTCGAGCAGTCGAGTCACGGACGAAATCGTTACGATAGGTTTTATAAGTGAAATTCATAATCAACACATGGGGGAAAACATGCAACAAATCTATTATTGTAGGATGTGCCTAAAATAAGTTCTTGACAACATCGGTTGACTCATCTCTTCGATGCCACTTTATATATTTACACTCATTCAATCGTTTTATTAGTTGTCGCATTTGTGACCTCTCAGTTTTCTCAATCAATTAGTAGTTCTCCGTGCAATGTAAATGGTCTTGATATTGTTGATGTTTTTTCATTCTTGTTTTTCAACGTTATGAGTATATTTTGTGGTTTAACCCAGTTTTTTGATCATATTAGCTAATATATTCTTCTGACAATCTTTGCCTCAAAAAGATAACCCTCAAACTGTTTTGTGGGTGCATAATTGTGCATCCCACATGCTACTCTAACTCCCCACTCATCATCCTTTTCCAATGTCACACCCAATAACTCAAATGGACAACCACACTTTTTCATTCTTGTATGCTTACGACGTAATTTATTTGTTATTTCCTCTTTCTTTGAGTGTCTAAATCTTTCACTTCGTTCACATGCGAGTCATAATCAAGGTTTCCTTAAAAAATTGCACGCTCAAAAGCTTTAATCACAACTTTAAAGCCTAAATTTCTCCTAACCTCCCTTGCCCATGTTATCAAGGCTTCTCAAGTAGAAAAAGCCTGCACAATAATATGCTAATACTAATCAATTCCTGACTTTATTTGTATTGAAGATGATATTAATATTTACATTCTCATACCTTGTCCATAGTAAATGAATAAGTACAATCAAATTGATGAAACTCTACTTCTTGTTGAAAAACTACTATTATTCTATCATCTTACAAAAATTAAACAAATTATTAGTTTTACTAAATAAATAAATAAACTAATTATTTTCACAAATAATTAAATAAAACCATTTAATTTAGGCTTCTAGATATGCTCTCAAAAGTTTATTTCTGAGAAAACATGGAAACTCTAGAAAGTCCACTTTTGGGAGCATGTGGTCACCCCTAGAAGTGGACTTTCGAGAGAACATTATTGTCATCAGAAGCAGACTTTTGGGAGCACATGGTTGCTCGAGAAAGTGAAATTCCAAGAGCAACTATGTGTTCTCGAAAATGAATTTCCATGAATATCACTGTGTTTCTGGAAATTCGTTTTTAGGAACACCATGAAATTCTTAAAAATTCACTTTCAAGAGTTTTGAATCCAAGTATTTTCATGAGTTATAGGATTCCAAAAATTTGTTAAAAACTCAAAAAAAAATTACTAACCTCCGTAAAAATCTCCTCCATGCCATCTTTATTGTATTCTTCTTTGTCTATGAAATAATTTTTCATTGAATCATCAAAAAAAATTCCATTATTCTTCAATTTATCAAAAGTTTTATCATATTTGGAAGAAGAATTGTTAAGGTTGTTAAGGTGGATGTTTAGAGTGAAAAGAAGAAAAAGCTACATTATTTTGGGTGTAAGGAAAAGGGTTAAAATAATAATTTTATTCAAGAGCATTTTTGTATTACTAAATAATATTAAAATAAGTTGTGCAGAGCAATGGAGAGGTTGCATTTAGAAACTCTCATTTGTAAATAATAAAATTTTCATAATTAACAAAATATAATTATAATATAAATATATATATATATATATATATATATTGAACGTAAAAATGATAAAACTATTGAAATAAACAATTATTATTTATTACGATTTACTATGAAAAGTATTTTTAATATCAAATTAATGCAAAATTATAAATATTAAAAAAATGGAGAAGAGAAAGAAAAGTGTGGAAAACGATAGGTATGGGTTCCACAACGCAAGCCAGTGGTTAGACCTATTAGATGATAATAATAGTAGATACTGTATTATTGTCAGTAGATAGAGATGATAGATTTTTACGTTGCCCTTGCGGGACCCAACAGCAGTAGTCCAGCGGCAGGCACACGCGAAAAAGCAGCAGAGATTAGAATGGTCAAAACAAAACTGGCGCCCGAAGGCCAAAGACAATGAACAAAATGGTTATGGCAATTCGTTTTATAATGTGTGTTCGTGTTTTATAATATCGTTTAAGATGTATAAAATACAAAAATTTTATACTAAAATTTATGTTGATAAAAAGTAAAAAATATATTTTTAATTTTTATTATATAATATATTATAAATAATTATTTTATATATTATTTAGATTTGATAATTTTAGATACGATACGATTACATGATATGAAAACGATACGAATATAAGAAATAAGGTGACACGGATTAAAATTAAGTAAAAATTTTATATCAATATTATAAAAACTAAAAATAAGATTTTATATTTTCTTTGTCAACACAAATTTTGATACGAAATTTTTGTATTTTATATGAACATGATTTTACACAATACAAAAACGAATTAGAAACATGAATTATCAGATCTAATATTATCGATAAAATTTTTTATTTTATAAATAATATTAAAATCATGATATATATATTATAAAAAAATAAATAAAAAATAAAATATATATTATGATTTTAATCTCATTTATAAAATAAAAAAATTTATGAATAATATATAAAATATTTATTTATATATAATTTTTACTTAATTTTAATTATACCACCTTTTTTAGTTCTTGATTTCATTTTTATACGTTGTCATTGTGTCGTACTTAGATTGCCGGGGCTAGGAGCAGAAAAGAGTAGGTCAGGTTGGATTACTGACGTGGCCAGCGGCATTCCATAATCCCATTCCGCGACAAAGCCATCCTCCATTACTCTTATCCGCTGCCTCTTTCCTTTAACCAGAAACAAGTCTCCGACACCTCGCTCCTAGCTCACTCGCTCACTCACTGCTCAAACCAAATTTTCTGTCAAATTCAAATCATATTGACTTCAATAAAATCCACGCTAACAGACACCCACCCACACACGCAAAAAAAAAAAAATCCCAAAACACCAAAACCAGATGGTCACCATTAACGACATCCCCGACGTAATTTTATCGAACATCTTTGCTTCCATTTCCGACACCCGAACCCGGAACTCCCTTTCTCTCGTCAGCCGTAAGTGTATGCTTCTAGAAAGGGCCACGCGCGTCTCCCTCGTGCTCCGCGGCAACGCAAGGGACCTTTACATGATCCCCACCTGTTTCAGATCCGTCACTGACTTGGACCTCTCCTTGCTCTCCCCTTGGGGCGACTCGCTGCTTTCCCATGATCCGTTCTCCGATCCTCGTCTTTGGGCCCATCGCCTCCGCCTGGCGTTCCCCGCGGTGACTTCCTTGACGATGTACGCTAGATCGCCGTCGACGACTGAGATTTTGGTTCAACAATGGCCTGGGCTGAAGCGTGTGAAGCTGGTGAGGTGGCACCAACGGCCCCCCCAGATGCCAATCGGAGCAGATTTTGATTGTTTGTTGGAGCAGTGCGAGAATCTGAGTTGGCTTGATTTGTCGAGTTTTTATTACTGGACTGAAGATCTGCCCCCGGTTCTTCAAGCTCCCCCAGGTATCAGCCTCATTAGTCCACTTGAATTTACTGACGACGTCGGTTGCTGAAGGGCTTAAGTCTCACGAAATTAAGGAAATCACCACCGCTTGTCCTAACTTGAAGAGCTTTTTGGTGGCTTGTAATTTTGATCATAGGTCCTTTGGGTTCGTGGGAGACGAAACATTGTTAGTTGTGGCGAGTAATTGTCCTAAATTGACGCTTTTGCATTTGGCCGATACATCGTCGTTGGGTGATGTTAGAGGTGATCCGGACAATGAAGGATTTACTTCTGAGGATGCTATGATTACCAGGGCGACGCTGATGGAGTTTTTCGCCCGGTTACCGTTGCTTGAAGAGCTGGTGCTTGATGTTTGTAGGAACGTGAGGGATACTGCGTTGGCATTGGAAATGTTGAATTCTAAATGCAAGGATTTGAGAGTGCTTAAGTTGGGGCAGTTTCATGGGATTTGTCTGGCGATTGAATCTCAGCTTGATGGGATTGCCTTGTTTTCGGGACTGGAAGAGTTGTCTGTTAAGAATTCTGGCGATTTGACAGACATGGGATTGATTGCAATTGGGAGAGGTTGTTGTAAGCTATCAAGATTTGAGGTTCAAGGGTGTAAAAGGATTACGGAGAGGGGACTCAGGACTATGGTTTGCTTGCTAAGAAATACTTTGGTTAAAGTCAAGATTTCATGTTGTAAGAATCTTGATGCTGCAGCATCATTGAGAGCTGTGGAGCCAATCCGTGATCGGATTCAATGGCTGCATATTGATTGTGTCTGGGATGGATTGGTGGAGACGGGGAACTCAGAGCAGGCTGGTCATGGTTTTGGCCGCAATCAAGTGGAGGATTTGTTTAGCTTCTATGGAAGTGAGTATGATCACTACACAAGCAGGAAGAAATGCAAGTACTCCTTTGACTTGAGTGAGTCTTACGAAATGGAAATCAATGACATAGATGGATTTTGGTGCAAGAAATGGGATAAGTTGCAATACCTTTCTCTTTGGATTAGTGTTGGTGAGCTTCTCACTCCATTGCCAACTGCAGGTCTTGAGGACTGTCCTAATTTGGAGGAGATCCAATTAAGGGTGGAAGGAGATTGCAGGGGACGCCCCAAACCATCTGAGCGTGCATTTGGATTGAGCTGCCTTGCACGCTACCCTCAGCTTTCAAAGATGCAATTAGATTGTGGTGAAACCATAGGTTATGCACTCACGGCACCTTCAGGCCAAATGGACTTAAGTTTGTGGGAAAGATTTTATCTCAATGGTATTCGGGAGTTGAGGCTAAGTGAACTAGATTATTGGCCTCCTCAAGACAGGGATGTTAACCAGAGGAGTCTCTCACTTCCTGCAGCTGGATTGCTCGGGGAATGTCTTGATCTTAGGAAGCTATTTATCCACGGTACGGCTCATGAACACTTCATGAGATTCCTTCTTAGTATCCCAAACCTCAGAGATGTACAGCTGAGAGAAGACTACTATCCGGCACCAGAGAATGATATGAGTACAGAAATGAGAGCAGGCTCATGTAGTCGATTTGAAGCTGCGCTGAATAGGCGACCGATCGTAGATTGAAATAATATCAGACCAGATTATGCTGGGTAAGAACAGGAGTTTTTTCTTTTTCCACCAATTGCCACATGTATGAGTTTTCTTTTTTCAAAGAAAAAAAAATGCAAAGGTTCATACATGGTCTGCATTTCATCTTTACCAGGATTTGTCCTGTGTGTTGCTGTGTGCATTTTTTTAATTTTGTTTGAAAATTGTAAGGTTAAGCATTTCTTTTAGTGTGTAAATAAAGCTTATAGAGAAGGACATTTATGGCAAGATTATTGTAAAGGAAAGAAAATATTATTTAATATTTGAATGAAAATGATAAGCAAAATATAGGAAGATTATCAAATTCATATTCTATTGGAAAACACGCGCGCGCGCACACACACACATATATAGAGAGAGAGAGGCACACACGCACAATTGCTATTTGTTATCAAAATTAAAAAAGTACATCACAAAAATTATGGTTAGAAATATCTAGAAGCAATTGTTTAGAGCAGGCTAATATAATAATGTTATGGGGAATGTTTTAAAGTGGTCTTTAAAAAAAAACCAAAAAAGTTGATTATGATGGAAAATCAAACATTTATAGGAGGTGAATGCTTGATTCCTTCACAAAAAACCAAAAAAACATCATATAAGGGAGAACCATACAGCGAACAATGGATGAACATGTTTGATTTCCTTTGCCTTGCCATTTTGTTGGAATTAACTATCAAGAAAGTATCTTGTGATCAGCCTTGTAATTGCTTCTCTCAGTCTTTGTTTGTACTTTATGCTGGGTCCAGTGCTTTTTCTTTTCCCTTGGAAAGATAAGAAAAGAAAATTATGATAGTTACTACTTTATTTTATAGATCATTTATTTGTTTTATAAATTGCAATAGCAGACTTGATATATCAAATATAGATTCAGAGTTTAAGTTTTCATGCTCAATCTTTGTTGTTTTGCTGGTGATTCTCCATAAATAATTCCTTTGAAACTTGTGTGTTGATTGGTGATGAAAAGTCTTCTTGAGGGATTCCAGTACCTGCTGTTATTGTGTGATCTTCTGCATATTTTGGTGGAGCATAAAGCAATAGAGTTGATGAGTTGGTTGCTTGTTTCAACTCTCCATATGTTGTTGATGACTTTGCTTGTTTGTGCTTTGCATTTCTTCCTTCTATTGTCATCACGTCAAACGGTTTGAATCTGAGAGTATTTGTATGACTGGCTCTTGCTGTTAGTACAACTTGTAGGATTCTGGTTTCTCCTTTAAATAATGAAACAAGACCTGGCAATACCATCTTGTCTATGCCATTCACACTAATTAATTCTGGTTAGTGGCCCCAATAAGTTTTTCAGCTTGTTTCCATATCTACCTCTAATTGTACAGTTCTGTCCTTGATCCTTGATTGTGCAGTCCAGTTTGCTTCTCTAATCATATTTTTATTTTCCAATTTTATAGTATTCAGAGGAAAACCATAATTCAATATTAATACTAAATATTTTTTTGGTTTGTTTAAGCAGAGGAACTTGTGTAAGGAGTTCTGTTGGCTACACCAGAAGCACAGAAGCATAATAAGCTGTCGCACTGATTACGTTTATTACAACATCAACTTTATGCAGCGCAGCTTGAACAATTGTTATTGAAGATGTCCGGCTGAATCTTCCATTCTGGATTGTAAATATAGTTGTTAGAGTAACTTTTTTGTATTCAATAGATAGTATGTTAGAATTTAATTTTGTTTGCATTACCTTAGTTATTGCTGGATTAAAAGTGTTGAATTCAGCAAATGTTCCTGGCTTGATTAGCGTCTGATCAGTTGCTGCTATTTCCAGGTTGTTCCCTAAATGAATGTATTGTACATGGACTGGTTTATTTTCATACCTATAATGTTTATAGGAATATTGGTAGTAAATGAGTGGCGAGCATGACTTGTATATGAAGTTTAAACATATATGAGTTAAGAGTATATTGTGGCTATTTTTGAGTAGCTATTTCTGAGATGTCCAAATCCGGGTGTATTTTTTTTATGTTGAGCACGAAGCAACATAGAGAATACCTCCAATATTGTTGTACTTATGAGCAGTAAGCAAAATGGTTTTAGTTGGAAATGCAAAATGGTTTTCAAAGAAGGACAATTTTTTTTTTGAATCAAATTAAGACAACGTTTTCTAAATTTTTCAATTAAGGATTTTTTAATGAATGAAATACACGTCTCTTAAAAGAATGAATGTTGATGAATGAAATACAAAAATGTATTTTTACCCAAACAAAATAATCTTAAGTAATTTTTTTTCCATTTTCTTTCTTTCTTTTTCTTTTTTTCCTTTCTCTCTCTCCTTCATTTTTTCCTCTTTCTTCTCTCTAAAAAAACACTTTGCATTTTAGTATTCAAAGCCATTCTCCTAACTTTCAACCCACTAAAAACCAAATTCAATAACCCAATCTGAAGGCTCACAATCCACGGCCAAATTCAAACAAGAAACCGACAACCCAAAAATTCAGCCATCAACATAGAAACCCAAAAAACTTGAGTTTTTCTAAACACACCCTACTTTGAACTAGACACCGTATTTACTATCCATACCCTAATCCCCCAAATTTTCTGCTACTCACACCCCACATCTCAACATTCTCATCTCATTATACCCCTAACTCATGACACACCTACAATCTCCCCTCCAAACGTTTTTCCTAACTCTCATTCCCTCAAATCTTTGAGTATTTAAAGTAAATAAGGTAACTATAGCTTTTATGTTCAATTACAGATGTTAAATATTAATTATTTTGTCATTTAAACGAATATAAATGTAGAAATTTTGGAAAAAAATGCATTGAGGGCCGATTCTACAGCTCGTGGCAATGAATTGCTGTGACCACTTAGGCATGCGCAGCACCTTGGTGCCTGCGCATGGATTGTAGTGTACGCGGCACTAAGGTGCCGCAAACTTGGGCCAGTGTGCCGCGATACTAGGTGTGCTCACGGCACCAGGAAAAAATAAAAAAAAATTTAACTTATTTTTTATTTTTAGTTTAGATTTAATTACATTTTAAATAAAGTTAATTGAATATGAATTAATTATTTGATATAAATTGGTTTGAAGAGATGTGAATTCGTTTAGGATTATTTATTTCTTACATGTGAAATGAATTATTGAATTGAATTGGCATGTGAATTAGTTAATCAGAATTAAAATAGTTTTCTTGTGTGTTTATACAGATGCTACCACGTACACGAGGAGCGGGGTCATCTAGAGGTGAAAGGAGGAGTCGCGCTGAAGCGTCAGTGGATCTGAGGTGGGTACCCACTGCATTTGAGAGGAGGAGACGAGCTCTTGAGGCAGTAGCTGCTGAGGAGAGGCAGCAACAAAGTACATCTGGCGATGCACCAGTTGTGGCACAGAGGTAGCAACCGAGTACATTTGGCGAGGCACCAACTGCGGCGCAAAGGCAGTAACCAACTACATCTGGCGAGGCACCAGCTGCTGAGCAAGCTAGTACATCTACTCAGGTAGTCATTTCTACTGTATCGTATCCTAGTGGTCCAATTGATACATCTCTGCTACTTAGTTATAGATCACATGTTGCTGTAGCTATTTGGCAGCAAAAGGTATAAATGAACTTTATTAGATATTTATTATAATGTAAATTAAACTTAATAATATGACCATTATTTATTTGGTCTTGTTACAGGAGCGAGGGGAGTTAAAAGTTATTAATCATGGTCCTAAAGTTGGTACATGGCCGTTAGATTAAAGTTGGTCGCGCATCCTTTCCAGGATCGCAAGGTCAAGGTTGGTTCCATTGTTACGGTGTAGTTATCTCACGTGCAACAAAATTATTATTATCGCATTTATTGAGAGGTGGCATCCAGAGATGAACACATTTCACATGCCTTTCAGAAAGATGACCATATTCTAAATTATGTGTCTATGTTGCTTGGCATCCCCGTGGTTAGGAAGACTATATCTTTCGATACTGTCTCCATTAACGAGGCAAATAGAATGTTAGTGCGGTTGCTTGGAGTGACTGAAGAAAAAGCAAGGGAAGAGACGATCGCCACTAGAGGACCACAAATTAGGATGCAGTGGCTGAAAGAAACGTTTTGCATGGTTACTGACTTTGATAGCAAGGAGCAGATAGAGTACGTGACTCGCGCATTCTTATTATTTCTACTTGGTTGCAATCTATTTGCTTATAAGAGTGCAACGTGAGTACCAGACGCTTACTTATCTTTTCTTGAGGATCTTACTACCCTTGGTGAGATTGTATGGGGTGCAGCATGCCTTGCTTAGATGTATAGATAGCTAGGCGAGGCCAGCAAAGCATAGTGCCATTCGATAGCTGGTTATATGACATTGCTTCATGTATTTAATATTTATTTAATAAGAATAATATTGATTTCTATGATTTTTATTAGCATATGATTTGATTATGAATATCTGTTTTGTGTTATGCAAGCTTGGATTTACGAGCATTTTCCATTGCTAAATCCATTGCGAGACATATCATACAGAAAGAGGTAGCCACGTGCTCAACGATGGAAGCCACTTAGCTGTAGTATTTCTCTATAAATACTGAGGGAGCAACTTGATGACCTTCAGTATCATCAAGTATAGTGGGATCCATATGCAGACAGTAGAGAGAGATATCCATTGCCAGAGATTTCATTCTTTTGCGGATGCATTAAGTTCAATGACAATGTGGAGCCATACCATCCGGATATAGTTCTTCAACAGTGAGGCTATGTGTAGAGCATTCCATGTCCACCTCTCACCCCATCTCGAGCGAGACGAGGTCTGAAGCCAACTAATTATAACGTGCAGTATAACTTTCAGCTTGGGTACTAGGATAGCTAGAACTATCATGTGATTAATGAGGATAGGAGAGGTGCGCAAGGCAAGACCCTTGGAGAGTCCATAACGGATTACATGATTTGGTATATGACCATTTCACATCATTATACCCAGAATTCTGCATACAGATCAACAGAGCATCACAGAGTGATTGACTAGGAGGTTAGTCATTTCTTATTTAATGTTATTAATGTCTTTTTAATCTCGAAATTGATATATTTATATTTTCATGGTTTTGTAGTGCATCATGGGACACATATACGACAAACTTCACATAGTGAAGGTAGGTGGAGACGATCAAGACTTAGATGTTTGGTGGCAGGCTGTGCATGATGTTTATGCCATGGTAGCGAGATTGCCCAGGTGTACTGTAATTTTCCCACATCCTCCACAGACAACATCTTCATCATGACCTCCACGTCCCCCTCAATCCTCATCTACTCCACCTTCCTCAGTTGCTCCACCACGTTTGCAGCAGCATCAACACCACCAGCTGTAACTTTAGCTGTACTAGCAGCAGTTGCACTACCAGCAGCACCAGCTTCACCACCTTCGACACCAACTGCTCCACCAGCACCAACACCAGTAGCTTCACAACCACCACCTTTAGCACCAGCTGCACCACCAGCATCTTTCCTACCACCTCCTACATCTTCTTCCATATATGTTAGACAAAAGAGGAGGAGATAGTAGATATTATATTTTATAATTTGAGTTATACTTTTGTAGGAAATGGTAGATATAGTTATGTATAAATTTAGATTACTTTTGTCTCGTTACCTCATCCATCATATTACATTTATCAAGTCATTTGAAACAATCATTTCTTTTTACTTAAAATAATAATAATAATAATAATAATAATAATAATAATAATAAATTATTATAATATATTATTAATAAATTAACAAAATAATAAATATATTTTTAATTATATTTCCATAAATTATTAAAGTAAAAAAATAAATATTAATAATATTTATATATAACTAACACATAATCATAAAGAAATGGTCTATAATTAACACATAATCATAAAATGAATAAAATAAGCTTAATCCAATAAACTATGATTACAATGCTTACAACTATGTATTATATTTAGTTACTCAATACATCATGGTTCATCTAGATTGATCGTCTCTTAAGTCGCAACATCTGTGTTTAAAAAAAATAATAATTTGAAATCCTTAATGTGAGGGACATACGGAAGCTCCCACTCTCGAGTGCATTCATATCGATACCTATGCCAGTTGCATGCGATCGGAGATATTGATGCTCTCGGATCTAACAAGACTTGCAATAATGCATTAATTTAATTAAATCTGAATGAAAACAATAAACAATAGTAAACTTTCATCGTGATCTATACCTGAACAAAATGACAGTTGTTCACAAATCCAATAGCAATTAGCCTATGTTGTAGTGGGGGAGGTGCAATACATTTGAATGGAAGATATGTCAGGCATTGTCTTGAAGATAAATGGACAAGCACAATGTCATACGGTAAGGATATCAAATGACCCATGTCTGGTAAGGTCATCTAATTATCCTTATAAGCAACCGTGTCGAAACACACCAAAGATTGCATCAATTCATCAACACACTTATGACATCTATAGAGACGCATATAATCATCTCAATGCCTACTTAACTCATCCATCAAATCTCGTCGCACTTGTGGCCATGCATCTACACTTATATCCAACAACCCTGCGACAGCTCTAAATCCACAACGTCCATCAGACTCGACATTAATAACATCATGAATGAACGGACATATCTCCACTGGAAAAGAATCGATATATCGAAACTTGGCACATTTACAATACATTGTCATTTCATCCTCTTCTTCGACAGTTTCACTGAACTAGCCGTTGTGGGTGAAACGATATTGTCATGACCAGACTCGACTATCTCAAAATAAGAAGGTTCTCGTCGAGTTGATGTGTCCATCTTCAATGCTCGAGTACGACCCTTTGTCTTAGCCTTTTCAATTAGAAGAATTAGGAATGTTGTTGTCGGATCATCTAGTTCTCTCAACCTTTTTTTCAATGCTAGTTTTCTCGAAATATCAAATGCCTCAAACTGTTTGACAATTATCTCCCACTCAGCATCCAATGTTAACTATTGCACGTCTTCATTTGTGAACTTTGTCAAGTCTAATTTTGACCAATGTCAATGCACGGCAGATAAGGGGATTGGTCGTCCAAATCGTGCATATTCAGCAATTTCATGAGCACATGGCAACCCATGTGTCATTCTCATTACACAGCCACAAGAGTGAATATCAATATCTGCATCCTTCACTCAATCCGTCTTCCTCAATATCATATGCAAAGCTGCCCTTGACACCAACCCCATAACTCCTTAAATAATGATGGCCTAAAGTTATGTTCAACAACCGTAAGGCTTGCCTCAAATGAAGCGTTAATGTACGTATGTTGCAGCTTAATCAAGGAGTTGATCACGTTCCAAGTTGATTCAAAATCACCTTGAGACTATCTAAGGTGTCGTTTCAACTTTGCATGTGCACTCTCTGCTCTACAATACAAATTAGAATATGTATTAATTATAAATTCAAAATTTTTTTGAAAACAAACATAACCTAAATATGATAATGAACGTACCTATTGGTTGTCACATTGCCGAAATGCATTACTTTATCCGTCCAAGCCACAACAAATCGCTCTTTATACTTGCAGTGCTTTGGATAACTATGGTAATCTAAGTGCATTGAGCTTAAATGCCTATCGTACTCCTTCTCTGTCATTGAGAATATAAGAAGACTCCATGATGCCATGAATGCATCCCACCTCTCCTTGAGCTCAAATAACTTTTTGCAGTTTACAAGCACATTCTTCGATATGTGCCATCTGCATAACAAATTGGTTGCAAAGGGAAATATTGCTTGAACTACATTCATCAATGCCAATTCTCGATCTGTGACAATAACAGATGGTGATGCAACACCTGTCATTAAACTTTTTAACTTTTGCAATGCCCACGTGTAATTCTCTTGACGCTCAGCCTCTATGTACACAAATGCAACCGAAAAAGTCAAATTCGTTGATGTGACACCAATGATCTCGAAGAGTGGCAACGATATCTATTCGTTTTATATGTGCAATCCATAATCAACACATGTGGGAAAGCATGCAACAAATCTACTGAGGTAAGATGCGCCCAAAACAAGTTTTCATAACATCAATTGACTCATCACTTCGATGCCACTCAATGTATTTACACTCACTCAATTGTTTCATTAGTTGTTGCATTTGTGACCTACCAGCTTTCTCAATCAATTTGTAAGCTTGTCGTGCATTGTAAATGGTCTTCATAGTACTTACATTCTTCTCATTCTTGTTTTTCAACATCATGAGAATATTTCGTGGTTTGACCATGTTCTTAGCCATATCAGCCACAACTTCCTTCTCCTCAACTAACAATCTTACGGCAAATGAATGACCCTCAAAATGCCTCACAGGTGCATGATTGTACATCCCCCTTACTATTTGAACTCGCCACTCATCATCCTCTTCTAGTTTCACACCCAGTAGCTCGAATGGACATCCACATTTCTTAGTTCTAACACCCTTACGAGCTGGTTTATCTGTTTTTGATTTCTTCTTTTTCGACTCTTTATGTCTTCCACTTCGTTCACAACAGAGTCATAATCTAGGTTTTCTTGAAAAAATTGTTGGTTTAGATCCTCTAATCACAACTATGAATCCTACATTTCTGCCCATGTCCCTTGCCCATGTGATTAACTCTTCTCGAGTAGAAAAAATCTTATCCTTCGTAAATGACTCAATGCAATCAAATTAAGAAGACTCTATTTCTTGTTGATAAACCACTAATCTTCTGTCATCCTGCAAATATTCAACAAAGTATTAGTTTTATTAGGTAACAATTAACTAAATAATTAAATAAATATTAAATTTGCACATTTAACCGAGCCTTTTAGACCATGCTCGGCAGATGACTACCGAGCATTTTAGCAATGTCTCGACAACTGCCGATCGAGACATTATGAATGGTTTCGGCAACCAACTATAGAGACGTCTTGAATTGTCTCGGCAGTTGGCTGCCAATATGTCTTGGCAGCCTTCTGCCGAGACACTTCACAATGTCTCAGCAAGCAGCTATTGAGACATATTAGCCTATCCCGGTAGGCAGCTGCCGGGACATCAGAAGCACTCCCAGTCACTACTTGCAGCGTAAGGCCATTACAGCTCGACAATGAATAGGAGGGAGTTTAGGGTGTGCTGATTGTAGGAGGGTATAATAGTAATGTGGTGAAAAGTTAGTTTGGTAAAACAAAAAAACATTTACTTACGGTGTACCAAGCAATAGTTAGGGTGTGATTAGAAATACTCAAAACTCAATTGGAAACTTAATTGAATATCGATAGTGAAACACTGACAGTACACCAAGTAATGACAACCAAATTCCAACTGTCATAACGTATCAAGTTTTAGGAAAACCTAATAGCTAGACACAAAAATATGGAGTCGCCACAAACCATTCTAACCTAGGTGTGATTGGTCACCTATTCAAACTAAGGATAAGGCTTGGTCTACGTTAAAAGTTACTAGGGTTGGGGAGTACAGTTTCGTGTAGGGAAGGATTAGCACCCCCACAACGCCCATCCTAAAATGGTACAAAATAATCTAAGATTATCCTAATTTTGCCTTTTTTACTTTAATTTCGAGATAATTAAATATTGAAGAATCTTTTAAGTCTCCTCTATCAAGCTAGTTGGACAACTTAAAAGCTTTTCTCACCTCAAGAGTATTCAAGAGAACCAATCGCCTTTCTTGAAGAGGCTTCGTAATCGGATCATTTAAATACATTATGCAAACCCTATCTTGACTCCTACCCAAATTTTATTGCCCTTGATTTATTGTTTTATTTTTTTATTATTTAAAATTTTAATTTAATTATTTTAATTATTTTATTATCTATTATAAATAAACATGAATTATTGAAAATTTTCCTGAAAACCTTCCATCAAGCTAGTAAGGCCTTAAAGAAATCCTCTCACCTTAGGAATCTTTTAAAGAAATTACTCAAACGCAATTCCCTTTTAGTTCCATCATTAGATTCATATTTATTCAAATTTAACGTAATTTTATTTAATTTTATTTTAATTCTTTTCTAATTTTTAATTATCTAATTCTAATTTATTAATTTAATTTTTATTCTTTAATTTTTTTTTATAATGAACTTAGTTTTAATTTGCTAGTTTTCATTTTAATTTAATTTTTATTCTTATAATTTAATTTATTAATTTTTGGAAATGTCTTTTCTAATCTTCCATCAAGCTGGCAAGACTTAAGAGAACTCTCATCACCTCAAGATATCTAAAAGTACTACTCAAGCGCAATCCATTTAGAATTCTATCGTTGGATAATTTGTATTTCTTTCATTTCTCTAAGTATGTTAATTTTTATAATTCTTAATTTCTAATTTGATTATTTATTCTTTTAATTGTAATCAATTTTAACTAACTCTTATTTCAATTTTTTAATAAATTTGAATTTTAAATATCGGAAATATCTTTTTAAATCTTTCATCAAGCTGGTAAGAATTAAAAAGAACCTCCTCACCTCAAGATCTCTGAGAGTATTACTCAATCGCAATGCCCTCAGAGTTCTATCATCAGAATAATTTTGTTTGTTTGAATATTTGATATTATTTCATTTGATCTTGTTTCTAAATGCGTTAATTTTACTAATTCTTAATTTCTAATTTTATTATTCATTACTTTGCAAACTTAATTTTAATTAATTATGATTTTAATTTGATTTTTTTATTTTTATAATGAATTTTAACTATTAAATATTGGAAGTATCCTTTTAAATCCTCCATCAAGTTGGTCAGACTTAAAAGAAATCTCCTCACCTCAAGATCTCTAAAAGTATTACTCGATCGCAATCCTCTCAGAGTTCCATCGTCGAAATGATACCTATTTATTTAAACTTTATAATTTTAATTGATCAAGCAAATTTTTTATTAACATTTCAATTCTAGAATTTCCACCTTATAAATTTATTTATGTAGCTTTCATTATTATAAATCTTATTAACTCAGACATGACAATCCAATAAAATCTATTTTTAAGACCACAAATATCTAGATCGGTACATAAAACTGGAAGATATCCCAAGTACAAGAAACACTACAATCAATCTTGCCAAGCAAATAGAATATATATATATATATATAAAATACATACATGTCAGCACCAAAAGCCAAAGGATAAAGTAGAAAAACAATAAAATAAATGATAACAAGTTAACAATATAAAAGAAAAAGTCACTTTTAGCAAACGTGTATAGTGAACGACTGCTACAATCAACTGTGAGTGAACGACGACACTTTCTCTTTTCTTTATTTCTTTACTCTTTCTCTTTTCACGTTAATGGCAGCCTAGTGTTTGACGATTAACAGCACACGAATTCCCACACATCAAATGCTTCACGATTTCTGGTTCTCCTCCAACCTGTACTACACGGCTACAATCTGGTTTTTAAGCAGGCTTCGGTTCCATGCAGGAATGATGAAGATGATGAACAAAGCTGTGAGGTCACAAGGAACTTCGATGTAAGGCAGCAGTGCAAGGTGCACAAGCTCGGTGTGGGGGACTGGACTCAGTTTGATACTCGGGCAAGAACAGAAAAAAATTAAGGACGAAGGCAGTTTGCAGAATAATCCCAGTGTTGGAAGGTGATCCCCTTTTTCCCCCCTGTCGTGTGTCTATATAGGCTTAGGAATTTATCAATTCAGGAAGATGTTTTAATGCCCAGAATCATCTCTCATAAATTTTAATTTTTGTTGCCGTATATTTTGCTTTGGTAATTAATTTCTGAATATTTTCATTGATGTATAATTCCTTGCCTAATTGATTCTTTTTCTGAAAATCTTCATCCTTCAAAAATTATCTTCGATTTAATTTCTTTCCAATTTTTGTCCAGATTTTATTTTAATTTTTTTCTTTAATTTCCAAATCAGATTTTTGACTTTTCCTTATGTTGAGATCTTGATTTTCCTTGCCAAGTTTCCTGCGCCAAAATCCATTACTAAGTCCAAAATCATAGTTTCAAGTCCAAAAATCAAATTAAACCCAAACCAAAGGTGTAACTAAAAGAACATTAAACTCGTATTAAAATTCATTTAGTTTCAAACTTTGATTAAAAATATCTCGATAAGCCCAGTAATATTTAAGACCCGAACAAAATGGGGGTGTCTACAGTTGTCCCCCTTTGTGCATTTGCTGTGAAACAGTAATTGCGCAAAGACATAGACAATCCATTTTGTCCGCATTCAATAGTTTTGTCATTTTTCATTTCTTTCTCTTCTTTTTTCTTCTTCTCCTTTTTTTTTCTTTTTCTTTTTTGATAATTGCTCATTCTAAAAGAAATTGGTTCCTGCCATAAAAATACTTCTTCGACAAGAAAAGCCCTGAAACTTAAAAATTTTCTTATCTTAAAAATTCTCCTTCGACTAGGAAGGCCCTGAAACTTTAAAATTTTCTCATTTCTAAAATGCTCTTCCGACCAGGTAGGCCCTGAAACTTTAAATGTTCTCCTCTTAAAAAGGCTCCTCCGACAAGGGAGGCCTTAAAAACTTAAAAATTTTCTTATCTCTAAAATGCTCATTCGACTAGGAAGGCCCTGAAACTTTAAAATTTTCTCATCTCTAATATGCTCCTTCGACTAAGAAGGTCCTGAAACTTTAAAATTTCTCATCCCTAAAATGCTCATACTAGGAAGGCCCTGAAACTTCCAAAATTTCTCATCTCTAAAAATGCTCCTTCGATTAGAAATGCCCTGAAACTTTAAAACGTTCTCATCTTAAAATGCTCCTTCAACTAGGAAGGCCTTGAAACTTTAAAAATTTTTCATCTCTAAAAGCACCCAATTATGCCCAGAGGTCTTATAAATTATACCCTGAGGTTTTAAGGAAACATGCCCGAAGGTCTTACAAGTTGTACTCGAAGGTTTTAGTGAAACATGCTCAGAGGTCTTACAGCTTGTACCTGGAGGTTTTAATGAATCATGCACAAAGGTCTTACAGATTGTACCCGGAGGTTTTCATGAATCATGGCCGAAGGTCTTACAGATTGCACCTGGAGGCTTTGATTGTTCTTATCTAAAATATACCCCGAGGTTTTAAGGAATTATGCCCTGAGGTCTTACAGGTTATACCCGAAGGTTTTGATCATTCTTATCTTAAGTATACCCGGAGGTTTTAAGGAATCATGCTCGAAGGTCTTATTGATTGTACCCGGAGGCTTTGATCTTATCTCATCATTTCAATTCTATCTTTTAGATCATCTTATCATTTAGTTTCTTCTTCTTGTTATTTTCTATCTAAATATCACATTTTTTCATCTCATCTCATCACATCTTTCAATCCCTTTTTCATTGTCCCATCATATCCATACCTTTTTAATTTCCTCTTTCTTTCCAAATTTTTAACATTTTTGTTTCAAAACTTCATACCTTTTCTATCACATCTTATTCCTTATCCTTCTCACATTTTCTGATTTTTTTCTTTTTTTTCAAAATGTTATTCATCTAATCTTTCAGAATTTTTTATCCTATTGTCTTAACAAATAGTTAAAAAAAAAATTTTTTGTGTCAAAATGCATATAATAAAATGTCATGCATGTCATGAATGCAATGCAAATGATATACAATGCCTTACCAAGTCACATCATCAATCTACCATATTCCTTTCTTCAAAAATTTGTCATCCTTCAATCTTCTCTTTGCCTTATCATTCAATCTTTCAATGCCTCATCATTCTTCTTTCTTCAAATTTAGCAATCCTAAAATCATTTGCCCCATCATCATCATTCATTCAGTCTTCTTCTTCCCCCACAATTCTTCTTTCTTTAAATTTACCAATCATCACTCATTCAGTCTACCCATTACCCCATCATCATCATTCATTTAGTTTTCTTCTTGCCCTACAATTCTTATCAAATTAAAATTCATCAATCCAAATCATAACAACAAAATCATCCCAAACTATTCACAAGAACACTTCACCACTTCTCATATCTTCAAGGAAATTCATGCTCTCATAACAACCAAAGATTGCCCCAAGAATAGTCTTAAAAACACGATCACCACACTTGATTTCTTTAAAACAAGAACTTGCCCCCATAAAATCACAAAACTCTCATTTTTCACTTCTTCACGTTTCTTTTTGAAAATAGAAAATTGCCCTACATAATAATTTTCCAAGATAAAAACATTTGACATTTAAATCTCTTAAAAATTGGTGATTACTATTGAGAACAAATAGAATGAGTCACAACTTGGTCTAGCTGAATAAATGTACTGATTTGGTGCATCAAGGATGCTTGGTTATCAAGAAAGGTTCTATGGATCAACGTCTCTTCATCTAGGCTTACAAATGAAACAAATTCCTTGAAAAACAAAATTCTCTTGTAAAAGTAACTTTCACATAACACAATCCATTTTAGCACTCTCTTAATTTCTTGATATGTGGACTTTAACAAATGTCAAGACTAGCTATGATGGCTCAAATTTCTAGGCAAGGATTCAAATCTCAAATCAAATTTTCAAGGTGATGATTTTTGAATTTTTCAAAAGGTCTTGACTGAAAGCATTACTCCTCTGGTTTTTCTTTTTTCTTGTTATTGCCTTAGCATAGTCACAAACAATGGCCTTGAGTTGTTTCAAAATTGCTCTAGACTGCCCTTTCATGGGTTTTCACCCTAGAGCTTCATCTTTTTTTTTATTGATTATTCTACCATGCATTTGAGAATTCAAATTTCATTCCAAACTAAATAATAATAATGGTTTCTCAAAGAAAAGCTTTTCAATACAAGCATCCCTATTTGATCAAAATGGACTTTTAAGCATGTACCATAGGCCAAGGTTTAGAGTTTTCAAAGAATGGATAAATAGACCCAAAATAAGTGTTTTCAAGGTTTATTGAACCAAGGATCATTTCTTCGATTGTGAACATCTGTCCTTCCCACTCTTCAAAGCATTTTTCTTTTTTTTTCTAATATTTTATTCTCATTCATTTCTTCTTTTCCATTTTTTTTTTTTGCATCTACCTTTTCATATTTTTTCCATTTTCTTGTTTTTTTCATATTGGTTTCCATCTTCACATATCCTTCTTCTCACATTTGCCCCTTAACATAGGGCATTATTTTCTTGTATTTGACATAAGATCAATCACTAATGCTTCTAAAAACTCCTCTTATATATTTGCTTCTCCAATGTGGAGGGTGATCCCTGGTCACGGTTCATTTAGAAAGAAATCAATAGGCTCAAAAAAGGTAACAAAGGGATGATTTCATTTCAGTAATAAGAATATGAAAGATGGCCATTTGTCATATCAAATATTGACACTTCTATTGAAAACTAACCACCAAGATGAAAATTTTATTTTACTTTTGAAATCATTTGAATATCCCTTATGCATGGTTTCACAATCAACTTTTTTTTTCTTCTTTTCTTTTCTTCTCTATTTTTTTACTTCCTTTTTCTTCACTTTTTTTTCAAAACTCATGCCCAGAATGTATGCATTCAACTTTATGAAGGCCTTATCCACCGATTTTCATTACCGTGGTTTGAAATAGGAAAAGGATATCAATCAAATTAAGAATGGCCATTAAAAGATGTTGAGATTATCAAAAGCTTGGCTCTTTCAATCATTTTGCCCCAAGATATGGCGAAGGATGGTTTGAGTTAGAAAGTTGAAGTTATGAGAAAGAATTTTGGGTTGATGTGTTTGGGACTCTTAGCTTGGCCTTAACATCTATCAAATTTCCAAATACTAAGTCCTTAAGAGAATGCTTTATGAATTGGTCCTTCAAAAACATGTTTAAAAAGTTTTAGAAATTCATCAATCATTTCATTACTCGTTGACTTAGTGAAGATCATTGACTTCAAAAGTTTACCATGGTAAGCAAAAATGAATGAATTTCAAGCTTGTGTTTCTTTATGGATTCCAAGTTTTCATTGAATCGAAAAGTATGTTGGAAATGTAATGGCTATGTCTATTCATTCTCAATAACAATCACCAATGTTTTCAAAATTATTTTATTCTACCTACTTGGAAAGAAAAATATGCAAATTTCAAGAATCCTGATAACATCTCACATCCACAAATTATATATAGGAAACTTGGCCTATGGAGAAGCAGACTTCCATTGTTCAATAAGCTCTTGAGTCAAGGCACCACTATTGATGAGTTCTTCAACTTTTTCCTTCAATTGTCTACACTTTTCTGTTGAATGCCCAATTGCCCCGATGTGATATTCACATTTTCTATTTGGTTTATAACTCCTTGCTACTGGGTTTGGAGTTATTTTCAAAGGCATAGGTGCTAGATACTGGTTCTCTATTAGCAAAGACAATAGTTTAAAAATTGGAATTGGCAATCTCTCTACACCGTTTTTTAGCCTTCTTAGATTGTTTGGTAGGAAGGAAAGTGATTGAGGACAAAAGTTAGGTTGAAAACCATTTTGAGGAACTGACTTATAAGGATATGGACAAGAGTGGTGGGATTGTTGCATGGGGTATGGGTAATATGGGGTATAACTTTCATACTGCTTTTCATTAGTTACAACTTAAACATCTTGACTCTCATTATTAAATGTTGCACCTATCCTTGTATTTGCCTTTTTGATCTTCCCGCTTTTTATGGCATATTCAATTATCTCACCGAAGTACCATATCTGCAAAGTTTTTGGTGACATTACCAATCATTCTCTCATAGTATGGAGCCTTAAGTATATTGAAAAATAGAATTGTCATCTCTTTTCCGTAAGGGGAGGCTGAACCTGAGTGGCAATGTCTTGCCATCTCTGAACATATTCTTTAAAGCTCTCGTGAAATGAGCGGACATAAGAAAACGTGGATTGGATTTGAAGGGGGCTGAAACACAAAAGGACAAAAACAAAGATGATGAATGTCGTCTTCTGGAACCTAGACCCGAAGCCTAAAGAGACTCGAACCCAAAGGTATTGGACCTTGACCCTACGAATATGAATTCGAGAACCTAAGGTATAGCAATGGTGGATGGTGAAAAAGGAGGAGCCACAAGGAAGAAGACCTTGATAAGCTTAGTTGAGAAGGAACCCAAGACGAAGGCACACTCAAATTCTGAAATTCAAAAAAACTGATCTCCCCATCAATAGCGTTTACAAGGTATTTATAATAATACCTAGCACTTAAGCCCATAAACAAGTGGGCTGGAATTAATACCAACAGAAAATAAGACTAAACCCAAATTCATGCCTAAACCTAATTACATGAAATAAATAGTCCAAGACACAATAAGACTTAAATGTGGGCTATTCAAACATTTAACCCATCTTATTGTTAAGCTAAAGTAAGACAGTAAAGCATGCTCATGTCGTTTGGGCTTCCAAGCAAGTATAGATGTCTTGGGACTCTTCATGGAAGCTTCCTTGACGCTTTAATGATGCCAGAGCTTGTTGCATTAATGAAGCCAGGGCTTGTTGCGTCTTTTTGGCTTGAGCTCGGGTAATTGGACCTCCTTGGATGACCAATGGATCCTTAGCATCACGAACATCACGAGCAAGTGGATATCCATCATCTTGGTAGCCCTCTTCTCCATATTCTGTAAGAATAATCGATCAAGTGTCATATTCTTTACATGTTGATATTGAGCTATGAAGGCCCTCGCAAGATCCTTCTATGAATGGATAAGTCCTCTATCTAATTGGACATACCACCTTGCTGCGAACCCAATAAGGCTATCTTGAAAGCAGTGGATGAGCAACTTTTCATTGCGAGTATGCCCTACCATTTTTTGACAAAACATTGTAACATGGGCTAGTGGGCATTTAGTTCCATCATATTTTTCAAAGTCAAGGACTTTGAATTTTGTGGGTAGCACCAAATCAGGAACTAAACTCAATTTCTCCACATCAATGTTTCCATAAATAGTGCTCCCTTTGATTGTCCTCAATCTTACCTCTAACATATCACACATACGATGCATCCCCTCATGAGAACCTAGTTCAATTGCTTCCCTCCTAAACTTCTCTTGCTTGATGGGGTCCTCCATTTGGGGCTCCTCTCTAACGTTAGTGTCTTCATCAACTCCCTTCCCTTTTGCTAAGCTCATTGTCATCTCCATCATCTTGGCCATTTGTTCCCTAGACTCTTCTTGGGCTTTGATAATCTCTTGTTGCACCTTCTCTATCCCATCAATTCGTGCCAACTGCTCATTCTGCAATACTCTTGTTTGCAAACAAGTATTGTATGGGTGACTGGCAATTTTGATGGCCGAGATATCTTCTCACCTTTATTACTATAGTCTAAGTCAAGATGCCATGATATGCACATACAAACCTATGCATGAGATGCATGCTCAATTCATGTATGACCAAAAATGTCTAGATGTATAGGTGCAATGTTGAAATTTACATGTCATGCATTGTAAAATCAAATAGATGCATGTCATAATAAACCATTTCGTCTCCTAATTTATTTCTTTTTATTTTTTTGAAAAAGAATTTTCCTTTGTGTGTCCTAGCTATAGGTTATTTCTCCACATTAAGTTGGCAAGGCGTTATCTAAAGTTGGGCCTCTTAAGTCTTATTACATGCTGGGCTTTGAATAATTCAACCTTCTAAAAGTTCCTAGATTGCCCCTCACTGTTGTCTACATGGACTAGTAAGGCACCCTAATCCTCACCCATTACAGGCTTCAAACAGAAAAGGTTCAATCTGAGTGGAAGTATTTCACTGGCCTATATGGAGGTTATCACCTCACGAAGGCAAAGGTACTTTACTCCCCCCTAAAAAGGACAAGCCCGAGTTGAGGGCTAATGCATGCACATGCAAGCGAAATGTGTGTATTAAATGTCTTATGAAACTTAAAGCTTCTAGGCAAAATTTTGTTAACCTTAAACTATCTAATGGCCTGACTCTCTAAGTATCCCCAGTGGAGTCACCAAACTGTCATAACATATCAAGTTTTGGGAAAACCTAATAGCTAGACACAAAAATATGGAGTCGCCACCAACCATTCTAACCTAAGTGTGATTGGTCACCTATTCAAACTAAGGATAAGGCTTGGTCTACGTTAAAAGTTACTAGGATTCGAGAGTACGGTTACGTGTAGGGAAGGATTAGCACCCACACAATGCCCATCCTAAAATGGTACCAAATAATCTAAGGTTATCATAATTTTGCCTTTTTACTTTAATTTTGAGATAATTAAATATTGAAGAATCTTTTAAGTCTCCTCCATCAAGCTGGTTGGACAACTTAAAAGCTTTTCTCACCTCAAGAGTATTCAAGCAGGACCAATCGCCTTTCTTGAAGAGGCTCCGTCGTCAGATCATTTAAATACATTATGCAAACCCTATCTTGACTCCTACCCAAATTTTATTGCCCTTGATTTATTGTTGCATTTTTTTATTATTTAAACTTTTAATTTAATTATTTTAATAATTTTATTGTCTATTATAAATGAACATGAATTATTGAAAATTTTCCTCAAAACTTTCCATCAAGCTAGTAAGGCCTTAAAGAAATCCTCTCACCTTAGGAATCTTTTAAATAAATTACTCAAGCGCAATTCCCTTTTAGTTCCATCATTAGATTCATATTTATTCAAATTTAACGTAATTTTATTTAATTTTATTTTAATTCTTTTCTAATTTTTAATTATCTAATTCTAATTTATTAATTTAATTTTTATTCTTTAATTTTTTATAATGAACTTAGTTTTAATTTGCTAGTTTTCATTTTAATTTAATTTTTATTCTAATAATTTAATTTATTAATTTTTGGAAATGTCTTTTCTAATCTTCCATCAAGCTGGCAAGACTTAAAAGAACTCTCCTCACCTCAAGATATCTAAAAGTACTACTCAAGCGCAGTCCATTTAGAATTCTATCGTCGGATAATCTGTATTTCTTTCATTTCTGAATATGTTAATTTTTATAATTCTTAATTTCTAATTTGATTATTTATTCTTTTAATTGTAATCAATTTTAACTAACTCTTATTTCAATTTTTTAATAAATTTGAATTTTAAATATCGGAAATATCTTTTTAAATCTTCCATCAAGTTGGTAAGACTTAAAAAGAACCTCCTCACCTCAAGATCTCTGAGAGTATTACTCAATCGCAATGCCCTCAGAGTTCTGTCATCAGAATAATTTTGTTTGTTTGAATATTTGATATTATTTCATTTGATATTGTTTCTAAATGCGTTAATTTTACTAATTCTTAATTTCTACTTTTATTATTCATTACTTTCACAAACTTAATTTTCATTAATTATGATTTTAATTTGATTTTTTTATTTTTATAATGAATTTTAACAATTAAATATTGAAAATATCCTTTTAAATCCTCCATCAAGTTGGTTAGACTTAAAAGAAATCTCCTCACCTCAAGATCTCTAAAAGTATTACTCGATCGCAATCCTCTCAGAGTTCCATCGTCGGAATGATACTTATTTATTTAAACTTTATAATTTTAATTGATCAAGCAAATTTTTTTTTAACATTTCAATTCTAGAATTTTCACCTTATAAATTTATTTATGTAGCTGTCATTATTATAAATCTTATTAACTCAGACATGACAACCCAATAAAATCTATTTTTAAGACCACAAATATTTAGGTCGGTACATAAAGCTTGAAGATGTCCCAAGTACAGGAAACACTACAATCAATCTTGCCAAGCAAATTGAATAAATATATATAATACATACATGTCAGCACCAAAAGCCAAAGGATAAAATAGAAAAACAAAAAATAAATGATAACAGGTTAACAATATAAAAGAAAAAGTCACTTTTAGCAAACCTGTATAGTGAACGACGGCTACAATCAACTGTATAGTGAATGATGGCACTTTCTCTTTTCTTTGTTTCTTCACTCTTTCTCTTTTAACGTTAATGGCAGCCTAGTGTTTGATGATTAACAGCACACGAATTCCCACACATCAAATGCTTCACGATTTCTAGTTCTCCTCCAACCTGTACTACACAGCTACGATCTGGTTTTTAAGCAGGCTTTGGTTCAATGCAGGAATGATGAAGATGATGAACAAAGCTGTGAGGTCACAAGGAACTTTGATGCAAGGCAGCAGTGCAAGGTGCACAAGCTTGATGTGAGCGAGGGACTGGACTCAATTTGATACTCGGGCAAGAACAGAAAAAAATCAGGGGCGAAGGCAATTTGCAGAATAATCCCAGTGTAGGAAGGAGATCCCCTTTATCCTCCCTGTCGTGTGTCTATATAGGCTTAGCAATTTATCAATTTAAGAAGATGTTTTAATGCCTAGAATCAGCTCTCATAAATTTTAATTTTTGTTGCCGTATATTTTACTTTGGTAATTAATTTCTGAATATTTTCACTGAGGTATAATTCCCTTCCTAATTGATTCTCTTTCTGAAAATCTTCATCCTTCAAAATTATCTCTGATTTAATTTCTTTTCAATTTTTGTCCAGATTTTATTTTAATTTTTTCTTTAATTTCCAAATCAGATTTTTGACTTTTCCTTATGTTGAGATCTTGATTTTCCTTTCCTAGTTTCCTACGCCAAAATCCATTAACTAAGTCCAAAATCATAGTTTCAAGTCCAAAAATCAAATTAAACCCAAACCAAAGGTGTAACTAAAAGAACATTAAACTCATATTAAAATTCATTTAGTTTCAAACTTTGATTAAAAATAACCCGATAAGCCTAATAATATTTAAGACCCAAACAAAAGGGGTTTCTACAGCAACTCTTGAAAGAAAATTAAAGGAACGGGTTTTAAGCTTTTGCCAAAAAAAAAAACCAACCCTTCAATGTGTTATGGAAGCAACAAAGGGAGATGATATAGACAGGAAAGACGATAGCTACATTAAGGCATAGACTGAGCTGGTAGCTAGAAACAAGTTGAGTATAGAGCTAGAAGTTGAGAATGGAGCTAGATATAGCCATATGCAAGCTGAAGCTGAGAACTGAAGCTCATGAATAAGGACAAAGGAGAGCATAACGGCTACTCATTTGCTATTTTAGAGGATCATTTGTTATGGGATCATGTGTCACATGTTACTATTTAATTTGTATTTCCTTCATTGTTTTATTTTTATTTGTCAGTAGTATATTAGCAATTGTGTGTGCTCATACAAAAGGGATGAATTGTAATGAGCTAAGCATGAAACGAAATACAACTTTCTCTCTATTCTTTTTTTCCCCTTTTTTTCTGCTTCTCTTTGCCCTTTCTGTACCTCATGTACCTTCATTCATTCTTGAATCACCAACATACATAGTTTGTGACAAATTCTGGTATCAAAGCAGCTAAAGATCCATCATCCAAAGCCAGGAAAACACCATAAATCGAAAGCTATGGTGGAAGTGACCAGTTTCAACATTTTACATAAGCAAGTGCAAGCGTTACAAGCTCAACTAGAAGCAATGAAGATAGTGAACGAAAATGTTACTCTATCGTGGGAAAAACAAAGAATGGGCATTGAAGCCAGACTTGCTGAGAGTTAAAGCTATATTAGCAAAATTCTGGAAATTTTGACTCAAAAAGATGCTCACCAACTTGAAGCAAGGAGCTTATAGTCTATCCATGGGTTACCAACGACGAGGGAAGGTAAGAGCCTTATAGAAGTTACTATTATTGATTAACATGGGAAGTATTGCTACAAAACGGATGATCCTAGCATATTATCTTAGCCTAGGTTGAATTTTTTTTTTCAAAAATGGCGAATTTGCCTTAAGAGCCTATTTGAATGCATTTTCTCTTAAGTAAAAGATTGAATTGCCAATGTTTAAAGGGAGTAATCTTAAAGGCTGGATAAGGAAATGCCAGAAGTATTTTTGCCATTTTTAATGTGGCTATGCAACAAAAACTAGAAGTAGCAGATATGTATTTGGCTAGAAAGGCAAAAGTGTGGTTTGATAGGTACCTCATGCTTAAACTAAGGGCTACATGGTAGGAGTATTGATATTTGCCAAAGGTTTTGTGATAAAACATGTTCTGATATAGTTAAAGAGTTCAACAAATTAGCTCAAAAACAATTGTAGAAGAATACCAGGAGAAATTTGAGGAACTCAAGCCTTACATGCTTCAGTCTAATCCCGATTAGAATGAACTGTACTTTATAGTTGGTTTTGTTAGTGGTTTAATGGAAGAATTGAAGCCAAGAGTTAAAGCCAGTGAGCCTAACAATTTGGCTAATACTTACAGGCAAGTAAAGCTACATAAGTTGTCCTTGGAAATTGAAAACAAGAGGCACAAATTCATGGTGAAACCAAACCCTATAAACACTTAAACCAACCCAAGGATTTCATACACACCCTAGAATTTATTCTAAAAGAACCTCTATAATCGAATACTCCAACTTTTGTTCTATGTGTAGGGAAAAGTACTATCTAGGGCATATTTGTAAGACCAACCAGCTTAACCTTATCACAAATGATGAATCTAGGGAAGACAAGGACGATAAATGGGAGACAATAGAAGAGGCTAGACAAAAATCTACAAAAGATCATGAAATGGATAAAGATAATTTAAAGAATTCAATAAATTCCTTGACAAGCAGTGTTGAACATAGCACCTTTAGAATTCAGGGTAGCATCAAAGGTAGGCCCATTAATGTTTTGGTGGATGGTGGCAGCACTCACAATTTTGTCACTCCACAAATGGCTAGAGGAGGAGTAGAAGTTATATAGACCACTCCACTAGCTATTACTATGGCTAATATAGATAAGCTATACAGCAATGCTAAGTGCAAACAACTAGAATGGATGATGAAAGAGCATGTATTTACTCATGATCTCAGGGTATTACCAATGGGAGGTAGTGATGAGGTATTAGGGGTAGGTTGGATGAAGAAGTACAGCCCTTTGGTGTTTGACTTTAACAGACTATCCTTGTCATTTCCTAAAGATAGCCAACAGGTAACTTTGAGAGGGGTTCTAATAATCCTAGCTTGAAGCTTATTTCTGGGGAAAGAATGCAGAAGCTTGTGGACATGGATCTAGAAGTGTTAAGAGAATTTTATATGATCGATGTTGATTATGATAGCAATACCACCCCTCCTCGTTGGAACCACTACTAAACTCTATAAAGATGTTTTTCAAAAACCAACTAGATTACCACCTCAAAGAACTCATGACCATACTATCACTCTTAAACCTGATGCTATACCAATCAATTTCAGGCCATATAGGTTCCCATATCACCAAAAAATAGAAGTGGAAAAGTAGATAGTTGAAATGTTAATTATATCCAACATCCAAACTAACAAGAGCCCATTTGCTTCACCATGCTTGCTAGTAAGGAAGAAGGATGGAACCTAAAGTCTTTGTATTGACTATAGGCAATTAAATGCCATGATAGTCAAGAATAGTTTCCTTATTCCAGTAGTTAAAGATCTTCCCAAATAAACTAAGGGGTGCTTCATTCTTCTTAAAGATTGACCTTAGGTCAGGTTATTGGCAAATTAGGGTAAAAGAAGAAGTTATTCCTAAAACAACTTTCAAAACTCATATAGGCCATTATGAATCTAGGGTAATGACTTTTGGGCTTACAAATGCCCCTGCCACGTTCCAAGGTTTGATGAATAAAGTGTTTGCTCCCTATCTGAGGAGGTTTGTACTAGTGTTTTTTTTATGTAAACTTGTTTATAACCCAAACCTCTCTAGTCATACAAAGCATCTAAATACTATCTTAAAGACCCTGAGGTTGAACAAACTACATGCCAAGAATAGCAAATGCTTCTTTGGCCAAAGAAAGGCAAAACATTTGGGGCACATTATCTCTGCAAATGGAGCGGCGAGTAATCCCTCCTAAATTTAGGCCATGCTACAATGGCCTCAACAAAAATTTTTGAAATCCTTGAGTGGATTCTTGGGACTTACTAGATATTGCAAAAAATTTATAAAGGGATATGGCCTGATCAGTAGGACACTCACTAGTATGCTTGAGAAAGATAGTTTTCATTGGACTCCTAAGGGTGTTGGAGCCTTTAATTCACTCAAGCAAGTAATGAATACTGTCGTAACGATTTTCTTCCGGGACTCGATCGCTAGACTATTTTGGAAGAAAACAAAGAGGAGTCGCCACCAATCTTTTTTGACTAGGTGTGATCGGCCACCTAAAATTATTTATCTTTTTAATAAAATCATAAAATTAATTAAGTTTTATCAAAAAAAATTTTTTGGTCTGTGAAAACAAAGTTTGGGTTCGAGAGTTCGGTTACGCGTGTGGAAGGATTAGCACCCCCACAACGCCCGTTAAAAAACGGTACCACTTAATCATATATTAACCCTTTGATCTTAATTAAATGGTCTTAATCAAATATTTAAAAGAACTTTATTTATTTCGAAATCATTTTGTTATTTGTTTTATTTTTGAAATATTTAAATTTATTTTTTAGTTGTAATAAATGAAAATCTTTTTTATTGAAAATTATTCCGAAGTACCCCAATACTTCTGGTAGCATTTCGAATAATTTCCTCACCTAGAGATTTCTTAAGAATCGCTACTTGCGATTTCTATAGAATCCTATCATCAAGAGATTCGCACTTATTTTGAAATTTCATGAGTGCAAATGATGCAACCAAAATAGATATGATGCACATGAGAAATATTTTATTTTATTTTATTTTTATTGTCTTTTATATTTATATTATTGTTTTCGAAATTTATTGATTTTATAAAATTTTATTTTTTATTGAAAAATCATACTAAATATTCCAATACGCTGGTAACATTTAGCAGATTTCTCTCACCTAGAGATCAGTTAGGAATCACTACTTGTGAATTCCATAACATCCCATCATCGGACATTATTTATATCTTATTTATTTGTTTTACTCTTTATTTTGAAGTCTTGTTCATTTGTTTGTTTAAAATATTTATTTATTTATTATTGTTAGTTTATTTCATATAAGTGGGTTATATAGAAATCTTAATATCGAACTAAAATTATTTGAAAACCCCAATACGCTGGTAATATTCAAATATTTTATTTCGACCCTAAGAATAATCAAAGAATCACTACTTGTGATTTTTAAGGAATCCTATCATCGGGGACCTTTTATATTTAAGATGTGTATTTATATTTATTTATTTATTTAAATTCCTAAATTTTTACCTATTTAAAAGTTTTTTTACTTCCATTCACTTACTATTTTCTTGTATTTACCTATTTTTTTATATTATTATTTTTATTACCATTTTTATATTTATTTTTTTTATTCTAAGACATCTTATTAATATTTTCTTTATATCGGAATAAAATCATTTGAATGTCCCAATACGCTGGTGACATTAAAGATTTTATTTCGATCCTAAGGATTGTCAAAGAATCGCTACTTGCGATTTCTAAGGAATCCTATCACCGGAAAAATCCCTTATTAATAATTTTATAAATAATTCATTTCCCTTTTTTAATTACTTCTTAATTGTTTTATAAATCCCACATTAAAAAATATTTTTTTTATTATTTAAAATATACATACACATAGATGTACATACAAATGACTTAATATAATGAATGTCCTAAGGATAATAGAATGTATTGTTATTGTTTATTCTCTATGAATGCAGAACCGACAAAAGTAAATATGTATAAAATATATACCTCAATGACTTGAAACCAACACCATGGCATTAACAGTGAGTCTTCTTCTTCCCCTTTGCTTCTTTTCTTTGCTTTACTCAAAATAGAGTATAAGCATGATGCAAGACAGAAGCGTGGAGCAGGGCGCGAGAGGCTTGGCGTGGCAACAGCGGCAAGGGGAGTCGGGCAGCAACTTACAGCAGCGGTAGTGAACCAATGGTGCAGCAGGGAAGCAACGGTGATACAGTAGCAGTGGCATGATTTGGATGATGGAGAAACAGGGACGGAAAGTTTAAGAATAGGTGGTCGTAGTGGACGAGATGAAGATGATGATGAAACAAAAATGCAGAGCAACTCTGCACACATAAAAGATGGTAGACAGCAGCGGTGCAAGCAGGAAAATAGTGGTAGCAGTGGCACAGCAAAGGGGAGGTGCGACGCAGCAGTGAGCAAGGCAGCAACAAGGACAGTGCACGAAGGCTTGAGAGTGCAGGAATCGGTATTGGCAATAACGAAGAATGCGGAAATGGGGTGGGTTGACGCACAAGAAAACTCTATTGCAATGCAAAGATAACTGTAAAAAAAATGTAGAACAAAGTTTTTTTTTTGGACTCATCTGCTCCCCCCTTTTCTGTGTAAAAAACCCTTCCCTTTTATAACCATGTAGCCCCTCTTTATTTAGGAAAGAAAAATCTTGATTTTAATGTATTAACCCCATGATTAGGGAATTTTTATTTTGTCATTTATTTTTTATTCGACCTATCTTTTTATTCCTTTTTTCATTGTATTATTTTTGGTAATTTATTTTTAGCTTTTATTGCATTTAATTATTTCCTTTTTTGCATGATCTATTTTCCTTTTATTGACTTATTCATATTTGGTCTAAATCTCTCAAGTCAACCTTGGCTTAAATTTACATGATGCGTGGGCATTGAAGAATGAGTTTAATTTATTTATTATTATTTTTTTATTTTTTTGCTTGTTTTTTCAATTTTTTTTAATTAAAGTTCTTCGGACAAAATTCGATGTCTACAGCTACCCCTCTTTGCACATTGCTGAGAATCAGGAATAGGGCAAAGACTTTAGACAACAATTTTGTCTAAAGTCATTTTTTTTTATTTTTTTGGGAAAATTCAATTTTGATTCTCGAAAATAATACCTTGACTCCATACCAAGGCTCGACCTACGAGAACAATGGATTCGATTTGAAACATATAATATCTTGACTCCCTATTAAGACTTGATCCACTTTGAAAAGCTGAATTCGATTTTGAAACACATGATACCTTGACTCCCTACCAAGGCTCAATCCACCTTGAAAAGCTGAATTCAATTTTGAAACACATGATACCTTAACTCCCTACCAAGGCTCGATCCACCTTGAAAAAGTGAATTCGACTTTAAAACGTAATACCTTGACTCCCTACCAAGGCTCGATTCACTTTGAAAAAGTGAATTCGACTTTAAAACCTAATACCTTGACTCCCTACCAAGGCTCGATTCACTTTGAAAAAGTGAATTCGACTTTAAAACCTAATACCTTGACTCCCTACCAAGACTCGATCCCCTTTGAAAAAGTGAATTCGATTTTGAAACACAATACCTTGACTCCCTACCAAGGCTCGATCCACTTTGAAAAAGTGAATTCGATTTTAAAATGTAATACCTTGACTCCCTACCAAGGCTCGATCCATTTTAGGAAAATGAAATTGAATTTTGACACATAATACCTTGACTCCCTACCAAGGCTTGATCCACTGTGAAAAAGTGAATTCAACTTTGAAACATAATACCTTGACTCCCTACCAAGGCTCGATCCACTTCGAAAAAGTGAATTCGATTTTGAAACACATGATACCTTGACTTGCTACCAAGGCTCAATCTATTTTAGAAAAGTGAATTCGATTTTGAAACACAATACCTTGATTCCCTACCAAGGCTCGATCCACTTCGAAAAAGTGAATGAATTTTGACACATAATACCTTGACTCCCTACCAAGGCTCGATCCACTATGAAAAAGTGAATTCGATTTTGAAACACATGATACCTTGACTCCATACCAAGGCTCGATCCACTTTGAAAAAGTGAATTCGATTTTGAAACACATGATACCTTGACTCCCTACCAAGGCTCCATCCACTTCGAAAAAGTGAATTCGATTTTGAAACATAATACCTTGACTCCCTACCAAGGCTCGATCCACTTCGAAAAAGTGAATTCGATTTTGAAACACATGATACCTTGACTCCCTACCAAGGCTCGATCCACTTTGAAAAAGTGAATTCAATTTTGAAACATAATACCTTGACTCCCTACCAAGGCTTGATCCACTGTGAAAAAGTGAATTCGATAAGAGAAATTTTGTTTTTTTAGAGAAATTCACATATTTGGAACAAAGAAAATATTCCATGATTCACAAAAATTTTGAGATTCGCATCTAGAAAAACTTGAAGATTTACATCCTAAGAGATTCACATCTAGACTTGAAGATTCACATTCTAAGAGTTTCACATCTTGACTTGAAAGTTCACATTTTAAGAGTTTCTCATCTTGACTTGGAGATTCACATCCTAAGAGTTTTCCATCTTGACTCGGGGATTCACATCCCAAGAGTTTCACATTTTGACTCAAAGATTCGTATTATAAGAGACTCCCATCTTAAATGTAAGATTCACATCCTAACTGGAAGATTCGCATTCTAAGAGTTTCTCATCTTGACTTAAAAGTTCACATTTCAAGAATTTCTCATTTTGACTTGGAGATAAGAGTTTCCCATCTTGAGTTGAAGATTCACATCCCAAGAGTTTCACATCTTGACTAGAAGATTTGCATTCTAAGAAATTCAAATCTTGACTAGAAGATTCACATTCCAAGAGTTTCTCATCTTGACTTGGAGATTCACATCCTAAGAGTTTCCCATCTTTATTCAGAGATTCACATCCCAAGAGTTTTTCATCTTGACTCGAAGATTTGCATTCTAAGAGATTTACATCTTAACTGGAAGATTTGCATTATAAGAGATTCACATCTTGACTAGAAGATTCACATTCTAAGAGTTTCACATCTTGACTCGAACATTCATATCCTAAGAGTTTCGCATCTTTAGAATTTCACATCTTGACTTTGAGTTTCTCATCCTAAGTGTTCATTGGTTTTGTAAGTCGAATCTAGAAGACCAAAGTCTTATCATGCATCAATTTTACAATATAGCCAACTAAATCTCATTTACTCATAAATCTAATTTCACTGGGCTTGAAACCACCCAACGATGCCAGCGATATTAGACTTAAAGTCTTGTCATGACTGCACCATTTTTCTTTAAAGAATGATTTTCTTGCTCTTTAAGGAACAGCTAACCCCATTGCATTCCTTATTCATTCATTTTCTTTTTTATCTTTTATTTTTTCAATGATGCAAATGCAAAATGCATGCCCTTAAAAAAAAATCTATCACAATGATGATAATGCAAATGCTTTCTTGAAATATGCCCCAATGTAATAGTTAAAAACCATGATGCATATGTCTTTTAGAATGATGTGAATACCTAAATGACAGAAGTCTCCTTTTTCTTAAAATTTCTCTCTTTTTTTCGGTGCCGAAAATCCATGGCTTTCTTCATTAGGATCGTTTCTTCTTCTCACAAAGATTCTCTTCTTTATTTCCCATCTCGTTCGTAGAAGCACATATGTAAGCCACATTCAACACTTGCTCTATTTTTGTATATGGCCCTTTGTCATCTTTAGAATCTTTTCCAAAGTAATGCCAAAGATTTTTATGTATAATTGTCATTTATTTATTATCATTCCAATTCCATGACAAATGCAGTTTAGTCACCAATTTCCTCAATCCATTTTGGGAAAGTATGAACATTAGAAAGCTTGGGAGAATAAAGAAAAGTAGGAACAAACTTAATAAAGTACAATAAGAAATTGGGCAATTCAGAGTGGATAACAGTGATAGGTTCTCAATTAAGAAACTGGATAATTTAAAGCAAAAGACAATGATAGGTTCTCAATGAAAAAATCAGACAATTTTGACAAACTAGTCAGGATTCTTTGAAAAATCTATTCAATTGACATTCTCGATCAAATTGAGTTGCCCCCTACACCATGAGATTCTCAAATGATGCTGGTTCTCTTTATGTCAAACCATCTTCCCAAATCTTCAACTAGATTATCGTTCTTTTGACTCAAACTGCCCTTTCAGGTTTTCAATTTGAGCCTCCCCTTTTATCCTTCTTTTTTTTTTCTTTCTTTTTTTTCTTTTTTTGTCTTTTCTTTCTTTTTTTCATTTCCTCATTCATTATCTTTATTTTTTTTTCAACATCACTAATATTCCCAACAAACTAATCACAGTCTTGTTGTTTCTTGATGACATCATAAGTATGTACAAGTTCAATGCATGATTCTCCAATTTCAAGTATTCGCATTTGATCAAAATGGACTTTTAAGGCACGTAATGTAGGCTCTGGTGATGGGTTATGAAAAAAAAATGGATATAATCAGGCTCAAAATTTGTTTCTTTGAGGGTAAAAAACCAAAGGATCATTTGTCATCATGCAAAGCATGCTTGCTACTTTGCCTTAATTGATTTTTATTTTCATCATTTTCTCTTCTTCTTCCATTTTTGTTTTTCTTTTTTTTTTCAACTTTTCATTTTCACCCATCCTCTTCCTTTTTTTTTAACAAGAGGACTCAAACATCAAAGGGTATTTTCTCTTAAGATTTTTCATGACTCATGACCTGAATTTCTTTATTTGTCAACAGGTTCTTTTTTTGCAAAATTTGCCCCTCAATGTGAAGGGTGATCCTTGGTGGGTTTGTTTTGAAAAAAAGCATGATAGGCTCAATAGGGGTGGCAAAGGGATAATTTTACTCATGCACGAAGGATAGATCAAAGACGGCCATTTCTCATCTCAAATGTAAATACTCTTATTGAAGAACATTTATTGAACAAGAACAACACAATGGATACAAGAGCTTCACTTCTTTCTCATTTCATGTGATTTAAACTTCTCCTGATAGGAGCTATCGCTTTATTGCTTCAACAATTTTAGCAATTTAAGGGACAAGAATGATCATTGACTTTGCCAATAGAAATAGAATTTTCAAAATAAAATCTCAGACTATCGTCATAATTGACTGCTCATTCAGTTTTTGGAAGTTAAGTGTGGCTGAAATACAAAGAGATGAAAACAAAGATTTGTATGGAAGAGGATATGTAGTGCAAGTGCATTTGTCATTTTATTCAAATGATAATAGATAAACTAGCCCATGCATAAAAATTTCCCTGAAGCTTATGGGCGTAAGCATTTAAGGAATTACTTTAGAATAAGAACTCAAAAGTGACAACAACTTTGGCCTTTTCCCATAGAACACTTACCCTCCAAAATTTATGCCTGTTTGTAGCGAAAGGCTCCCACCGACAACAAGTCAGCATTGATCAAACTCTGCACCTTGTATTTAAAAGCAAGGCGAGTCTCTATGGAGTGGCCTGCATTCCCATAATGATAGTCGCATCGAGCAGTGACATCATACCATTGAGGATATGGATGTTTTAATGGTTTTAGGTGCAACAAGATTATCTCTCATCAATTGTGGAAATAACTCTGTATAGGTCATAGGAATTGGGTCCATAGAGATTCTCCCTTGATTGTTCCTTGCCCTTTTTTGACTACCCACCGGTTTTGTTTGATTGAGTAGGGACTTGAAAATTTGATTGCCAACTTGGGTGATAAACAAAAGGACTATGGGTAGTGTTGTCTATAGTTGGATAATAAGGATATGGGTGATGTGTAATATAGGATTGAAAAGGAACGGAACTCCTTGGTGGTTGATTTTCAATGGTAACAGCTTGTGTTTCTCCCTCCTTCCTCTTATTTGCCCCAACTCTATTTGAAGCAGAAGCATCCTCAATTTTACCACTCTTAATGGCATTCTCTATCATTTGTCCAGAAATTACCAAGTCAGCAAATTTTTTTGTAGCACTCCCCACAAGCCTATCATAATACGGTGATGGCAACGTATTGACAAACAATACCGTGGTTTCCTTCTCAGTAAGGGGAGGCTGCACTTGAGATGCGAGGCTGGCATACTCCTTGAAACTTTCAGAAGGCTTCATTTCCATATTCTGCAAAGACAATCTATCTGGTGTCATGTCAGTCATGTGCTTATATTGGGACAAGAAGGCTTTTGCCAGGTCATTCCACTTGCGAACATGACTTCGATCTAGCTGATTGTACCACTTTGTTACTGTTCCAGTTCAACTATCTTAGAAGCAATGAATGAGCAACTTATCATTATTTGTATACCCAGACATCTTTCGACAAAACATAGTGATGTGAGCTACTGGGCATGTGGTCCCATCGTATCTCTCAAATTCAAGTACTTTAAATTTCAATGGAATTACTAGATCTGGGACCAAACTAAGCTCATTAGCATCTATATTTCCAAAGAAATCCATTCCTTCAATTGCCCTTAGCCTTTCATCCAATAGTTCATATTTTTGTTGTGACTCGCAACTTTCTTTCCTCAACTTTTCTTGCTCCATGGGATCATGTAGATTTGAAACAAAAATAGGATCAACAAGGCTAGATCTCGAGTGTTGTCCTCGGTCGAGTTGTTAATTCACAAAAACATGAGCTGGGGGATAAGCTCTTTGGGAAGTTCGAGTTTGAGGGGCTATAAACTCCAATGGGTACAGTAGATTCTCTCTCATAGGTTGAGGCTCATCTCTTGATCCTTCCGTGACCTCTTTGCCTTTCATCAAAGTCATCATCATCTCCATCATCTTCGACATTTGCTTCTGAGATTCTTCTTGAGATTTAGCTAGCTCTTGTTGAATTCTTTCCATCTTTTCCATTCGCTCAAAATGTTCATTTTCCATGGCTTTGGTCTTTGATTGAGTACTGTAACGATGTCGAATTAGTGGTTTAGAATGCGGTGGCTTCTTTATTTCGGCACCTCTGACATTTGTTTACCACAATTTAGAGCATATTATTATTTGAAATTGTGCCATAAAAGAAAAGACTATTAAAATCATCCCAATACGCTGGTGAGGATTTTAAAAATCTTAACTTTTTACTTCCAAGATTTGATGTCATTACTTATGATCACCAAAAATTTTCATAAGTGGGCATAAGATGAAATGTATGCATGCTAAATGTATGTATGTGCATGAAATTCAATAGCTATTGTACATGTGATGAGATGCATATATCAAGTTTAAAATCTTACAAAAACACCCTCTTTTTTTTTTGAGAATATGCATACTATTGAAATCACAAATAAAATTGAATGAGAAGGTTTTTATTTATTTTATTTTTTTCACAATTTCAATATTCACTTTATTATATTTCCCATAAAGGTGTTACATAAAAGTATTCATTCATGTGCCATAATTTAAGGTAACCCCCACAAAAGGCTGGTATGGCTCTAGCTAAGGTTAGTTTCTCTATGGCTCAGTACATGCTTGGTTTAAGTCTCTAAAGGGTAAAAGGTTCTCAAATTGTTCCTTACTGACGTCCACACTAGACTAGTAAGGCACCCCAATCCTCACCCATGACAGGCTATAAACGGAAAGAGTTCAACTTGAGTGAGAGTATTTCGCTTGCCATTCGGAGGTTATCACCTCACGAGAGCAAAGGTACTGTACTCTCTCCTAAAAGGGACAAACCCGGGTGTAGGGTTGATGTATGCAATGAATATGTCATGTATGCAAAGGAACAAAATTTAAAGTGCATCCCAACAAAATGCAAATGATAAAGATGATTCACACATTTTTTTGTTTGTATTTTTTTAATTATTTTTTTATGAAAAGTTTTATTGAATATTTATTAAGACCATTAACTAAGATTTTGGATAAAACATGATTAATCATGGTTCGACTCTCTAATGTCCCCAATGGAGTCGCCAAGCTGTCGTAACGATTTTCGTCCGGGACTCGATCACTAGACTACTTTAGAAGAACACAAAGAGGAGTCGCCACCAATCTGTTTTGACTAGGTGTGATTGGCCACCTAAAATTATTTATCTTTTTAATAAAATCTTAAAATTAATTAAGTTTTATCAAAAAAAAATTTTTGGTTTGTGAAAACAAAGTTTGGGTTCGAGAGTTCGGTTACGCGTGGAGAAAGATTAGCACCCCCACAATGCCCGTTAAAAAACGGTACCACTTAATCATATATTAACCCTTTGATCTTAATTAAATGGTCTTAACCAAATATTTAAAAGAACTTTATTTATTTCGAAATCATTTTGTTATTTGTTTTATTTTCGAAATATTTAAATTTTAGTTTTTTTTTTGTAATAAATGAAAATCTTTTGTATTGAAAATTATTCCGAAGTACCCCAATACTTCTGGTAGCATTTTGGATAATTTCCTCACCTAGAGATTTCTTAAGAATCGCTACTTGCGATTTCTATAGAATCCTATCATCAAGAGATTCGCACTTATTTTGAAATTTCATGAGTGCAAATGATGCACACAAAATAGATATGATGCACATGAGAAATATTTTATTTTATTTTATTTTTATTGTCTTTTATATTTATATTATTGTTTTCGAAATTTATTGATTTTATAAAATTTTATTTTTTATTGAAAAATCATACTAAATATTCCAATACGCTGGTAACATTTAGCAGATTTCTCTCACCTAGAGATCAGTTAGGAATCACTACTTGTGAATTCCATAACATCCCATCATCGGACATTATTTATATCTTATTTATTTGTTTTACTCTTTATTTTGAAGTCTTGTTCATTTGTTTGTTTAAAATATTTATTTATTTATTATTGTTAGTTTATTTCATATAAGTGGGTTATATAGAAATCTTAATATCGAACTAAAATTATTTGAATACCCCAATACGCTGGTAATATTCAAATATTTTATTTCGACCCTAAGGATAATCAAAGAATCACTACTTGTGATTTCTAAGGAATCCTATCATCGGGGATCTTTTATATTTAAGATGTGTATTTACATTTATTTATTTATTTATTTAAATTCCTAAATTTTTACCTATTTAAAAGTTTTTTTTACTTCCATTCACTTACTATTTTCTTGTATTTACCTATTTTTTTATATTATTATTTTTATTACCATTTTTATATTTATTTATTTTTTATACTAAGACATCTTATTAATATTTTCTTTATATCGGAATAAAATCATTTGAATGTCCCAATACGCTGGTGACATTAAAATTTTATTTCGATCCTAATGATTGTCAAAGAATCGCTACTTGCGATTTCTAAGGAATCCTATCATCGGAAAAATCCCTTATTAATAATTTTATAAATAATTCATTTCCCTTTTTTAATTACTTCTTAATTGTTTTATAAATCCCACATTAAAAAAATATTTTTTTATTATTTAAAATATACATACACATAGATGTACATACAAATGACTTAATATAATGAATGTCCTAAGGATAATAGAATGTATTGTTATTGTTTATTCTCTATGAATGCAGAACCGACAAAAGTAAATATGTATAAAATATATACCTCAATGACTTGAAACCAACACCATGGCATTTACAGTGAGTCTTCTTCTTCCCCTTTGCTTCTTTTCTTTGCTTTACTCAAAATAGAGTATAAGCATGATGCAAGACAGAAGCATGGAGCAGGGCGCGAGAGGCTTGGCGTGGCAGCAGTGGCAAGAGGAGTCGGGCAGCAGCTTACAGCAGCGGCAGTGAACCAACGGTGATACAGTAGCAGTGGCGTGATTTGGATGATGGAGAAACAGGGACAGAAAGTTTAAGAATAGGTGGTCGTAGTGGACGAGATGAAGATGATGATGAAACAGAAATGCAGAGCAACTCTGCACACATAAAAGATGGTAGACAGCAGCGGTGCAAGTGGGAAAATAGTGGTAGCTGTGGCACAGCAAAGGGGAGGTGCGACGCAGCAGTGAGCAAGGCAGCAACAAGGATAGTGTAAGAAGGCTTGAGAGTGCAGGAATTGGTATTGGCAATAACGAAGAATGCGGAAGTGGGGTGGGTTGACGCACAAGAAAACTCTATTGCAATGCAAAGATAACTGTAAAAAAAATGTAGAACAAAGTTTTTTTTTTGGACTCATCTGCTCCCCTCTTTTCTGTGTAAAAAACCCTTCCCTTTTATAACCATGTAGCCCCTCTTTATTTAGGAAAGAAAAATCTTGATTTTAATCTATTAACCCCATGATTAGGGAATTTTTATTTTGTCATTTATTTTTTATTTGACCTATCTTTTTATTCCTTTTTTCATTGTTTTATTTTTGGTAATTTATTTTCAGCTTTTATTGCATTTAATTATTTCCTTTTTTGCATGATCTATTTTCCTTTTATTGACTTATTCATATTTGGTCTAAATCTCTCAGGTCAACCTTAGCTTAAATTTACATGATGCATGGGCATTGAAGAATGAGTTTAATTTATTTCTTATTATTTTTTTATTTTTTTGCTTGTTTTTTTATTTTTTTTAATTAAAGTTCTTCAGACAAAATTCGGTGTTTACAAATACTGCATCTGTCCTTACACTACCTGACTTTACGAAACCAGTCTGTTTAGAGACTAATGCTAGCAATACTAGAGTGGGAGTGGTGTTTTCTCAAAAAGCAAGACCCATTACATACCTTAGCAAAGCTCTTAGACCAAAGCACACTGATTTGTCCATCTATGAGGAAGAGTATATAGCCATTTTGATGGTAGTAACCAAATAGAGACACTATATATAAAAGGGTCTTTTATCATAAAAACCAATCATGAGGCATTGAAGCATCTATTAGAATAGAAGCTTACAACCACCATACAGAGAAAAATTCTAACAAAACTATTGGGATTAGACTATACCATCCTATATTGGAAAGGTAAGACCAATCCAGTGGCAAATGTATTGTCTTAACAGTATGAAGACGAAGACTAGTGCTAGGAAATGCATGCCACTACCATTATACCACAATGGGTCCAAGATATAGAAACTAGTGATATTGGAGATCATTCTATTTAGGAATTGATCACAACATTAATTGAGAACCCTTCCTCTAATCCAAACTACTCATTCAATATTGGAATCTTAAGATATTAAGGCAAGGTACATGTTGGTAACAATAGCTCAATTAAGGAGAAAGTGATATAATATATGACGCATCTCAAACGGCACATTTAGGCATGCAGGCCACTTACTATAGAGTGAGACTCTATTTCTTTTAGCCAAACTTGAAGAAATAGGTGTAAAAGTTTTTCCAGCAATGTGATACTTGTCAAAGGAACAAAGCAAAAGGTGTTGCATACACACAATTGTTACGGACCATTTCCATTCCTAAATAAGGTTGGGAGGTTATCATTATGGACTTCACAGAGGGCTTGCCCACATCTTAGAAGTTGAACAACATCTTAGTAGTCATTGACAAACTAACTAAGTATGCTTATTTTGTAGCCCTTTCCCACCCTACACAGCCTTGGAGGTAGCCTGGTCATATCTTAACCAAGTTTACAAGCTGCATGGAGCTCATAAAGTTGGTATATCTTACAGGAATAAAATATTCACAAGTCTATTCTAGTGGGAACTAATGAAATTATTGGGAACCAGTGTCGAACTTAGCACAACATACCATCTAAAGTCAGATGAGACATCAGAGAGGTTGAAACAACGTGTGGAGTATTACCTAAGGTGTATAAGTTTTCTGAAGCCAAGAACATAGTCCCAATGGCTCTTTTTAGTTGAATGGTGCTACAACACCAACCATCACACAACCTTAGCAATGTCTCATCTCGAAGCGCTTTATGGCTATAAACCTTCTATCTTTAATTGGATGTGAATGTTAATGCTAAGGTTTTGACAATAGAGGAGCTGATAAAAGAAAGAAAGAAATTAAGTAAGTTGATGCTAGATTAACTCATGGAGGCCCAACATCGAATGAAGTTTTATGCTCATAGAAAGAGAAGTAAAAGTGTGTTTCAGGTGGGAGATGAAGTTTACTTAAAGCTACAACTAGGTAGTTGGACCTCACTGGCACTCTAGAAGAATTTGAAGTATCTTCACAATAGCATAAACCTTATGTTGTCCAAGAAATGATTAGACCAGTTGTTTATAGATTAAAACTTCTTCCTAAGTCTAAAATTCATCCAGTCATTCATGTTAGTCTATTGAAGAATAAGGTAGGAAACAATGTAGTACTTGATATAGCTCTTCCTAAAGTAACTGAGAATGGTGAACCACTGGTATACCCTATAACAGCATTGGACAAAAGGATTATTAGTAACACAGTTATTGATAATGTAGTCAAATCTGGTCTTGAAAATGCCACTTGGGAGACTTTACAGTGTTGCAATCCCAATTTCCTTCATTTGATCCTTGGGGACAAAGATCCTCTTGAAGGGAGTGTAATGTCATGGAAGTAGCAAAGAAAGCTGGTATAAACAAGGACACAGTAGCTACAGGGAGGCAAAGACTAAGCTGCTAGTTTCAAACAAGCTAAGCATAGAGCCGAAAGTTGACAATGGATTTGGATATAGCCACAAGCAAGCTGAAGCTCGTGACAAAAAAGAGCCTAACAGCCTTGACAGACTTGGAGACTAATCATTTGCTATTTTTTAGGATCATGTGTCCCATGTTGGCTATTTAATTCGTATTTCATTATTGTTTTATTTTTATTAGTCAACAGTACATTAACACCTATGTGTGCTCATACAAAAGGGATGAATTGTAATGAGCTAAGCATGAAATGAAATACAACTTTGTCTCTTTTCCTATGTCTTTCTTTCTGTTTTTTTCTGTCCTTTCTCTACCTCCTATGCCTCTATTAATTCTAAAGTCACCAATGTACATAGTCTGTGACACAATGCAATGTTCACATTATCAAACTCGAAACAAAACCTTAATACCCTATAACAAAGAAAGAACAAGATTCAATTTTGAAAGAAACCCAATTCCAGATTTCCACAGCAAATCAAGAATTCAATCGAGATTCGAGAACCCCATAAAATTCACCACAATTCACCTTCTGAAATAAAAAAATTAAAAAAAAGAACTTGATCACTTTGCTCCATATCTTCAAGCTTCAATACAATCCCTTCTTCCAGAATCCAAATCTAAAATCTAAGAAAAATAATGATAAAAAATGGACAACTATAATTGTTGATAAAAGAGTGAATGCAAAGAGGAAAATGAGGTAAAAAAATTGGAAGGTTAAGAAAAAGGTCCACTTTTAACATGTTTAGGTAGGAGAGGCTAATGGATGTCAATTAAATTAAGTTAAAATTGGTCCAGAGAAAAATGAGTAAGCTATACTGATAAATGAAAAATGAAAAATGAGAGCTAAGGTTATGAGATATAAGGCTTTTGGGATCTTTTCTGGATCGAAATTGATTCTCTGAAGATGTCTGGCATGGACAAGAACTGAAGCTCTTTCGCAGCTAGATCCATGATATTTCAAGAGTAGACTGGGAAAGTAAAAGTTGGGAATGTAAGAATCAAGGGAATTGAAAGAGAGATTATAGATTTGGATCTAAGGGAATTGAAAGAGAGGTTGTAGATTTAGGGTGAGCTAAAGAAGAAAGTATGAAGATCTTTGGAGAGAAAGATAAGAGAAAAAGAAAATTTTGTACAAAATCAAGTGGAACTTTGAGGGCAGCGTAGATATTTTCTTCTCATTTGTTACAATTAACGAAGTTAACAGCGCATTCATATCAATCCATTTACAAAAACCCTTATTTGAGCAAATTAGAAAATGTTTAATCCTAATTTGTACAAAGTAATACGTTACATCCTTAAATGACAAGTAAGCCAAATATTAGATCCCTAGTTGAGCACTTAGCTTATTATAAATATATTAGAGTTGCTTTGTGAATAGGTAAGTATTATTGGAAGATAATTGTAGCATTAGCTGCTAGAAAGTCAAGACTTAAGTAGTCTATCTGGTTTTGTAAGAATGGCTGATTACTAAAGTCTAAGTGTTCTAATCTCTAATTGGCAAGGAAGACTTATACAACTTCATATTAGTGAAGTGTGAATTGACAGTTCATGTTTCACTTCTTGCATCAAATGATTCAACATCATTCATTGTCCATTAGAACTAAAGGACTTTGGAAAAGAACCGCATTGAGCTTATGTGATTGTGAGTAAAAACATCCACATGATTCTCCTATTAAGAACAAAAGAAAACAAAGAAAAATTTGATAAATAAACAAACTAGATATTAAATATTTATTACTATTTGAATAAGTAGTAAAGAAAAGTAGAACAGGATTATTAGTAGGAATAAAACAGCAAATAAAATATTGTTAATAGTGCAGGACTTTGTCTATAGACAATATTCTTGGTTTAATTTATGTTTGCTTTTTCCCTAATTCTTTATTAAAATCTTGAGGTTTGCTCGGGATGTCACATTTGAAAGAGCAAAATATAATTGACTACGTATGAAGATAGGGCTTTGAATTTTGAAAGGTAACCAATATGTTAACGGTTGGTCTTTAACTTTTGTTTGTTGTCATACCATAACATAATCTTACTAGAAAATTCATTTTGTTGAAAGCAAAATGCCATTTCGATATTTTAATTGTCAAACATTCCTATAAATGAAAATCTGTTCATTAACATGATTACAGAATGTTTATACTAAAATTGACTCCAAGGGTAGACTTGAAATATAAAGAAGATGTCAGGAGAGGTTGAAAATGGCTCTAACACTTGGTACTCCTACACTTAAGTTAAAAGTTGAAGTAAGAAGAGGAAAACTAGAGCAAATCTTAGACAAAATGAGAGAATGGCTAACAAATGCTAACCTTGGGTTACCTGAGTGAGAAAATACCTTATATATGTGAATTGTCTAACATGAATACCGTGGCCCAACATGCCACATCTATATCATGTGGTTAAGCATGATTAGTCAACTTAGAATGTGGATGATGTGGCCTATCGATGTATTAATCTTATGTGGTTGGACAGTGATTAACTTAAGGTGGTTTGTCTCTAATGTCGACATGTAATGCATGCTTATGGGCGAGCGTACTTGGTGAGACATGCGAGCAGAAAACATGTTGAAGTAGGTCAACGAGGTAGTGTTGCAACATCCTTGATTATCACTTTATATTTTGTCCTATTAAACTAGTGTGATAGCTAAGATGAAACATTTTTTATGCAGAGAGTAATGCTTTAAGGATGGACCTAAGGCTTGTCGTCAAAGTAAAATTGGGACTGAGGTTAGTGATAGGATGATATTTTCTGAATTTTATATGTGCTAATATATTTGCTTTATTGATGTTTTATGCCTAAAAGAGCTTACTAATGTTTATTTTATGTTTTAGGTATTAAATATCAAAGTTGGAATAAAAAGAAGCTAAAAAGAGCAAAGTGCAGTATTTTCTGTCAGCTTGGAAGATTGACATTTTTGACCAATTTAACGACCTGATCTCAAGAAGTGGCCTTCATAGAAGTTGTAGAGGACTTCTCAAGGTTTCCAGAATGTCCAAGATCGCAAAAATCGGAGTTCAGTTGATGGGTCAAACGTCTAACAAAATCAGTACGAAATTCTAGGAGAAAAACGAGATTGAGAAGAAATTCCAACAAAGCAAGTTCAAGACCAGATTTTGTTGAGAGAAATAATTTCTTAATTTTATTTTGTCTTAGATCTGTAATTAATTAATAAAAATAGGCCTTAGGAATTTTACTTAGAAAATAATTGTAAAAGGATGATGAGATAAAGTAAGAGTTTGATTAGTCAAATTACTTGTTTTCCAAGTAAACTCTTATCTTAATCCCACATTGCTTAGGAAAGTCTTTTAAACTCTTCCTTAGGCCTATATAAAGAGCACAAGGCTCTCATAAACACATCCCTCAAATCCCTCACATCCCTCTCTTCCCCCTCTTCTCTCTTGTTTAGTTTTAGAGTAGATTTAATAGAAATTTTATTTTTATTATTTTGCTTATTTCTTTATTATTTTTAATTTGATTTTGTTTTCTTTATTTAAATTAATATTGTTTGTGTGTTCTTGCTTGTTAGTTTATAATCTTGATTATTAATTCTGATTTTATATTATTAAAGATTGCTTCTTCGATTGTTTCTTGCATGATATTTGTAATCTTTATAATATTAAACTTGAATTTTATGATCTTGAATATGACTGGTGATAGTTTTCTTATTCAGTTATGAGGTAAATTGATTATTTTTGGGAAAAGCATGTTGTGAGATTCTTGACCTATTATATAATTGTTGATTAAGTATCCAAGATTCTCTAAGCACATTATAATGATTGTTTGTTTGATTAGATAGGGTGCACACTATTTAGTTAAATTAAATAATCTACAGCCAGATTAAAAACATAAGTCGTAATTGCTTGTGGAGTTAATCACTAGGGATGGAGGAGAATTAAGGTTTAGATTAAATAAATCGAGCTTATGTGTTTGTTATCTAATGTCAACCCATATCTTTCTTGTTGTTAATGCTGTTACAACTTATATCTAGAGAGCTTATTCTAGGTAGGTTAAGTAGTTAGAGATTAGTTAAAGAGCTTGTTTTAACTAACGACTCAGTAAGGAAAGATGGTGTAACAGAGCTTGTTGTTATGTTACGGTTGACTATTTAATTGACAGTGATATTTTGTACTCAATGATCAACATCAAAATCCAAGAATAATTGATTGCCTCGTAACTGAAGCTTTTTGCTATTTGTCTTTGATACTTAATAATTCTTGTTTTCTTTATTTTAGAATAGTCTCCAAAACCCCCCAAACTTCTTCTTTCCCTAAACCCTAAGATTAGATTTTTAATTTAATAATTAACTTAAATAATTCAGTTTCTGTGGGTTCGACCCTTGCTCCGCTATCTACATAGTAGAGTTAGAAAATTTTATTTTTGGTGACTGACGACACTCATCAAATTTTGGCACCGTTGCCGGGGATTGAATTTTTGTTTAAGTTAATTATTTTAAGTTAAAGTCTGATTTTTTTTTCTTTTCCTTTTCAGGGATTGCAAGATTGACAAGGATTCTAGTCACAAATTTCAAAAGATTAGGGACTACATACAAGCAACCCAAAGCGTGGTGCCACAAACACCACAACATCCACCATCACTACCACCTAAGACAAGAAGAGGACTCTATGGAGCAAGCTTATGAACCATACTATGATCATGACCCATACTATAATTATGAACCACACTATGATTTCTATAATCAAGGATGGTGGGATCATTCTAATTTTAGTTATGGGAATCAATATGAGGTTTACAATGCGCCATTCCAAGATACATATCAAGCTCCATCTCAAGAGGTATGCCTCCACCTCAAGAATCAGGTATGTCTCTTGAAGATATTGTTAAGACTCTTGAGATTAAAACTTGACAATTTTCACAAGAGGCTGATGTTTATATTAAGAATATTGATCACAAAGTGAGTCAAATAATGAATTCCATAAGTAACATTGAAGCTATGACCTCTCAACCTGTGGAGAATCCAAGAGATAATGTTACTAACATCACCTTGAAAAGTGAAAAGGCAATTGAATACAAGGAAAGTGCACATGAAGATGTCGACAACTTTATAGAAAGGGAGGATGAATCCAATGTCTATATTAAAGGTGGAGTTGTTGACTTGCACAATGTAAAAGGGAGAGAGAATTTCGACAACTTTATAAAGCACTATGAGGATGTTGAAATCAAGGAATTCAAAGCTGAGGTAAGTGATAAACAAATTCCTTTTAATGCTTCTACTTACCCTTCTCCTTTTCCTAGTAGGTTTGCAAGAGCTACAAATGAAGAGTAAGACAAGGAGACATAGAAGACATTTAGGAAAATGGAAGTCAATATTCCTCTCCTTGATGAAATTAATGATCAAGTGCTTTGCGATGCCAAGTTTTTAAGGGAACTATGCACTTCCAAGAGGAAATTAAAAGGTGATGAAAAGCAAGTTCTTAAAGATGAGCTAGAAATAGCCATGAGCAAAAATCTTGAGAATGAGGAACTCGAGAAACCGATAAAAATGTTGAGGTCTGGGATTGGATGATGGAAGGTGAAAATGTCGAGCTAACGACATTAAACAAAAGCGCTACTTGGGAGGCAACCCAAAGATGTAAAACGAGGGAGTATTTCTTTCCTTTTCTTGTATTACCATTTAATTTTTTGAGTTTTTATTGTTCTTCTTTGCATGCTAGACTTACTTTGAGGGCAAAGTAAGATTTAAGTGTGGGGGGGAATATTGTTTATGAGTCTATAGAGTTTTTTTTTCTAGTAAATGGAATTTTTTTTTTGAAAAAAAGAGTCAAAATTTATAGTAGTTTTAAAAGATCATGATATGTTTTCTTTCTTTTAAGGATTGATTCTAAACTAAAACAAAGTTTTATAGGAAAGTTGAGAGTATTTTGATTGTTATTACTGTTGAAGTGAGTACTTTCTAAAGAATTTATGTGAGTTCATGATTAAATATGATTGCTCATATGATATTGATAATGTGATTAGTTCATTGAAGTTGATATAAGCAAAGGATAAATAGAGAAGAACCAAAAAAATAAAAATAAAAAAAAATAAAAAGAGAAGAAAAATAGAGGTTGAAAGCTTTAAATTCTACTCCAATGTTTTGAGTTACTCAATCTTGTTGATTAAATTCTTGAAGTGACTTAAAATATGAGTATGCAAAGCACTCTAAAAGAGGGCTTACTTGTTGAGTAACCGGGTGTTGGTATCACCAATATTAACATTCGCGTAAAAAGGCAAGTAAGTACTTAGGGAAACCATTATTGAAACCTCAAAAAAAAAATGTTCTTGATCTATTGACTTTGTTTGTAGTAATGTAAAATGGATAATTGCAAAGTTGATGTTATATGTTTCAATTGTGTTGATTGTGAATTTTGCATGAATTTATTTAGAAGTATGCATGAATATGAGAAGTAATGATTAGAATATGATTGACTTGATTATTTGACTCTTGTTGAAGTTATGAGTTAAGAATTGAAAGATTTGAAAATATGTTCATGATCTTAATCTTGTTTTGAGTTTAATTTTTAATTTTTGAGTCTTATTTTGAATTTTAGGATTGAGTCTTAAGTAAAAATTTTGTGAGTATATCTTCTGAAAGCCCTCACGAGACACAACTCGTCCACTAGGGGTGACCTAGGGGTTTAAAGGCTTATTGCATAAGCTAAATGCAATCGTGATTCCTACGAAAGTGAGTTAAGATTTAAGATTTGGAATTTAGGATTTAGTTCTTTAGGAAGTTAGTTTAGGTTTTGCTAGAGGACTAGTAAAAGCTAAGTGTGGGGAATTTGATAGGATGATATTTTGTGAATTTTATATGTGCTAATATATTTGCTTTATTGATGTTTTATGCCTAAAAGAGCTTACTAATGTTTATTTTATGTTTTAGGTATTAAATATCAAAGTTAGAATAAAAAGAAGCTAAAAAGAGCAAAGTACAGTATTTTCTGTCCAGCTTGGAAGATTGACATTTTTGACCAATTTAACGACCTGATCTCAAGAAGTGGCCTTCATAGAAGTTGTAGAGGACTTCTCAAGGTTTCCATAATGTCCAAGATCGCAAAAATCCGAGTTCAATTGATGGGTCAAACGTCTAGACAAAATCAGTACGAAATTCTAGGCAGAAAAACGAGATTGAGAAGAAATTCCAACAAAGCAAGTTCAAGACCACATTTTGTTGAGAGAAGATAATTTCTTAATTTTATTTTGTCTTAGATCTGTAATTAATTAATTAAAATAGGCCTTAGGAATTTTACTTAGAAAATAATTGTAAAAGGATGATGAGATAAATGTAAGAGTTTAACTAGTCAAATTACTTGTTTTCTAAGTAAACTCTTATCTTAATCCCACATTGCTTAGGAAAGTCTTTTAAACTCTTCCTTAGGCCTATATAAAGAGCACAAGGCTCTCATAAACACATCCCTCAAATCCCTCACATCCCTCTCTTCCCTCTCTTCTCTCTTGTTTAGTTTTAGAGTAGATTTAATAGAAATTTTATTTTTATTATTTTGCTTATTTCTTTATTATTTTTAATTCTGATTTTGTTTTCTTTATTTAAATTAATATTGTTTGTGTGTTCTTGCTTGTTAGTTTATAATCTTGATTATTAATTCTGATTTTATATTATTAAAGATTGCTTCTTTGATTGTTTCTTGCATGATATTTGTAATCTTTATAATATTAAACTTGAATTTTATGATCTTGAATATGACTAGTGAGTAGTTTTCTTATTCAGTTATGAGGTAAATTGATTATTTTTGGGAAAAGCATGTTGTGAGATTCTTGACCTATTATATAATTGTTGATTAAGTATCCAAGATTCTCTAAGCACATTATAATGATTGTTTGTTTGATTAGATAGGGTGCACACTATTTAGTTAAATTAAATAATCTACAGCCAGATTAAAAACATAAGTCGTAATTGCTTGTGGAGTTAATCACTAGGGATGAGGAGAATTAAGGTTTAGATTAAATAAACCGAGCTTATGTGTTTGTTATCTAATGTCAACCCATATCTTTCTTGTTGTTAATGCTGCTACAGCTTATATCTAGAGAGCTTGTTCTAGGCAGGTTAAGTAGTTAGAAATTAGTTAAAGAGCTTGTTTTAACTAACGACTCAGTAAGGAAAGATGGTGTAACAGAGCTTGTTGTTATGCTACGGTTGACTATTTAATTGACAGTGATATTTTGTATCAATGATCAATATCAAAATCCAAGAATGATTGATTGCCTCGTAACTGAAGCTTTTTGCTATTTGTCTTTGATACTTAATAATTCTTGTTTTCTTTATTTTAGAATAGTCTCCAAAACCCCCAAACTTCTTCTTTCCCTAAACCCTAAGATTAGATTTTTAATTTAATAATTAACTTAAAAAAAATTCAGTCTCTATGGGTTCGACCCTTGCTCCGCTATCTACATAGTAGAGTTAGGAAATTTTATTTTTGGTGACTGACGACACTCATCAGTTAGCTTTGTGCATAAGGGTGATTAACATCGATCTGGATAGCTACGATATGAGCTATATGCATGAGCTTCAGTGTTACTACCTAGGTCATGTTCTGGAAAATGTTTGGTGGAAGATATGTCATGCCAACTTGGACCATTTCGAAGTGAGCCATGTTGAGCCAACCAGAATCGATCAAAGATGAACTCTTGTAAGAAAAGGCGAGCCAACCTAAAATGCACTAGATAAGCTATTCACATGAGCTAGGTAAGGCTAGTTCTTCAATTGAGCTAGGTAGCACTGTCTTAAAAGTTGAGGTAGGTTCTTTGTACGAGTTCAGTTGTGCCAAACTTAGGTATGTCGTGGTTGAACTAAGTTTTGCCAACGTAGTCATGTCATGGTGCGCTTCATGCGTAGGGTCTGTCGTCCCAACCTAGGCCTTATCATGGCCAATCTAAGGTATGTCAATGAGACCTCTATGGATTAACGTAGTCGTGCGTATGTGAATCACACTAAGGGAAGCAGTTTATGTAAGCTTAGTCATGTTGATCTGAAGCATACCAAATTGAGCTTTATGTGTGAGCATGGTTGTTTCGACTTGAATCATGTCAAAGTGAGATATATTCATGAGTTTAGTCATGTCAACTTAAGGCACACTGAGGTGAGATCTATGTGTGACCTTAGTCGTGCCGGATTGAAAGACATAGAGGTGAGCTTTATGCATAAGCTTAGTCGTGTCATCCTTCCAAGGTGAGCTTTATGTGTGAGGATAGTCATGTTAACTTATTGCACATTGAGGTGAGCTTTATGCGTAAGCATAGTTGTGTCAACATGAGGCACATAAGGTGAGATTTATGAATAAGCTCAATCGTGCCAACTTGAGACACACTGAGGTGAGCTTTATGGGTGAATATAGTCGTGTTGAGCTAAATCAAGCTGAGGTTTGTGCTGAGGTGGGTTTTTACCAAGCTGATTTGTGTTGAGGTGATATGTTTTGAGATGAATTCATGTAAGGCAAATTAATGCCAAGGGGGATGTGTGTTGATTTCATTTTTGTGGTAAATTGAAGTTTATGGCACATGTTCTAAGTGTCAAGGTGAGCTCATGCAAGACTACTCATGTCGAGGTCAAATATGTCGAGGTGAGTAAGTGTTTAACAAGTAATATCTTGCAAAACTAAGCTTAACAATGATCTGTTCCAATTTTTGAAACATAATTTTGATAATTATTTTACTAGAAATGCCAAGGTTTTACCTCGACTATCCATGAGCTATTCTAAATTTTGAATTATAAGGTTGGTCAGTATTTCATTAGCAATACCAATTTTACGTTAGTTGTTCGTGAGCCATCATTCATGAGTTATTTATCTTTCAATCATGAGCTATTCAAGAGTTATTCTGACTTTTACTTATGAGCTAGTCTAACATTTAGTCATGAGTTATTCTATCTTTCACTCATAAGCTATTCCAGACTTCACTTATGAGCTATTTTGATCTTCACTTATGAGGTCTTCCATAAGCCTTAACATAATGAGTTCTTTAATAAGCCTTAACTCAATAAGCCTTTTCATAAGCCTTAACTTAGTGAGCTCTTTCATAAGCCTTAACTTAGTGAGCTCTTTCATAAGCTTTAACTTAGTGAACTCTTCCTAAGCCTCAACTTAGTGAGCTCTTCAATAAGGCTTAACTTAATAAGCTCTTCCCTAAGCCTTAGCTTAATTAGTGAAATCTTCCTTAACTCTTAACCTAGTGAGCTCTTTTATAAGGCTTACCTAAGTGAGCTCTCACCTAAGCCTTAACTTAGTGAGCTTTTTAATAAACCTCAACTTGGTGGCTCTGTTGCAAGCCTTTACTTAGCATTGAGCTCTTCCGTAACCCTTAACTTTTTAAGCTCTTTTGTGAGCTTTTACTTAGCATTAAGCTCTTCCACAAGCCTTAACTTTGTGAGCTCTTCCATAAATTATAACTTGGTGAGCTCTTCCATAAACCATAACTTGGTTAGCTTTTCCATAGGTTTAAGCTCGATGACCTTTGCCATAAGTTTGAGCTTGAGGAGCTATTGCCATAAGTTTGAGCTTGCTGAGCTTTTGTCATAAGTACTTTAAGCTTGATAAGCTCTTGCCATAGTTATCGATTTTAGCGATGCCAAGGTCTCACTTTAGCCATAATCATGTTAAGGTTTCACCTCGGATTATTCGTGT